>CM032064.1:36941220-38141220 GCA_018831715.1 Matsumurasca onukii
TAAATTTTAGAAATAAAATTTAATTTTTAAAATAATTTAGAAATAAAATTATATTTCAAGTACATTAAAAAAATTAAATTTACGTTTTTAAAAACAAAATTGATTTTAAAAATAAATTAAAAAAATAATTGTTATTTTAAAAATAAAATTAATTTTAAAAAGTTTTAGAGAATAAAAATAATTTTAAGAAAATAAAATTAACTTATAACATAAAATTTTGAAATAAAATTTATTTTAAAAACAAAATTTAGAAATAAAATTCAATTTAAAAATAAATTAAATTTAAAAACAAATTTAAAAAATAAAATAAAATGTATAAAAAGAAAATCATTTAAAAAATAAGTTTTATAAAAAGTTAGTTTAAAAATATAATTAAATTTAAAAACATATTTTAAAAATAAAATAAAATTTAAAAATAAATTAAAAAATGTATGAAACCATATTTTAAAATTAAAACTAATTTTAAAAATAAATTTTATAAATGAAAAAATTTAAACATTAATTTGAGAAATAAAATTAATTTTGAAAATTTATTTTAAAAATAAAATTAGTTTAAAAAAATGTAGAAATAAAAAACAGTTTGGAAAAAAATAAATTTTGGAAAAATATTATAAAAAATTATTTTAAAAATAAAATTTAAAATTAAAATTAATTAAAAATAAATTTATTTGAAAACAATTTTACTAAAACGAATTTATTTAAACCCTTTTGTTAAACAATAAATAAAATTAAAAATTAAATTTAAAAATAATATTAAATTTACCAATAAATTTTAGAAATAAAATTTAATTTTTAAAATAATTTAGAAATAAAATTATATTTCAAGTACATTAAAAAAATTAAATTTACGTTTTTAAAAACAAAATTGATTTTAAAAATAAATTTAAGAAATAATTGTTATTTTAAAAATAAAATTAATTTTAAAAAGTTTTAGAATAAAAATAATTTTTAGAAAATAAAATTAACTTATAACATAAAATCTTGAAATAAAATTTATTTCAAAAACAAAATTTAGAAATAAAATTCAATTAAAAAAAATTTAGATATAAAGTTAAATTTAAAAACCAATTTTAGAGAGAAAATTAATTAAAAAATAAATATTAGAAATAAAATATCTTTATAAAATAACTGTTAGAAATAATCCATGAAATACTTTTTAAATGAAATTATAATAATTAGAATTAAAATAAACTTTAAACAACAAAATTTAGATTAAACTTAAACTAAAAAAAATTAAATTAAAAATAAATTTAAAAAAAATTTAGATTGAAAATAAACTTCAGAAATTAGATTTATTTAAAAAATAAATGTTAGAAATAAATATCTCAAAAATAAATTTTCTGAAATAAAATCAAATTTAAAACAAAAATTTTAGAAATTAAGTTTAATTTAAAAATAATTTTAGAAATAAATGTAGTTTTAAAAATCAACTTTAGCAATAAAATTAGATTAAAAATTAGTATAAATTTAGAAAAAATTACAAATTTTAAAAACAAATGTTTTTCTTTAAACATTTCAGAATTAAATTAAATTAAGACATTAAATAAAGTTTAAAATAAAATTTTTGAATATAAATTCAGTTGGCAGGAGTAACTATGACTACCTTGAGAGGGTCATAGTTACCTTGTAGAACCAAAATTAAAATTAAAAAAATTTGTATTATATAATTTAATTTATAAGTTTTTTTTACATGTATTTCATTTTTTAATAAATTAACTGTACATAAAAAATTATTTTTATTTCAAAAATTTACTTGTAAATTAATTCTATTTCTTAAATAATTTTAATTAAATTTTCTTTTTAATTAACGTTATAACTTTATTTTATTTTTAAACTAATTTTATTTCTAATACTTTTTTAATTAAAATTATTCTTCAGTTTACTTTATAATGAATTTCATAACAACGAATCACGGTCACTTAGTACCCTTGAACTATTATTTTATTCCACAATTGGTTTCGGAGATGATTCCTTCTTCCTGTGTGTAATACAAACATATCTAAAATATCTTTAAATTTTTTTTCAAAATTGTTAGGTTTATTAAAAAAAACGTGTTTGTTATAATAATTTAAAATTAATTCTATATATGTTTTTTAATTGTTATTTTTATTTAATAAATGGTTGTTATTATACCTTAAAATTAATTTTATTTCTTAATGTTACTTTTAAAATTAATTTAATAAATTTAAAAACTATTTACTAACAAAAATAATAAAAATGTTAGGTTTTTTTATTGGTTTCTTTTAACACAACTGGTTCTCTGAAGTTGTCCTGTGTAAATTGCTGTCCAAGCTCCTGTTCTCCTTCTGATACTGTGAAGAAATCTCCCACAAGGACCTCTACAAGCCTCCAGTGGCCCAGTGCCGCATCACTTTCCTCACGGACAACGAAAGTAATAAATACAGACGAGCGAACCACCACTGCTCTTCTCTCTCGGTATTTGGTTTTAATGATAACAATACCGTTTTAATTGTTTCTTCATTGAATTTGTGATTAGACAGGCCGCCACGGGCACCATGCTTCACATAGCACATCGCATAAAAACGCAGTAACTGCTCATAGTAGCTTTCAGACGTTTTGAGATAGCGACGTGTCGGAGGGTGCGTGCGTGATGGACACGCTTTAGTGACTACTGACTAGTGCACACTTTGCAAGTCTAGGAGGGTCTAGATACGAGTCCGAGTGTGCTCGCGCATGCGCGGTATATGCGTTCATGCGGCGAGCGGAGCGCGTGCGTCGAGCGAATCAAGGCCTAGTATGAATAAGTCGTCATTCGCGCACTCGAGTGTCTTATGTGATAATGACTGCGATGAGTGGCGATAAATGGAATGTTTTAAAATGGGAATTTAAATAGACCACCATATTATTCACTGACATTTTTAAATTTAGCTGTTTTAATTTATGAAGATGGAATATCATTAAGGTCGTTTTCTTTATTTTTAGTGAACATAAGAACACGACGTTACGAGATTTTGAACCCTACTCGTCTTCAGGTGAAATTTACCCTAAAACAAACAAAACACATTAGGATATGAGCTAGGCTAAAAGTAAATAGCACGAGTTTTTTTTCCTTTTTCTTTTACCTAAATATTTTATAACAATTGCTTTAAGAAATTAAATAAAAACAAATAGAGAAATGAAGCATTTCCACGGCCAGTGACAGCTGCTCACTGACTGACTGTCAGGCTCTCCATTCCTTGATTTCTGGTTGATTCCATTACTATTGGTTTCTCTATTTCTTTTTAAATGTTCAAAAGTGTTGTGCATTTTATAAAAAAAATCAAATGGTTCTGTTAGAATAATTGGCTTTATTGTTAACTTGTAGGTCTCTAATCTTTTATTTGATATAAAAATGGGTTTTAATAAAAGGTTGACTGCAAAGTAACCAACAATGAAGATTGTGGTGACACTGCAGTGTTGTTGTGGTTTTAAATAAAGATACTTAAATAAAGTGACATTTTTATATTCAATTCCTACCCGATTTTCGCTAACATATCAATAAACCT
The DNA here is from genome assembly GCA_018831715.1 of Matsumurasca onukii. Taxonomy (NCBI): domain Eukaryota; kingdom Metazoa; phylum Arthropoda; class Insecta; order Hemiptera; family Cicadellidae; genus Matsumurasca; species Matsumurasca onukii. Next base: position 36,944,727 of record CM032064.1, read on the forward strand.
AAATAATTTGGCATATTTAAACGTTTCACAATGTTAAAGCCATAATCACCATTTATTTACTTAACTGAAGGTGGAAATCAAATTAACAAGTTAATACTCGTACATTTCGAAATTTATTTTACAAAACACAAACGACCGGACACTGAATGCTGCAAAAATGATATTCCCAGCAAAAGACGAACACACACATTCGGTTGTTGAAAGCGTGTTTTAATGAGTGAACTGGATTGAAAATGCGGATTCTTTTTTGTGACGTTTATTAAAATCTGACTTTACCAAATCAAAAATGAGTCGGCGGGATGTTGGCGAGGGGTAGGCGGAGCTGGCCAGGGGCATGTATCGGAGCAGCCTGGTACAGGTCATACTCATACACGACGCGCTCAGCGCTCAACGCTCAATGCTCAATGCCAGTGCTCAGATACTGTGTCTGCTAATTACGGAACGCAGGCCAGGGTTACACAAAGATCGCCACGCACTGTGTTTGCCGTGTCACCCCCGGGCGCCCTTTATGTCCTCGTATGCTCGCCGTTTATTCCTTTTTCTCTGACGGATACCGTGCAATCACTACGCCGCACCGCGTCGCTTTATTCGTCAAAACATCGCGGCCGAGTCTGTTGTTTCTGTCAGAAAATGCGCCCCGGAGAAATACAGTTTATCGACGGCTGTGTTGTTTTTGTTGTGTTTGAGGTTTGAATCATAGTAGGTATTTATTATTTATACTACGATTAATGGTTATGCGTACATCATTGCACAAGATAGGTGGTACATAGAAGCAGGAAAGATTTATTCGTGGGTAAAAAATTAAATCTCGTAAACAGGTAAAAATGTCCAGTGTGTCATGTTTAACGAGGTGAAGTTAGGACTACAAGGTCCTCTCTACCATTCAACCTCGACTTTTACCTGACGTCACCGTTTAGTCACATTACAAATTGTAAGTGGTGACTGCGTGGATCGAACTCGCACCATCGGGACGAGCTCAGTAGTCGCGCGCGATACCAATCCGCCACGGATCAGACAGTGTATTTAATTCATTAATAAATTGAATGTAGCTATCTTTCAAGTTCCATTAACTGAAATACCGTTTTTTTTACAAAAGACACACATTACTTTGAAAACTTCTCCAAACAGTTTAGCTATACTCCCAGCCATGATAACCTGCTCATTAGGCCTCCTTAAAAAAACCTTATTATTAATGTATATTTGAAATGATGCTAATTATACTGGATGTGACTCGGTGGAGAAACAGCGAAATGAAGACAAAAGAATCAAGATAGCCGAAGGTTCCAATCTATGCGTTCTATCACCAGAGTACAGTACAGCGCGGGGAGGGAGGTCACGATAAAGTTGGCATGGAAGGCGCGAGCGCGGAGCTACATGAGTAATTATTTTAATTATGCGCACCAGAGTGTCACTTGAGCGTAGCCCACTAGTAATGCTACTCTGTATGCTGGCCCGTGTGCGTACATACAGTACTACATAGTGTGCAGAGTGCACCATATCTACCTCGCTGACTGCAGATGGCTTGTTGTTCAAAATACATTGCGCTTGCAGATATATTTGACACACCGACAACTCTTTAAAGGTATTTTCGTGAGTTTGGACTTGTGAATGGTGAGTGTGATGAGTGTTTTTGATGGATGATGAGATGTAGTCTTGTTAAAAACTAGGACCGACTGTTTCCCGGATTGGTTCATTATGGGGACCCAAGGACTGATGAAATGGACCAAGGGCTTAACGTGAGTGGCCACAGGCCACAGGGAGTGGCATCGTCAAATATTTCCTACTGCAGCGCCTAAAATTCACGCACTATACTACTCAGCTATGGCTACCCCAAAATACGTTAACTGCTAGACAGTATTTAATTGGTTTCAGCCAATCAGCGACTGAATATGGTACTCCACAGTTAGGCCGAAATAGCTCACCCTAAATATGAGGTTTGGACGCGGTGTGAACCGGAAGAACTAGATTATAGTCTATAGCCTATCAAAATCTTCTTAATAATCTTCACGTGTCGAAAGTCGAATTTATTTCAAACTTTTACAACGTTTTTAACATGCTTCTAAAAATATGGATCACAAAGATGACTCGCAAAGTGAAAAGGCAGATGGTGGTTTTGTGATGAACAGTTTATTTGTGACGATCTGCGATTGATGAAAAGGGGTCCTGCAATATTTGTCAGGGTATCAATCTCGATTCCAGTCAATGACACTTAACTAATTGTCAAACAGTCATTCAAAAACAGTCACCGCCCGCAAAAGCCTAAGAGACAACACAAGACATAAGGAAATGGCCTAGCCTAAAAGTAATTAGCACAAGCTGACCAGTCAATCACCACCAAATAACATACGTTTTTGTTTTGTTGTTTATTTTTTAATCTTATTTAACTTTGAAAGAATTATAGTGAAGAAAACAATACAACATGCACAAAACGCTAGACACGTGTTAAAAATCGAGCACGACTACGGTCAGTGGGAGCTGCTCACTGACTGACTCCCTGGTTGGTTGGCTGGGAAAAGCGGACGGCCAATCACAGATGTGTATCAGACTGACCAAAAATACCTATGTGTGCACGGCCAATCGAATGGAGGAAATTCTTTAGATTTTAAAGAATGAATTAGGTATTTCTAATAAAGGAGTTAAAATGACTAATAACACTTAGAAGGTTAACAAACGGTGAATCACGAAAACTGATTATACGCCTAAGTTGAACGTTAGGATTTTGAATTTTGGGTAACCCAAACATGTGTAGGATTTAGTTAAGTTTTCTGTGGCCTGTCTTTAGTCCTTAATACCATCCTTGAAGGGTTTGTGATATTTCCTGCTGAAATTTTGGACAAAAGTAAGGTTTAACTCTAGGCTTAAGGTCATTTTTGATAACAGGTAGCCAGGGAGGCCTTATTTCAAATGAAGCTTGCCAGATTGGACGGTCTGCTAGTTTTATGTACCAGGCCTCAATAATCATTTTTCAAAAGGTACGGTATTATGATTATGCTATGATTAAGTTAGTGTATGTAATGGAATATAAGTTTGTAACATATTCCAGTTCATGCCGTGATTTTCACATCAAACATTTGGAGAAATTTTGGAATAATCTGTGAGACATGGCGTAGACCCTTTTTCATCAGTGATTACACTATCACGATTAAGACGTAGGTGAAAAGCAAACGGTCCTTTTGTATAAACCTTAGATAATAATAAAATAATAACATTTCAAAAATATTTGTTGGTGGTGGGTGAGGAGTGAGTGTGGGTCCGCCGATTGGTTTGGAGCGGCTCGATTTCTTCTCTTCACTGGCCTGTTCTAATTAATCCCAATTAATGTTAACGAAGCCGGTCTGTGATACAGGCAGATGGCGTTTGACGCCTCGGCTGCAGATGTCTATTGATGACATCATTCCTTATACACACTCACACAAACACATACGCGCAGTCGCACAAAGACACATACGCCACTCGCAGTTTAACGTTGGCGCGCTTGTCAATATATTTTTTTAGTAAATTTGGCAGTCACCTGATTTTAGTGACTAATACCATAGAATAAGCATATAAGTACTGTTATACTTATTCTATGCTAATACCGACTGTTGGCTGAGGCGGGACTCGAACCTGTGAACTTCGGATCCGCACTCTGGCGCACCATCTACTCATCCACCACGCCGGCCAGTCATGATGTATAGTAACTGAATTACTAATTGGATAGTCAAAAAATATATAAAACTTCAATCGTCACAAATATGAATAAACAATTTTCACCACTGAAAAGTGTGTTAAATCATCATACATGAAACCATTTTGAATAATCTTCACTTTTATATTTTGTTTTATAATAAATACATCGTAAAGAAAATAAACAAGTTTTACGTTATTTGTGTGTTATGTTGTGGGTTGTTTAACTGTTATAACTTAGAATAACTGCTCACTGTAAATATGTTTGACAGTCTGGGTGTTTCAAAATGTTTGATAAAACCAAGACCTTCACTAAGTAAGACAGCTTAGAGATTAGTCCATGGACATCAGTCAGTTTTGAAATCTTCCACGGATAAAAGAATATTTCAAGAACACAATCACACTATATTCTGCTCATTATTAACGCGTACTTGCAAAACGTGTTCACAATCAAGGCTTCTCAGGTCAAAACACAGTGAAATTAATTACACACCCAAGGCCAGGTCAGTGTCTACCTATCTTATTACTTATTAATGGTAATAGGAAGCGAGCAGTTGAAACGGATGTGAGAAAATTGAACTATGAACCGAGCTTTCCCCGGCCTGAGCGCGGAGCGCGGAGTGCGTAGTGTGGAGTGATACGATCAGGAAGATATTCATTGTGACAGGCGCAGGCGCATGATTCGGGAAACAATTACACTTATCTGATAGCGACGTAAAGCGCAACGAGCGGCGGGTAATTAACGAAACCGAGCGAACAACAGCGGTCGAACTCGTAAGGCGAGATTTGAAGATGACATTAATGACTTTTTAATAACAGACCGTCCGACTGCAGTTTCCGCGCCGGGAACAACACGGTATTGAAACAATGTACTCTAATTTATATAAAAACGTAATGACGAGACGTACAGTGAGTCTGAGTACCGAGGACCCGACGAGTCATTACGGCTTACGAGTATAGCGTGTCCCTTGAACCGCCCCAGTCCTCACACGTCTCTCACTCTCTTGCAACTGCGACTGGTGTGGCGTGGCGCACCTGAATTTCGTTCATGTATTGTTTTCCAGGCTAAGTTATGAAAGATATTATTTGTTTGTATGAATGAATACGAGCGAAACACACACATGTTGTTTATTCGTGTTTGACTAGTCAACTAACGCTGATTACTAGGCTAACCTGTTTTGTAATGTTTTAGTTTAAGACGGTCCATTGTCTTTTTATTTGAAGACGGTTTAATCCCGAAAAAAAGTAAAACATCAACTATAATATTTCAAACTAAACGAAATTGAGATACGCAAGAGTTATAGGCATTAGAAACACAGTTTGTTCCATAATATTTAAGGTAAATAGGGCATCAGCACAATGTCTGTTTGGCCACCCCAAACTTGCAGACACCGGTCAGCTGATATAACCACCAGGCCGCACGCAATATGACTCAGACTCATTAAACCGTGCAATCTTTATCTACAGTTTCAATGCGTATGGCGTTCTTAACTGAGGAAAGAAAGCTAGAGCGGAAACTAAGTTTTGTTACCAGGTTTGTCATTACTGTAATTACGTATCAAGGCTATAGTTCAGCTTGTCACCGGTGTGCTTTGGTTCAGGTGCTCGAGTCATTAGTTCAACTCGCCCAAGTGACCTTTGCGAGCCTGTGAGCCTGCAAGCCATCGAGTCTGCAAGCAAACGATTCATTGAGTCTGCAAGTAATCGATTCAACAAGCCTGCGAGCCATCGAACCTGCGATCTACTTAGTCGAAGCCATCGAACCCTGCGATCTATTTAGTCAAAACCATCGAGCCATCAAGCTTGCGATCCATCTAGCCTGCGACCCGTCGAGCTTGCGACCCATCAAACTTTCTATCCATCGAGCCTGCGATCTATTAAGTCTGCTATCCATCGAGCCTGCTAGTCACCGAGCATGCAATTCATTGAGTCTACAAGTAATCGATTCAGCGAGCCTGCGAGCCATCGAATCCTGCGATCTATTTAGTCGAAACCATCGAGCCATCAAGCTTGCGATCCATCAAGCCTGCACCCATCGAGCTTGCGTCCCATCAAACTTGCTATCCAGCGAGCCTGCGATCCATTAAGTCTGCTATCCATCGAACCTGCGAATCATCGAGTAATTGATTCAGCGAACCTGCAAGCCGTCAAATCCAGCTATCCATCGAGTCGAAACCATCGAGCCATCAAGCTTGCCATCCATCGAGCCTGCCGTTTATTGAGCCTTCGAGGCTGTAAGTCTTTAGATCTGAGCCACCTAATTCCACTCTCTAGAAGCCACTCCATTGAATTGCATACGTTTGAATCAAATTTGAACTTGGTTAGTTTGTTCCAAAATTTGTTAGGAGTCACATTTAAATACCAAAAAATTTCATCGATACAAGAACAAAGATTTTCAATTAGACGTAGTCATATGATTTAAGTTAAAAAAAAACATGTATTTATACCTTTTCGAAATATTGGTATTGTTTTGATGTCGTACAGGTCTAGTTGTTTGCAATCTCTCATTAGAGCTTCGGGATGATTTAAATTAGTTCAAACTTACAACAAGCCCCCTCATTCAAATAAAACTACAATATTTTAAAAGAAAATAAAGTGGTTTTGAGTGGAGTCAAGAGTATGACGACGTACTTACACTACTAGTGAGCCTCCTTATTTAAGGTAAATTAGACAAATGTTAGCACACTTCTTATTCTAGTTCACCTGCAGTTATCAATGAAAACACAGATCAAATTAAAATGAATATTGATCTTGTGACTGGCATGGACAAAGTATGAGTACAATGTAAGCAAAGCAAGCCTAGCATACCTACTGTATGTTGTTATAACGTACAGTGGGCTCTCGGGCATGGGAAACGTAGACCTTTGTTGGTTTGTCATCGACCGGATGCGTTCTGCAAGGATGGCTTTTCATCATTACAATACACTTATGTCGGCCAATCACTCGGCTTTTTCTGTACGACGCTGGTCTTGTTACCGTCGTTCTACCACTCAATTGCACGCTACATTCAAAGCAGAACTCGGATTCTTTATTTATAGAACAAACAGACTGTACGTTGTTATTGTTTGGAATTGCTTACAAAGGTGTAAAGGTACGTAGTGTATGTTTTTGTGAGCTCTAACATACCTTGCGATACTGCTTTAGACCGTCATAGTGAATTTTAAATACGGTACTGTGCATAGCCGAACACATTTTCGAAACGCTCAAAGCACTTGGCCTACTAATATTATCAATTTTTTTAAACAACTTAAAAGCAGTAGGGATACGAATATAAATTTTGAAGGATCAGTTCAGAATTTTGATTTTAGTAAAAGAAAGTATTCTAAGATCTATTTTTACAGTATATGATCTTTTTTACCTTTTGGTATGCGTTAGGAAGAGGGTCACTGATGAAGTGATGATGAAGCACAGCAACTACGCTCAAATGCACATCTCATCTGGAAGCAACTATAGTAGGATCTAAGGTCCAAAACAAAAGGTAACGAAGAACATAGTTAAAATTTAAAAAAGGAAAGGTTTGTCTTGTTTGACGAGATGAAGTTAGGACTACGTAGTCCTCTCTACCACTCAACCTTCCATGTTTACCTAGCGTTACCATGGAGCGCAAAGCCACTTAACAAATTGTTTCAGGTGAATGCAGGGATCGAACCTGCGACATCGGATTGATGAGCTTCAGAGTATCGCGCGTTACCAACCCGCCTGCGTCTGCTAACTGTTAAGGAGGAATTACTCACGAGTACAGGTAATCCCGTAGTCAAACTAAAAAATATAAAAAATTGAACAGACAAATTGTTTGCAGGACAAACAGTAGCCGGCGCAAAGTACTTGGAAAAGAGCACAATTATGGGGGTGAGAGTTTGTGTGAAGAACAAATCGTCACTGAGTAGCTGAGTAGTTTAGTAGCTGAGTAGTGACCGAGTAATGGCGGGGCCTGAGAATCTAGTAAATAATCAACAGATTAATGAAAGTCACAGTGGCTAGCTACAAGAACAATGGCATATCCAGGATACCCGAACATCAGGCCGCAGTCTATCGTGTATAATTAGTAATGCAATTTATGGCCGGTGAGAAGATTCTACTCTAATTGCCAAAAGCATTACTATTATTAAATACTGCTAATAATGAAATTGCACAGAGCCGGTGGGTCTATCACGCGAACTGACGTTTAGGCCGATAGTCTACTGTTCCCCACATCACATCCTGCCCGGCCAATTAGGTTTTTTCATCACCGTAAATCCTAATCAACTTTTCCGTTCAGCTTATCCTCAGTTTGTTGTAGATAATTTAATCACGGCCCCGACCGTTAGTCGTTGATGAAGAGCAGTCATAAATAAGTTGCTGTAGTCGTGGTGCACTCTTGTTCGACGTTGCAGCTTTTCTCGTATGATTAACAACGGCGTAAATTTACGTTTGATTGACTTATTTACACACTTGTAAATAGTTGTTTACAATAAGCTATAAGAGTACTTTCGTTATTGATACTTTACCGAACATTCATCGACTTGTCGTTAATAATCTTTGTGACAGTGTCGTAGTGTATGATCGCGCACTACTGAAATTCAATATAAGACTAATGGTAAAAAATAACAGATTTTGAACGTTTCAGTGGTCATTTGATATGTAGCCGTGGTTCACAAAGAGAGCCCTGCTTACAACTAAAAGTAAAGTGTCAAAAAAGATAAAGTTTGTCTTGTTTAACGAGGCGAAGTTAGGACTACAAAGTCCTCTCTACCACTCAACCTCGACCTTTACCCAGCGTTACCGAATAGTCACATTACAAATGTAAGTGGTGACTGCGGGGATCGAACCCGTGCCAGCGGAGTGATAAGCTCTGGAGTCGCGCACGATTCCAATCCGCCATGGGTCCGCTAAGCTATAGTTCGAATGCCTGAGAAGCCGAGGGATTCAAGTGAACGTTAAAAAGCATATTTTAACACTAACACATAATGATCAAAAACTTGAATATTCAAAACGATAATTCAGTTATACCCTATGACCTCCCCCACACCATACAGGTAAAGGCACGTAAATAAGTTACGATTATAATCATGGAAAACAATATGAACATTTCCAAAACTTCGACTGCACCCCTTCACTTTAATTTATAAAATCAGCAACCCTTTCATAAACGACAATAATCTATGTTTTCAGGGTGTTTACGCTGAACTATTTGAGAATATAAAATTTTCAGATTTTACGTTTTAAATTGTTCTATGTCGACCACCACTACTTTTAAATAGGTTTCCCTGACGTGGTTTGTGGTTTTGTGACAAGTTTCCAGCTTAAAATTTAGAACATCGTGTTCCAAAAAATAAATAGAAGAGGAAGACACAATCATCTTTCAACCGATCTAGACATAAAATATAGCTAACTTTAAGTCCTGTGTAACACAAAAGTCTTTTTGAAAAGTAAATCGCCTTTAGGTTTGTTAAATACAAACTACTTCAACATTTTAGCAGATCCGAGGTTTGGGATCGCGCGCGACTCCGGAGCTCATCACTCGGTCGCGTGGGTTCGATCCCCGCAGCCACCTCTTACATTTATAAAGTGACTATACGTTGACGCTAGGTAAAGGTCGAGGTTGAGTGGCAGAGAGGTTTTCGTAGTCCTAACTTGGCCTTGTTAAACAAGACAAACTCCACCTTCTACTAAAGGAGAAAGCTAGAAGCTAACGAGAGTTGAGCAGTTGGTCAGAGAGAACTTGCACACAGACACCCTGTCATCTCAGATCATGCGTAGACGCAGGTGTAATGGTGTAATCAACGTGGTGATCAAAGTTTTAAAACCCAAAGGTGCTCCGGGCTTCGGGCTCGATACGCTGTCAAATTACAAATTACACCCCTTTACTCTGCCGTCACTTTGTCCTTTGTCCTCTGACCCTCGACATTGACCTTTTAATCGTACGCTTTGCGTGCGTTCTGTCGTATGTATGAAATCAGGACCTTGTAAATGATCGAGCAGAATAACATTTCGAATTGAAATGTTATACAAGAAAACTTAAGACAAGTATCAAGACAAATATCAGGAAACTTTTTGAAATGCATTTGTTAGAGACTGTTTTAAATGATATTTACCTTTTATCCAAGCCTTTTTCAGGATAAAAAACTCGTTAATAATAACAATCATTATAAAAGTATAAATAATTATTATAATTATTAGTAAGGTTCCCTTCATTTATTTTTTTGCAGCTCCTAATAAGGCAAATATAGCCGAAATACAAACTTTGCACAGATTTTATTTTGTGTTCTCTCTCTGTTTTTTTAAATTGCACAATATGTGTTTATAATCGTAAGTTTGACTAGTAGGCAGTAGCTACGAACGAAGGCGATGAACGCTCGAGCGAGTGCCAGACTGCAGACTGCAGACGTCAAGGCTGCAGTAGTCTGCATACTTGTCATAGACAGCCATGGGAAAGTAAGTGACGAACATATGGGAGATCGTTTGTGCCGAACACATTTAATTGGCAGAGCAAAATTGATCGGAGAGCGACAGTCGGTTTGCGGGCCGAGAGTAGCTCTTCGATGGGACCACATTCTGAGCGTCGGAAACAAAAACCGTCGTTATTTATTACGAAAGCATCGAACTTTTGAAAAGCAGCACTGTCGGATATCCCCGGGCGTGTTTAACATTCCGCCCAGGACTCGGGGAATAATTGGTTAATTGGGAGTAATCGTGGATTGGATGGGTTAGTAAGGAGTGAGGAGTGAGCAGTTCGCAGTTGCCTGATACCAGTTTGCAATTCTTCTTTCCCTTCTTTCATGAACACTGCGGATTTTCATCAAAATGATTGAGTTTGGTTCGATCGTCTTAGTTTCTTGAACTTACAAAGGACATGTTTTACTACCTTTTGAGTATGTGCACATATCGTATCCCAAATATCCAGTAGAGTGGAGTCCTTCCATGCAGTTGCGTTAGAAACCAAATTGAAAGTGCTTGTATGAGCGTGTTTAAAAGTAATTACATATCTCAACCTTCTCTAAATTTCAGTAATATACTCGTAATATACCAATAGTGAAAGATCAATTCGAAGAAAAAGTTAGAAACTCGAAGAACATTTTCGACTAAAGATTAATCACATATAATATTAGGTATATCTAAATTTAGATTTTTCACTTTATTTGGTGTACAAATGTTTTTGATATTTAACTTAACACAATTATACAGATTATTTGTCTTTTGTTATTAAACTGAAGATGCCTTAGCCGGCGAAAGCTAGCTCTTTAAATTAAAATATTGTGAACAGTTTAAAAATGTCCAATTTATTAAAGCCTAGTTAAGTTGAATATTTAACGCACATTGAAAATATTTTTAAATCTGATAAAAATAATAATTAAATATTTAAATAATAGTGTACAAGTTAAATCTAAACTAGCAGAGTTTGAATAATCCAAAATAGCAAATATTAGTTAAATATATCTGTCACAACACCTCCGCAGCGTGTGCTTGTGCGCATGCGCTACCGTGATCATAGCGAATTGTCAAGACTCGCCGCAAAGTCACATAAATCACTATCTTGTTCTCATTACCAAAGTTTCGCACTTTTATAACACTACACTGCATTAATTCATACACATTTGACTTTAGGTTTGCCTTTATTGGTAAGAAAGCATTGGATCTAATAACAACGCTGTTTTGAAATACCAACAAGAACCCTTACTTGTGAACCACCCAGTTCAATGTTGTGACAATTACATCCAATGATTTCCCAGTAGGTTTAAGATTCGATATTACGTTTACAGCCATTTTACGGACTTAAAAAATTTACCAGTTAATCATCGATATACTTGCCGATTTACTCGTGTAACTCGAACACTTTCATGGAGTAAATGTTACAGAACCTGTATGTTTGAATGTGGAATTTGATGTGTGTGAATGTTGGGATAAGGACGACTGCCAAACAATGTTACGTATTTCTATGGCAATAAAGAATTTATTTATATTTATTTAAGAAATGTGACTTAACGAAAACGCTTGGCTACAATTTGTATAGTTCCACGGGCTTTTTCTCATCACTCCTGTGGCGCGGGTTCGATCCCCGCAGTCACCACTTACAATTTGTAATGTGACTATACGGTGACGCCAGGTAAAGGTCGAGGTTGAGTGGTGGAGAGGACCTTGTAGTCCTAACTTCGCCTCGTTAAACAAGACAAACTTTACCTTTTATATGTTGACACCCACTATGCCCTCCCTCATTGCCTCACTGCGGATGGCAGATTGCTTCCATCTCACCCTGTACTCCGTACTCCGGGTGGATCACCTGATTTCAATACTCGACAGTTCGCACGGAGGTTACACCAGTTGCCGCACTATGCTCTCCCTCACCGCCTCACTGCGGATGGCAGATTGCTTCCATCTCACCCTGTACTCCGTACTCGGGTGGATCACCTGATTTCAATACTCGACAGTTCGCACGGAGGTTACACCAGTTGCCGCACTATGCTCTCCCTCACCGCCTCACTGCGGATGGCAGATTGCTTCCATCTCACCCTGTACTCCGTACTCCGGGTGGATCACCTGATTTCAATACTCGACAGTTCGCACGGAGGTTACACCAGTTGCCGCACTATGCTCTCCCTCACCGCCTCACTGCGGATGGCAGATTGCTTCCATCTCACCCTGTACTCCGTACTCCGGGTGGATCACCTGATTTCAATACTCGACAGTTCGCACGGAGGTTACACCAGTTGCCGCACTATGCTCTCCTCACCGCCTCACTGCGGATGGCAGATTGCTTCCATCTCACCCTGTACTCCGTACTCCGGGTGGATCACCTGATTTCAATACTCGACAGTTCGCACGGAGGTTACACCAGTTGCCGCACTATGCTCTCCCTCACCGCCTCACTGCGGATGGCAGATTGCTTCCATCTCACCCTGTACCCGTACCGGGTGGATCACCTGATTTCAATACTCGACAGTTCGCACGGAGGTTACACCAGTTGCCGCACTATGCTCTCCCTCACCGCCTCACTGCGGATGGCAGATTGCTTCCATCTCACCCTGTACTCCGTACCCGGGTGGATCACCTGATTTCAATACTCGACAGTTCGCACGGAGGTTACACCAGTTGCCGCACTATGCTCTCCCTCACCGCCTCACTGCGGATGGCAGATTGCTTCCATCTCACCCTGTACTCCGTACCCGGGTGGATCACCTGATTTCAATACTCGACAGTTCGCACGGAGGTTACACCAGTTGCCGCACTATGCTCCCCTCACCGCCTCACTGCGGATGGCAGATTGCTTCCATCTCACCCTGTACTCCGTACTCCGGGTGGATCACCTGATTTCACTACTGACAGTTCGCACGGAGGTTACACCAGTTGCCGCACTATGCTCTCCTCACCGCCTCACTGGCAGATTGCTTCCATCTCACCCTGTACTCCGTACTCCGGGTGGATCACCTGATTTCAATACTCGACAGTTCGCACGGAGGTTACACCAGTTGCCGCACTATGCTCTCCTCACCGCCTCACTGCGGATGGCAGATTGCTTCCATCTCACCCTGTACTCCGTACCCGGGTGGATCACCTGATTTCAATACTCGACAGTTCGCACGGAGGTTACACCAGTTGCCGCACTATGCTCTCCCTCACCGCCTCACTGCGGATGGCAGATTGCTTCCATCTCACCCTGTACTCCGTACCCGGGTGGATCACCTGATTTCAATACTCGACAGTTCGCACGGAGGTTACACCAGTTGCCGCACTATGCTCTCCCTCACCGCCTCACTGCGGATGGCAGATTGCTTCCATCTCACCCTGTACTCCGTACTCCGGGTGGATCACCTGATTTCAATACTCGACAGTTCGCACGGAGGTTACACCAGTTGCCGCACTATGCTCTCCCTCACCGCCTCACCGGATGGCAGATTGCTCCATCTCACCCTGTACTCCGTACCCGGGTGGATCACCTGATTTCAATACTCGACAGTTCGCACGGAGGTTACACCAGTTGCCGCACTATGCTCTCCCTCACCGCCTCACTGCGGATGGCAGATTGCTTCCATCTCACCCTGTACTCCGTACCCGGGTGGATCACCTGATTTCAATACTCGACAGTTCGCACGGAGGTTACACCAGTTGCCGCACTATGCTTCCCTCACCGCCTCACTGCGGATGGCAGATTGCTTCCATCTCACCCTGTACCCGTACCCGGGTGGATCACCTGATTTCAATACTCGACAGTTCGCACGGAGGTTACACCAGTTGCCGCACTATGCTCTCCCTCACCGCCTCACTGCGGATGGCAGATTGCTTCCATCTCACCCTGTACCCGTACCCGGGTGGATCACCTGATTTCAATACTCGACAGTTCGCACGGAGGTTACACCAGTTGCCGCACTATGCTCTCCCTCACCGCCTCACTGCGGATGGCAGATTGCTTCCATCTCACCCTGTACTCCGTACCCGGGTGGATCACCTGATTTCAATACTCGACAGTTCGCACGGAGGTTACACCAGTTGCCGCACTATGCTCTCCCTCACCGCCTCACTGCGGATGGCAGATTGCTTCCATCTCACCCTGTACTCCGTACTCCGGGTGGATCACCTGATTTCAATACTCGACAGTTCGCACGGAGGTTACACCAGTTGCCGCACTATGCTCTCCCTCACCGCCTCACTGCGGATGGCAGATTGCTTCCATCTCACCCTGTACTCCGTACTCCGGGTGGATCACCTGATTTCAATACTCGACAGTTCGCACGGAGGTTACACCAGTTGCCGCATTATTCTATTGCCTCTTGTTACTCTGCTTCTTCTGTTAACGTTAAGCGAATAATTAGCTAATGCGATTAGGAGCTGCGCCCCTCACCACTTTCTTCCCCCTTCCACCCGACATCCCTTTACTTATGAAGCTTGTTGAATTTAACACCTTAAAACACTTGTGCTCAATATTCTAACCCTCCACTACTTATTGTCTTTTCAAATATTGTCTCTCGGAGCCTTCTAATACTCGTCTTCCGACAACACTCGATTCCATTCTGTTCACACCAATGCCTTCTTTGCACCCAGTCTATTTGCGTCTTACTTCGTATCTTGTTTGTATTTTTAGATTTTAACTTTATTCTTTGAGTTCTGAGTTATTGATTTAACTTATTTATCCATACACACTGCCCAAGTAAGTAATGCTGCTATAAGTAATGACTTTCAAAAAGCGTTTCAAGCACATGTAGTCTTCTGACTGAACATCTATCACAGCAGTGTGTTTAAAAAACTAATGAAGTACAACGTAATCATCCCTGTAAAACATAAATAGTGTTGTGTCTAAATCTAAGTGCTTTGTTTTAGTTTGAAATATACGCAGCCTGGTTTCTAACTATGGTTTTAATGTTCAACAATTGTTACTCAACATTTATAAAACAATAAGTTTTGAAAATTCAAGAATGCTTAGACAAATGGAGAGGGCTTTAAGACTTAATCCAGAGGGCTTAATAGATTAGTCGGTCGTTCATGTTTTAAAAGATAACAACTTAACCGTTTTACATACATTTGGAAAAGATTATCTCAATGCATTACATAGCAAGGTACTGTCATGTGAAGAAAGACGAGGAGGAAGAGGACATAAAATTCACAAACAGATTGGTTGCGGCAAATTAGCAAACACGCTATCAGAAAAGAGTGTACGAGCTGCGCTTATTGTACCTTTGCACTTGCCAACCAGTGGGGATAGGGTTTCAGAATAAAATAAAAAGAAGTAAGAATCATGGAAAACTCCCATAAATAATTAATATTATGGAACACGAAAGCTTGACCTTGATGGCTCGGATATTAATACACTCGTATGTTCTGGTCTAGTGTAGCGAAGAATGGGAGAATCCCGGTTTATTGGAAATAAATTGGATAGAGGTGGAGCGAGCTCGCGTGCTTGTCTTCGACGAACAGATAAACTAGGGGATTTATCGCGCGGCGACCGAGCTTCCTCACCAGTCACCATACTGTAGACCGTAGAGTGTAGAGGTGCCGCACTGCCCCATCTTTGCCACAACGTGCTCTTTCAGCTCAAACCCGAGCTTTCTCACCAGTCATTATACTGTAGACCGTAGAGTGTAGAGGTGCCGCACTGCCCCATCTTTGCCACAACGTGCTCTTTCAGCTCAAACCCGAGCTTTCTCACCAGTCACCATACTGTAGACCGTAGAGTGTAGAGGTGCCGCACTGCCCCATCTTTGCCACAACGTGCTCTTTCAGCTCAAACCCGAGCTTTCTCACCAGTCACCATACTGTAGACCGTAGAGTGTAGAGGTGCCGCACTGCCCCATCTTTGCCACAACGTGCTTTTCAGCTCAAACCCGAGCTTTCACCAGTCACCATACTGTAGACCGTAGAGTGTAGAGGTGCCGCACTGCCCCATCTTTGCCACAACGTGCTCTTTCAGCTCAAACCCGAGCTTTCACCAGTCATTATACTGTAGACCGTAGAGTGTAGAGGTGCCGCACTGCCCCATCTTTGCCACAACGTGCTCTTTCAGCTCAAACCCGAGCTTCTCACCAGTCACCATACTGTAGACCGTAGAGTGTAGAGGTGCCGCACTGCCCCATCTTTGCCACAACGTGCTCTTTCAGCTCAAACCCGAGCTTTCACCAGTCACCATACTGTAGACCGTAGAGTAGAGGTGCCGCACTGCCCCATCTTTGCCACAACGTGCTCTTTCAGCTCAAACCCGAGCTCACCAGTCACCATACTGTAGACCGTAGAGTGTAGAGGTGCCGCACTGCCCCATCTTTGCCACAACGTGCTCTTTCAGCTCAAACCCGAGCTTTCTCACCAGTCACCATACTGTAGACCGTAGAGTGTAGAGGTGCCGCACTGCCCCATCTTTGCCACAACGTGCTCTTTCAGCTCAAACCCGAGCTTTCTCACCAGTCACCATACCAGACCGTAGAGTGTAGAGGTGCCGCACTGCCCCATCTTTGCCACAACGTGCTCTTTCAGCTCAAACCCGAGCTTTCTCACCAGTCACCATACTGTAGACCGTAGAGTGTAGAGGTGCCGCACTGCCCCATCTTTGCCACAACGTGCTCTTTCAGCTCAAACCCGAGCTTTCACCAGTCACCATACTGTAGACCGTAGAGTAGAGGTGCCGCACTGCCCCATCTTTGCCACAACGTGCTCTTTCAGCTCAAACCCGAGCTTTCTCACCAGTCATTATACTGTAGACCGTAGAGTGTAGAGGTGCCGCACTGCCCCATCTTTGCCACAACGTGCTCTTTCAGCTCAAACCCGAGCTTTCACCAGTCACCATACTGTAGACCGTAGAGTGTAGAGGTGCCGCACTGCCCCATCTTTGCCACAACGTGCTCTTTCAGCTCAAACCCGAGCTTTCACCAGTCACCATACTGTAGACCGTAGAGTGTAGAGGTGCCGCACTGCCCCATCTTTGCCACAACGTGCTCTTTCAGCTCAAACCCGAGCTTTCACCAGTCACCATACTGTAGACCGTAGAGTGTAGAGGTGCCGCACTGCCCCATCTTTGCCACAACGTGCTCTTTCAGCTCAAACCCGAGCTTCTCACCAGTCACCATACTGTAGACCGTAGAGTGTAGAGGTGCCGCACTGCCCCATCTTTGCCACAACGTGCTCTTTCAGCTCAAACCCGAGCTTTCACCAGTCACCATACTGTAGACCGTAGAGTGTAGAGTGCCGCACTGCCCCATCTTTGCCACAACGTGCTCTTTCAGCTCAAACCCGAGCTTTCTCACCAGTCACCATACTGTAGACCGTAGAGTGTAGAGGTGCCGCACTGCCCCATCTTTGCCACAACGTGCTCTTTCAGCTCAAACCCGAGCTTTCACCAGTCACCATACTGTAGACCGTAGAGTGTAGAGGTGCCGCACTGCCCCATCTTTGCCACAACGTGCTCTTTCAGCTCAAACCCGAGCTTTCACCAGTCACCATACTGTAGACCGTAGAGTGTAGAGGTGCCGCACTGCCCCATCTTTGCCACAACGTGCTCTTTCAGCTCAAACCCGAGCTTTCACCAGTCACCACTGTAGACCGTAGAGTGTAGAGGTGCCGCACTGCCCCATCTTTGCCACAACGTGCTCTTTCAGCTCAAACCCGAGCTTTCACCAGTCACCATACTGTAGACCGTAGAGTGTAGAGGTGCCGCACTGCCCCATCTTTGCCACAACGTGCTCTTTCAGCTCAAACCCGAGCTTTCTCACCAGTCATTATACTGTAGACCGTAGAGTGTAGAGGTGCCGCACTGCCCCATCTTTGCCACAACGTGCTCTTTCAGCTCAAACCCGAGCTTTCACCAGTCACCATACTGTAGACCGTAGAGTGTAGGTGCCGCACTGCCCCATCTTTGCCACAACGTGCTCTTTTGGCTCAAACCCGAGCTTTCTCACTAGTCACCATGCTTACCGTAGACCGTAGAATTAAATTTAATAAATTTAAAATGCTGATAGATTTAATTATATACTTGCTTTTTCTGCGCAAGCTAAACGACTTGATGATTTGATTTTAAGGAGAACTTGTCTAGTAGAATAAGTAAAAGTAGAATTAATTACAGAAATAAGAATTATCAATACAGCAAGTTATTAAAATGAAGGATCGAATTTTACCAACATACCCTTTTATTGCTTGCCTTTATTCGGACACGATATACTACAACACTGCTTAGGGCGAATAAAGCTGTATGTCCACTGTAAGAGATAATAAAAATATCATCCTCGGAGTCACAACGTACGAGGAAATGACTAAAGAAATGTGTTTGTGAGCGGTGGTGAGGTCGCCATTAATCTGGAGCTCAGAAGCATGAGCATGAGCAGAAGCAGGGCAGGAGCAGAACGGAGAGGACGGAGAAGCAAGCACGGGCAAGCACGGGCAAGCACGGGCAAGCACGGCGGTGGACGGCCAGGAGCATGTGGCATAACATAAAGTCTCAGTTTTGGTCGAAACTACACAATAGCGCTGCGCCTTATATTACGTTAACAATAGGGACTGCTGTACGTATTGTATTTAACAAGTAGTTTTTCTGCGCCGCCTTGCTACTGTTTATTAAGGCTTAGACAATAGCTGACCATTCGCATTGGAACAATAATTTCCCCACTCGCTCCGTCCACACTTCTCAGTACGCCCATAATAATTCAGAACTCGGATGTTAAATTTGTAATGACCCCGAATAACGGCAGTTCTGCCGGACTGTATGTGTGCTTAACTACATTTCGACCGCCCCACAGGTCCCTAGACAAACTCGCAGAGTACATAATAATTGTAATACGTATTTGTCGAAGATTGAGCCGGCTATTGTGCTCTGCATTCGTAACTGTGTTTTCTCCTCGTCGACAAAGAATTCTTTTAACCAGAATAACCTTTCATGCATAGTCTTAGCTTGTGTTTCATTAACAGAACCTTTATTCTCCCTTAATGTAAGAAATATTAAATGAGCTCTGGGTTTCAAACTGTAAGCTTGGAAGTGATACTGGAAGGAAAAATGCTTTATATTGTGAGTTTGGCGTAAAAGGAATGGTTTAGAAACTATTGTTTCAGGCATCTAAACGCTTTACAGGGTGACAATGGTTAAGGGTGTCTAAAACGAAATACGGGGAATCTGATGGATATAAAAGTCAAGCAGAAGAATACAAGAAAATATTTACTTTCAAGCTTCTTGTCATACAGAGTCTACCGAAAACTGTAGATTCAGGTTATCCTTAAAACTTCTTTTGTCTAGAAGCTTACGGGTGAGTTGTTTAACAATTTACTTATATCGACACGTAAATAAAAAACGTGTTAACAAAACTAGTTCAGAGTTTTATGAAAATATATAACCTACAAATCTGTAATTCCAATCTAAGAACTCAACATGTCCAAAAGTCAAATTGATCTAACAAAATATCGATAGTAAAAAGGTAAAGGTAAAGTTTGTGTTGTTTTAAGAGGCGAAGTAACAAAGTCGCGAAGTAACAAAGAGGCGAAGTACCACCAAACCTCGACCTTTACCTAGCGTTACCGCAAAGTCACTTTACACATGTGGTGACTGCGGAGATCGAACCCACGCCACTGTAGTGATGAACTCCAACCCACCACGGGTCCGCTCAAAGTTGTCTGCAGATTGGGTGGCGCGAAGGACCTGAAGGTGGGAAAGGAAGGAGATGCTGGGTCCTAAGGGAACGGAGACCGGGAAGTCCGGTGCAGAGGCTGAGTGGTCTGCTACACTACGCGCTTTCCAGCTGTCGCCTGAGTACCACAGCAGTGCGCATGCGCAGGGCAATCAGCATTAGTCATCACTAATCACTACTCGATTCTTCGTCGCCTTTCAATCGATTTCCGATCGCAGTTTTCTTTTTCCTCACCAATTCGATCGGTTTAGCGCCTTTTGGGGTTTTGAATCTTCAACACCAGTTTTAGGTTTATCAAATTAAGTAGAAATTAGGAGTCTTGTTATGCAAAGGAACCAATGAGTTTCAGGGAGTTTTTAAGGACTTTTAATTGTAATCCAACTTACTCAGTATTTATATGATAGCTCAGGAAAAATATACGTATTATCGACTGACATAAAACTTGGCAGCATTCTTTATTTTGACCTAGACGCACACTTAGAAAAGTGGTTTATAATAACGAAACATAAAGGAAATAAAAAATATTTATTGAATCAGATTTAGATTTATTTAATCATCACCAATATACAAAAGATTTTTGTATTGAATCAAATTTAGATTTATTTAATTATCACCAATATACAAAAGATTTTTGTGTTTTTTTTTAAACAATACAATAAATAATTACATAAAGCTACTAGCCACTACCGCAAATATAATTAAACAAAACTCAAAATTTAATTTGTATAATAACATTTAGCAACAGACTTCTTAATGGCAAGTGAGTGGTCCATAAACTCCTGAACACTGTAAAACCCACTGGTGACCAGATAAGTTCTAAGCTCTTTTTTAATAATTTTCTGTTTGGAGATTTTGAATTTTGTTCGGAAGATTTTGAAACAATATGATTCCTGCCTGAGATTGTAGTTTTTTTAATAATTCAAGTCGATGATAGTCAATTCTATAACTAGTGAATTTCAATGTCTTGTGTTAAACTGCATTTATTAAGGCAAAAAGAATAGAATCATAAATATAAAGGGATGGAAAGGTTAAAATGTCTAATTGTTTGAAAGCATCACGACATGAGTCTCTGGTCTTCAAATTGTATAAGATTCTAATGACACACTTTTGTAAAATAAATATCCTTTTAACTTTAGTATGGGCACAATTCCCCCACAAACAAATGCCATACTTCAAGTGAGGATAGATGATACCATAATAAGCTATTTTTAAAATGTCTTTGGAGCAATACTTAGTCAGCTCTCTGAGTAAAAATACTCCAGACGACACTTTACTACATACATGTTCAATATGAAAATCCCACGTAAATTTGCTATCAAGATAAATACCCAAAAACTTGAAGTGCTCCACTTCTTCAATGGGATTAGTATTTAAAATTACCGAAAGGGTTTCAACGTCAGTTTTGTGACCAATATTAAAATGTATAAACTTGGAATTTTCAATATTTGTTTTCAGATTAAGTTGTTCAAAGTACACAAATATTTGTAGATTGAAAACAATTAAATTTCTAGCTCTTGCAGTGCCTGAGCAGTGAACGTTAAAGTTGTATCATCTGCATATTGAACTGAATGACTATTCTTTATAAGTGAATTTAGATTATTCACATATAGAATAAATAGCATAGTCACTGGTAGCGAAGTCAGTAGACCTCTTAGACCCCTGTTCTAAGAAAGGATTAGAATATATTTACCTCAAAATTGAAATGGAGTAAAATTGAACAAATCCAAACCTTGTTATAAATAGTTTTACGGTATACGCTACAATCTAAATGCAATACAATTACTTAAAACTTTGAACTTACAAAACTGCTGATTCTGACCGGAGATCAAAACATTCAAGCAATAACCAGCTAATCCAAAAACTACTGTTAGAAACACATAATGTAAAATACCCTTAAACACCTCAAACAGGGTGTTCTCTACTATATTTCACAAATTGTCAATCTTATGGAATAATGACATTGGAAAAGCACATAATTCTTTGCATCCAGTACACGGTAATGTGATACGATTATGCAGTGTTACTTTTAAAGAAAATTTACTTAGTGATTTAAATGCCAAGTAAGAACAGCTCAAAGTTTAGGCAAATTCGGACACATATTAACCCCTAGGTATTAAAAGGTTTTGACTGACAAACAAAAGTCATAACTCGTTTTTGATACCTACAATAATACTTGATCTTTGAATTTTCTTCGTTAAATTCTTGATGAAACTGGTTAGGATTAAAATGATGATGTAAACAACTGATGATACCTTCCTTAACCGGCGAAAATGCTCTTGAAATTAAATTACATGAAACTTAAAAAAAATAATAATCAGTGGAATAGTTAGTTTAGCGGATCCGTGGCGGATTGGTATCGCGCGCGACTCCGGAGCTCATCACTCCGCTGAGACGGGTTCGATCCCCGCAGTCACCACTTGCATGACTATACGCTAACGCTAGGTAAAGGTCGAGGTTGAGTGGTAGCGACGACTTTGTAGTCCTAACGTCGCCTCGTTAAACAAGACACACTTTACCTTTACTTTTATGATTGTTCAAGTTGAACATCTAACCGATGAGCTAACTTCTGATTTCCTCTTGCTGCTTGAGCAAAAAGTAAAACACCCAGTATTGCCTCGACTCAGAAGTAAGTTATTCAGAATGAAGTGGTTTGTTCTTGTCACGAAGTACACAGCTGATTTATCCCCGAGCCTGAAGCCTCCAGCTGGGACATCGCTGCAGACAAAGCAGTTTCCAGAATGCACACCTACGTCAAACGTCGATTCTCCAGAATCTAGATAACACTGCAGCCTCACGGGCCTGGGAACTGACGCCGCAGATTAAGAAGTGAGCGGAACTTTCGCGAGGTCGTCTCATTGTGGGGACAAATGAGATGAAGATAGAAGCGGAATATGTATCCGACATAAACGGTGAGGAATATTATTTACGTCGCGGGGTTTATTTGTAGGCCGAGCGAGCCAGCGAGCCGGCGAAGCGCGGCGGTGCGATTGAAGAGGGCACCACCTGACGTTCTCGCAGATTTTGATTTACTCGACATAATGTGGTACCGACTATAAACGCGTGTCTGTTCTCTGATTTATACGCGCTTTAATGTTTACACTATAAAAGAATGCGTTACACTTTGTAACACCCGGTCACTCCGCCACTGACGGTGATTTAATTTTTGTTATATTTACTGTGCCCGAGATTTATAGGGTATTATGTGACCGGCGTCACCGAAAGGTTAAGAATCGATTGGTTCTACCCACGGTCGCCCACGCAGAGTCGCCTCGAGGGGCCCCGGTGATGTAGTTCACATTGTTACCATTTGACGACGGTTCTATCTTTGCATTTCCACACAAATCAACTACAGTACACCTATCTTGTTTCAGTAAATAAGTTTAAGTATCTGCTAGGAAAAGCTAGTGTTGTAATTTGTGACAATATACTGTAGTTGTAAGCATAGGTACAGTTTAAATGAAAGATAAATGTTTCCAGTTCAAATAACTACTAATTTGGTCACTTATCTTCCCTTGAACACTTTCACTGCAATTGACATGTTTGAGTATGAAAATTGCAATTTTTCGATTTAAATAACAAAATGCCCATAAACGCTTGTTGCAATTGTGTTAAAAATAATTATTTTAACCATTTCGGAACAATAAGAAATTTTGTAACTAAAACTAATTACTTGATAAAATTTAAAACCAACTCAACTTTTTATAGTAATTCAAATGCTTTACAGTTTTGTTAAAGATGACATATTTCCCATATTCAATTCTCAACGTAACATGCCTTTGTGAATGTGGCAGGTTTTCAGTGATATGCGTATGAAAATAAAGACAAGACATTATACACTTAAAAATAGTCATATTTGTAATGTAAATGTTGGATTTCTACACAAAAGTAGCTTTGTTTATTACTGTTATGTAGTTTAGTGAGCAGAATATTCTGCTCAAAGTAATTCGTCTTGGATTAAAGAAAAATAAATTCCATCAATTATCAGGTTACATTACTAAACATTGGGCGAAAATATTTCTGATTTTCGTATCAACCAACTATACTTCTTGTTATTCATAGACATCTTGGAGTCAGATTGTTTTGAAACACCCCTTTCTTTGATGTTACAAGTACGATAATTGCAATACTAAAATTTGTTTAAACTATTATTGCAGACATTTTCCATCGATGACGGGATCAGATTGCAGATCCCGAAACGTCGTGATCATCTTGCTCACTAACGATGGAAAATGTCCGCAATAATAGTTTAAACTCTGAAATTCTCTTATCGTCAACAAAAAATTTCAAACAAAGAACTAAACATTTGACAAACATTTATGTCGGTAAGGTACGGTGATTTCCATACTTCAATCCAACGAACCTGTGTCGACTACGTGACGATGGGCTCAGGCCCCTGATTTAGAACTAGTCCTATTATAGTTCATATGAATAACATCCGTATGAAAACTAACGAATAGGACTACTTAATGGCGGAACGATCTAGCCGAAGAGGTTTGGACAGGTATCGAATGGTGTTGCGAGAGTCGGGCCTATGCTGAACGGGACTGACCGCTACATAAACCAAGTCCATCACCGTGTCATCCCGTCGTCTCTGTCCACAGTTCGGTCTTTACGGCAGTGAAAGCTGAACAGTGAACACATTGATCGGCATCCGGTCAACCTTCCTAATATTGCGATTTCCCTTGGAAATATGTCACTTCTGACGTGCAGAGATGATTTGTCGTACAGGTTTTACGTCCTACGGTTTCGGATCGAAGTTCGGTTTCACAATACCAGTGCTATCAAACAGAACTAGTCGGTGATCCCTGTGATGAACTATTCGGTCAGCAGTGCTTGGGTCACAAAACAAAACCAGGCTTTTGGAGAGACACACTATAAAATCATCTATCTTTGTGAGGAGGTTGATCAGTCATATAGAAGTGAATGAAATAGTCCAATACAAACACTTTTTATTTTGGCGAGGCCTTTCAGAAACAATATTTCTATCCTCAGACCAAACCCCAACGATTATTTCATGTAATTCTTCATTAATTTGAAATTCCAATAAGAAGCTGTTTCTGATTATCATTCACATTTTACAATGTGTTGCAAGTCCCGCTTCTTTTTACGTACATGAGGGAATTTAATAAATTATATTGACACTTGGAAAATAAATAAACTTTCCAACAATTTCGTAATGTTTGAGATTAGCTCTAAAACGAGCCAACAAGTATAATATTAACGTACACACTGTAACCAAACTGAACCTCAATCATGTTCTACGGATTTCAACTGTGTTATTATTTTCAACTAACCTATAAAGTACACTTGCTCTAAACCAAAACTTAGTGACAACTATTCTTATATTTATAATCCTTTTAAAATCACTGTGAACGGAACTATCAGACGTGAGGGAAGTTTTTATTGAAAATATCGTATTATCTTTCTGTAATGAATATTGACCTTTAGTATCGATCTTCATTACTTCTTTATCGTACAGTTCGTTAGATACAAAACGCAAACAAATGTAATGACAATGAGAAGAAACCCGATAACACGATCCACCCGGAGACGGGAATATGCAAAGGGTCGATTAAGAATAGTCTATTGCGGGGTTAAAACATCGGGAGAACGCTGTAAGGATGTTTGCGACTTGCAAATTTAATTAGTGAAGAGGAAAGAGTAGATGTTTTAAAGGGTGCATGTGCGTCCTCGCCAACCCTATCTGTTCCCTCCCCCGCAGCAGTACGCGCACCACACCGCTCCACACCGCTCCGAGCCGCTCCACACCGCTCCGTGCCGCTCTACACCGCTCCGAGCCGCTCTATACTGCGTGTCGACAACGCGCTTTGATTTATTTTTATTGCCCGACGTTTGGCTATCATTAACGGCTTTTTCAGCCACCAGAGAAGTACCGGCAAGAGTGGAAGGCACACAGTCCCGCCCTCCCGGTTATCGATGGCTCCTACAACACTTCGTTACTTAGACCCTACTCGTTCCCAGTTCAGGTGGAGAGAGTCTTGGCAATACTTTGCAGTGGGGTGGGAGGACTCGTTCCATTATCGTAATAAAATAACGGACATATAGTGTTTATTAAATAAATATGGGTAGTTAATATGCTATGAGTTGCAGATTATAGCGCAAAAAAACACACTCGTTGTTTTGTAAAATATACCGACATGCTGCTCATGAAAACAGGTTTGTTTGGACCATTTATTTGCAACATCAATAAAAATGTTACAAATAAATAATAAAGCGTAACTTTATCTCACTTATACAATTAATTGCGTAGCTAATGGGATAGTTTGACTTTCACAGTTCGAAAATCGTTATTCTTCTTTAAATCCCCGTTAACACTACCACCATGTCAGTTGCCTGGAAACACTTTATAAAGGCAGCGTCTGTGTTGGCGTCCAGCCCAGGAACGCTTGGGTGCCTTGGTCCGGGGGGAGTGGGGTTAGGGCAGTTCTTAGTAAGAAATTTGTAAGATATGTTTCCTTAATGTAAGATTATTTGTGAAGCCTATGACTATCTGTGGTGGCTTAAGTAACCATTGTATATCATGTGAAAAAGGAGAAATAAAGAAATGTATTATTATTATTGTAAATTGGTTAATAAATAAAATTTGAATAAACACATATCGTTTCTGCGGAGGTGCAATAATATCCGAAACCGTCAGGAGCCGTGAGTCATGAGTCAGGAGCCGTGAGTCAGGAGTCCGGAGTCGGGGAGTGCGCGCGAAATGTGGAGCGCGGAAGAACTCTAATATTGAAGAAGCTCGAGGCTTCTGTACAGATGAGGCAATATTTCGGAAAACCGCCCGATGCTCTCCATCACCTTTGAGTTATTGCGGCAGTGGAGGCGCACTAGACGCACCCGCTTTTATACACATTGTTTATGTCTATTGTTCATTTTTTATTTAGCCC
Organism: Matsumurasca onukii; assembly: GCA_018831715.1. Lineage (NCBI taxonomy): Eukaryota > Metazoa > Arthropoda > Insecta > Hemiptera > Cicadellidae > Matsumurasca > Matsumurasca onukii. Next base: position 36,971,362 of record CM032064.1, read on the forward strand.
TTTTCGTGATCCTTCTACCAGCATTATAGGGATCACCCCTATTTCTTTATCCAATAAGTTTGGCGACAAAGCGCCTCGTGCCTTTAGATAAGCAGTAAATAATTCCTAACCGACGTCTACGTAATAAAGCGCGCGTGAACTCGAGCGTGCTACTAAAGAATGTTTCTTTTATATTTCTTACTTTGATGTTCCTGTTTTAAAGCGTGTTACTCAAGCTTATTTGTGTTAAAACATATTCGTTTGGGCTTGTATACATATTTCGTGTCATGTATATATTTACATAAAATAACTTAATATTTGTTGTGTAACACATAATACATACATGTGTTTCACGTATTTTTAAGGAATAACTTCTTGAATAATAAACTATAAAGTAACGTTAAATTATGAACTAACAACACAATATATAATTGGACTAAAATTAAACAGAATATCGTGAAGAAAAAAATGGAGGTTTCCTCCGTGTCTTTTTTATCAATACATTTATCTTTTAGGTGGCATAGTGGGCTACCTGGAAAATTGAGAACGTCCACGGCCAGAGTGATAGCTCCACACTGACTTGACAGCTGGCCAGGCAACCTCATTGGCTGGGTTGGAGCAGCAGACGACCAATCACAACCATGAACCACACTGACCAACTGTAACAGAGAACCCAGGAATACCTATTTATGCACAGCCAGTGGGAAATTCTCTAGAGTTTTATAAATGCATCAGGATATCCTAACACATGAGTTAAAATGACTAACAACACCTTAGAGAATTCCCTACACAGTGTTAACTCAAAAAACTACGGAAAACGTCCGTAATAATATTTCAACATCAGAGCAGTGCTTGATAATTATTAACAATATTTTTCTATAATTTACTAGTTTAAAGCAATAGAACAAGTTCAAAAATTAATTATTAATGTAAATAAATTTGCTATATGTGCCAAAACTTTGTTCAAACAATTATCATGCAGGGGCGGATCCAGGATTTTAGTTCGGGAGGCGCGCAAAAATTTGAAAAAAGGGGCACAAAATACACGACTTTAAGCAATTTAGAGCAATTAATTTGTAGTAAACAAAGAGTTGAAATAACATTTTTTTCTTCAGTTTAATAGGAATAGTTTGTATGACTGTACTTGCATTGTAGATTCGATCATATTTGCAATAAAGTACAAAAATCAGGCAACACTCATCAATCATCAATCACTCACTTTGATTATTTTACTCAATTTAAATCAAATGTTTAAACATTTTTGTCCTTAGAGGGGCACGCCCCTGTGCCCCTAAATCCACCACTGTATACATGTATATGTGCATCTAGAGGAAACTTCCGTTAACGCCTGTTGGTATATTGAAGTTTACGCACGCGATGCAAGGTTACAGTGCTTAGTCTAATATATTTGCTAGTGATGTCTGCATCGGACAAGATGGTCATAGTGTCGGACGTGTTCACAATGTTCACAGTACACAATAAGACTAAGGGTTAGCCTGAGTGCGGGGCCGCGCACAGTCGCACAGTCGCACACCTTGCAAGAGCGGGACGAGTAGGTGACCATCACATCTCGGTACTCCGATCTGCCGGCCGATAGATAACATCAAAACAGCGTATTTATAATCGTGGCCAAGCCACAGAGAGACCCACTGCTGTTAGGTCCCACTGCCCTTCGGAATTTCCATCCCATCGCGTCCCACAAACACACACTATGGGGCCAATCAATTCCCTATCTCGCATTTTACTGCACGTGTCACTTTTTGAATTACGGGCTAGATTCTTGTCTACCGAATATTCAGACCGGGGAAAATTATATTTTTCTCCTTTCGGTTTGACGTTTACTAACATACTCGTCCATAACGTCATTATTTAATGCCGTCGAATTTGTCCGATGGAAGTAAAAGGCACTCTCGGATGCCGTAAATACGGACGATAAATCTTCCCTCCCGACTCCGGCATTTCTCGAAAAATACACAAACCGTTTCCATTGAATGCATTTTGATGGATGAAGCTCGAGTCTCAACTCTTTCACCGGATAGCTTCAGCTTCACGTCTCCAGCATTTGTCACTTCCCCGGTCCTTATTGGCATCGGAGTTCCTCAGTTCCACGGCTAAACACGTGCCAGAGTATACTTAAACATAAGTTTCACTTGGCTAAGCGCGCCAAACACTTGTGTCTTCTTAGTAAAGAATCGAGAGTGAGTTGTGAATTTGATGGTGGCCCTTGTTTCAAATCCGTTTATAAACAATACACAGTGTCTTGTAACTCTATTTACAACTGATTTACTTATCGAAGTTTTTAAATGTTTAGTTAAAAATAACTAAAACTCATCTGAAGCAAAAAAGGGGTACTCGTAGGTTGACGGTAAGATTTAACATCTGGCGATTCCCAACGGAACTCACATTTACAGTTAAAAAAATGACTAATGACAAACGTTTATTTCCTTTAAGCAATTTTGCGATTGGACAAGTCAACTTAAAACTAATTTAAAACTAAATATGGTAACTTGGACCTTAAGACTAAACAAGACATCGCATTACAATTCAGTAAAGTAATAACTTACTGTGGTAGGGTTCAAATGGAAGAACTCTTGAATTGAATAGAGAGGATAAGCCAGGAGTAGTTAAGGGAGACAGAGTTTGAAACTGGATATGGATAAGGACTGGAACTGTGCTGAAGGTGGTAAAACATTGAATAGATGATTAGATTCAGCTCTTAATATTTAAATTACCGAAATCTTGAATTTTCTAGTATTATTAAATTTTAACATATAGTTCATTAACGATGACCCTTCATAGTAGTTCACATAAATTACAATTTAACACGGTTTCATCTATTTGAATTTTTAGGATTTATTATTTAAATAAACACAAGTTTTAATTTGGCTTGCGAGTGCTTTTTCTCTAACCATCTGGCTACTCTTGCTCAAGGGAAGCGTAACAAGAACTATACACTGAAATGTGAACATCTAACAAACAACAATATTGTAATGGCAAAAGCTCTCCGTTAGTCCGTTAGACGTGATTAAACTCATTACGAAAACCAATAACCCATAATAATAATAATAATTTGGAAGTAAAGTTGGAAACGAACCACAATGGCGTGCTTGGAGGTTGTTTAATTCCTCGATGTTTGTCAAACATCAACACAACGACCTATTGCTGTTTAACATCAGTTCAGTTCGACAAACTTTCAATTGAGCTATAAGTCCCTGCCGCCCCCACAACCCTTATCTGTCAATGCCTTGCTTTGACCTCAATTTAGAATTCAGTTGATTACTCGTAAGCAGCATTGTAGGTATTTGCGGATCCGTGGCGGATTGGACTCCGTAGCTAATCACTCCGGTGGCGCGGGTTCGATTCCCGCAGTCACCATTTCCAGCTTGTAATGTGATTATACGGTGACGCTAGGTAAAGGTCGAGGTTGAGTGATAGAGAGGACATCAAATGTATTTTTGTACTCCTAATTTCGCCTCGTTAAACACAACAAACTTTACATTTTTACCTAGTAGCTCATGAACGTTTGCCTTCACAGGCAGGAGTTCAAATAGTCAACAGACTGCCAAATTCGATTAAAAGGCACCTATGCCAAAGGCATTCAAAACTCGCTGGAAAACGATTTTGGTCGCAGAAGCTTTCTATAATATAAACGAGTTTATGGCACACGACTGGGGGTCCGTGTAAACAGACCACGGAGTACGGACCAAGGGGCTAGAGTGGAACAAACTCGAGTGAATGAGAATTGGGTGAATGCAAATACTGTATGTTTGAATGGGATTTCGATGTGTATGAATGCAACATTTTAGATACTTAATACTTATATGACGGTTGCTTGACTTGTATATGTTTTACGCAATAAAAGATTTATTTACCTTTTTATTTTAGTGAAGGCATGCGCGTAAATGTATTTTTGTCATTGTGCTCTAAAAGCAGCTGTTTTAGATACAAGCATGGACGAGCTAATGTTACCCTTTCAATCCCAGGGAAATAAAGGTGTGTTGTTTTCTTTCTAGGGATAAAAGAAACATGTTGATGATATTTATGTGGCAAGGACATCAGCTGTTATAATGGTTTAGTTTTATCAGAACTAATGATCGATTGTATAATAATTATAAAGAGATCGACTAATATATTATCGACTAATATATATCGATCAATGAAAAGTACAGTAACTATTGATCTTAATATTTTTCTAACCATTGATTTTGATATAATATATCTGTGTTTGCTTGTAATTAGATTTTTGATAAACGTATGTTTAAGTTCTTAAATAAGGTCTTAATACACCCTTTATTTTCAAACAAATATCTCAGGAATTTTGTATAGCATGAAAACTAAAGAATTTTGAAAAATGAACTACAGGCAAACCTATATAACATGTTTATCTTTCGTTTAAGAGTTGTTTCGTAAAAATAGCATTCATACCATGGTCTCCATTTTATTTCCCGCAAACCTCTGCAACGACGCTCTCCCGAGCAACTGAGGCGGGCTCTTAAAGTGGATAGTTTATAGCTATAGTTACTCTTTCTTACAGCTGTACATTCTCGTCGTTTTTAGTTAGTTTATTTTAATATAATTCTATTTTATTTACCCAACTATGAAAATGATCTGGTTAAATAAAGACAGTCAAAACAGTATTTCTATAGGCAGTAAACCTATTTCAATACTGCCTAGTAAGGTCGATTGTGAAACTGTTTTCTCATAAACAGGTTATTAAATTTGTGATATGATTAATAAAAAGGCGCGTGTTGCGGGGAGGAGGAGGGGGTGCGGGGACGGCTTACATGAAACGTTCCCGTCTGCAACACCGACACCCTCAAATAGGCCTATAAACTTTGTCATGTTTTTCAATATTAAATGCCGAAGCGACCGTTCACCCAATCAATTCCCCGATAATAGCTTTATATCGCGGTTTTTACGCTGGCAAAGCCTTTGAGCCGTTTAACGAGTAAATAACCTTTAAACGGCGACATTTTTAACGTGTCAAAGAACGGGATGAAACACAACACATTTTAATGGGTGTTTGTTGCTGAAGCCGATCTGTTGCGTGAAAACATCCGGGTCGATACCACTGCTAGTGATGTTGCTAACTAAAAACCCGTAGCAAAACTGCTTTATGTAGGTGACATCTCTGTAAAAAAGGGGGTTTAGTTCATTAGTTTGTAAATTGGAATTTCAATTCCGAATTATTAGCATTAGCTGTAAAAGTATTGTAGACCTTCTCCCATGTTTCTGAGATGTGTTATTTGGTTACCCATCGCTTATGTACACTTTCATTGTGTATTTTATTTCAACTATTTTAAGATGTCAGGCCTAGGCCTAGATGTCACCTTGGCGATGTCTTTATTTATTTATTTTATTTTACATGCATACAATACAGATTAATAATCCAATTACATTGTAGCATTATAATACAAATATGTTTAAAGGCAGCAAGCAAGTAGTCTTTCTTTATGCACTTTCACTTTAACAGACTTAAGATTGACATGCACACTAAATTATGGATAATTGACAACGAATATAAAAATAAATTAACATTACAAAGAGTTAACAGTTATAAATAGACGACAGGACATTTACTTTACATCAACTATTTACTCATACACTAAATTTAGACAGTAAATATAATTTGGGACAATAAATATAGACATGTAAATAAATAAATGATATGCAATTGAATTGAGCTCACCCCCCTGACCAAGGCACTCAAGCGTTCCTGGGCTGGACGCCAACACAGACGCTGACTTCAAAAAAGGCAGACGGCTTTTCGCCAGCCCGTACTGATCATGAATAACCAAGGACCGGAAAAGCGAGCCCAAAGCCAACAAATCAAAAACTCCACAATCACGAACAAATTAACAATTTTCAACCATCCTTCTGGAATGTATCTAGTTTGATGACTGAAATACATCCACATCCCGGGACGCATGACGTGTTATTTCGATATCGTTGGCCGCATTACAAATTGTTTGTAGAGAGAGGACTTTTGAATTTATCATATCAAAATGATGTAACCAAGTTGTACAAAATGTATGTTTCTATCGCCAAAAAATGAATTCAATCCCATATTCCTGAGATTGAAATATTATTACGGACTTTCCCATAGTTTTGAGTGAAAAAGAGAACACAACGTTTCGGGAACTGCAATCTGATCCCGTCTTTAAGTGGAAGGTATAATAAAATATAACCCAACACATTCAGAAATAAAGTAGTCAGCGCAAGCTGACCGAAAATTAACCAACACTCATAGTAGTTTTAATGTTATAAAAACTGTACTATGAAAATCATTGACAATTCGTTATAATGACGTTTGTTATTGCAATTTATTTGTTAACAACAATAAACAATTTTGACTTTGACTATTTTATTCACCTCTTAGGGAACTTTCATTTTTACCCCTTGTTGGAAAACCTGATTCTTTCATCAAAACACTAAAGAGCTTCCCCTCCATAGGCTGGGAAAATGTGCATAAATAGGGTTTTGTGTTTTCTTACAGTTGGTCAGTCTGATTCAGAGCTATGATTGGTCGTCTGCTGATGCGAGCCAGCCAATGAAGCTGTCTGATAGCTAGCAAAGCACTCGGGCAGTCAGTATGTTGTCTTGTTGTCCAGGCTAGTTGTAATCAAATTAAACACGTTTAAGGAACAAACAATGTACTTTGGTGGTAAACTTGCGTTGTTTACTTTTTTTAGGTTAGCTGTTCATATTGTATGTTTTAGATTACTTTTCACCTGAAAACGGAATGAGATTCCAGATCTATATAAAAAATAAGACTTTTGTCTGTACATTGCAAAGAATTCATCGGTTTTTGATGTGTATATACTTTGCATAGACCGAAACTGGCGTCAAAAAAATCCTGTCTATCTGTAACGTTTTTAAGGCATCTTGGACCGCTTATAACTCAGATTCGACTGAAGCTATGGCGGTGAAACTTTGTTTAAGGGTTAAGACCATTACACAGTGTGTCTTTAGTTATGTTTTGTATCAATAAATCATCCAAAAAATAAGTAGCAAAGGACCAAATTGGGCTCTGAACACATTTTAGGCGTTTTGGACCGCTTATAAATCAAAATTGGCTGAAACTATGGGGGTGAAACTTTGTTTAAGGGTTAAGCTCACCACGCAGTGTGCCTTTAGCTATATTTCATACCCATACAACATCCACAAAATACTTGACAAGGGACCAAAATGGACTCTGAACATATTTTACATTTGAAATTTATATAAAATCCTCAAAATAAATTGCAAAACACCAAACGGGCTCTAAAAACGGGCGGAACCGCGGAAGTAACTATGAATCTCACAAGGTAGGCAACAACTATAAGGCGACGATGGTGAACTAACAGCCAAACTAAATGGTTTTTCTAAGGATATATAGGTAATTATTTCTTTTTTATTTTAAATTTGCAATTTTCTTAAAATATACACACAGTTATGTTAACAAAGCCCCGAGGCGAAGCGCAGGTACTCTCAGCTAGTCTTTAATAACATTACAACCTAAGACATTGTACCAAAAAACTTCAAACAAAATCACATATTATTTTTAGAACTCTTATGAAAACTTAATTACACTACACTATTAGTTTGATAAACCCGCCATATTGATTGGTTTCTGAATGGTTCATAATGGTTACATGCTGTTGTTAACTGATTTATCGTTGTTCAGATAGCAAGGTAGATTTGATAAGAAGGTAATCTTTAAACAGAAAGATGTAGGCCTATGTGTAGTTCATACGTAATATATGATATTTTTTTTAAATTTGATTCTGGCAGGGCCTTTTAAACTAAAGTGGTTGAATTCTAAGTGAAATGATAGTTGTTATGTTTTAAACTGTTGTATGTAACCATTAAGGTTAAATTAAACCATCTAAGGTAGTTTGAGTTTTCAGTTCAAGAGCTTGAGGTTGATGTAACGCTCACCATATATTATTAATTATTTTTATAACTCTACTATAATTATTCACTCTTTTCTTACTACATCAATCTTTTAGACCCCATAAAAACCTGAAAATGGTTGTTGAACCTGAAAATAACCTGAGGAGATTCACTTTTAATGTGATAGAATAAACTGAAAATCAGGCTTCAAATAACTAGATATCTAACGTGGCTATTAAAATTCAGTGTTTAGCATTCGATTTCTAAATACGAAAGGTTTGGACAAAACACACACGTTAAATCGCATAAAGATCAGTAGCCTTGGTTTAAAGGCCAAGAAAGAAATTAATTTACAACCGCAATCACAATCACGATAGCTCGTATCCTCGTTGAAGGAACATTCTTTGATGACAAATATGCAAAACTCTTTGATGCTGAACAATTTTAATACACGATGAAGCAAAATCCAAGGTCTCGATCTGAGGGATTTGCGCTCTTTGCCACTTTGAACTGTAACCACAAAGTATTTTGAAAATGTGAAAGCCTCAGTTAAACCAATAATATAGGGTAGGGGATGCGCCTGCTGTAGAGGAGGGATGTTTAATTTTTACCTCGACTCCCCGATCATATCAAAGACTTTTTCGACACGTTCGTTAATTAAAATATCGGGCATTCTTTCGTCAGATCGCGGCCGAGAGCGGGGCTGAGCGCTAACTATGGGAGGGTGCTGAGAGAAACTGAGGCACTAGGTCATGTCTCCCCTTCCCCGTGCCGTCATCCCTCCCCTTCCTAGCTGCATCAGCATTCAGCGTCATCCGACATTCGGCAATCATCAGCGTCAGCTGGACGCAAAGCAATGTTCACATGACACGATCATTAAGAGATTATTTTTATTTCAAATTGATAAAGGAAAATTATTCAAAACAGAGACCAAACACATATTCTGTGGCATAGGTATACGTCATGTTTATAAAATCTGTATACTATGCAATGTCCTTTACGTGATATCCAAACCAGTGTAACATACTCGTATAAGTCCAATACAGTAATATGGCTAAACAAGAATGCAATGCACTCAATTCAGTTGCCCAGTGTTCGATGACCGGTGTTTGATGCCCAGTGTTCGATGCCCAATGTTCGATGTGTAGTTTTTGATGCCCAGTGTGCGGTTCCCAGTGATTTTTGCCCGGTGTTCGATATCCAGTGTTTGATGCCCGGTGGTCGGTGCCTGGTGTTCGATCCCGCTCAGTGGTGCTAAAGTTCGATGCCCGCTGTTCGGTACCCGGTTTACCATCCCACTCTGTGGTGCCCAGTGTTCGATGCCTAGTGTTCGATGCCTAGTGTTTGATGTCTAGTGTTCGATACCCGGTGTTCGATCCCGCCTATGGTGCCCAGTATTCGATGCCCAGTGTTCGATACTTGGTCCTTGATCCCACTCTGTGGTGCCCAGTGTTCGATGCCTAGTGTCTGATGTCTAGTGTTCGATACCCGGTGTTTGATCCTGCCCTATGGTGCCCAGTGTTCGATGCCTAGTGTTCGATACTTGGTCCTTGATCCCACTCTGTGATGCCCAGTGTTCGATGCCCAGTGTTCGATACCCGGTGTTTGATCCCGCCCTATGGTGCCCAGTGTTCGATGCCCAGTGTTCGATGTCCAGTGTTCGATACCCGGTGTTTGATCCCGCCCTATGGTGCCCAGTGTTCGATGCCTAGTGTTCGATACTTGGTCCTTGATCCCACTCTGTGGTGCCCAGTGTTCGATGCCTAGTGTTTCTAGTGTTCGATACCCGGTGTTTGATCCCGCCCTATGGTGCCTAGTGTTCGATGCCCAGTGTTCGATGTCTAGTGTTCGATACCGGTGTTTGATCCCGCCCTATGGTGCCCAGTATTCGATGCCTAGTGTTCGATACTTGGTCCTGATCCCACTCTGTGGTGCCCAGTGTTCGATGCCAGTGTTCGATGCCAAGTGTTCGATCCCGCCCTATGGTGCCCAGTATTCGATGCCTAGTGTTCGATACTTGGTCCTGATCCCACTCTGTGATGCCCAGTGTTCGATGCCTAGTGTTTCTAGTGTTCGATACCCGGTGTTTGATCCCGCCCTATGGTGCCCAGTGTTCGATGCCTAGTGTTCGATGCCTAGTGTTCGATACTTGGTCCTTGATCCCGCCCTATGGTGCCCAGTATTCGATGCCTAGTGTTCGATACTTGGTCCTTGATCCCGCCCTATGGTGCCCAGTGTTCGATGCCTAGTGTTCGATACTTGGTCTTGATCCCGCTCTGTGGTGCCCAGTGTTCGATGTCTAGTGTTCGATACCCGGTGTTTGATCCCGCCCTATGGTGCCCAGTGTTCGATGCCTAGTGTTCGATACTTGGTCCTGATCCCACTCTGTGGTGCCCAGTGTTCGATGCCTAGTGTTCGATGTCTAGTGTTCGATACCCGGTGTTTGATCCCGCCCTATGGTGCCCAGTGTTCGATGCCTAGTGTTCGATACTTGGTCCTTGATCCCACTCTGTGGTGCCCAGTGTTCGATGCCTAGTGTTTCTAGTGTTCGATACCCGGTGTTTGATCCCGCCCTATGGTGCCCAGTATTCGATGCCCAGTGTTCGATACTTGGTCCTTGATCCCACTCTGTGGTGCCCAGTGTTCGATGCCTAGTGTTTCTAGTGTTCGATACCCGGTGTTTGATCCCGCCCTATGTGCCCAGTGTTCGATGCCTAGTGTTCGATGTCTAGTGTTCGATACCCGGTGTTTGATCCTGCCCTATGGTGCCCAGTGTTCGATGCCTAGTGTTCGATACTTGGTCTTGATCCCGCTCTGTGGTGCCCAGTGTTCGATGCCGGTTTCTAGTGTTCGATACCCGGTGTTTGATCCTGCCCTATGGTGCCCAGTATTCGATGCCTAGTGTTCGATACTTGGTCCTGATCCCACTCTGTGGTGCCCAGTGTTCGATGCCTAGTGTTCGATGTCTAGTGTTCGATACCCGGTGTTCGATCCCGCCCTATGGTGCCCAGTGTTCGATGCCTAGTGTTCGATACTTGGTCCTTGATCCCACTCTGTGGTGCCCAGTGTTCGATGCCTGTGTTCGATGCCTAGTGTTCGATACCCGGTGTTTGATCCCGCCCTATGGTGCCCAGTGTTCGATGCCTAGTGTTTCTAGTGTTCGATACCGGTGTTTGATCCCGCCCTATGGTGCCCAGTGTTCGATGCCTAGTGTTCGATGTCTAGTGTTCGATACCCGGTGTTTGATCCCGCCCTATGGTGCCCAGTGTTCGATGCCTAGTGTTCGATGCCTAGTGTTCGATACCCGGTGTTCGATCCCGCCCTATGGTGCCCAGTGTTCGATGCCTAGTGTTCGATGTCTAGTGTTCGATACCCGGTGTTTGATCCCGCCCTGTGGTGCCCAGTGTTCGATGCCTAGTGTTCGATGTCTAGTGTTCGATACTTGGTCTTGATCCCGCCCTATGGTGCCCAGTGTTCGATGCCTAGTGTTCGATGTCTAGTGTTCGATACTTGGTCTTCGATCCCGCTCTGTGGTGCCCAGTGTTGTACGCCTAGTGTTCGATGCCTAGTGTTCGATGCCTAGTGTTCGACGCCCGCTCCGCTGTTCGGTGCCCGGTGCTGCCGGATCCCTGAACCCCCGGTGCTGGCCACCGCCGCTAGATCTGTGTTTGTATGCCACTGAGAGCTAATGTCAAACCCCATATCACTACTTAACGGTGACTTTATGAACCGGCTTCATTGGGCATTCTAGTGGCTGCACGTGATACAATAAAAACAGTGTCGGTTTTCAGGCCTAATGGATAGGATGTGACCGTTAGTGATTCTTCTCGAGAAAGTATCGGCTGTCTTTTGTTCTTCCAAGCCTTTGAAATACGCTTATCACCCTTACACTTTTGCTCTAGGCATTTTGAAAACCGAATCGATTTTATGAGATTACCAATGCTCTAAATATAATTCCATTAAATTGTGAATTGTTATTACAATTACGTAATTAAGAAAGCAAACACGTATATGTGTGAGGAAAAACTTATGGAATACTCAGTACACTTATTACTCTGGTCAAAATCTTTACAAACTTACTATTTTACGTCCTACAAGCCAAGAAAATCACTCGTATACCATTAGTAAAACTAGAAAATACTATTTCAATTCCACGCTTAACATGTACTTACTTTATAGATTTTTTGTCTTGAATGCTGTTACACGGTTTGAAGTAGTGTCTATCATGTGCGACGCCGATGCCGCACTAGCAGGTAAGGTAAGGGGATAGGCTGGCCAGGGGTCACTTTCCTTGGACCCCGTCCAAATGAAATCGTCAAACGTGTTGTCTTTCCATATTCTCCATAAACGATTAGTATTTATTTTCCGCGGCCGGCTCGGTTGGCCATATTTAATATTGTATAACTGATTTGTTTGAGGACTGGTGTGACCCTGGACCCTGGTCGCCGGTTCCGTAGAGGACTGGTATCCAGTTAACAGTTATGTTATTGTCGAGCATTATATTTCAGAACATGAATTGCCCAAATCCTGATATTATACGACCCTGTTCAACTCACTGTCGTTGTTGGCTAACTTTGCGTTTGATTTAGATGGATTAAACAATGGACGTTACATCACTGATGGGCATATGTACCGAATATTAAGTTTGATATATTTATAATATACTAAACGTGCTTGTTAGTTTTATAAGCGCTTTTCACCGAGAAATCTTTGAGTTTTTTTAAAACTCCTAGGCAAAGATTACGTGTAATTAACAATTATCGAAAAACACGTCTTTTAAAAGGTCAAAATAGAAATGAACTTAGCCTATTTGTAAAGAGTAGCCTATTTAGTAGCTTCAGAACTTGTGATAGATAACATGAAGAATTATTTTAAGGTGATCGGCGACCGGCTAGATGTATCTGACACAACTTGCTTTTATTTATTCTTGATTAAAATACTAAAAACCAAATAATTTATTTTTAATAAAATACGTTTGTAGATGAGTACACCTTTAGCGGATCCGTGGCGGATTGGTATCGCGCGCGACTCCGGAGCTCATAACTCCGGTGGCGCGGGATCGATCCCCGCAGTCACCACGTACAATTTGTTATGTAACTAAACGGTGACGCTAGGTAAAGGTCGAGGTTGTGTGGTAGAAAGGACTTTGTAGTCCTAACTTCGCCTCGTTAAACAAGACAAACTTTACCTTTTTTACGTCAAACGTTTACAAATAACCAAATGAAAGAGTAAACCTTAGTATTCTTCAAATATAGAATACAATCTTAAATATAAAAAAACACTTCAGGGTTGATTCAGATTTTAAAAGTTTAAAATTAAAGCTAGGTTTACTAGTATTGCGTTTAAATTATGTTGTAGTACGTCTTATTATAGATATGTAGGTAAATTTACACTTGAAAAAAGATAAAACTTGTGCTATTTTAACTATTACGAATATAGACTCGTGTTAAAACATTATATTTCAACTCTATAAATATTCTCAGCAATTCATTACACATTGCAATCGAGCAACTCACTGAACATCAACACGTTAAATAACTTTATGCGAAATGTAAAGTGTAAACCGATAGCCAAAGGGTGTCGAGCATTAGGCAGTGCGTCGATCACGCAGTAAAACGAAGCTGCCTATAAACGAGCGTTTAAAAAAGTGTAAAAGGCTGAGAGGTGTTTTCAGCAAATTGACAAAGTTAACGAGTTGTGAGTGTGGATGTAAAAACTGAAGGCCAATATTTAGCGTGCGACTCGGCTTTAGAGGGATGACGGGCACAGGGATGACGGGAGGGTGATAGGGAGAGTGCTGCAACAGGTGGGTTTGCCAATACATCAATATTTACAGACATGGGGGGAATGATCAGAATGATGTTAGAGGCCCGACCCTTCCCAAACAAGCCAGATTAGGTGCCAAACACCACATTCCTACCCTCCCCCCCACTCCGCAGCCCCCGACTCGCGACTCCGCTCCCTTTTTTATTTATTTTTCGTTATTTGATCTCGTTCAAACGTAATAGTGCCGAACTCCGATTGAGATTTGTATTGTTTCCTTTTCACGAGTGTGTTTGCCCGATTTACGCGCGTGGCTTATTTAGTGGCAACTTGGCTTTTGTGTTCGGGGTGAAATTTGAGTGTTCCGATCGCGGTTTGGGTTTGGATCTAGTGATGGAGGGATTATTCTGGAAGTTTTTTATTATTGGCATCTGCTCTGAAGGTATTCTATAATTATTATTGGGGTAGTACTTTTAGCTGAACCAACTTTTGTGTTGATTTTAAACTACAGTAATTATCTGAACTAAATTAAATAGAAAAATATGTCAAATGAGAAATAATTTAATACTGGTTGTAAAAAATATGTTTACATACTGGCATGTTCACTGTTGATATAAAGGTAAAACAAGGTAAAAAGGTAAAGTTTGTCTTGTTTAACGAGGCGAAGTTAGTACTACAAAGTCCTCTCTACCACTCAACCTCAACCTTTACCTAGCGTTACCGTATAGTCACTTTATAAATGTAAGTGGTGACTGCGGGGATCGAACCCGCGCCAGCTGAGTGATCAGCTCCGGAGTCGCGCACGCTTCCAACCCGCCACGGACTGATGGTTTTTGAAATTTAAGCAATCGCATCGTGTCCCTAACTCTGAAGTATATTCAAATTAATTATTTGTTATTAGAGTTTTAAAAACATACTCATAGAATAAATCAGCTCTTTTTATAAACTGTCCACCCCGGGCTAGTACTCGTATAATCTTTTCTTGGACTTAAACCTATCTTCAACCTCACCTACCGTAATATTCATCCACGCCATCTTCTAATTCTTTTCATACTTATCAATACTAAATAACAAAATAACAAATGCATCAACTACAGCAAAACAATCCCTCAATTGTATATAAATTATATACATGTGCGACGTAGACCTTTCTCAAAAGTTTGTGCTACTTTGGTTAAAACAAGCACTTCACCTAAATATTCACAATTTCAGCTAGATCAAATGTAAAACAGGTATTTAAGGTCAAGTTTGTATTGTTTAACGAGAAGTTAAAACTACAAAGTCCTCTCTACCACCCAACCTCGACCTTTACCTAGCGTTACCGAATAGTCATATTACAAATTGTACGTGGTGACTGCGGGGATCGAACCCGCGCCACCGGAGTTATGAGCTCCGGAGTCGCGCGCGATACCAATCCACCACGGATTTACTGGTAAGATATAAAAGAAAGGGAAAACATTCAATTCGATCGACCACAAAGAATACTTTTCGTACAGTATGGCTCCACGAAAAGAAATAAACAATCTTTTTATTTATTGTAAGGTACAAAAATCGAAATAAAAAGACATCTAGAAAGCCATAACCAACTGTAATTTCAGTAAAGGCATTTGAAAAACACTTCTAGTATGTGCTTAGTACTTTTAGCACCAGGAGATGCTGATTGCATTCCAGAGGAAGCACGGATGACCGGAGGCAAGCTTTCTGTTTACATACTCTTCATAAGAAGGGAATCAGGCGGTCATAAAATCGCAAGAGGTCCATAAAATATAGCAACTTCATCACACAACATTGTCTCGCTGCTGACTCCAGGCTTGATAGTGGATACTTGATGTCAGGAGTCTCTCCTATACGTGTAGTGCTAGAGCTACTTGCTTCTGGATTGTTGAAGGTTCGTCAGTTTTTAGCTAATTTCCGTAGGAAGTATAAAGAAACCACGGTCGTAGAAATTCAAACTATAGCAACGTTCCTAATATTTCTATAAGCTTTCTATTTGTACGCCTGAGAGAACGAAACGTCGTAGAAAAAAACTATTTACAGTTTTGAGCTTCCCAACACTTTTAGTGTCAAATATCACAACGTTTATATCATCTACGTATATGTGTGGTCTGTACCCCCTTCAGGTCGCATTTTTAGCAAATCTTTCGAAATTTGTTTCAGATGTTCATTTTGTAAATCTCCAGTTTGAGTTCGATAACCAGCAATATCGGATCACCGGAAGTTACCTTTTGAGGGGTCGTTTCCCCCCAAAAATAGTTTTAGGCTATAACACTGTATGTATAATCCGATTTCAAATCAATGAGGGAGTGGCCATAGCTCAGTGGTATAGTGTGTGCTTTGCGCCAAATCAGCCCGGGTTCGATTCCCGGGCGCAGTGATAACTTTTCACGATGGCCACTCCCCGTGCTTCGGAAGCCACGTTAAGCCGTTGGTCCGTTGCATTGGTCGTTGGGGTATTAACTAATGACCCAATCTGGATCGGCTCTAGTTTGTAACATGACACCTCATCATCCATCAAAAAAACTCAACACACTCACCGTTCATCCCATATTCACCTTTAAATATCCTCTAGGAGTGGTCGGTGTCTCAAATCAAAGTATCAAAGATTTATAGTACCGTACCTAATGTATTTATCACCACACATCAACAACATCCTTTCAGCTCGACTAAGATGGCGGGGAAACGATTTTGTGAAATTCGGACAAAAGATGCATCCAGTTTTTGGTCACAAAGTTCAAAAGATCACTTCTGGTAAAATTTTCACCCTGTTATAGGATATATTATAGGATATTTGCTTTTTCTACTAAGGTGTTTAGAGTTACTTACTCGGAGGAAATTGTTTTACATCCAATAAGGGGAAGTTATTTTCGAAATTGAAGCG
Organism: Matsumurasca onukii; assembly: GCA_018831715.1. Taxonomy (NCBI): domain Eukaryota; kingdom Metazoa; phylum Arthropoda; class Insecta; order Hemiptera; family Cicadellidae; genus Matsumurasca; species Matsumurasca onukii. Next base: position 36,987,857 of record CM032064.1, read on the forward strand.
TATTTTGCAGAGTTCAACCAATCATACTTTTTGAGTGGCTTACAAAAGTTGCAGCATCGCTGGGACAAGTGTATTAGCTTCGAGGAGATTATGTTGAGAAATAAACGTGTTCCAAGTTTCCAGTTTACTTTTTCATATTAAACACGGGTACTTATGAAAATGTTGACGTAGAGCTTATATTGGTGTTACTTTTTCCATGTACACACTGGTGTAAAGTCTTAAGACTATCAGCATAATTTTACTCAGCACACATCAAACGAAGAAGAACGCGTTTAAATACTAGGTTTTACCAATACTTACGATACATTTATTTATTTATACTTATTTATTATAATTAGTTCTCAAGCACCAACTTTAATTTGTTTACTTATGCAAGCCATAATACGGCTACGACCTTTAGTGAGCGTACACACCGTACTATCAGTGAAAAATAAACACTTCTTTAACTCTACTTTTCAGAAAAAGTACCTTCGAAAAAGATTTTCAAATAAAATAGTTCAAAGCTATTTCCATCGACTTGGCAGTTAAATACAACACTTGTTTTGGTTATAATAATTAACAAACAATTTAATCTTTTGTTAAATTTTATTTTTTAATTTTCTTCTAGAGTTTTTGAACGTTTTTTATATTCGTCCATAAAAATGGCCCGCCACGAGTTGATATGTGTTTCGTACAGTTCTTTAGCGGATACTTGGCGGATTGGTATCGCGCGCGACCCGGGCCCATCACTCTGCTGGCGCGGGTTCAAACCCTGCAGTCACCACTTACAACTTGTAAAGTGACTATACAGTGACGCTAGGTAAAGGTCGAGGTTAAGTGGTAGAAAGGAGTAGTCCTAGCTTCGCCTCGTTGAACAAGACAAACTTTCAAAAAGCTGGCAACCAGTCCTGAAGAAGTCTTTTCGATAGTATCTTGGCCAATTCGAACATCGACAATTGGCATCCCTGCTCCAATGAACGGTTTACAGCCCTGTGACCAATAGGGTAGCAGACAGCAAGTATCTAAGTTCAGCCAATAAGTGACTGAAGATGGTAATCCACAGTCAGACCGAAATATTTCAAGCAAATTAAATAATGTTTTGACATCAGCCACGAAAGCCTAAGAGTTAATGTGTTTACTTTATTCTTGACGGATTAGCAACACATACTTTATGTAGCGTATAAGCAAGGCCGCCACTATTTTGTGACCCAGCGAGACGAGGCGGTCGTCTGCTCGACTATCGGACCACCAGTGTCCACTAGTAATTACCGTTCATCAGGCCACAATAAGTAAGGATTCAGTATCGTAATGACGGACAATTGTGAGCGAGACATGCAAACTCGCCTATTGTGCTGCTGGTGTAATTGATATCTAGTGTTTCCCATGTCCGTGTCCAGATGTCCCTTACGGTGCTGGTTCACCGGGTGGACCGCACTAGTCCCGACCTTAGGTTATCCATGCGCACTGCACGGTCACAGCTCAGTACATCACAGTACTCAGTAACGAGAAGTCTCGGCAAACCGCACTAGTAGGAATCAGTACAGATTCTTACTGAAGACAACCTCTTTCGACGGAACACGTGTTTTTTCTAGACCATTTTTGAAGAAAATGATTTTTTTTCACAGGTAAATGTGATGTCGGAAAAGGTAAAGATATGCAATCATACGAAACTACCTGCAGGAAAAACAACCGAACTGGGAGATACCGAACGGTGGTTCATGAACGTTTCCTCTCATAGGCAGGAGTTCAGTGCAACATACTTCCTAATTTGATCAAAACGCCCAGGCACCAAAGGCGTTTAAAGCTCGCCTAAAGTCAGTTTTGGTCACAGAAGCTTTTTGCAGTTCAAACGAGTTTATTAAACACTACTAGGAGATCCGGGAAATACATAGACTGGGAAGATTTGAATGAATGGGAATAGTACAAATGTAAGTTATGTATGTTTGAAAGGGGTCTAGATGCGTATAAAAGCACCATTTTTGATCAAATTGACGACTGAGATACATGCTTGTTAACATATGTGTTCAGTAAAATATTTATTTATTTCCTGTTCAGCTTTCAATATCCGGTTTAATCAACCACCCAAACCCTAATGCATTCATGTTTAAGAGAAAATTCATAAAACAGGTACCATTGAACTCTCAAGGAAATTGCGTTTCCGCCAACCTTATGTTATATTTTCAGCGTAACAACATTTCCTTATTTCTATTTTGTAAGTTTCGAGAGAAACTTACATTTTGTACCGTCATGAAGTAAAGATAAATTTATTTTTTTAAAACGTCATCATAGATTTGCAGCATTTTCGTCACACAGGGTGTCCCATAAGTAAAGTGCCAGACTCTGGGAAAAGGTTATATGGGTCCAAATAAAGAGAAAATCAAGAATAAAAATTATTTTTCCAAAAACTCTTGGTTAACCAGATATTCGCCATTTTATATTTGTCACTAATTATTTATTATCTCCCACACCTCTTATCGGATTTGACTCAAAACTCAGCATAAATTTGTATCTAAGTAAGATCATTTATGGAAAAAATTAGCATGATATACTCGTAACTTATCTTTTTAAAACGGTGGCTATTTTATGGTAATTTTAGGATATTTTGGCGTTACACCTTAAATGGCGAATAAACAGTGAGTTTTACGATAAAACCGTGTTGTAGCGAATTTTATTACCTATCTATTGACATAAAGGTAAAAAAATCGACTTACAGTGGAATCGAAGTTACAGTGGAAACATCAAGATGATAAGGTGGAAAGTTGACTGAGTTTCCCCTAAAGCTTCGTTGTTTCCCAATAGATTTTTATGACCTTGATGTCAATAAATAGGTGATAAACTTCACTGCAAAACGGTATCATTTATATTTTATCGTTAATCTCACAGTTTATTCGCTATTTAAAGTGTAACGCCTAAAATTACCATAAAATAGCCACCGTTTTAAAATAGTAAGTTAGATCAACCTGGTAATTTCTTTCATAAATGATTTTATTGCGATACAAATTTATGATAAGTTTGAGTCACATCCTATTAATGGTGTGGGAGATAATAAATAATTATTTAAACATATAAATTGGCAAATATCTGGTTAACCAAGCGTTTTTGGAAAAATTTGTATCCTTAATTTTCTCTTTCCTTGACTCATATAACCTTTTCCTAGAGTCTGGCACTTTACTTATGGGACACCCTGTATACACAGTCCCCATAAACAATATTATGTTAAGATTGGTATTCAACTGATATGGTTACTAGGATACGTTAAACTTATATTCCGGTTCTCTTATTTTTATAGAATCATATCTAAACTCTCGTAAACTAAAGCTTAGACCACACTTATTGTTACCCATAGAAAACATCTCCAACGAGATATAACTTTATTGAATTGTTTCTTTTGGAAATAAACTCTGAAATATAAAAAATAATTATTATTTATTTTTGACATACAGTATACATAAATAATGTTAAGTTTTTGGTTTAGTTTTGCATAGCAACTTAACGTGGAAAGACATGTGCAAGAGTTAATTCCAAAACTCAACTCAGCCTGCTATGCTATCAAACGGCTTGCCCCCTTATGTGAAATTAAAACTTTACTTGTGGTTTATAACTCCTATTTTCAATCACACTTAAACCATGGTATAGTATTTTGGGGAATTTTGCCAGATAGTCACAAGATTTTTACAGGGGTAGAATAATTAATTCCGCTCGTCTTGAAAGCTGTCGAAAACTATTTTATCATTTCAAAATTCTTGCACTATATGCTTTGTACTTTTATGAGGTTATCGGATTATTCAAACGGAATCAACACCAAAATGTACAGAATAATTTCCTCCATGATTACACCACGAGAATTACTAGTCTTGCTTTTGGGGTGCCGAAACATAGATTAACATTATATGAAAAAGGAGTATTCTGGCCTAAAGCTTTTCAAAATGCTTCCGGCTGAGTTGAGAATGGAACAGTCGTACTCCCGATTTAGTTCTCATTGACTTATGTATATTTTACTTTACTTACTATATTTTACTCTACAATTTGTATATTTTATTTTGACGAAGCCTTTTGCATTGTACAATCTTTTTTTGGTGAATAAAGTTACTTATTTATTTATTTATCCCGGAAAGTGGAAATGTGTACTTGATACACCGGCAACCTGTCAGGCCGAGCGTTGAGCGTAGGAAAGTACACGAGCACGAGCACGAGCATATGGAAGCGTGCGTGATGCACACTAACATTATGATGTTTGATTCAGTAATAGCTGAAGAACTGCATTATTTACTTACTTTCCTCGACTGGTGGAAAGCTGATTATGTAAGTAATGGGATCCTTGTGAACTGGAACATAACTGCCTTCATGCCTTCATCTAGGCTACATCAACAATCAACAGCTGCTGACATATGCGCGCACAGTGCACAGTGCACGGAGCCTACTTCCTTCGCACATACATTCACTATCTACAAGTTTAAATGGAATTTTAATTTCAACTCGCCCCACTCGGCCTGCGGCCTCGTATTTTGGGGATATTCGCTACGCTCATGATTAAGACAAATTTGCTTCACCCACTGGCTTTATAGGACAAATAATTTTGGAAGATAAGCTTTAATAACCAGAGCAAAAATTTTAGAAAAATGATTTCAGTTCAAACTTTAGGTGCCAAATAACCACACGTTCTTTAATATAGAGTGACTTTCAATACATCTTCCCAAATTAGAACATTTATTTTATACACACCCATACATTTTATATGCCTGGGTGGTTGATGCCTGGCTTAGTACCGTAACTAAGCGCCCAAACACAGCGAAAAGTTGAATTTTCGACAATTTAACTTCAAACTGATCTAGCAACGAAACTGTCAAAGGTGGTAAAAGTGTTGATTACAAAAGTTGTAGGAAATTTGTTTCCACACTAAGGATTTTTCGTAGATTGAAGATCCGAGCAAGTTAGTGTTTGGCCGCTATGATGCACAATATCGGCTAAGTACAAAGGCAGATTTTCAGACGCCATCATTTTTGGCTGCTAACTTGTCAGAGTCTTAAAAAAAAGAATATTTTAGGTTGTCTCGAAGGTTTCACATTAAGAGCTTCAAAAGCGTACATGGTTGATGCTTTGGAAGTGTCTAAACATTTACACTCATTCAGTCATCTGTACAACCGCCTTTATAGTACCAACCATTAACCCAATTTATTAGTTGGAGTTTGTGAATTGATTTTTTTACATTATATTTGGGCAATTGCTTTAATTAGTTTGATACTACATAATTAACGAAGCTATGAGTATTTGGTTTTGGAACAAACAACCAATAGGGATAGATATGGGAATGATGCGTCTTTATTGGTGGCAAAATTAGGACTAAAGTTTTGCTTCCAATCAACAACGTTTAAAGTTTTAAATCTCTGAAATTTACACGACTGAAAATTGGTGTATTACTTGTGTCAATGAATAGTATGGTTTTTCAATTTCAGTACATGAGTCTGACTAAGATTTGGGATTAACTTCATTTTATATCAGGAACAATGCGAGTAAGTTGTCAGGTCCCCGGGTAAAGGTAAAGTGAAGTTTGTGTGAACTACAATCTAGTTCTTCCGGTTCACAACGCGTCAAAACATCATTAAAATTAGCTTGAAATATTTCAGTCTTACTTAGATAATTGTTGTCTGAGATCCTATTGGTCACTTAGCTGCCAACTGTCGATGTTGTCAATGGCGGTGACACTATCGAAAAGACTTCTTCAGGACTGGTTGCCAGGTTCTTGAAAGTTTGTCTTGTGAAGTAAGGACTACAAAGTCCTCTCTACCACTCGTAATTGGCCTTTACCAAGCGTTGACGCAAAGTCACTTGACAAATTGTCAGTGATGACTACGGGGATCGAACCCGCGCCACTGGAGTGATGAGCTCCGGAGTCGCGCGCGTTACCAGTCTGCCACGGGTCCACTCAAGCCGATACTGAAAAGTACTAGAAGTTCACATTTATGATTCACCGTTCATCCGACATCCGTCATGTTTCACGATTTTACCCGGACGCGGCTCACCAGCACTCAACAGTGGAGTCATTAGGCAACAAAGAACCATGTAGAATGTAGATTTGGAGCATCAGTTTATAAGCATAAAACATTGTTCAGCCGGTGATCGCTCGCGTGAGGACACCGCACTATCGCACTTCTTCATCGGATCCCTTCCTTAATTTTGTCGTTTCGAACATACAGCCTGTCTAATTACAGTGGGAAGTGTGCATTATAACGACGCCGGGATATCCCGACCCCTGGTTGCGTAGGTGTGGTGATTAGCACCTGGCCCGGCAGGTCAAAGTGAGCCGGAACCACTATAGCGAGTCAAGCGTCAGCTGGCATCGGCCATCTTGGGGCTAGGTACTGTCTTCTTGCGTGAGACGATTTCGATCGATTTCTATCTCGATAATTACAGTTATAATTGCCACACGAATATTCAAACCTCGCACCAGTACCCACTTTCGATTCCACTCCGATAAAGCTTTGTTTCAATTCAGGGGGACATTTCAATTTACTGTACTTTTAACAAAACCACAGAAGAAACAAAAAGCGGACTCAACATCTTCCTAGTATTATTCTTGATTGTACTATCTACAATTAAATCAGAAAATATTGCAAATACTGAATATATCTGCACTCGAGAAAAATCTAATAACTTTAATGCCGAGAGACCCTTATCGAAGCGGCATTTTTCATCATAAACACTTGGATATTTGTTGACCGATTGATTAGCATGAATACCAATTGACAGGAGTCTCCGTCTACAAGTTATTATACGACCCATCAACACATAGTGACAGTACGGCCCTGAAGCCTCGGTATATGCTTGTATACACCTCAGTAGAAAACTGATTCCCCCTACATTTCGTCTTATCCTACGAGTATTTTGCAATTTTACAAAATCTAACACATGCGAAAAAGCCATATTCTATGGGACCAATCAGTCAAATACATGTTAGAAACAAATAAGGAATAGATATTCAAACAAAAGCACAAGTATAACTAATTATTAGGATAATTTAAATACTTTTCTGAAATCCACTACTCTTAGCACTACCCAAGACGGGTTAACTGTTGATGACCTATCCGACTGCCGACTGCTTAGCAACTTCATCCCTATAGTTAAGTTTTCGGATAGTTTATTTCTTACTACGAACAATTAGTTTCGCTTATTATTGATACCATGCACGTAAAAAGTCGGCCGTTAACACCGTTTTGACGAGCTGATAATTCTTTGTTCCTGGTCTTGCCTCATTCAGAAGATGAACTATTTTTTGTTCATCAGTCTATGGCTCACCTTTTTAAAAATCTCTCCCTGACCAGCTTTCCAATCAAACAATTTTCGTTTAAAGGAGTTTATAAATCTCTTTTCATCTGACCCTGATGTTTTTTGGCCTTCCGCGTGGTAATGTGGTGACATAGCGACGTGACTACGTCACGATGTGATGACGTGATCTCATGGTGACGTAGCAGTAAGTGGAGGTGCGGATATAAAGACGTGGTGACGTAGTGGACATGACTACGTCACAATGTGGCGGCGTAAAATGTAGTGACGTGGCGATGTGGTAATAGGTCCTCATGGTGACGTGTATACATGGTAACGTAGCAGTAAGGGTGAGGTGTAAATATGGCGACGTAAAAGGTAACGTGACGTAGTGATGGGGCTACGTGACTACGTAACGATATGGCATTGAGGGGAAGTGACGATATGTTTATGTGGTAACGTCGTGACGTGGCTACGTTATAGTGTGGTGACGTGGTGACGTAGTGACGCGTGGTGACGTGGTGACGTGGTGACGTAGTTGACGTGGTGACGTTGTGACGTCTTGACGAGGCGACGTGGTGACGTATTGACGTGGCTACGTCACTACTTGACGATGTGGCGTTGATGGGAGGTGGCGATATATTTATGTGAGAACGTCGTGACGTGGCGACGTGGTGACGTAGTGACGTAGCGACGTGACTACGTGACGATGTGGCGACGTGGCGATGTGGCACAGCGTCACTGGCCGATATTATTCTGTTTATGTAGCGAGTACCGGATGGAGGGTGGTCGCTCGACTGTGAAGGCATCAGATCTCAAATGTTCACCGGAGGAGATCGGATCGATTGTTGCGGAATATCGGACCTACACCACCGTCAACAAAGGCCTCTACGCAAAATGTAATCTCTATCCACCTTTTATCAAGAGTATCTTAAATATTTGATTTTTAAAAGATGTTTCGATGAGATAGTGAAAGCCAAATTTTAGTTTTAGCAATGACGATTGCAACGCATGTGTTGTTAATATATTATACATTAAATACAAAATACCTATGGAGTTTGTTTAAAATGTTAAATTTCTTAGCCAAACTTAAAGGATCCAGATACAATGAACCAGGGAATAACATAATGAAGGGCGTAGTCTGCAAACCAAGTTGACCCGATTATAGAGAACTAATTAATATCGACTTGGAGCAAGCAAACTGTCGGACGCGAGTAAACATTCAGATATACATTCTCTTGATGAATTTCACAAAACTCTGCCGCTACTGTTGGCTCTTCATACTTGTTCCTCTGGTCGCTGTTCGCGAATAACTACACTTTTTGTCAGAACCAAACTCTCATTTCCAGCGCATCCTTTACTTTGAACTGGACCCTTCGATTTCATATACACAACTCTGTACTTTCACTATATTGTATACATCACATCTTTATAATCTCTTCCATCTTTATTCATTGAATCAAATTAACCAAAGTATCATTAATATCAGAGTGATAAAAATATCAAACAAAAACAATCCTCTTTATGAAACGTATATGAATAATTTATTTCACATAGTTGATGAGTTCGTTAAATAATTAAAATAAGACCTTTAATAAAAATTTATTTACTTTCGACAATCGTTTTCACGGTGCGATACTGACCATAAACCGCTATTACATTACATACAGTTTTGTTCAACGATTATATAGAATATTGATGAATCAATGGGATCATATGGATATAGGTGTATTGTCGGTTACGAGTCGCCTCTTCCATTCATTAGACTATTTGTACTAAATACTATGGACCAGCTGCTAATAATACTGCACAATATATTTTGGTAATAATAACCATTACCGCTACTGGTATTGCATACTCATCTAATGGAACACAAAATAGATATTTTGTCAATCGGCAATGTCCGATCTACAGTCACGTTCCTAAAAGACCAAGGTCGAAATGTACTTGAGGTTTGGGGTGTGCGCGGTACGTGGATGTGGGAACAGTTACAAAGGAGCAAGAACCGCGGGCGAGGAGGTACACCATACCCCTCACTTGTCTCAAGGTGGAAGGACTGACGAGGGTGTAAAGGTGCGAGGTGGGCGGTAGGCTGGTGGTGGTAATGGAACAGCAGGGGAAGGAATGGACTGGAAGGTGAAGGACTGGAATGGAACGCGGGTGCGAGAGCTGTGGTGAAGTGGCACGAACAGCAGGCGAGGAGGTACACCATACCCCTCACTTGTCTCAAGGTGGAAGGACTGACGACGAGGTGTACCCGAGGTGCGAGGTGTGCGCGGTACGCGGGTGCGAGAGTTGTGGTGAGCGGGCACGAACAGCAGGCGAGGAGGTACACCATCCCCCTCACTTGTCTCAAGGTGGAAGGACTGACGACGAGGTGTACCCGAGGTGCGAGGTGTGCGCGGTACGCGGGTGCGAGAGTTGTGGTGAGCGGGCACGAACAGCAGGCGAGGAGGTACACACTTTGTCGATATCCTTGATGGATGTTTGAGCCCAGGGCCACATTTCTGTCCAGACAGTTCATGTTGAGTCTCAGTTAAGCTTGAATTGTACCGCTTTGTAGACACCTCGGTTCTCGATGTTTTATTTGCTTTGTTCACCACGATATCGTACCTACAACATCGCCTGAGACCTCTTTCATGTCTTCTTTAGTTTTATGAAGACTCGAATTGAGAAATCACTATTCAAAGACCCTCTGCGTTAATTTGACTGGTGTTTGCATGGGGGAAGAAACTATCTTACACGAAGCAAACAAAACCTATTGTAGCCTTGCTTTGAGGTGGAATAGAGTTGTCTAAAACCCATCTTTATGTGCATAAAGTAAGTACATCGAATTTGAAAAAGGTACTTACAGTTGAATGTCCTTGGCTCACGTCCTCTTTGTATCACGTCCTGAAAAAGTGATACATGTTTTTAGTTGTTTACAATAAACTTACAATAAACTAGCAATTCCACTATTCATATATTCTATAAAACTATGATTAGGTTCATCATGCTGATAACATTCTTCACAATAGGACACTTTCAATAAAATATATACTTCGAGTATTGAATTTTAAAATTTATAGTGTGAAGATTTTTTTATGTAAAATTAATCTTTGCAAATGATTTATTCCAACGAAAAGGCCCTAATAGATTAAACCTGTCGACGGTTTCAAATGAACTTAATATTTGATCCTCAACTACATACATCGTATAAAAACAGTAATCGCTAAACACAACAAAATATGTTCAGAAGAAAATGACTTTAGTGAATTTTCGGTTTTGAAATAAAGAGACAGCTCGCTGCGTCAGGTCAGCCTGAAAAGGATACGCATTAATATTAATTAACTCTATGGATAAGATTAAGCGATCCGTGGGGGGACGGTAATATAAAATAATCTCAATCTATCGGGCCTGAGCGTCGAGCCCGGGTCACTATGATGCTCATTGTTCAGCCTGTCTCCTTTCCTCATCTGTCTTCATTTCGCACCACCATCTATATTATTTAATCAACATCGGCCCTAAGTCGTTTAGCGGACCGGCTTTCCAATTTACCCCGTTATAACTATAGATTTAAGTTTGAATACCTTTTTGCAAAGGTTTCGTGCAATTTACTTTCTATCTGTACGTGAAGGCGTTAATGAATTTATCGGTGAGAAGCTTATTTAGTTTCGTTAGTTTTTTTTTAAATCTTTGATCTTGTTAAGAAGGTAACTTGATATACGTATTTGAATACCAAAGTCTCATTATAAGCAGTTCTGCAATTAGTTTTGTAATAATTGTAATCAAGAAAAGTAGGAGGCATAGAATGGAACCCTGGAGGACTTCACATTTGAGACCCACTCACTTCCATCGTACGTACGAAATGGCATTTAATATTGTATATAAGTTGTGTTTCGGTATACTATTGTGTTAGTTCATGTTTAGTGAGTAACTGTTCTATGTGCCCATTACATTGATTGTACTGTAACTGAGAAAAATATTTACTACTATTCAACATTATATTGTGAACCAACGATTTTCAATTTATTTTCAGATTTATCATTTAAAACTTTTAGCAAATAAAAAATTAATTAATAAAAAAATTATTATATACGTAAACAAAGCGTTTACAACCGGTTATATTGCATGGTCGCTTATGCACCGTGGTTTAGTGGAGGGGGAAGTAGCTTGGAATGCGTGTTTTCAGTGCCTTATCCATTTCTAAGGGAGATGATATCCGTAAATGGATAAGTCATGATTATCCTTCAATGGATGATCTTTGAGTGAATGTATAAGGTTTAATCCACACACAACTTAATTCCAAGTTTTTTCTAATTGAGGTCAAGGACGAGACCCATCTCAAGAGTATACCCAATGTGGATTTGGGCCCACCCCCAGTCAGAATATGAATGTTTATTTTTTATGTGTGCCGATAACCTGATACTGAGGCACATCAAAGAGGGATCATGTCTTGCTGGGTAGGTTTTCGGCTACTCAGTATGACATTTCCTCTCTATGGGTGAAGAGAGAAACTAACTAGAGGTACGCTGAAGAAGGTTCACTCTTAGAGAGCCAACTGGCAGAAGAGACTCTGAAGAGAGAGTGAACATTATTGGTCACCTCCGGTATGGATCTAGAAGACCTCTGTGAAACAGTTTGGAAACAACTGGTTTAGGTGAACAAGTAAAACCTACTTGAGGTCGTTGATATAATATACATGATCCTTTATACGTCTTCTCCAAAATCCTTACATCGATAACTGTTGCGAAGAAAATTGTCTTTGACAGTTTCGTGTACACTTTAGTTTTCTTGCCAACGTGTGCGATCTCCCATAGACACGACCTCTAAACTGTACGCCACGCCGGCGATTATTTATTTTATATTTTATTTTACATGCTTACAATACATACTATTAATCCAATTACAATGAAGCATTATAATGAACCAATTGTTCAAACCCAGCTAGCAAGTGGTCTTTCATCGTGAACTTTCACTTAGTAACAGTTAATTTTAAAATGACATACGCACTAAACAATGTATAGTTAACGACGAATATAAAAATAAATTAACATTACAAAGATTTAACAGTTATAAACAGATAAATCTATACATAAGTAGCTACAGCTTTAGCTGTGTACAATTCTACGTGCGTCGGCCACACGCACCAGTTCGTTCTCACTTTAGTGCCTAACCGACCGTTGATTTACGCCCGAGCGTGAGCCCCCTCATTACCGTCCCATTGATTAGCCTAAGATGTGAATTTACATATTACCAGGTGGCATTCAGGGGCAAGGCTCGAGTAAAACACTAGCATATTTAATGTCAGCTATCACGAATAGCCGATATCCCACCCTTGCGCCGCACTCCGCACTCGCCCCCTCATCCCCTCAGACCCTGAACCCCTCAGCATTGAACTCATGTCTCACTGTAGCGCTTCCCGGTGCCGTGTCCCTGCCACGACGCGACAACTTTACCTTCCACCGTGATTAATTGGGAACAAGGCTTTGTTAATTGGGGCTAATCACGAATATCTCTAATTCCGCATTAGACTCCGTGAAAACAACCAAAGTTGAGAATCTTCACGAGCACGTTCGAGTGAAAACCAAGAAATATTATCTTATATTGTCTATTGATAACTAATGTTAAACATTTGAAAATACCTTATGTTTTACCTTATATATTAACATTTTAGTTAATATTAAGCCACACAATATTTTTAAACTTAGGACGTACCTATGTTTTAACTAACGACACCTGGTTTTTAACATCTTATCCACTCCTCACGTTCTTCAAAAACACATTTATACAACTTCTCGTAGAAACCTAAATGTGTACCACGCATTGCTTAGGAAAGAAATTAATAACCGACGAAAAACTCGCGCTGCACTTTGTAACTGAAGAAAAACACTATTTTTAGCGCGTTTGGTCACAAGCAGAATATATAGTGCTTCCGGTATACCTGTGAATTAATTATAACCTAAGAAAGCCTGCGTGCGGGACTTAATCTGTTAAGTTTATCTGGAATGTTAAATCAAACTCGGGGGTTAGTACACACAATAATTTTGCACCTGAGCTTATGTATATTCGTGTTGGACACGAGACAGGTATTTGTGTTTGAAACTGATATTTCGTGACTTGAGCAAATATTCTCCTTTTTAAGCCCTGGCTTGATAGATGTTCATTGGAGAATGAATTCATTATTCTGTTACTCACTTGATTGCGTTATGATTCCACACAACACACAGCAAGCACATGGTTACTGGCTGGCCAGTAGGCACACAGCACACGGTTACTGGCTGGCCAGTAGGCACACAACACATGGTTACTGGCTGGCCAGTAGGCACTCAGCACATGGTTACTGGCTGGCCAGTAGGAATACAGCACATGGTTACTGGCTGGCCAGTAGGAACACAGCACATGGTTACTGGCTGGCCAGTAGGCACACAGCACGGTTACTGGCTGGCCAGTAGGCACACAACACATGGTTACTGGCTGGCCAGTAGGCACACAGCACATGGTTACTGGCTGGCGGGTAGGCACACAGCACACGGTTACTGGCTGGCCAGTAGGCACACAGCACACGGTTTGCTTCCAGATTTGATTTTCAAAACGGTGTTTGACTATTATAAATGTCGAAATAAATTACACGATACTGTATTATATACATATTAGTTGTGCTATTTATATGCAAGGTGTTGAAATCGTCCCCGTCTTAACTTTTAACAGAGAAACAGTTTTGAAAGCCCCTTTAGGGAATGTTTTTTAGGGTTCTAAAGTTAGTTTTGAGGTAACTTACGCCACCCAATCCTACCTGAAAAAACGAGGGACGGCCCTGACTTAAAAAAAATGCACCCCCTTAAGGGGCACCTCAAAAGAAAGGCGATTTAAAGCAAATTCAACGACGTTAAGAAAAACATTTTATTTTAACAACTTTTAGGTTATACCCGTTTAAAGTAGTCAAGTTCAAAATGTCACATTTTACGTACAACTTCTTTGAACGGAGATTTTGTGACAGGTTTGTGACATTTGACATTTCCATTAGAGGATTTTGCAGATGGATTGATTGACATGTTTTGAAACCTATATAAAGTGTATAGTGTATGTCGTTTAAAATATAACGTTAACATTTAGGCTATTCTTTTCCATTATGTTGTCTCCTTACTCAGTTTCATATATATTGACTAGCTGTATACCCGTGCTTCGCCACGGGTAAAATATTATAGTATCATGACTTTGAAGTATTTTTGTACAAAGGCAGGCTGTAGCTCGGGTACTGGCATCAAACTACCGATCCTTACACCTGTTCCTTCATTTTGAAAGTGGGTTTCCCGTCTGACGTACCTGCTCTTCGCACGGTTGTGTTTAATGTTATACGTCAGTTTTGATTTTTACAAAGTGTAAGAAAACGTAATAACCAAAAATCCGATGGATTCATTTCAATGTACAGACAAACGGAAACCGAATAAATGTGTATCGGTGTTTGGCTACCTTGTGAGAGCCTTAGTAATCCCGCCATTCCGGCGTTTTTAGAGCCCAGTTAGGTCCCTCACCATTTATTTTGTGGATGTTGTGTGGATACAGCCGATTTTGAGTTATAAGCGGTCCAATATGCATTAAAAACGTTACAGACAGACAGACAGACCGACAGACGGACAGGACTTTTTTGACGCCTGTTTCGATCTTTGCAAAGTATATAAACACCAAATAACCAAAGATCGATGGACTCATTGCAATGTACACCCTAAAGTCTTATTTTATTTATATAGATGGATCAGTAACAATGTACATCGGTTTAACCATCGTGGACATGTAAACTGGCATAGTTGCAGCAATTCAGGCCACATTTCTTTATACACATTATACAATCTGTAGTTATTTGAGAGCTACAAATGTCTGAAATGAATGAAAGCACACACTAAAAGCTGAGAAAGGATAAGATCGGATGTATCCAAGATATGTTGGTATCGGCAGATCGCATAGCTTAGATTATATCTGAGTCTCCAAGGTGTTGTATTGGAACAACTATGCACCTATCGAGGAGTTTATCAGAGAAGATAATCGCTTAGATATTCCTAACTGTGCTATCGATATAATCGATATTCTATAGATGTTTTCCATAATTGTGGGAGACCGAATCCAATACGAGCATCGACTATGCAGAAACACTGTATATAAAATGGTGTAGGTTCTCCAATATTTTTTTTCTGGATGAACGAAAATACCCTCTTGAACGAAATAGGTTTACTGAATAACAGCATAACAATACGTCTACGATATCCGCTGTCATTGTTAAAGAATGTTGTAGAATAATAGCAGACGATATTGAAAGAATGACATTTCATTCTTAGAGACGATGTTTAAAATTGTCACAAGATAATTGCTCAGGTCTTAGAAAAATGTCGCCCACGACTCGCTCGAGTAAGGCCTGTTTAAGTGGATTGCAACTTATGCTAAAGTTTTGATGTCTTAATTTATAACGATTAAAAGACAGATCATAAGGAAATCGGATTAACTAGAGATATATTAAGTTATTTTTAGTGAATTACATCCCTTGAAATGAAAGAAAGTTCATTTCCAAAGTGAACTAAATACGTATGCAACGCATTAGTTCCTAAATAAGAAATTTAATGTTTTAACCTTTTCAAAAGGATAATTGCATTAATTTGAGCTTCAAAGGAAATGTTTTATTTTAAGGACAAGTTATTTTGCTTACTTTCAGTCACATATCTCGTATGGCATAATGTTTTGGGGAAACTCATATAATGCTTCTAAAGTCTTTCGAATGCAAAAGAACATCATAAGACTCATGACAAAATCACCAATGAGGGAACCCTGTAGAGCTCTTTTCAAGCAGTTAGAAATAGGCCTACTCTCCCTTGCCTGTCTGTATAGCCTATTTTCAAATGCATTCTCTTTGTTTACTCACACTCAGAAAGGTTTTACGGTAGAAATTACATACATCATCATTTTACTCGAAACTCCACTCCTCTGCAATATCCTGGTCATCGCACAACTTTTTAAAAAAACACTGTGGTTCTTTCTCTTGCAAATCTCTTTAATAAACTACCAAACCATCTGAAACACGAGACCTCTCCTAAATCCTTCAAGCAAAGTATCTCCAAGTTTCTTCTTAATCACTGCTTTTATAGCGTTCCGGATTACCTCGCTTGGTCATCGGGACAGTCCACATACAAAGAGCTCAGGGGTTGCGAAGCTGATTTTTTGTTTCTTTCTTGCCTTCAAAATGTGCATTTTCACAAATATTTAACTTTAGTTGTTTTGTTAAGACCCTACAAACTTGTATGTCATATCTTTTAATGTTATTTTTACTGCAAAATATTTAATTATTGTACTTTGACTTGATCACAATCAATGTAAATTGTGAAAATAAATGACTATGACTACAACATTTTCAAGCGATTAATATTAACTGCTGCAACATGGTATTGAGTGTAGAGATTGCTTGTTGATCTACACAGTTGTCGGTTACCCAATGACCAGTGACAATCAAGCAATGAGTTTCACCAGCCAGTGCGGTATAGCTGTGGACTGCGGCTGTGGCCTGTGGATATTGTGGTACGAGTATTTGATGTGAGTTCGATTTACCACAGTCAATCATCTGGATTTCAGATCCAGGAATGCAAGGACGATCCTCACAGTTCGTACTCAACTCCAAATGGGCCCATTATCTTTTTGTTGACACGCCAGAAACGCGTTCTTCTGTAACTGCTGTTACCCGCTCACCTATCCGTACATATTTGCGTAAGTGACTTTAAGGTGACGCTAGGTAAAGGTCGAGGTAACGATGGATAGGTCTCTGTAGTCCTAACTTCGCCTTGTAAAAAAGTATTTTTTTAGTCGCTGTTGCCAATGGTCTCGTTGAGAAATACATTTTAGACTTGTTCTTAAAAGTCAACGTACCATTTGGCGATGATAATATCTCGTGAATTTGTAGATCCTTTAGTTAATGTTTAAACTTCCTTATAACCCCCTGGTTTAAAAGTCACGTTAAGCCGCTCGTCCATTTCATTTGTCGTTGGGTTTTAACTAATGTCCCAATCCGGGGAACAGTCTTTTTATCACGTAGCTCTAAGTAGCCTGAAGAAAACAAATCGATACTATTTTTGATATCTTGGAAATGAACTCGAAAATAGGTTCCTGTACTGCATTTCATGTACACGTTTTAAGCCATCATATTGTGTAGGGGTATTGAACACATTTCAAACTATATTGGTTACAAATGTTATGTAATAAAAAACTATATGCTACACAGTAAAATCAACATTAAAATTTTCAATTTACACCAACACAAGAATCAAGAATCTTTTACTGCCAACAAACACAATCATTACATATTATGTATGATAATACAGACATGATATAATATTGAAGACATATTTATTTTCATGGTTATAATATTCAAGACTTTAGAATACAATTATTTTTTTTACCACTAAACTAAATTAAAAAAATACTGTCTATTTGTTATACAATTTTGCGTTTGCGGCTACATTGTTACACAACCTCTGAATATGTAAACAAGTACTTTATCTTGAGGCATAAACTCTAATATTAGATTGTTATAGGAAGAAACTTTAAGTCAAATAAACCAATATTTAAAATTTTAATACATGAGACCTTTCGATCAGCAAAGCTGTCTTCGTCAGATTATTTTTAATTTAATTTTCGAGGTAATCTGACGCAGACAGCTTTACTGCATGATCTAAAGGTCTCATGAATTAAAATGTTAAATATTGGTTTATTTGACTTAAACTTTTCTCCCTATAAGTACTTTATACTTAAGTTGTAAGTAGTTTGCAGTTAAACAGATCTATATCGCGTACTGTAAGTATTAAGGTACATCGAAAATCGAAAAAATACTGCCTCTAATAAATGTGTAAGAGTGTGAGTAAACCCTTTACAGAAGAATTAACGTATTTTTATTACCTATTTACATCCGAATTATTTGCGACAATACCAGATTACAAACTAATATTATGAGAAAACGGTGACAGAAAATAAAAGTTATGAGTATTTTTGTTCCGTCATATATGAACTAATGGGGGACGAAATCTCTTTGTCGGCTTGACGAGAATCATCTCCGCCAACTAATGAGTTTGCTACATAACTCGTCCATCATGTACTAACTATTTAGAAAACGTCGGCTCCGTACTTTTCTTTTCTTCTCCATTGATTGATTCGATCATACTAAGTGTAATTCGCTTCTATATATCAGTTTGATTACAGTTAATGCAGTGCGATGATTTTATCTTGTTGATGGATGTTGATCGTCGTCACTTTAGGTCCTCGTACTCGTACCTCGTACCTCGTACGGCGTGGCTTGGCTATGTCCACTAATTACCCTGCTGGTATTTTAATACATTTTTCTTCTAAGGAATTGAATGTGCAGAGTGTGTCTTTTAATGTGGCCAGTTTGACGCGAGAATTTGTCTTGAATTTTTGATATAGTGGAACGGTTAAGCAAAATCAACCGAACTGTGCAGGTGCAGGTTTTGCTATACAGAGTGTCCCGGAACTCTCTGGAACATATAAAAATAATAAAAAGCGGCTCAGATAGTTTCTGTGATCATCTGATGATACCCGCATCAACTCCCACTAACGTTTAGACATATCAGACCATCACCTGCGTGATTCGGAAGTCACGTTAAGCCGTTGGTCCTTGTATTTCCATTGGTCATTGGGCTACTAATTAATGACCCATTCTAAGGAACCGTTGATAGTAATGCAAAAGCTCGCAATTCGTACCATATGTAGCGTGGGAAAATTTCACCCCTCAACTGAACTATTTAACTTTTTAAACGTAATGAGCTTTAAAACATCTATACACACTCTATTTTAATGTTTGTTAAAAGAATCATTCCATTTTCAATCATATAAAATAAACAGAAATACAAGACAAGCAAATGATAAAATGTTGATTTTCCTTTATACAAAAAAGACACGAGCAGAAACCAATGTTATTTTAAATGTACTAGTATCTTTAACAATTTTATATTAATTTAAATGGAAAATTGTTTAGTTACAAGAAAGAAGTGAAAATACTTGATGTTCATTATTAACAAATACCTTTGTCTGTTCAAGAAGTTCTTTTTTTTTACTATAATATTTTATTGTTTAAACCTGAACAAATATATAATAAGACATGATGTTATTAAGATACTGTTGATTTTGTTATTATCTAGTAAAGCAAGACTGCTAATTTGACAATTATTTATAAATTAATTTTCTTTTTTGCCGAGCGTGCCTTCGTGCACATGGCATTTATGTTATGTAATATATATAAAAAAAATAAACGTTTTTCTGATTCTGAAGGAACAGTCGGCCTTAGTTTGTAACAAGACTACACCTCATAACTCATTACTACCACTCATCACACTCATCCTTCACCACATATATGCCTTAAAATACCCTCATGAGAGTGGTCGGCATCTCAAATAGTGATATAGTGAACAATTCATGTAAAATTGTTCCTTAGATTGAGACAAACAAATTTCACAATACAAACATACAGTGCCTAGTTTTTCGTCTGTCTGTCTGTATGTTTTATTAATTATTTTATAACTCAAAATTTATTAAGGATAGAAAAGCTTTGAATGAATGTGTACCTTAATGGGTTGAACAAATGCATAAAATGTCATGTCACAATACCACGAGTATTGTAGTATTATGAAAATTACATTGTTTTGCAAAAAAATGTCACTATTCGGTTATTTATTATTCGATTTTAGTAAATACAGTGTTGTTTTGTTTGTAACTTTTTATAGCTATGACGGATTTCGTGGAACTGACTATTAACAGTTTTAAACAGCCGCCATTTTGCAATGGATTTAAATGTACACAAATGACATTTTTTGTACGTATTCTACCTATTAACGTACACATTTACACAAAATGTCAAGTTTCTATCTTTAATAAACTTTGAGTTATAAAACCATTAGTAAAGAACACATACAGACAGACAGACGAAAAACTAGGCACTGTAGTCACATGTTTATATTGTGAAATTTGTGTCTCAACCTAACGAACAATTTTACATGAATTGTTCTAGAGTTCCGGGACACCCTTTATAAAGGTTCGGCCGATTGGCTATCGTGAAATTATTCAAGAACCAACCACACCTAATCATATTTTATTCTTTTGTTTACTACCCACTGCGCAGAATGCTATAAATATCCACAAATCACTACAAACAAATAACTTTATTGCATGCGTTCTTTTATTATATTTGCTATGCAGAACAACTTATAGTCAAATTAAAATAAATATATACTTCTGTTCTATTATATTTATACTATCCTAATATATTAACGAGATATACGTAGAGCTATTTTAATTTAGATATAACATTATTTTATGAGGTGAACTTTTAATATCTTCAGGGTTAATATCTTCAGATTATTAAGAATTTGGGGACAAAAATTAAATAATCCTCCCAGGCTCAACAGTGAGCGACCCTGGGAAAGTGAAGTACCCAGTTAAGCAACAAAGGTATTAAGGGTCCGCCTCAGCTGCTCGGGAGAGCGTCGTCGCAGAGGTTTGCGGGAAATAAAGTGGAGACTTAAGTATTTATGTTATTTTGACGAAACAACTGTTAAATGAAAGATAAACAGAAACACATTATCTAAGTTTGCCTGTAGTTTATTTTTCGAAATGTCTTTTAGTTACTCATTCATGATTAAAGTTAGAAAATATAGAGTGTTTTAAGACCTTAATTTAGAAGTTAAAAATAGGATTATCACAAATCTAATCACAGGTAAACAGAGATAAACTCTTTCTTATTCCATAGAATTAACATATCCGAATTTAACTTTTATATAGGCGCGCTATCTACGTTCTACGAAACCCTTGCAAGCGGAGCGTTTGACAGCTAGGCCACATCAGTTGAAAGAAAGCCCGTTGTTACGTGCGCGGTGTCATGTGTTCCTTGGGCGGAAGAATTCAGCCTGTCTCTGCGGTGACCACTGAGGTGGACCCTTAACACAGAAAATACAGATACGCGTGCAGAAGGTTCAATCTGTCCAAAGCCGAAGAAGACACCGATGATTCGGAAGGTACTGTTAGGTGGAAGCATGGCCGAAGCAGGCCCGCGGTCGGTGGTTGGTGGGATCGACGCGGTCACGGCGATTCAGACATGTATGGACCCCTAACTGCCGGAACTCGGTTTGCCAATAAACTCGCCTAATGGCAAATTGAGCGTCCCGATGGTAAACAGGTGGGCTATTGTCCGGCATTCTTGCAGCGCCAATCATATATAACGGCGATGCTGAGCGACGGTGAGGCGAATGCGACTTCACTCCGATATTGTCCGCAGTACGCGCTGACGCGCACTCCGGATGAACCGTGACCACGCGGTAGGTGACGGACAGAGTACGGTGCTTCATTGTAAGCTCAGTCCGTGGATAACCCGTCAACGCCGATAAACGACGAGAATGTTAAATACAACGCGAATATACTGAATTGGTGCTGGAATAGTACACGTTACTTCGATGTTGCAAGGTTTTGTTGGCTAACTTTCTTGAAAATATTAACTATACGTTTGGGGTCTCAATAAGCAATAATCGCTTCCAGTCAGATTCTGCGTAGCTGAGAAAGGTAGGTGCAATGGTTTCGGAGCGGAAGAAGATGATGCACTCTTCAGGTGAAAGATGACAAGAGGAAAGAGAGAGGCCCTAGTCCGAAATCTCGGAGTAAACGTTACAACAGATAACTAACTTAATCATCTACTGGAAGGAGAGGAAAATTGGAGACATGTCGAGGCCTTCATCGGTCAAGCAGTGAAGATGAAACAAGCCCAGCTGAAGGATCTATAAAGATCATAAGAGCTTGATGCTTATACCCAGAAGATGAAGACGAAGAAGTACTGATGTTAGGTGATTCCCTGGTCCAGTCCATTAATGAAAAAAAGAGCCCCGGAAAGAGGTGTGGTTTTCAGTGGCTAGGCGTCAGGGGCATACCCACATATCCTGTAGTGTGTCCGTTGAGTTCATTCGTTTTACATCTCACGTTAAATGTATACTTATATAGGTTTAGGGTAAAGTTGGTAGTCAGCTACGAGTAGTGCACGTCTACATCTCGGAGTAGAAGGCCGACGAACAGTGGGAGTGGGGACTGGGAAAGGTGTCGGACTACCGAGTACTTGTCAGTCGGGCCCAGGGACTGTCATCTCTCGTGGCATCTGCATCGACTAGTTTTTCTCGATCACCTGTCATTTGCTTCCATTCCTCGGACACTTATGCATTCCAGTCAAGTTTTTCCCTCTATAATTACCCTTGCACTTGCACGTTGTTTATAAAATACATTTAAAAGAGATCGCAGTCAGTGTGGACACATTTGTACACAATTATACCGGTGACGCGACGAGATGTTCACACCGGCCGGTTCCTGGAACTGCTTTTGGATTTCGGCGCTTCGCCTATTGAACGTGGGAAACTTGTTGAAAATGTCACATCGAGTTCAATTACCACAAATGGTTTTATATGCAGCTGATTTATTGTTCTGTCGAGCATTAATGATCGTTAGAATATCGGATTCATGTGTTTTTGCATTCAAATGCCATACTTTGTTTGCTTCCAAGGAAAACTTGGACTTAAAATGTATTAATTAATTATCTGTGAATAAATTGTGTAGATGATTTATATTAGAGTACAATTAAAAGTTGAATTAGTCTTAGTTAAGTATTATTTCTTTGAACCCCAGTTAAAAATACTTAGTATTAAATTTTAATATATAAAAGATATTCTTATTCTTAAACCATTGTCTTTTAAGTACAAAGTACGTTATGGTTGATTTTTCAACACTTTATAAAAATTTTATAAAACCATAACACTATTCGAAAACAGACCAACGGTTCAATCGAGAAAGATAAAAATAGGACCGGGTTTGTAAAAGAGGCAAATCAGAAGTGTTTCAGGCAAACCTTATTTAAGTTAGGAATGAAATGTGAAGGGAAGTATAAGGAACACAAGAAAGATTAGAAATGAGCACAAGGAGCGTAAGGAGCGTAAGGAGAGGTACGCGTACTCACAGCGTACAGTGCCCGGTGCTGATCCGCGTAGCTCAGCCTGGGTCATCGAAGCTGCTCTAATATTAATTTTCCGGTCCGAGGGAGATCTCGTTGTAATCAGCAAACACCGGTCGTGTACTTTGGGAAAAGAAAAGGGATTGCCGGCCAACGGCACGGGCAACTTCAATAATTAATTCGATCTAATTATCAAGGAACCTGTGCACTGCTACGCGGTCCATTCGTATTCTTCTCAAATATATGTTCCCCCTTTAAAAATACGCATTTTAATTAAAAAGACGAATCGAGAATTCTTTCCGTTTTGTGTAATGATGAAATATTAACGTCTACCCCACGTACAGCTTTAGCGAGTAACGTTCTTTTGTCTTGACTTGAATTAAAAGTTTGTGGATCAATGTGTATGCCGAATTAAAATATGCTTTCAAGACCTCGATCCCTTCAAGTGCCTCTGAAAACTCTGGATATTGTTTCAGATTCAAATACTTGCAACTTTTGTAACATTTGTTTACTCGTTCTTAGATTATTTAACCGAAACAAAATTGTTCATATTTAAGCCTGGAATTGGTACAGTTCACAGTACGATTATTGCCAGTCTAAATCAGGTCAGACATTCTGTGGTCATTGTTCTGTAGGAAAAGCCGTGGAGATATTTTTAGCTAATCCTTTTTTGCTTGTTAAAAATCGTTCTAGAATAAGATAAGCACCGTTTAGTATGTTTTTATTTAGGAAAAAATGTGCTATAATGATTCATTACTTTTATTATTTAATAATAGCGGATCCGTGGCGGATTGGTATCGCGCGCGACTCCGGAGCTCATCACTCCGGTGGCGCGGTTTCGAACACGCAGTCGCCACTTACAATTCGTAATGTGACCACACGGTGACGCTAGGTAAAGGTCGAGGTTAAGTGGTAGAGATGACTATGTAGTTCTAACTTCGCCTTGTTTAACAAGACAAACTTTTCCTTTTTCTAATGACAAGATTTCTTACATAATAAATTATTATTGGTCCTATACACTTTAACAAGATATATTTACTATTCAAAAGGCAGTACTTGAAAGATTTTAACACGAAATTCCTGGCCAAAAAAGGGCAACAGGCTTTGTATTAACTCTGGACGAGTACATCTACGCAGACTACACGTAAATAATAATATATGTGTAATAATAATGTTTACAACCTCACATGTTGGCTTCACGCTGATCAACATTGAATTTAAACCGTTGAACTACTTTTGTTGAATATATTTTCGAAATTTAGTTAAAGTCTTGCAGTATCGGTACAACGGCCATTGCATTCACAATTTTAAAGATTGTAATTAATTTAATCTGGTTGCTATTAAAACTGTGTCAGTCAAGGATGTTGGAAGTTGTTACTTCAGAAATACCAGAGCAGTTTACAGGTTTAAGAACCTAGAATACTGTGCATTACGTTTCTTAACAGCAGCCAGTCTTGCCTAGCCTTACCGTCAACTTGCTGACGTCAACTTAAGATTTTATTATTAAGTGAACACATGTGTTTTTTAATACGTGCTTACTAACAACTAAACCTGCCAAACATTGTATTTGTCTGTATACACAGTGTGTCTGAAAGGTAACGGAACTTTTTATATATTCACACAAATAATAATGATATCTAAAAGAAACAGCATGTAGGTTAACAGCTGTGTATTTCCTCTAACGAACGAATAAGACTAAATTTGTTTAAATCAGCTGACAAATTATATATAGTTATTGCGGTCCTACCGTATGCTGTTGTTTACTCGTCAAAACGAAACAGAGGAATGAGCTAATGTCAGGGTTTTCAAATTTGGCAGAACTTTCAAGGACACATTTCCGTCGGTGAAAAAGGTCTATGGGTGTAGACGTTTTATAGAACACTTTTTAGTGGTATGAACGTTTTAAAGATGGTCGTATACATTTAGGACACGACCCAAAGCAAGGTCGGCAAAAACAATTATGTCCATCATGGACCTTTGGGTCAAATAAAAATTGGCCGATCAATTGTTAATATCATTTATTGGCCAACTTTGCCTTGGGTCGTCTTCTAAATGTTTATGGCCATCATTGCAAAATTACACAACTCAAAACAACGTGTTCTATACAAAGGAAACTTTTTCATCAACGCAAATTATTCTGTGAAAGTTCTGCTAAGTTTGAACCCCCTAACATTAGCTCTTTCCTCCATTCCGTCAGACGATTTTAACAAATTCAGTCTTATTTGTTAGATGAAATACACATCTGTTTAACTAAATACTCTGTGGTTATAGCCAGTATTATTGTTTTTGTGTGCATATAAAAAGTTCCGTTACTTTTCAGACATACTGTGTCCAACAAATATCTTATTTCAAAATACGCAATCAGTTCCAAGCTCAAAGGAAGCATTTAATTCACACGGAGGAGAAAGGCAGACACGAAATGATTTCAATAAGTGATGCTTTATTGCCAGCAAGAAGTAAATGAATCTTTCTGTGGATGAAATTAAAATGAAAAAACTCAAACGAACGTTTTTTTGTTGTTGAAACATCACAATAACAAAGTGTTTGTATTTTACACTACATTATTCATAAGGAGTACGAAGTTCAAAATCTTTGGTTTGTTTCGTGTTAAAAAGCAAATCGGGGATATTATTAAATTTTCGGGTTAAAAAAATAAATAAATCATTTATTGCGGAAACATTTACATGTCATGCATTCGTCAAAAATTATTTTGAATATCTAAAATTGTCCATACGAAGTCCCATTCAAACATAGCCTACATTTTGTTCATTCACTCACTCTCTTTCAATAGAATTGTCCACTCTTGCTCTTTTATCAGTTAGTGTTTTCCACGTTCTTCCAGCTATGTGCCATACACTCGTCTGTGTTGTCTGTGTTGGGTTAATAATATAAGATTTGGTAGTTTTACCAATGCAAACCTTTGTAAACCTATAATCTAGTTCTTCTGGTTCACACCGCGTCCAAACAGTGACGTTTCAGCCAATCAGTGACTGAAGATGGTTCTCCACGACGAGGCCGAAATATCTCAACCTAATTATGAAGTTTGGACGCGGTGTGACCCAGCAGTTCTAAATTATAGTTGTCAGTTTTCGGTCAATTATACCTGTCGGTTTACGCATCTAGTGTGATTTAATCCATAATTTATTGTGTTTATAGTTCGTTTAAAACGAATCAAAATAAAACGCCAATGATATTATGGGTGACAGTCTTTGGGGAAATGCATGGATCTCTATCGCCGCAAGGAGTTAGGAAAACCAAAATGACGTGCAAAAATCAAGTGTCCAAGTGGCTAGTTCGTTAAGTGGTTTCATTGTACTTTAAGTACCTAACCAACACTTAATTTGAGACAATCGATATTTTTCAAAGGTAAAGTGTGTCTTGTTTAACGAGGCAAAGTTAGGACTACAGACCTATCCACCACTCAACCTCGATCTTACCTAGCGTTACTGCAAAGTAATTATACAAATAAACCCAAAACCGTCCCGTACTCACCGTGCAACCGGGGATGCAAGCTTGGAAGCTTACGCAGTACGCACGCCATGCCGAGTTGCCGACGCGAGAGCGAGAACCGATGTCACGTCGCGTACTCACCGTGCAACCGGGGATCAAGCTTGGGCTTACGCAGTAACGCCATGCCGAGTTGCCGACGCGAGAGCGAGAACCGATGTCACGTCACGTACTCACCGTGCAACCGGGGATGCAAGCTTGACTTACGCAGTACGCGCCATGCCGAGTTGCCGACGAGAGCGAGAACCGATGTCACGTCACGTACTCACCGTGCAACCGGGGATGCAAGCTTGGAAGCTTACGCAGTACGCACGCCATGCCGAGTTGCCGACGCGAGCGAGAACCGATGTCGTCCGTACTCACCGTGCAACCGGGGATCAAGCTTGGAAGCTTACGCAGTACGCGCCATGCCGAGTTGCCGACGCGAGCGAGAACCGATGTCACGTACTCACCGTGCAACCGGGGATCAAGCTTGGAAGCTTACGCAGTACGCGCCATGCCGAGTTGCCGACGCGAGCGAGAACGTGTCACGTCCGTACTCACCGTGCAACCGGGGATGCAAGCTTGGAAGCTTACGCAGTACGCACGCCATGCCGAGTTGCCGACGCGAGAGCGAGAACCGATGTCACGTCACGTACTCACCGTGCAACCGGGGATGCAAGCGGAAGCTTACGCAGTACGCACGCCATGCCGAGTTGCCGACGCGAGCGAGAACCGATGTCACGTCACGTACTCACCGTGCAACCGGGGATGCAGCTTGGAGCTTACGCAGTACGCGCCATGCCGAGTTGCCGACGCGAGCGAGAACCGATGTCACGTCACGTACTCACCGTGCAACCGGGGATGCAAGCTTGGAAGCTTACGCAGTACGCACGCCATGCCGAGTTGCCGACGCGAGCGAGAACCGATGTCACGTCACGTACTCGTGCAACCGGGGATGCAAGCTTGGAAGCTTACGGTACGCACGCCATGCCGAGTTGCCGACGCGAGAGCGAGAACCGATGTCACGTCACGTACTCACCGTGCAACCGGGGATGCAAGCTTGGAAGCTTACGCAGTACGCACGCCATGCCGAGTTGCCGACGCGAGAGCGAGAACCGATGCTCAAGTAAAACCATGCCGACACTTTATCACATACTCGTTACTATAATAATTATCAGTATTAATTGGCAGGAGTGCGGGGCCGATGCCGTAAACCGTGGGGATCTGTAGCGCGGGTACAAAGAAGTTTACAGCCGACACTCATAAACCGACCGACAACACTAACACTTCTCATTAGGAACATCTATTGATACATAGTGTCCCGCCTGTGATCCGCCGCACCGTGCCGCGCCGCGCACCGCGCTGACGTGATGGTTGGGAACACGACCTTTCAGCTTTCCTCCGAGATCAAAACTGACTAAAACTGAGTTCCTAGTTTCGGGAGATCTATGCCGTAGTAGGCCCATAATGTGAAAAGAAATCTACAATGTACTAAATGTTTTAGGTTTTGTGATTCACCGAGAAGGGACTTTCTAAAGTTTCGTTAGTCTTTTTAACCCCTTCGTTAAAAATACCTGATTCATTAATCAAAATTCTATAAAATTTCCCTTTTATGGCTGTGCATAAATAGGTAGTTGTGTGTTTTGTTACAGTCGGTCAGACTAATTCACAACTGTGATTGGTCGTCCACTGCTCCAAGCGAGCCAATAGGGCTGTATAGCGGCTGACCAGGCAGTCGTCAGTTAGTGTGCAGCTAGCTGTCACTGGCCATGTACGAGCATTATTTCTCTATTTCTTTTTAATTTCATAAAGTTTGTGTACGTTTGTACTGTTTTCTAGGCTAGCTGCTTTTTATTATAATTAGTTAAAAAGATACAGATGTCAAAACTAAGGTTACTTGGTGGTGGATGACTAAGCTTGCACTGATTACTTTTAGGCTAGCTCGTTTTCTATCGGTTAGTGTTATGTTTTAGGTAACTTTTCACCTAAGGACGGAGTTAGATTCTATAGCCGAAAACGTGGTATACTTTTTGTTCAGTCAAAACTATGGAAAACGTCCGTAATAAGATTTTACCCTAAAAAAATCCACCGTCAACAACAAAGTTCAAACATTGTGCTAAATGTATTTTGAGCTCATGACTTTAAGGGCAGACTTTTTCCCCACGATCTTAGATGTATTTTCATTTAGCTCAATGTAAACTAATAACAAACGAATTTTTCTTGGCTAGTTTAAAAAAATTACAATTGGGGTTATTTGAAAAAAATCAAATCACTAGATACATAAAATTATTGCTAGTATACATTTTCTATTATTTTTAATATTGACACTTCTTTATGAAGTTTTGACTCTTCTAGTAAAACCATATGTAATATTTTTATATTTTGAACATGAAATAACATTACTGGTTTTATAGGATTTTCATTCAAAATAAATCCCAATTAAATCGGATAAACAAAAGAGAAAATGGGTGTAAAATAAACCGATGCACGGTAAAACGCCCAAGGGTACCTAGGCATGCAAGATATGACAATGTTAAAGTGCGTGATATAGTTTCAGTTTTATTGTATCACATTTTTAAATCAATAACACGAGAAACATTGCTATTGATTGATTGAATCTATATGGATTCAATTGCGAACGGCCACGGAAAAGGGTTGAGTTATTTAAATTAAAACGAAGAACAGCGATATAAAAGATTCAACAAGAATATACCGGTATCGGGGCATTCTTTGGGCTAAACTTATTTCATTATCGGTTTGAGAGAGACCTGCAAACAAAGTTATGACTCTTTCTTGAACAATCCCCGTACCGCAGATCAAAGTGAATTAACACTGTAATTGGTTTGACGACTGGCTGTGGAAAAAGTGGAGATATTTTCCTTGCTTATTATATATCTGTAACCTATCAAATAATGAAATCAAATTAGTCAGAGGGCTTCACAAAGGCTAGGTGGTCTGGTGTGTGTACCGTGGTAAAGAGGGGAAAGAAATCCAGATAGCGAATAAATTAAGAGCGATTCCGACCCGTTCTTCTTCTTCCTTTGAATATTTCAGAGTCGAGATTCTAGAAACAGATTGATGATTGAGTAATTAAAAAGTGTATGGTGTCTGGCGTCCGTGTTTCTATCCGTTGCAAAGCTTTATAACTCGTGTACATCGTTTGTAAAGGACCACAACTACTTCAATTTTGAGTTTTTGTAATTAGGCTATTATTTATACCATGCCATTTGATAAAACACTGCAATTAAAACTATTTTCTTACTTTTTCATGTGGCTTGAGAGATTTCTATTTCTGAAGTATGCTACTGAAATGACTTCCAGTTCGACAAGAACCATTCAATATAGTTCGAGCTATTTACAATTATAATCAGAGGGATCAATGGTTCTTTTAGTAAAATATATTCCAACGATCGGGGTTTCCGTTCACTGACAGTTTAAATGTTTTATACTACACTTTCCAAACTAATGTTTTTGATATTTGGCCAAAAGTGTCAATCTACGTTTTGACCTTTTTACAGGTTTATCTACATGATGAAATGCACCGAAACCAAAATAGCTCACCATTGCCGTTTTCTGTGATTTACACTCTGACTATTATATACCTTTTGATACATATGAAGGATTTGAAGGATAAATGAAGAGGATAAGAGCTGGATGCTTATGAACGGAAGGTGAAGATCGAGCCCTGACAGACCAAGAAGTGATACTGTTAGGTGATTCCCTGGTCTGTCCATTAATGAAAAAGGACTCACGAAAAGAGGTGTGGTTTTTAGTGGTTGGACCACTGGGACATACCCACATATCCTGTAGTGCGGACCCTACAGTTGAACGTGAAGCGCACGTTTTCCACATCTCATGTAAATAAATAAAAATACTCTTTGATAAGTCTAACAAATACGATCTCAAATGAATAGTCTTTTTCGAATTTGTTTATGTACTTTAACCTCTTGTTTCATCTTAAGACTCTTTTAGGGGCTGGACTGATTTGTTACTTCACTTTAAGAGTGCATCACAGTACCTGGCGGCCATTTTGTTTTTTGTTTCATAAGAACAATCTAAAAACAAGAACTTTCTTGAGACACTTTACTCACGCCCTCAATTTTCATCAGACCTTTTGAAACACGTTCAATTTGAATGATGACAATGTACTGCAGTGTCTCCACTGACTAATTTTTTGAAGATTTTGTTGGTTTAATAGTAAACCAAGAAATTTAAATACAACGTTTCTTAAACTTTTGGATTGATGTCACGGTTTGACATATGAAATTTATTTATGTCACATTACTACATGCATTGACCTGTTCAAGGAGAACTTGACGTACAGGCCCGTTTTAACTATTTACATGCATTTGTACATGTTTCTCATTACAAATAGTCTCCTACCGTGGAATAAGTGGGTTTAATGTTGAAAATAGAAATTCGGCTCAGCGCAGTCACTAAAATATTTAATCCACTTTAAAGCAAAGTGAATATCATAATAAATTCAATGAAAACTGTAGGCGTGAAGCGTCCCAAGAAAACTCACGTTTTAACATTGCTCTTATGGGACGAAATTCAAGGTCACAGTCACTACTTCGCACTCTTAAAGAGAAACAAGATGAATTACTCGGCGTTTTCCTTATGAGTTTAATACTTCTTATTAAACTATTGACAATTATTGCTTCTTTTAAGCAATAAAATCAGGTTATTAATATTCACGTTACTTATTTAGGTGCATATATTTCAGTGTAGTATAAACAGATTAGTAATACAATAACAAGTAATCAGTCTGTTAGTACGTGCAATGTATGACCCAGTAGAATTTCATCATTTCGAACCGGTTTTCTTGCAATATCGAAGATCGAAACCTTAATTAAAGCTCGGTACTTTTAATGTCAACATAAATCGTGATAAATAACACCAGACCTTTCGGTAAGGGGACTGGAGGGGAGAAGGTGTAGGTTTGGAAACAGCCTGGGGTGAAAGGGTTGCCAAGATGGTTTAATATCGGTCAATAAATATTATTTACGATAGGGGTAAAAATACGATAGAACTTGATGAAAAATCAAGGGCGGAGGTTTTCGTCGAAACATTACGAAACCCTTTCTTTCTTAGGAAGGGGTGGAAAGCGTTGGCAAATCATAATGAATCAATTTTCAAACTCATCGGGCAATAGAGTGTCGACATAGTTATTTAAAAGAAGGAAAGAGGGTCGGTACACCCTTGCCATATTTTACCCTTCCGTTAAGCTTGACAAATTAAAGAATCGCGATAGTAATATTTTTTGTTAGAGTGGTGTCGAACCAACCCCTTCGCCTTGTGTTGAAAGGGTACTGAAGCAAAGTAATTTAGAAGGAAGTCGAAACAGCACTGGCTTACATCGAGGCTGATCAAAAGCTGTTGTAAGTCATCCCTTCAAGAGTTGTATTGCATTTTATATGCTATGCGATTGTTAAAAAATATTTTATCATCTAACTGCCATACCTTCTGACAAAAGTACCATTCAAATATACATTTTGCATCACTCACTCCCGTGTGTGAGAACTTTACCGCTTAGTCTTGATGTCAGTGTGTATGTTCCACGATATCCCAATTTAAAAAAAAGGTAAAAAGGTAAATATTGTCTTGTTTAACGAGGCGAAGTTAGGACTACAAACGAAGTTAGGACTACAAAGCCCTCTCTACCACTCAACCTCGTGTGCCATAAACTCGCTTGTTCTGTAAAGACTTCTTTGGTCATACTGTTATACTCTTATACCACTCATGAACTATTGTTCTGTGACTCAAATCTCGGTAGTTCTCCCTGCCTCTAGTTGCGTAAGAGTGTACCTATACCTCATACGCGATTTATTCTTTTTTCTTTAAGCAAATGCACGTTTCCAAACTGTGGTATCAAAACATTCAAGTATTTGAACGCTGGTCTAGACCTGTATTTTATTGTTGATACGTTTTGCAATTGTTTGAATGATAATCTGGAAGGATTGCGTTTAAACCTCCTTCCCACAACGTCCATAGAAAAAGGGGTCTGGATAAATAACTACATAATATGACGACATCAGTATCTTAGGTCAAAACATAAATGCCGGTGGCTAATTTTGAGCAAAACTTACTTACCCTCGGTCAAGGATTCTTCCGAGGAGTTTTGTCAAATAGACCTCTTCAACTTCAGTCTCGTAATATAGCTGTAAAAATACCACAATCTGAAGTAAGCAAAAACCAATAAACGAGAAACTGTTTTGGAAGGGAGCTTATTAACCATAATTCTATTAACATATTAAATATCCTACATTAGTTTTTATTAAATAAATTTCTTCGCTAATACATCACGGTATAATTATAATCCAGCTCTTCCGGTGCACACCACGTCAAAACATCATAATAATTATCCTGAAATAATTCGGTCTCGCTGTGGAGTACCCTCTTTATTCGCTGATTGGCTGAAACTTATTTTGACGCTATGTGAACCGGAAGAACTGCATTCAAGTGGCGGTGTGACTCCGGCCGGGAAAGTCTAAGAGTTAAGTATATCATGGTATATTTCTAAACCCCTTTATTAATAAATTAGGACCAACGATGTAAAGAGGCCAACTCAGATCCAACAGTATTTTTTACCACAAACATATCAAAACAGCCAAAGCTAAACAGCCGGTTGAAACGAGCAGATGAACGGTATCCCAGCACCAACTGCACGCAGGGAAACATGAAACCTGCAGAGTAGAGGAGTCGTTACTGAAGTTTCGAAACTGGCGACCAACAAATGAGCCTGCGACCCGATCATCTCCAGCCGTAAACTGTATGAAATATTCACATAAAATGTCCACTGGCTCGCTTTCAACGACCGTAATAATATCCTTTCCGATGATCGCTTGATTGTTTAGTGGATCGTCCGGCTCTAAGTCGCGGTAAGCGCAGTATGTTCACTAGGTTATGTGTGTAAGCAAAACTGATGCTGATAGGGGATACAGGCACGGAGCTAATGCTGATTGAGTTGACTGACTACTTTAAAGATATCCTTTAGGCTTACTTCTTATGTGCTTGCGGAGAAGTCGCAGTCAGCCAGGCAATCGGGATCGAATGGCTTCTCAGCTACAACACAGTTAAGCCCTCAGCGCTATCGTACAGTTCGATAATAATAATTTTAATGTGTTGTATTAAGGTGTAAAATTTGTTTGCTAGGTTTTTAGTGACTTTCTATGATGGACTCATTCTCTTTAAAAGATGGAACTTTTTACTGTCGGGTAGGGTCGATCTGGATCGAAATATGTACAATACGAACTGCCTCAGTCCTAAAATTTCACCATGGGCGAGGCCGAGACCCGAAGCGTCACCATGAGCCTCAGTTATAGGATTTCAGCGGATCCGTGGCGGATTGGTATCGCACGCGACTCCGGAGCTCACTCCGGTGGCGCGGGTTCGATCCCCGCAGTCACCACTTACATTTGTAATGTGACTAATACGGTGACGCTAGGTAAAAGTCGAGGTTGAGTGGTAGAGAGGACTTTGTAGTCCTAACTTCGCCTCGTTAAACAAGACAAACTTTACCTTTTTACCTTTTGCTATTAGCGAAGTGAATAGCCCAAAAGTACAAAGCCGAATGCCAAACTTCCTGTCAGATTTCCTTGAGCGAGGCAAACTACTCTACATAGAATGACCGAGGGTTTTTCATGAACAAATTGAGTGACAAAAATTCTCGACGCCGAAAGCCTAGCGTTTCTGTGAGCAGTAACTATTTCTCGTTCAATAAATAATTTTTAAAGTTAACTTGTCTTATGTGTTTTTGTTGTCTTACGTAACCAAGGTTTGTGTCGATACGGTGTTACTGAAGGTGGTTTATTCGTCGTAGAACATAAGTTAGTTGGCTTCACATCTTCTTTTTCAATAAAAAAGTTTCAATTTAAAATAATTTTATTTTTATTAAAAAGGTATGAAACCAACTACCGTTCCACAATAAACCCAAAGGGCGTGACTTCATGATATGATATTAAAAGTATTTGATTAGGTCATTTGTGATACAAAGCACAGATGCCTGATCAAAACGACCCATGACTTTACAATGGTATTATTGTAAGCTTGCATTGCTAACCAAAATTGAAAACCCCTTTGTTGATAAGATCGGGCGAATGACTGTTTTGCAAAAGTCGTACTTAGACATAACAATTTACTGTGTGACACACATAAGCGAACTCAGCAGAATAAAATTCCAAAACCCACTTTAGATCGGTTTAAGTTCAAGTCACTTGAGAACGTTTTGAGGATGATATAGGTCTAAAGCGGCTCAGATAGTCTCAGTGATCATCTGATGATACCCGCATCAACTCCAACCATCGTTTAGACATATCAGACCATCACCTTCGTGGTTCAGAAGTCACGTTAAGCCGTTGGTCCTTGTATTTCCATTGGTCATTGGGCTAATAATTAATGACCCATTCTAAGGAAGAGTCGGTCTTAGTTTGTTATAAGACTACGCCTCATAACTCATTACCACCACTCATCACACTCATCCTTCACCACATATTTGCCTTAAAACACCCTCATGAGAGTGGTCGGCATCTTAAAATAGTGATTTAGTGAACTCAGGTTCACCCAAGAAAAAACTTAAAGAATCAGATAATCGATTAACTATTTCGTGCTAAATTACACATTACCACATTGCGCGTATTTCAAGACAACGTTTACTTGGATTAAATTAACCCTTTGGATTTTAGGCGAGTATAAAATTAGGTGCGAGCGACCTGAAAGTGTTTTCATCGGAGGCAGTCTTCAGGTGGCCCCGGGCTTCGCACATACTCGACACGATATTTAATAAATTACGCTCTCTGCAAAGGGCCGTACATCTTTTTGTCGGACGAAGAGGAGAAACTCAAAGGTGAAAGTGAACATTTGTTTATTTCCTTGAAATGTTCTAGTAATTACGAACGCTTGCCCGGGGGTGTGTGAAACTGTTTTGCCGTGCAGGCCGACTCCCGCGCGACACATGTCTTACGCTTGCGAGTGATACGTGTTATTCCCTTTGTGGCCGACTTAGTGAATTTGTAAACTTTGCTCCCTCTGCCGCTCTTGTTTCGCTTCTCACTCTACAAAGATTTTTTCCTTTGGCCCAAACAGAATTCGCTTAGGCCGTGACACGACGCGACTTCTTTTGCTTTTGCTTACCTCAAAATTTCTGTTTGACGACACTAATTTAATTTTATCCCGAGGAAGACAAAAGGAAGTGTTTGTGAGGTAACATATTTTATTCCGACAGTTCTTTCCGACTCGGAATATTTCTTGAGTATGGGACATGGAAATTGCCACGGTGGATTGACGTGAAAATCTTCCTTTATTACGAACCCGATACCTATTCATACTTTACGAACAACGTAGTCTTGTGTTTTATATCCACAGGTATCTTACATAGCTTTGTAATATTATTTCAAGTATGTTCAAGACAATAATCCCTAAACCTCTT
This sequence comes from Matsumurasca onukii, assembly GCA_018831715.1. Lineage (NCBI taxonomy): Eukaryota > Metazoa > Arthropoda > Insecta > Hemiptera > Cicadellidae > Matsumurasca > Matsumurasca onukii. The sequence continues at coordinate 37,024,015 of CM032064.1, forward strand.
TATCGAAGACTTTTGATGGTGTGTGACTGGTTACAAGTCGTATAGAAAAGTTTATGTCGTCACAAGGACGAGGCAGAAAATATGCACGTCCATGGTTGACTTGATAAAGACAAAAATTAAACTCGCTTTAGATTTACTGCTTACGTGTTATTAAAAATATCAAGTATGTTTAATTGCACAGCACACATCGACTCGTTGTCGCATAAGACACGCACTCAGAATGGAAAGAAGGCTCTTACGAACATTTGAAACAATCATCGCAGCGTTCCATTATTTGCGTGCAAGTCGTCTTGTTAGAGGGAACTTACCTAAAGCCCATCAATAATTACTCATATTAGAACCCTTTTCAATCTTGCTTTCATATTACTAAGTAAGGGTGGATATAAGCTCGAGGGTGTTTGGTTCTCGTAGTCGTGGGCTGACTGGGCTCACCCTAACTCGTAATGAGAGTGGCGTATGTAAATATGCGATGCCCGTCGTCGATACGCGCAGGTACTCACAGTCTCGGTGAGGAAAACTTTGAATAAAGCTCGGACTCTCCTGTGACGAGACGAGAGACGAGAGACGAGGCCGAGGCGAGGAAAGACGAGATACGGGGCACAAAGTAAAGGCGGGGGTTTGCTCGGTCACATGAAAGGTACGAAGCCACCGTTGCTTGTCTTGCTCCCGGAAATTTGACCGTCACATGTTTGTAGGTGACAAACAGAAATCCCCCGGTCGTCCGCCTTACCTAGGCCCCGGGCAGGCAAGGAGCTACCACCCTTTCATTTTTTACACGAGTCGCATTTTCTCTCATCTACTTCCCTGAAACGCTACTTCTCTCATCTCCATACGCCGTCCTCTTTGTCTCTTGTGTTTTAACGTTATAATTAATTCTAACGTGGCCCCTTCCCCCCGAGAATTTCCTTTTTCAAATAAGACCCGTGACGAAGTCCTCCCTTTTATTTTCCCTACCGGACGATGTACAGGATTAAAGCGGGCTCCCGCACCGGAATATACTTATACTAGCTCAATTTTCTGGAGCCGTCTTTAATTGGCGGTAGAATTATCCTCTGCCGTCAAAGGACTTATCTTATTTTCATTAACTATTCAAATAGTTGTGAAGAAGAAGCTTGGTAAGGTCTAAGGGCTATATACAATGTATTGGCACGTAAATTATATATTTATTTTTAAAGGTAGGAATCTTATTACGGACGGTACACATCGTTTTTAGGTGTACGTACTTATAATTGGTATTTTTGTGTTCTCTGTTATAGTTGGTCAGTCTAATTCACGGCTGTGATCGGCCGTCCGCTGCTCCAAGCCAGCCAATGGGGCTGTCCGGTGGCTGGGCAGGCAGTCAGCGCGCAGCCGGGGACGTGCATGACTTCCCTATTTGTGTTTATAATTTTGGAAACCTTTTGTATATGTTGTTTTCTAGGCGAGCTGTTATACAATGTTATAAGTTTAAGGAAACGAAACTAAGGGTATTTGGTGGTTGTGGTCGGTCAGCTTGCGCTGATAATTTTAGGCTGGTTCATTTCCTAATGTTTTGTGTTATGTTCTAGGTTACTTTTCACCCGAAGACGGGGTTAGACTCCAGATCCCGAAAAGTTGCAATAACCTCAATACAACGACCCGTGTAACCAAGGATTTAAAGTCATTTCGTATTAGCAATTATCAGTGAGCACTGAGCAGTGAGCGAGCAGCGCAGGTACAGTTTACTGACACTGTATACTGTATACTTCACTTGTAAGGGAGCATGTCTCTTAATTAGACTGTCTCCGGTAACTGGGTTTCTGTTTTACGGTTTCCTTGTCTTTAATTGTGTCCCTGTCGCTCTTCCCAGTATTGTCATTATCAAGCAGAACCTTGCGGAACTATCCAAGATCCTTATCAGACAGTCGTAGCTCTAGCAGCGCACATCGCACATGGCGCACGACGCACCGAGGCCGAATTTTCTGATTTCTGCAGCTAATTGCTCGTTTCAGCTTAGTAGAAGAAAATTGCTATTATTAGTACGCGACCACTAGAGTAACGCTCTTGCGAGTGTTCTGAAGATAAAAGCTTAAGTACGCATTTGTGCGCGTTATAAGTGAGAGAGAGAGAGAGAGAATTCTGTATTATCACAATCATTAAGATTAGACATAGCGTTACATTACACTGACAAAGTCAAAAGTCAAAGTTTCTCCAGCTTAAGAACTCGGACACAGAGTAGAACGGTCTGTCTCGCAGCCAGTCCAGTAGATGTCTTTTCAGCACTTTTACGTTTCCACTCTTTACTTCTGCAGGTAGAGCGTTGAAGTATCTGGTTCCTGCGTAGGAGGGCTTCTTTTCAAAGGATGCTTTCTTGTGTCCCTGTAGATAGAAGTTGTTGCCATGCCTTGTGTTGTAGCTGTGGTTGTCCTTGTTTCTTGTAAGCTGTTTTGTAGCTGCTAGACAAATGACTTCGGATATATAAATGTTGACAACAGTCATGATGTTCAGATGATTAAAGGACTGCCTACAACTTCCTCTGATTTCTAAGTCTGCCAGAATTCTCACAGCGCTCTTTTGCAGTATCAACACTCTGTCTAGATGGATTTTTGATGCTGCTCCCCAAACACCAATTCCATATCTAAGATGGCTTTCAAACAAAGCAAAGTAAGCCGATTTACATGCTTCTAGAGTACTGATAGCTTTTGTTCTGCGTAAAGCATAGAGAGCACTGCTTAACTTAAGACATAAGCTGTCTATGTGCTGTTGCCACGAAAGTTTCTCATCTATAATAACTCCGAGATACTTCATATCTGTTGTTAGCTGCAGCTCAGGAATTTCAGACACGATATTTTGAAATTTGCCGAATGCCACTTGTTTTGTTTTGTCGTTGTTGAACACGAGGTCTTGCTTCTGGCAGTATTCTTTGGCTACATTAACAGCAATATAGGACTTAACCTCCAGATCCTCAACCGTCTGACCATCCATCAGAAGAACGGTGTCATCCGCATACATTATGGAACGACAAAAATCTCTAAGATGACTGGGGAGATCATTCGTGAAAAGTATAAACAACAGAGGCCCTAACAGTGAACAAACTGAACAACGGCATCACGCCTTAACAATGGTACTACTAACAATGCGTTTAGCAGTTGTCTTGCTAAACTACTAACAATACAGTACTACTAAGCACTGGCACATTATTGGTGACACTGGTAACAACTTGTTATGCGTGTTCTACAGAACGATAAGATAAGATAATGATGAGGTAATTTAAGATGTTATGTGTACTGGGAACACGTTTATAAGAGTTGCACTGAGAAAATATAACGTCACTGTTCTATTACCTCAAATTGTCAAGTTAAAGCAACGGTTCTGCAACAGCTTCAATTATTACTGCTACGTCACAAAATCTATGAGCTTTAATGGTCGACCAAGCTATACTGCGTAAACCATACAAATCAACAATACAAACATCCTTTAAGCCATTTATTTTAGTGTTCACTCGATTGTTTTTTGGCACGATAGTGCTAAAACTGTTTCAGCCAATCAGTGACTGAAAATGGTACTCCACAGCGAGACCGAAATATTTCAATCTAATTATGAAGTTTGAACGCGGTATGAACCGGAAGGACTAGATTATAGTTCTACCACATTAGTTAAACCTAAGAGCCCTACAGCTTTCATACTAAAATTGTACTACATATTTCTTCCTCATTATTTATTATGATACTGAAAACCTAAATTTTGGGTAAAGGATTAAAAACTACGAACTGTTCAAGTTACAAAACATTCAAACCTATACAATTTGGACCAAATACACCAGTACATAATTGTGCAGGCAACCTAAACCTAACTTGTAAACTGCCGTGGAGACGTTCGCTGGCTCGGCGATTCGTAGACACACATACTGAAAACGAGTCTGTTAGTAAGCCAACATATACACTCACCGATACAGCTACATACTCGTACACACCGACACCCTGGATGTACCACGGAAGCAGAAGCAGATCTCCATCAGCAACACACACGATATCTCACTAACCCTGACCACGAACCGAACCGAGCTGAGCTACGCACAAGATTCCGATGAATCACCGAAAATCAATATCCCAATATGGCGGACTATCGATCTATTTTTGCCAAAGGCTCGCTTTTCTGTATAGAGCTCGTACTATACAAAATGAACACCAATATTACAACACTAAATATCGTGGCTAACATAGAACAGTGACATTAAAAATATGCTACGCACAATAACATCATTAAAATAAAATTACAGTCATACTGACTACTATAATAACTGTAATACGAGTATAATTACTATTGGTACTGCGTAAGTACTATATGAGAAACGCAAATTTTAAAATGCACCGGACTTGTTGTTCCCTAAATAGTTTTGATTTTCCTTACACATGATCTATAAAGATCATATTGCATAATTATTAGATACATTCGTACGCATCTAATAATTGTGGATTTTGAACTTCTTTCGGTAGATTTATTTGTGAAAAATGATGTCCTGATTCCAAAGCGGATTTATCTTCTCTGTTATATTAAACTTTGTTCGTGTGCTCTTTCCATATAATTTTAATTTTAGTTTGTCCGATGTATTCACAGTCGCAGTGATTCCAATATATTCCTAATTTGCTTCATCTTGAATTTTGACGGTTACCAAGTATGAATTTAGAATAGTTTTTATTTGAAAATTATTGATTAAAATAAGCAATTAAATGTATTCCGTTATAAAATGTATCAAAATTTCATCCTAAAATAAACTACTAAGTTAGCGGATCCGTGGTGGATTGATATCGTACGCGACTCCTGAGGTCATTACACCGGTGGTGCGGGTTCGACCCCCACAGTCACCACTTACAGTTTGTAATGTGACTTTACGGTGACGCTAGGTAAATGTCGAGGTTGAGTGGAAGAGTGGACTTTGTAGTCCTAACTTCGCCTAAACAAGACAAACCTGACCATTTTTACCTTTTTATTGATTTCTAAATGATCCATCCGCGTGCATTCCCTGTTAATGAGAACGGGAGCGCACCCAGCGTAGAGTAGAATATCCCCGCTCAGCTGGCCTAATGGCGGCATCACATTGAACGGCCACTGATGATCCCGTCGCAGCACAAATAAAATAATATAATTAATCACCGAATTGAATGTGTTCTCCTTGGAATCGATCATTTATAATGTTGTCAAAGGAGTAATGACTTGACCTATTATTAGGAGCTACTGGCCAGCGCTCGCTCCTTGATCACCCGGGCCTAATCTATACTCCGGCTCCTTGTGCTGTGCTCTACCGCTGCTGCTGTGCCGCACTCCCATGCCTATTGTACAGTGCGCGGTGTGCGGTGCAGGGTAGAGCATTCATTGTCGTGGTTTAGAAATAAGAACATCTAGGAGAGCTCCTTATTTTATTTACAGTTTTGTACTTGATCGAAAACACAAACAATCCAATGACACGTTTCTAATAGCTGGTTAGGCCTTTCAAGATCAAAGTTGTCATCTACAGACCAACATGAACTGAAGGTTATGTTAAAATAAATATAAATTATTATATTAACTCACCTAAACAATGAAATAGTTTTAACTCTTAGGCTTTCGCGGCCGGTGTCACTAAGATCTAAGGCTTCCGGTTTACAAGGTAAAATAAATATTACTGCTAGATTGCCTGCTGTGGAGACAAATACATAAAAGTTTGTTGCCTCTTTAGTAGTTCATGATTGCAGTGGAAGTTGTTGCTCGAAGTTGTCTGATTGGTTGGCTTCATAGGACTCTGAAGAACTGGCTGCCAAGTTTTTGATAATTTTATGCTGTCTTCTTTGTTAAAGTTGTCTTCATGCTTAATTATTTCTATGAAAAGAATTCTTGTTCTACACGAAACAAGAAGACATAGAAAAGTCGGCAATAGCAGAACACAGCTACAAGACAAAGCATGGAATTGATTTTGACAAAACCAAAGTCTTGGCAAAAATTTCACACTATTATCCAAGGAAAATTAGAGAAACCATAGAAATAATTAAGCATGAAGACAACTTTAACAAAGAAGACAGCATAAAATTATCAAAAACTTGGCAGCCAGTTCTTCAGAAGTCCTATTGAAGCCAGCCAATCCAGTTCGACAACGAGCAACAGACTCCGCCCACTTCGGCCAATCAGGTGACAGGACCCCACACTGGGGTATATATGAAGACGCCACGGCCGGCCAATCCAGTCTCAGCCAGTCAACAAGCTACTGAGGATGACTCTCCACAGCGAGGTCGAAACGTCTAGCAGTAATTTTATTTTAACTGTGACGCGGTGTAAACCGGAAGCCTTAGATCTTAATGAAATAGTTCTTGTTTAAGGAATATCAGTTCTGTGTCAGGGAGCCAAGTTTAGTCATCATGTAAAAAATATTCATCCAGTGGATTTCGTAATTTTCTTCATTATTCTCTGTTAAATTTGTAGATGAAGAACATAAAAAAATTCACTAAATGAATAACTTTTTACCTGATGGCTTAATTTACATGGATTTACGAATCCGAAATCTAGATAGCCTTTAAGCAAGAACTGTTTGATTTCTGAGGTGAGTTACTATAATAATATACATCAGATACAAACAATCTGAGGCTAACTATGGCTTATTAATACAAGAAGGAAAATTCATGAAAATCTTGTTCTGTAAATTTAATTTTTAGTTGATGTTAGTCTGTAGATGAGAGCTTTGTTCTTGAAGGTCTAACCAACTATAGAAAAAGTTGTGTTGGAGTGTTTGTGTTTTCGATCAACTATGAAAATAAATAAGTATTTTTTGCGTGAACATTTTTTTAGTAGAAATGTATGACAGAAGTCATAGTTTATGAGCTAAGATTTTCCTTTCATACTTCCATCAAAATCCATTAACTCTCTCCCAATCATTCGAATGGTACCAAAGATAAACAGGCAAAGTTAGGACTAAAAATCCACTGTACCACTTCCCCCCGACCTTTACCTAGCGTTACCTAAAGTTACATAACAAAATATTGTAGGTGGTGTCTGCGGGGATCGAACCCGCGCCACCGGAGCAATGAGCACTGCGGAGTTGGCAGTATGTTGACAAAATGAACTCCAGCGTCGTTCATAACATACCGTTCATAAAGGCAAACGTTCATAAACTACCGTTCTGAGTCTCCCAGTCCGGTTGTTTTCCCTGCCTTTAGATTCATAAGAAACCTCTTGTGCCATTACCTCTTTTGGCAAAATATGCTTGAACAGTTATACTTGAGCGTAGTAGAAAAAAACTGTTTGTTTAACCTTATTGATTTATCATAAGTGTAGAGCAACAAAGGTTTTCCACATCTACACCAGTTTTCTGCTGCCTAAATAATAAAATGAACACGTAACTATACAATTAATGATGTATCTTTAACATCAAAATAGAATTTTCACACCTCCACTTAAATGCATTTGTGATATCAAGGTTTCCTAGTCATTATATTGTTGCAAACGAGAAACGGTCCATTCATTAGATGTACAGTTAATCGTAGTAAAATAAGAGTTAACATAATATTCGTGTACTTATCTACGCGTTAGTTTAATATAAAAAACATCCACCATGTTATAATAAGAGATGACGCTTCCGTTTGATTTACAACTGAAGTGGTTTCGTTCATATTTTTTTATATATTAAGGTTGTGCCTAGTAACAATATATTTTAATGTCAAACGAAAAATGTTCAATTATCTCAACTAATTTGTCCATCGACATGGACCATACCCGAGTTGTCGGTTATCTATATAAATAAAATAAGATTTTCTCTCGGGTTATCTATCTGTTTTTGGTTATTTGGTGTTTATATACTTTGTAAAGGCCGAAACTGATGTTAGAAAAACTGACGTCTGTCTGTAACGTTTTTAAGGCATATTGGACCGTTCATAACTCAAAATCGGCTAAAGCTATGGCGGTGAAACTTCGTTTAAGGGTTTAGCCTTTTACGCAGTGTGCCTTTAGCTATATTTCATATCCATACAACATCCACAAAATAAAAAGCAAGGGACCAAAGTGGACTCTGAAAACCGTTTTAGGAATTTTGGACCGGTGATAGGAATAAGTCAAAATCGGCTGATATAATGGCGGTGAAACTTTGTTTAAGGGTTAAGCCCATCACGCAGTGTGTCTTTAGCTATATTTCATACCCATACAGCATCCACAAAATAAATGGCAAAGGACCAAAGTGGACTCCAAGGCCAAAGCCTGAAACGAGGCTGTAGCGGAGTAAATTATAGTTAAAATTAGTGAGTTAGGGTAATGAGTTGCAAAGGAAATTTGTTTTATTCATGCCAGCGGCGCTTTAGCTCTAAGCTGCGAGTCGGCCTAGTTATGTGGTAAAACTATAAATTCGCGAACTGACAGAGAAACAGTATAATTTACCGAACAACACAAACATTGATTTATAGACACATTTAGGTAAATATAATCACAAAAATTCAATACCACATTTAAATCCCGTAGCGTAGCACGGGAATTGTCAGCTAGTGCAACCTAAACTACGGTTCATTTCTTGTGCGCGCACTGCCTACACTGCCGGCACCGATGGTATGGCTGAGAGCGTGATTGATGCTCGTGCGTCATGTTAATTAATAAACGATCATCTGCAAAACACACCTGTCTGTGGGAGCCTCTAACTTTTAGCCGAGTCAACATTCGAGGCTCTTTAAAACACCGAGAGTGTTCAGAACACTGCTTGATTGATTGGGGCTTCAGGCTTCAGGGAACTTGCTCCCCTCACACCCAGCTTCCCTTACAGCGCTCACCTCTAGTCCACGCTCAGCTCATCTTTAAACTACGGTTAATCAATGTTGTCTCGGGTAGTCGACATGCAATATGTGTTCAATAAGGGTAAAACTTAACGTGGTTTATTGATTCAAAGTTAAAAACGAAGTTACCAAATATGTAATCATATACACTTGTAAAACTAAAAAAAAAAACAAATATCAGCCGAAGATACCAACAGTTTATGTATCTTTAGTGAAATAATGGTGAAAAGCAGATAATTTCAATTAATTAGACATGTTTAAAACCCTTCACAATTTTATTTTTATGTTTATATACGTTTTATTTTTATATTCAACTTAACATAATTCTACAGATTATTTGTTATTTATTACTAAGCTAAATACAGTATCATACTTATTTTCTCTAAGATCAAGAACAAACGTATTTTTACCATTGCAATTTGATACCCGTGGTCTAAGATACTCTCCATTGTTTCCATATGCCTTGTATTTTGAGGTGGCTTTGTAAGCAAACTTTAACATTAGGTTAATTTTTATAATAAACAATACTTTTGAGTTGTTGTTTAATCCAAGAGCAAGCTTATTAGTGATTGATATATCATAAAAAATAGTTCAGTGACAATTTATATAAAAAGAGCTCAGGATTTTCGAGGCTCAGTTTTATTTTACTACAAAATGCATTCGTTAACTTGTATTTAACTGAATGATGTTTTGTTCAAATCCTGATACACTTTTATCTTTTGATGATTACGTAATATTCTGAAAACTGTTGTATACGTTGTAAATACCTGTGAGAAGTCATAATCAATGTAAATTGATGAAAATAAATTACAACTTTTTTATTCGCAGTAAAGATTTTAGAAAACAGACAAATTGAACGTCTACAGATTATAGTTGATGTATCTATATAAATAAAATAAGACTTTGTCTGTGAATTGCAATGAATCCATCAGTTTTTCGTTATTTGGTTTTATACTTTGCAAAGACCGAAACTGACGTTAGAAAAATTCCGGCTGTCTGTAACGTGTTTAAAGCATATTGAACCGCTTATAACTCAAGATTGGCTGAGGCTATGGTGTCGAAACTTTGTTTAAGGGCTAAACTCATCTCGCAGTATGTTGTTAGCTATATGGCATAGCCATGCAACGTCCACAACATAAATGGCAAGGGACCAAGATGGTCTCTGAAAACCTTTTTTAGGCTTTTTGGACCGCTTATAAGTCGAAATCGGCTAAAATAATGGCAGTGAAACTTTGTTTAAGGGTTAATCCCATCACGCAGTGTGTCTTTCGCTACATTTGATGTCCATGTAAGAACCTCAAATTAAATTGAAAAACACCAAAGCGGACTCTAAAAACGGCCAGAACGGCGGAAGTAACCATGACTCTCAAAGTGTAGCCAACACTTGGCTAGTGGTCAGCAAGCTATGATGTTATAATCTATATAAATAAAATACGACTTTTGTCTGTACATAGTGATGAATCCATCGGTTTTTGTTTATGTGGTTTTCATACTTCGCAAAGACCGAAACTGAGGTTAGAAAAACTCCTGTGCAAAACAATTACGGAAAAATATGATAAAAACAAAATTAAATACCGTATTTAAATCCCGTAGCGTAGCACGGGTACTGTCAGCTAGTATTTACTATATCAGATACGTTGGTCCATGAAGCCAGGCGCTCGCAGTGGGTTAGCATGATTAACGTCCCGATCTGTCGGAAATCCGCACATCAGTTATTACATAGTCAGAATGTTAATGGTGTGCGCGCTGCAGTGTACAGTGGTATCGACAACGCTCATTGTGCTGTACACTGGCTGAATACTGGCTGAATCAGTTAATCGAGCTCAGTATGGCTTGTGTTACGGGTTGATGTTCCGAGAGGAAGCGATAACAAAACATCCTTCTGAATGCACGAGCTGGAAGCATCCGACAGCAAGGTCTTCGTGCCGGGGTAACAGTGGGGAATTCTTTTTCAAAAGAGTGAAATTAAAATTATATTTAAACGTATGTAAATTAAATATACAACATTTTAACCGTTGATCGTAGATTTTTGTGCGTGCACCAATGATGATCTAAATTTAAAGGTCCGCCTCCGTGGTCACCGCAGAGAAAGGCTGGATTCGTCCGCCCAAGGAACACATGACACCGCGCACGTAACAACGGCTAAACAACGGGCTTTCTTTCAACCGATGCGGCCTAACTGTCAAACTTTCCACTTGCAAGGGTTTCGTAGAAATTAGATAGCGCTCTTATATGAAGGTTTAATTCGGATATGTTAATTTTATTGAAAGAAAAAAGTTTATTTGTGTTTGTCACAGTTGGGTTTTTGATAAACCTATTTTTAGCTTCTCAAACAAGGTCTTAAGAACACTCTATATTTTTAACTTTAACTGTTGATAGCATAAAACGTTTTGAAAAATGAACTACAGGCAAACCTAGGTAATATGTTTATCTTGGATCTAAGAGTTATTTCGTGAAAATAGCATTAATACTAAAGTCTTCATTTGATTTCCCGCAAACAAAGTCCATCTACCACTCAACCTCCACCTTTACCTAGCGTTACCTTATAGTCACTTTACAAATGTAAGTGGTGACTGCGGGGATCGAACCCGCACCACCGGAGTGATGAGCACCAGAGTCACGCACGATTCCAACCCGCCACGGGTCCGAAACATGTGTCCTCAGATGCTGATCAAAATAGGACACATCTGAAGATCTCCGAATACATAAAAATCAATGTGTTAGTAGCGGGAAGAGCGAGTGAGTCAGTGAGTAAAGAAGACAGTTGAGTAAAGAAGAGATGAGTGGTGTGTGTCTGTGCGCGTTTGAGCCGCTGAGAGACGTCACCGCGTCACCGCGTGGGAAGTCACCGCAGAAGAGGCAGGAATGCGGGCAGTTTGCTCGACATTCTCGCATTCCCCGGTAATGATTTATCAATTTGAGCTGGAGAGTTGATCTGATCGCATTGTCCAAATGTATACAGACGCGATTGCCAAGGCCGAGTCGCCTCTCTCTCGTCAGATCGCCGACGCCGACACTCCCGACACTCCGACAGTTCGACACCCGCCTAGACGCCTCCGGCATTCGCCACACCACTGCCGCCGTTGCACTACGCACTACGCACACTTGTCACATCACGTTTTGTTTCTCCACATCGTCCACTCGTCTTTTCAATACTGTACCTGATTGCCAACTGATAGGATAACTGGCCATGGACGACTGTCAAGGCCGTTATAGTTCCGATCACTCCCAACTCCTGAGTAAGATTTCTTCTGACCAACGTACGCAATGACACACTCGGAAGTAGTCATGGAAATTTCCGTGGACATGTTTAATCCTCTGACTGAGCTATACGGTAAAACGAGAAACGCTGAAGTTCGGAACAAAGGTTACGTTTTCTGTGTGTGTGTTTTTTGTCTTCCCCGAAATCTAAACAGCAGAAGATGTCTGTGGTCTACAGGTGTGATACTTATACTTGTCACACGTGTTGTAGCAGAAGTCATCAACCTGTCAAATAATCGTTAGTGTAGAATTAAAAATAACAATTACCATTACAATCGTTTATTTTTAACGCGGTTCCTGTCTAGAATGGTTATTAGGTGAAGAGTCATTGGTCGTCGGGCTAATAGTTAATGCCTCAATCTGGAGAACAGTCGGCCCTAGTTTGCAACAAGGCTACACCTCATCATCCATCAAAACACTCATCACACTCACCATCGTTTCATATTCACCTTAAAATACCCTTTAAGAGTGGGTGGTGTCTCAAAGCAAAGTATCTAAGTAAAATCAAGATGGTTAAAATACTACAAAATGACCATGGAAACCACACGGTTATAAGATAAAACGTGAAAGCAAAAGTAAAACCAATACTTTTATGACATTATGTATCTGCACTATTTTGACCAAAGTTTAACTTCCTGACTAAAATCCATTAGGGCCAGCACTTCCACGCAAATACTGATCCATCTTATCAATGCGATCACTAAAGATGAAATCCGTCATTACTGGAACATTTTCACATCTTAAAAGTGTTTTCATCAGGTATCGTTTGTTTTGCTTTTCAAAACTCTGTCCACTTGGAAGAATTCCTTCAGGCATGAGCAACCATTACCGTTGCGGTCTGTTATGGTCAACTTCCCTTGTACCCTAATCTGGTAAGATTATGACTTTATGTTCTTCATAGTTTGTTTGTTGTGATATTTTAACTGTCCGTCCTATCTTATTGTCCCTTGTATTCTCGTAACTGATCGAAAACGAAATTGTCCTACATGTCAAATATTCTACTTAGTAAACGTCCAACCTCAGATCCATTTGTTATATATATTTTTTTTTTAGAAAATTGGAGCAGACAAAGGCGTTTTTCAGTTGAGCTCAAACCAGTACTCTTTTAAATAAATACATTGTTTATTTCGTTAAATAATGGACATGTTATGCAATCGTCAGTTAATTTGGAAAAGCTAAAGTTTTCCACGCATTCTAACATCGAAATCCCAATCAGGCATACATTTTCAACATTCACTCTCTTTCTCATTCATTCGAATTGTACCACTTTAGTCCTGTAGTCAGTCTGTGTGTTCCGCGTTTTCCCAGTCGTTTGTCATAAACTTGTCTGTATTGTAAAATGGTTCTGCGGCCAAAACATATTTTAGGCGAGTTTTGAAAGCCTTAAGTTTGTGGGCACTTTTGATCGAATTTAACAACGAGTTCAACTCCTACCTGAGAAGGTAAACGTTCGTGAACTGTCGTTCTGTGTCTCCCAGTTCGGTAGTGTTCTCCAGCTCTTGTTTCATTTGAGTGGAGGTCACTTCCTCTTACGATACCGCATTTCTAAAGTATAGAGGCAAGGTGTGTCAACAATTTCAAATTTTGAATGCTGGCCTACACGACTCTCTCCATTGCAATTTTGCAATGGTTTGAACTGTGTGTTTTTTAGATGAAAACTCTGTCAAAATTGATTTTGAGCGTCCACCCCATCATTTTCTATTTATTTAACCACTTAAAGTCTCTACGAACTGCCTGCCTAACGAGTCTTGTGGTAAATTTTACTGTTTGCCGTGTAGTTTCATATCACAGATCCATTTCATTACTGTCTTCAGGAACCTGCAGAGTTTAAAGGAGGAGCTTATGTGGAAAATTTGGCACGATTGTGTCTTCATGATTTCCTTTCTCCTGTGTCAGGCGTCAGGTATATGTAGGATACTACACATCTAAAAAAAAACTGTACAGTTTGTCTTGTTTAACGAAGTGACGTTAGGACTACAAAGGCCTCTCTACCACTCAACCTCGACCTTTACCTAGCGATACCGTACAAAATTTACCGTACCGTACAGTAAAGATACCGTACAGTCACCACTTTACAAAATGTATGTAAGTGGTGACTGCGGAGATCGAACCCGTGCCAGCTCCGCAGTCGCGCACGATTCCAACCCACCATGGGTCCACTAACCTAATACTAAGTTTAAACAAATGATTATGTATCGCGTGTGAACACTTTGCAAATTAAAATAACCTACTGAAAAGGTTTAATATAGTACAATTTCTTAAAATTATGGACTATTAGTATTTGCTAAAACTTCCTTTGGAGTTGAGAAACTAAAATCTATGTTTTAGCCTTTCCTTTGAAATATACAACTGAACCCAAAACAAAACGGATTTTAAACTCATGTTCAAACTGTGTACACTGGTACACTGGAATACATCAAGCAAATAACGATTTGCATAAATAACTTCATTAAACTGGCTTGAAACACGGAAGTAAAACATACAACACATATCTTGTAAAAGTGCTCCACTTCGGTTTGTAAAGCGTTGGACTTGAAGCCCTTTACTCTTTGCATTCTTATTGAACGTGTTTTTGTATTGACCGTGTACGGTGTACCCGATGAGAGTAGGCATACACACTACACAGGTGCGTTTTTATATATGAGCTACGATTTTAATTAATGCAGGATTCACAAAAATAGCGTTGTACTGTTGTGGTCGGGTCGGCCTCAGTGTGTATGTGTTGTATGGCCCTTTCCGCCCCGCATAACTACTTCTTTGATATATATAAATGCTTTATACTCCAGCGCGAACGCATCTGTACATAATATATCATTTACATCGACACGTTGTGGTGAACATATTCACCTCCCGAATGAATAGGGGTTCCTCCCAGATTAGTGGGTGTGTGTTTTTTTCATCTGATATAATGCGCTAGTTCGATTCTTGCGTGGATTTCAGCTGTTTTCATTCATAGACGAGCTTCAAAACGCCGTACAGTGGTACAGTGATGAGAAATAAAACTCAACAATCTACATAAGCTGCAAATTGTTTTCAGGGCGTTTCCCCAAAAAATGGTGCTTAACGCCTTAAGTAGTGTATTTACGGTAAGACTTTGATGAGACTCTGTATACAAATCAATATCAACGTAACCCAACAAATCCAAGTGTTCTAAAAATTTAAAAATCCGTTGAGTCTGGCCAAGATGACGCCAGAAAACCATAACGCATAAAAACCAACTTTTGGGGGAAAGGTCTCACAAAAGGTCACTTTCTGAATAAATTATCTCCCCTGTGATACTGGAAATTCGCTAGGTTTCACGGTAGCATTTTTGGCTGTGCGTTACCATGAAAATGTTATTGATTGATTAAAAATTTGAGTTACGGTGTTTTGAATTTGATTCCAAATAAATTAAATTTAGGGGTAGGGACTCGCCCACCCTGTTTATCTGTACCACATCGGCAAATTCAAATTCGGCAGATTCAGTTTAATCTGATACTGATTTAAGAAATTGTAGAATTTTGTCCGGCCCTACATATCCTTTACTTGGGCTAAGTTTAAGTGAATGTCACGAGCAGGGTGAACCCACGTGACGGAGAACTCACGTGACACTAGCGACTCGCGAAGGAGAGCGAGCCGCGGCATCTGCGTCTTCTGCCTCTGCCGCGTGCACCGAGCAGTCGGGGTCCGCACTTTCCCGGTCACTCACCCAATGGACAATACCTGAAATGTAATTGACAATGATCTCGACAGCTCCACAACATACGCTCACTGTTTCCCACCACCTCCTTTCTTTAATCGGCCGGATATTTCGCCATGGGCTGTGGCGCTACGGTCATACCCGCCGGTACAGTTAGGCCTGATTCTTCTTCCCGCAGTACCCCAGGTGTTATTGAACGCTACGCTACATTCCTTTATTGTACTTTAATATATCCTAGTGCAGTTTTTATGTTGTAGAGTTCACTCGGGGGCATTAGATTCTCCTTTTGACTGTAGGAAAACTGTTTATGACGAAAATTGTGTACGGCTTGTAGCAAAATTATTAATGCACCACAGTTACCGGCCTCATTACGGGTTAAATTTGCCGATATAAAAATTTGAGTTTTCGTGAAAGAAGGTCTTGTGCAGTGGTTTTGTTACCGGGATGGAGTAGTCTTTGGTCATTGAAGAATAAAACGTGAGTTTGGGTTAAAACAAAAGTATCGTTGAATTTTCAAGAAGAAAAGACATCGAAACAGCCAAATATTAATTTTCTCTAATTCAATTCTAATACACAGGGTGAGGCAGACCACCCGTACAGTACGTATAGCGCCGTGAATCGAAGAAAGATAATTGGCCTATTCCATCGGTTATCCTTTTCTACAACCCTAGGAATCCTTAGAAAATTGTATTTTCAACCCCCAAAATGTGGGGGCATTTACTAAGTCGTTGCTTTATGAATTACTTTATAGATTACTTATATTATGAAAAATGTCAATGAAGAATCTTTTCTTTTTCAATTAATCTCTTTTAGACTGTGTTATTTTGAACCGTCCCCGACCAGCCTACATTATAAATATTGAGAAACACCAATAACTATTTCACCCGAGGTGTGATTGACAGTTGTGATTGCACGTTACCTGTAACATTTAGGTTGCGGAGGGGATGTAGCATGTAGGCTACCAGGAAAAGACACAATAGAGTCGCTAGAGGCACGAGTCTACGGTCGTGTGCCGTTTGACTTCGGTATTATCGATGTGTATCGACCGAGCGCGTGACGAAATGTTGCACGCATGTGATCCATTGTCCGTTGACGCGTGTAGATACCTGGCTTTTCCGCCAATCATCGGGAATTGAAAGTGATCGGTGACGTGTGCAAGGCGCGCTCGTCTGATTGGCGCATTCTTGCCTTTCGTTCCGGGCCGGGCCAGATCAACCGCAACGCTCGGGCCACAGGTCTCACCTCTCTTCATAGTCTCGGGGATCAGGCCTACTAGTTACATTACATTGAGAAGGGGTGGTCTGGTCCTGATGCACGTCAGCCCTTAGGACTTATTGCGCTCCCCTTGTGTTGGTATATAGAGATGCTACTCAAAAAGATTTGAGAGCTCTAAGAACTCCGAAATCCTTCTCACAAGTCCCTCTTCTGCTAACTTACCACCCTTAGTCATCTCAACAAAAGTAACCGTTCTTGCTTGCTCCAGACCATGTCAGTCGAAGAGAATGAGTTCGGCAGTTTCATCATGCAGGCCACACTTCCTGCATGCAGGGATCCCGTCAAAGACTCCACACCTCTGTAAGTGCAACCTAAGGCCGCAGTGACCAGTGATGACTCCAATTATCAGCCACAGTTTGTCCTTTTTGAGATGGAGCAAATCTGATGCTAGGGTGCTGGAGGGTTGAGATAGGCCTACTATTACTGTACTTAGTAATAGAATACTACTTTACTATCACAAAATACCTTATAACGGGGCCTTAAGATAAAGGCAGGTGACATTGCCAGGCTGGCTTACTGATTAATAATGGATCGATATCATTAGCATTATAGTACAAGTATGACTGAAATATAAATTAAAACATTATGATGAGTGTTAAAAAAAGTCACTTACTTTACAGTAAATTCTTTCTAACAAGATATAAGTTAGGCTGATTTTAAAACAATCTGTATGTACTCAAGAGTTTACAAAGACGGTGTCTAGGGTATTAAAAACTAGCTTTGAACCGGGGCTTCATGGAGGTCAGGTTTTGAGGATGATATAGGTCTAAAGCGGCTCAGATAGTCTCAGTGATCATCTGATGATACCCGCATCAACTCCCACCATCGTTTAGACATATCAGACCATCACCTGTGTGGTTCGGAAGTCACGTTAAGCCGTTGGTCCTTGTATTTCCATTGGTCATTGGGCTATTAATTAATGACCCATTCTAAGGAAGAGTCGGCCTTAGTTTGTAACAAGACTACACCTCATAACTCAATACTACCACTCATCACACTCATCCTTCACCACATATTTGCCTTAAATACCCTCATGAGAGTGGTCGGCATCTCAAATAGTGATTTAGTGATTAGTGTATTATATTATTCGTGTGTAAAATGTTCCCTTTATAATTTGTCGTAATTTTTCTTGTCCAGAAATAATGTTTTGAAAATTAATTAATGAGGCAAATTCATACTATTACGTTCCGTATACTAAAAATAAAAAATCACAGTAAAAAGGTTATTACTCTTGACATATTTTTTAAAAACTATTAAACCTTTTCTACGACGAATGAAAAGCCTCATTACTCAATACCACAATGAAGAAAAAACACGTGCCATACTAGTTACAGTACCATAATAAACTTTGTAACCCAGGTCACTGAACAGAACAATCATCTTCACCTGCATCGCCTCAAATAACCCTGGTTGACCCTTGCTGAACTACCTGCAGGCTTGTTTGCCAAGTTCCGTGTATTTAACGAGTAATTGGTTTGTCCACTAATTCTCTCGCCGTACCGCAATTGTCGACTGCGCGCGTCATCGCCTCGATGCGCTTGCGCAGTGCCACCAAGGCCGCTCGCACTTCTCACTCAGTTGATTTCGGTTTCGGTCTGATCAAAGCCCCTAGATTGCTCCAAGCTCCAATGAGTCGGTTCCAAGTATTGATTGAAACCTCATCAATAAATCTACGGTTCAATTTACTGTAAAGAAATACAAATATACAAAGTGTACAAAAGGCCCCCACCCTTGACAGAGAAAACGTTTTAAAAGCTCCTTAAGAGAATGTTTTTACGTCTTAAAGTTTTTTAACGTACTTTATGTCCCCAAAAAAAACAAAAAACACACAAACTCCATAAATTATAAAATGCAAACTTCCCTTGTGGTACCTCAAAGGAAACGTAACTTTTTCACAAACTCAACTACGCAAAGAAAACTTTTTATCTCAACTCATTTTTACGTTATACACAATTGAAGATTTTAAGTGGTGAGGTTTAAAATGTCAAATTTTACATACAATTTCTTTTGAAGACAACCCTTTTCTGCTAAGTTCTCTGAGGGATTTTGATACAATGTTGTGATACACAGGAATTTACACACACGGAATTCCCCGTCAAAAGACATTGTACGTAAATTTTCATATTCATCAACATGCGTAAACAAGGTGTCTTTTATTGGCAGCCCTGTGACCGAGAGGATAGCAGACAGCACGTATCTCAGCTTCAGGCAATCAGTAACCAAAGATGGTACTCCACAGCGAGACCTAAATATTTCAAGCAAATTATCATGATTGACGCTGTGTGAATCGGAATAACTAGATTACAGTTGTTACACCTACTGCGGAAGCCTGAGAGTTGAATTTACAATGTATTTTGCTTACGACTAATTAGAAAATATAATAAAAATAAAACATACATGGATAAGTCACATAGGAATAACAATACAGAGCGATCTTAGCTGGCAATCTCACATTAATACAATTCTTCCTTAAGTTAAATAAAGGTATATTCTTGTTAATAAAATTGAACAGGACAGTATCTAAGGAGGTTCTGTTCTCACCTAACATATGGAACCTTGATATGGGCAAACAATTCTTACACAAACTTTTTATTTATTGCTCAGAAACAAGCAGTAAGGGCCATTTTCAAAGTTAGCTCAGATAGCCACTGTAAACAACTTTTATTGAATTAAATATAAAGTCCCTTCCATGTATTTACATTTATCAGTGTTTACTTTTCATTAAACATAAATACTCTGCAGTTAAACTCTGATATTCACAAATATAACACTAGGAATTGTGGCCAACTAAACAAATCTCATTACAATTATGCAAAGACTACAAAGAGCTTTAAGTGCACTGCCATAAATATATTTTATAAACTTCCAAACTCATATGCCATCTTAACATTTAAAGTCTTTAAATCTGAGGTAAAAACATTCCTAATTAAAAATTGTTTTATAGCCTAAATGATTTTTATTTTAAACTTTGAAACTTGTTAAGCTATATTGTTTTGAGTGTTAATGTATCCTGTCTATTTTTTATGTACAAAGTATAAATATACTTTAGTTATTAGTCGTTATGCGATAAATGCTTGTGTAATATTTTGCTGTTTATATAGTATATTATTTAAATTAAGATTGACGATGTCCATGCAGACTTTGTACTATGTATGAATGTACTGTTTCTTGACTAATAAACGAATTTTGAATTTTGACTGCTTCGCCTGCGTGTTAACTAGCTCGTCCCCCAACCACTGCGCCGCGGTGAGCGGCCCCTGTGCACGTCCTGTATTTGCACCTAGGTGTTCCAGATCTGCGCTCGGAGCCGTCTCACTATGTCATTACCGATTACGGTCTCCTCCCTCTTTAAAATCAATCTATCGTCGTGGTCGGTCGTCCGTCCCTTGCCTCGGAGAATCGAAATAATTGAGACACTGCGAGTGGACGAGTGGCCGCGCCGTGGACAGGCTCGGAACCTCCTTATTATCATAAGTCACACGTACCGTGCTCTGCCGTAGTACGTAGTACGTAAGTCCTGTGCGGTCCGTGAGGTAGGTCCGGCTGACCGCTGTCCACGTCCGCACTTCGCTCGATACTGGTGTTTAGAGGCCAAATGATGGACTGTCAGTAACAGCCGTACAATTGGTCATCAGTCGAACGCCGGTGTAGGTAGGCCTCTCGAGGTGTTTGACTGTTGGTACCGGTGGCCCTTTATGGGTTTTATGGGTCTGTCGGAATGAATTTTCTTGACAAACTCCATAAGTTTTGGCACTATGTGAAGTACATTTATTTTGTAATGATCAAACTCGACTGTTAGAGCTTTTTAATATTAACAAATCTGAGGTTGTGTGGGATGGTTTCTGGAATTTTACTTTCAGATTTCTTATCTAAAAACATTCTACAGTCAATTAAAGCAAAAAATAAATCAAAATATTTTGATTTAAAAGCAATACAATATGTAAATATTAAACGTGGTGCTAACACGCATAGTTTCTTGTTTTAATATTTACAGCACGGTCAAGAAAGAACGTCGACTGTCCATGTATGAATTGTACAGAGCATCAATTAAGCACCTATTTCTAACAACAAACTTGTGAATAAAATTGTAAAGATTTAAAAACCTGTAGTAAAGATAAGAATAAAATGGTTGGTCTAAAAACAAATATTATTAAGTAAGTCTATAGAAATTACCAGGGTAGTAGCTTAAGCAACAATTTATAAAACTAGTATTTTACCAATCCTTAATTTTAAACAATTGCTTATTTAAACCTATTTATATTTTTAACAAACTAAAATCTTCATTGAAATCAAAATTGATTTGTAATAACAACGGGCTCAGTAGCTGATGAGTGGTATGAACCAATGCCTCATTTTTAACCGACTCCATGTTCTTTCAACTATATAGCAAACTATCTACCTAAGCCATTTTCTAAACATTGTATTTTATGAGGTCGATAGCTTAAATTGTACTCAGTGTGCTAATACTAACCCTTTCATCTTTTGACATTTGACCCACTAACAACTTACAAACGCTTTAGATAGAGGTAATATAAAGTAACTGCTGACGTTAGGTGCTGCACCCTCAAAAGCATAGCAAAAAAATGAAAGAAATCAATGGTGGGTTATTTAGTCTGAAATCGTACAAGTGCTACTCGATAGGCTATATGTAATGGACCATGTGTAAGGCTAGTCGCCATAAATAAAAACCTGACAATTTCTGATATTTTTTTATACAATTTTAAGTTTTTTTTCAAATATTTATTTTAAAGAAGACCGTGCACTGCAGGGACTCTGCTGACCACCTTTTTGAAACGATTGCCAGTTTAATATTAAAACAAGAAATTAAAAGACGAAATTTCTTCAAATTTTGGAATTGTCTCACGCTTTTATAGAAATAGAAATTTGGTGGTCTTGAAATATTTAAGAAACTGAAACAAGAGTTTATTTCAAACAAATCCGATAAAAATTGTAGGAGTGTGGTACGTCCCGAGACAACGCCCGTTTTTACGCGTTCTGATGGACGAAATTCAAGGTCACGGTCACCACTACTGCGCACCCTTAAGACATTTCCAGAAGACCAGGCATTAGCGCGTCGTCAACAAGTAGCAGAGTGGCATAATAGTGGCCATTTGTGTAATAACAAGTGGCGAACACTGAAGACTGAAGAATAGTGTCGACAGGAGCCGGCGAGGTGCGCGGTGGGTGAGGTCTGAGGACGGTACAGTTCCCGACACGGCGGTGACAGCCCACAGAGCACGGAAGTATGGCCATGTGTGGGCCTATTGTACGGGGTGGTCAAGTAATAACTAGCTATTAAAGTAGACCAGATTAGAGAGCGGCGACGCACGAAACCAAACCTATAAAACCGGTTGCACCATCTGACGCGAACCTCTCGTCTTCGCCGTACCCGTCGTCGCGCACCCATCAATTGCACTTCTCAATTACGGAATCGATCGCTGCCTCGACGACTACTGTCTACTGGGATGCTTATTGGGATGCGTTTTGTCTGCAAGAATGGCCAAGATTTGAAACAGGACTTGATTGGTACCGTGAACACAAGATTTTTAACCTAGATCTTACGTTAAATAAAGAAGAAAATAGCCGTCATGAATCACTAAATTAATGCGAATTGCATTAAAATAGCAGTATTATTGTAAGCTATCTCATTAAATTGAAATGTATTTGGACCTGAAGATTATAATATAAAATAAATTGTACAATATAAAAAAATATGTGTATTATTTTATTACTGCAATGGTTAAAAAAGCCATTTGTATCCATAGCTATCTATTTCTAGCTCTCTTTAAAGTCAGCCTATGTAAAAATATGTTACAATTTAACTATAGAATTGTTTTATCTATAAAGGTGGACAAATAATCGTCTCATTCCGAAACAATTCCTTAAACTGTGTTGTACAGATGATTGTGGTTGACTGAGATTGTGATCTCATGAAATCTCATTGAAAATGATTTCATGAGATTAAATTAAACCTCTTTAGGTCTTTAGGTCTGAGCGTGAAAACTTCCTTTTGATGGTGTGTCCTTCCAAGAGGTTTCCCACAAAAACGTCGCCATCTTTAAACACGTTTTGGAGAATTTCTAAACCTCGGCTTGCAATAAAACCAGACTTGTATATTTGCAAACCTTTTAACAGAGTTTTACATTCTAGATTTCCTTGTTACGAAGGAACTGTCTATGTACATTTCCGATAAAGTTTCTAGGAATTTATTTTAAAATTAGCTGAGGGTACCGCGCTTCGCCTCGGGGCTTTATTAACATAGCTGTGTATACTTTAAGAAAATTGCAAATTTAAAGTAAACAAAAACATAGTTTCTTATAATTATATCCTTAGATAACCCATTTAGTTTGCCTGTTAGTTCACCATCTTCTCCTTATAAGTGTCGGCTACCTTGTAAGAGTCATAGTTACTCTCGCCGTTCCACCCGTTTTTAGAGCTCGCTTTGGTTCTTTGCAATTTATTTCGAGGATGTTATATGAACATAAAATGTAGCTTAAGACACACTGCGTGATTAGCTTAACCCTTAACGAAGTTTCATTGCCATAGTTTCAGCCAATTTTGACTTAAGTGGTCGAATATGCCTAAAAAACATTTTCAGAGTCCACTTAGGTCCCTTTCCATTTATTTTGTGGATGTAGTATGAATATGAAATAAAGCTAAAGACACACTGTGTGATCGGCTAAACCCTTAATCAAAGTTTTACCGCCTTAGTTTCTGCCACATTTTATTTATAAGCGGCCCAAAACGCCTAATAAACGTGTTCAGAGCCTAATTTGGTCCCATGTCATTTCTTGTGTGGATGTTTTATTGATATAAAACGTAGGTAAAGACACACTGTGTAATGGTCTAAGCCCTTAAACGAAGCTTTACCCCCATAGCTTCAGTCGATTCTGAGTTATAAGCGGTCCAAGACGCCTTAAAAACGTTACAGACAGATCGACAGACAGACAGAAATGTCTTGACGCCAGTTTTGCTTTATGCAAAGTATATAAACACCAAATAACCAAAAACTGGTGGATTCTTTGCAATGTACAGACAAAAGTCTTATTTTATTTATATAGATTATAACATCATAGCTTGCTGAGCACTAGCAAATACTATTTATTCCGATATTTCAAAGCAAACATGAATGTTTATAATTAAGTAGCTTGTCAAACCCATACTATTATAAGCATTTGAATAAGCGTTGAGCATTCAGTGTTAACGAGATGAACGCTGAACGTATGCGCACGATGACTCATCCCTGGTACACCTCTTGAGTCGGAGTCGAACCTCTTGGCAAGCCATCGTTCACTGCCTACTGCCTTCGCCGAACAACTATCGTCCCCGTCACTTCTTCGGTGCGTCTACTTTATTATTGTTTATTTATTTATTTGACAGCTACAGAAAACGTTTTCCAAAACAGCTATATCTTAACAGAGTGAAATAAGAATTTACATATTGATAAACTAAACATATTGATTAGGCTATCACAAAACATGTTGGCAGCTATCACCTTAGAACGAAGAACTTAAATACACCCAATAATAATTAACTCTAGCAAAATCTAAAGTCTCAATTCTACAATGAAGCTGAAACAGCCAATCAGTGACTGAAGATGGTACTCCATAGCGAGGCCGAAATATTTCAACCTAATTATGAAGTTTGGACGCGGTGTGAACCGGGAGAACTAGATTATTATGTAATACCTTAATACTCGTACTAAACAATAACGTTACTGCATTTCGTCAAAAAAAGCTTAAACGCATCACTAAAAATATCAAGATCAGATTCATAAGTATTAACTAATCTTAGTGCTATAAACAAAGAAAAATTATAATGAGCTACTGTTCTACATCTAAGTAATGAAAATAAATTAAAAGATCTAATGCTACGATACAGTGTGTAAAAATAAATGTTCCTTAAAAAAACCTCACTGTCAATTAAGTTATGAATGTGATAAGGCCGTGAGGTAAGTGGTGATAGAGGAGTGCTTTGGTGACAAGGAAGATCGCTTAGGCTAGGATCGCTTGCAACTGTTAAATTCAGCCGTTGTTGAAGTAGTTAAGTGCGGATGTTTGGTTGACACATGGCTGATCCAGAAGAGACACTGGGAGTCTGGGACATGGCATGGCGTCTCACGTCCAACATTTCCTGTAAACAGCTGACTGTACACTATCAGCAGTACGTGCATAGTTAGAACATGTGAGGATGTGATCGTAGAGTCAGCAGTATCTACAGTGGTACCAGCAAATAAAGAATAAGACGGAGTATACAGTTTTGCGGTCTAGAAATGAGAGATTCATGAGCTAGATAAAACACCTCAAGTGCCAACTCAGCTATGGCTCAACAAACTCCAGTGGAAAACATGGCACCAGTGCATCCCACCCCAGGGTATCCAGAACTACCGAGGTATCTGCCAACCAACTATCTGAACTACCTGCCTCCCCAGAACACAGTAGCACCGCAGCATTTCTCCGGGGGTGCTGTTCTGAACCAACCCCCTTACCAGCTTGGACACGAACTGCAAGTGTTTGATGAAAATATAATCAGAACAGACATGATTTGGATATCGAATTATTAACTGTGTTTTCCTAAAATCTTACTTGTTTTACCTAAACTGTTTTTCCTAAAATGTAAACTTACTTGTTTGACCAAATTTTACACAATAAATTTAAAATTATTTTATATGTAAAGGACACAAACGACAGTTTTCTTCTCAGGGATAATTTTGGAAGCAAATATTTGTTTCTTAGGTTAGAAGATGGAAAGGCAAAAGGACTGGTACGATAGAATTGTTTAAAATACAAATATAACTCAAGAATTAATACCTTATTAGCCTTTAGATCCCAGATGTGTTGAGATTTTCACATTACGGGCAAAAGTTGCCCATTTCGGAGACGAAGGAAAGGATACACTTGAAAATGAG
The DNA here is from genome assembly GCA_018831715.1 of Matsumurasca onukii. Lineage (NCBI taxonomy): Eukaryota > Metazoa > Arthropoda > Insecta > Hemiptera > Cicadellidae > Matsumurasca > Matsumurasca onukii. The sequence goes on from CM032064.1 coordinate 37,049,876, forward strand.
CAACTTTTTCTTGAAATGCATCGTGTGAAAATCTCAACACATCTAGGATCTAAAGACTAGTAAGGAATTTATAACAAATATCTCATCGGCTGGTTTTGAAGAATTTCCAGAATATCACTTGCAATTGTAATCCCCGACGCTTCTTCATCCCGCTGTCGATTGTTGTTTCGAACGGGTCGGATCGGTCGTTATTTATGGCACCTTTACCGAAAGGTATTAAATTCTGGGACGGGAATTTTTATGTACATTTAGTGATTCGGGGCCCAGCTAGTGTCACAAATCACACCCTACACCTGCGACTCAGCCTGAGACTCACTCTGTCTGAGACTTATCAATTATTTTATCGCCACTGTGACCGCGTCGGCTTCGACCCAGGGGGTGATAGTTCAGCTCCATTGTAACTATAATTTTTACCGTCTGGCTGAATGAATTCGTATGTAACTCTAGACATATCCTTATACGTCCTTTGTGTATCTTAATAATATTGTTCCATACGTATGGGAATTTAAACATGAAAGCATGTTTATGATTGTTCATGAAGTTCGTGAGTGTAAAACCGGTTGTAGATCTTAGTATTTTAACATACTAGGCAAACAATTTAACATGAAAATAAAAGAGGAAATGTTCAAACCTTAGTTGAAATATATTTAGGTGTCAATAAACTAGTCAATTATCAATGAAAATTTTGTCAGTCCGTCCTCAACTTAAAATTAAATAATTCCGATGTAATAGTTTGAACAAAAATAATTTATAACTCAAGTAAGTTTTATTTTACCGACCCGACTCGAAAGGATTTCTTTTCAATTTCATTGTAAATTTATGACTTCATTATGAAAGAAGTTCCTGAACGTTAATCTATAAAAATTACAACAAAAAACAACCCCTGATAGTTTTTTTGAAATTCGTTAGGCAACCTCTTGAACGATTGAATAAAAACCTGAAATGCAGGATGACAGTCCCTGAAATGTTAGTTGTCTTTGGTATCAATATTTTGAATTCTGCTGGATCCTGTACTATTCGGGTTCTTAGACAACAAAGACAATTATTGATAGCTATATTTTGGAAACACATATTTTACGAATAAGAATTTGTTCAGTGAAACCACGAAGGAAGAAAAACAACTCTTTAAAACGTAGAAAAGGAAAAAAGTATGTCCATAAGGTATAAAAAGAAATACTTGTAAGCGCATTTTAGACTATGCGTGATGAAGAGCTCATAAAGAACATCGCCTTGGCAGTAGGAGTGGTAGGGAGCATCACATGTCACTGGGGGAAGACGCTGTCTTCGGCAACGTGACGTCTTAACCCAGAGAACAGAAGACTAGACGTGTCTCCGCCGAGCGACCGAGCGACCGAGCGACCGAGCGACCGGGTTTGTCAGTTTATTTATCTTGGGTAAAATGACCCTCGCGCCCATTGTGGGATGAATTAATGGACGTCTCCACCTTGAGCATTGTATCGCCACGTCATTGATGTATTAGTCGCATTCTTCGCTCCCCAGCTTGACATAAGCTCCTCGAATGAGTTATTTCTTAAATTCGGCCGACGACAAACAACTTTCTTCTCGAGTTTTAAAACCCGTTCCCTGTACCAGTATCGATCCACTAAATCCTACACGTCCGATGGCTCATTGATCACGTCGGCTTCTTCGGTCAAACCGATGTGGAAATTAGATTTATTCGTCTGGGTTTTGAGAAGGACGGAAACTTACGTGTAAAATTTACTTAACACTAATCCAGAGATCCTTACATCAGGCATGCACAGTAATCACGTAATAATCTCAGTACTTTTAAAAATCCCCATTTCGCAAAATTATGAAAATTGCCTTTTTCCTAAAATAGTTTTCTTGAATTCAACATAAGACGAAAACACATTACCTTAGTGTTTATCGCAACTCGTCCAAGCTTGATCATCTTAAGCATAAAACCTACTGGTAGAATGTTCCCACACCAATCTAATCTCGAGTTACCTACACTACTTACAGCGAATCACTTGAAACCACAAGATAATCAATGGTCGGAATTTCGGCAATAAGAGCCAGTCTCAGTCTCCGGGTGAATTCCAGTAGCGCGTAATCCGGGTACGGGGTCACGGTAAGTAAGATGGTCTGGGTAAGTACTAAGTAGAAAGCCGAGTCACCGATATGATCAAGGCTAATTTTCTGTTTGGTTTGTAATGTATCGGAGAATTGAATCATCGGTGGCCGGCCTAATGACAAGCGGGCGGTAATTGCGCGCGGCATCAAATTACTAACTCGGATTGTCATTATTTTATTGATGCGACGTTACTGTGTAATTGAAATACCCGATAATAGGATTTCCGTATCCTGTTTACTCACGAGTCAGGCGCCTAAGATCCACTCACATTTCCACTGTCGGGCAATTTGCTCTTCGGCTCTTCAGTCTTCAGGAACCTCCGCCGTGACGACTGACGAGCGCTGATTGAACTGGGAGGACTGATGGACTGACGGCGGTCCGCCACGTTTAAGTGCTCACAGATGGACATCGAGTTGTAAACTAGGAAATACCTGTCTTCAACGGTTGGCCATTGTCACTGTAACACTGTACCGTGCGATCATGAAGAGTGCAATAACACTACCGAGCTAGTGTTATAGGATTAATCTGTTAGGATTTATTAAGATCTCACTTATTCATCCTAGTCTTCTGTGAGAATCGAGGCTATAACTTTGTATACGAGTAAACATCCGTGGTAATGAAAACCAAACAGGAAGCCCGTAAAGCTCGACGTATTAAGTCATCGCTCATAAGAACAACGGCATCGTGCGAACATCGGGGGAACAACATCGCGGGTGAGGCAGAACTAAATGGTAGCGCATAATAAGGAAAACAAGCGTGCACATCCGCAGTCTAATATACTGCGTGGTAGTAAAAACGGAGAAGATATGAATGGTAAGGTAGTAATGAGGACGTCGGGGATTTGCGACGGCTACCGGAGTTCTGGCCGAGAATTAAACCATCAGGGGACGATAAACGTTGAGTTGATCGCGGTCCATTGTGAGCGCACAGGCTCGCAAAGCCCCGACATATTCACACGCGTCGTAACTGTCATTCAACGGCGGAGGTCTACTAATGGGCAGTAAATCTGAGCATGACCTGTGCAGTGTGCAGTGTGCGCACCGATATACCTATAGAGAATGGGCCATGGTCTATCCTCCCACCGTGCGCACCGTGCCGAACCTAGAAGCCTGCTGCCGCAGTGCCGCCGCTGCCGCCGCTGCAACACTTGATGGCACTAAATCAACGAGTGAGACATAAAACTCAACATTTTCCCCCTTCATATCCATCTGACGGCCGAGTTCACAGACACTGAGTCTGTAGTCCATGCCTCCATGGTCACCTCCGAGGTTGCAAGAACCACCGACAGCACCAGTGCATATTCAATACGTCTAATAGCATTAGTATCGTTTATGTGAGAGTTTTATCGTGTAGCTTAGTAGCTTAAGGTTTAGTGCATAAGTCAGAACGGTTTATACAATTACTTGGCATAAAATACCCACTAAAAGCAAATTTGCCCTTTGAACTATTCTGATTGCATTCTTAAATTCTGAATTGAAAAATCAAAAGTGAAAGATAGTTTTATGACTCAGTAAAAAGCGTATTTTAAAAACTCAAAACTGTTTACCTATCCTATATATCCTTAGAAAAACTATTTAAATTGCCTGTTAGTTCACCATCTTCTCCTTGCAAGTGTTGGCTACCTTGTGAAAGTCATAGTTACTCTCGCCGTTCCGACCGTTTTTAGAGCTCGCTTTGGTGTTTTGCTATTTATTTTTAGGATTTTATATGGACATAAAATGTAGCTAAAGACACACTGCGTGATTAGATTAACCCTTACGCAAAGTTGCATTGTCATAGTTTCAGCCGATTTTGACTTATAAGCGGTCCGATATGCCTAAAACACGTGTTCAGTGCCCACTTAGGTGTCTCGCCATTTATTTTTTGATGTTATATGGGTATACAATATAGCTAAAGACACAATGTGTATTGCTCTTAGCCCTGAAACGGAGTTTCACCCCCATAGTTTCAGTCGATTTTGAGGTTTAAGCGGTCCAAAGACGCCTTAAAAACGTTACCGACAAACACTTTTTTGACGGCAGTTTCGATCTATGCAAAGTATATAAACACCAAATAACCAAAAGCCTATGGATTCTTTGCAAAGTACAGACAAAAGTCTTATTATATTTATATAGGTTGGTTGTTTGGTTAGGTTAATACGGCCTGAGGCAGGAAAGATCAGAAGTAATTATTAGCCATGTGCTAGTTCAGTGGAGGAGAAACTAATTATCTAAACTTACGCATCAGCAGTGAGTGGTCAGCTGTCCGTCTTTCACACCATTCGTCATCTATTTAAACAACTATTTGTCCTGTTTAACGGTACGTTATTTGAACTGTTTAAACTTCAGGGAGACTGTCTTCGTTACCGAAGTTTTGTGTAAAATAGACTACTTGACTTTACGGTGGAGACACCGACCACTCCTAGAGAGTATTTTAAGGTGAATATGGGACGAATGATGAATGTTTTGATGGATGGTGAGGTGTGGTCTTGTTACAAACTAGGACCGACTGTTCCCCAGATTGGGTCATTAGCTAATAGTCCAACGGCCAATGGAGTGGACCAACGGCTTAACGTGACCTTCGAACCACGGGGAGCGGCCATCGTGAAACAGTTGTTACTGCAACGTCGGGAATTAAAACCGGGATTAGCAACTATGTTAACTGATCAAGGGTCATCATGGTCTTAAGCATTTGTTTACTGGATGCACATACTTGTAATTACGTTCCCATGATTAATGCCTTTAAGTAACGTATTTGTTTTCTTATGGATAAATGAGTGAACAAGGATAACATTTTGATTTATGTTACGTAGTTTAGTTGAAGAACTGGATGATCTGATGAATCCTACAGACGGTCAGAGTGTGTTTTGTCCGTCACTTATCTCAGTTTGACAATGGAACGATCCAGAAAAGGTAAACTATTGATTTTATGTTTACGTTCTTTAAAATAAGAGTTTCTTTAGGTTATAGGTGAAAAAGTTCAACACATACCAGTTAAACTTGAATGGTAGCTCGAGCTGTTCTGTTGAGAAAGTATGTCATTAACGTCCTATTTATTTACCACTAAACAGATCCAAAACACTTATTTTATTGTAAAACCATCATGTGCGAAATATTACGTAAAACGAAATTTCTCTGCAGCTTCCTTTATGTGTTACTTTATGCGTTACCCTTCTTCATTGTGTTAAAAATCAAGCAAATTTCAATTACGACTAAATATTAAACAAAGTAAATACAATAACAAAGTTTAAATACTGTACAAAATATTATACGATGAAAATCTCTCCAGAACTACATTGAATCCTACTACGTTGCAAAGAAACGAAAGCTAGCAATCTAACAGATCAAGCAATCAAATATCGCAACTTGTGTGACCTTACGGCAGATGGGGACAAGGACACGGACACGGACAGATATATGCGGGTGTCCGAGCGTCCGCGTACATAATCGCTGCCGATTCATTCGTGTCAGCAGCCGATAGTGATAAACGCACAGCCCACCCAGCGACACCGTACGCACCGCGCACTGCTCAACGCTCTGCTCAGCAGACTTCTCAGCAGACTTCTCAGCAGACTTCTCAGAGCTCTCAATAGAGCTCTCAGCACTCTTTTTCAGCAGGCCTCTCAGCATATTCTCAGCATCAGGCTCTCAGCATTCTTTCAGCAAACCTCTCAGCGCATGCTCAATGAGCCTCTCAGCACACCTCTCAAAGCGCACCTCTCAGCACGCTTCTCAGCAAAGCTCTCAGCACTCTTTTTCAGCAAACCTCTCAGCATATTTCTCAGCAAAGCTCTCAGCATTTTTCAAAAACCTTCAGCATCGCTTCAGCAAACCTCTCAGCATCGCTTCAAAGTCAGCACACCCAGCGACTCGGTGCACTCAACGCACTGCTCAACACTCTGAGCACGCTGCTTAGCAGACCTCTCAGCACACCGTACTTGTTGTCCAAACATATAGCACCACAAACATTGATATGCAGTAAAATATTAATTATTATTATCACCGCTCAGCACGTCGCTATAAAGTAACACAGGTAAATTTTAAGTGGCACTTTAAGGTTTATATTTAACTAAACACATCATACGTATTTATCAACACTACATACGTCATTTTAGTTCTGCACTCAGCTCAACGCATTAAATACGTTAAGCGTAAACGTTAATGTAAAATAATGTAGAATGAGTATGAAACATACAAAAATTAGTAGGGAAGAGTTGCCTATAAATTTATTCTGTAAGCGAATGTAAAACTTGACTACTAATCAAAGTGACTTACTTAAAGGACTCGGCTGACATTTTATACTCGCTGGGACACAGCCATAAAGGCGTGAGTGATTTAAACTCAGATGCTTAGACGCTGGCCGCGGGGATCGAACGTAATGTTAAATGTCTCTACTCGCAGTAAAAGAGCCGTGGACGTAATACTGATACTGATTACACTACCTAGTTGTCGTTATTTATGTTCGCTCAAACTAGACTAGAGAGCTTAGTCTAGTGGTTAACTGTTACTCGCTCTTGCATTACATTGTGAGCTTAAGTATGTGCTTTTATGAGCAACTCTGCAGGCTTGCTTCCACAGTCAACATGCTGGGTGTTGAGTCTGACAACGCTGTACTCACAGGAGCCTGAAGCCAGTCGACGAGTATAACTTCATCATGCACTACTTGACAGTCTGTATGCTTGTGTTGTTTTGTAGGCTAATAATTATTGTTATACGATTTGTGCGTGGACGAGAAATGATGTTCTGTACAACCCCAAATAGTGCCACGGACACTTCCTGGAAAAATGCGTAAGAATAAGGTTTTGTAAGCAGCACTAAGTAGATTTTACAAGACAGGCCTTCTAGACCCCCTCATGATGTCCTAAGGAATTTGTGTTTTTAAGATTCACTATGGGCCGTGATTTAAGTTTGTATAGGACATTTACGGTACCTCTACCAGTGCTCTAGGGAGATATATAAAGGTTAATCTAACTTTTTATTAGCTTACATCAAAAGATGAAGTCAACTTTGAAACCGGTCGTGTAGATTAAACATTTTAAACCAAGAGTATTTAGTTGTTTTGTCTCTTCCTTTTTTCGACCTGCTTGGATAGACAATATTTTGAGCGAGTAAAACGTAGAGCTCCATCTTTAGATGTATAGTTTAAAATTCCATAACATGTTTATACACCTAATAATTGTGCTAGGTGTGCCGGGGTATACTGGAAGGGCTGAGAGCGCTGGGTGTTCTGGGTGTGCTAGATGTGCTGGGTGTTCTGGGTGTGATAGATGTGCTGGGTGTTCTGGGTGTGCTAGATGTGCTGGGTGTTCTGGGTGTGCTAGATGCTGGGTATTCTGGGAGGCTAGATGCTGGGTGTTCTGGGTGTGTTGGATTTGCTGGGTGTTCAGGGTGGCTAGATGTGCTGGTTATTCAGGGTGTGTTAGATGTGCTGGTTGTTCTTGGTGTGTTCGATGTGTTGGGTGTGCTAGAAGGGCTTAGGTGTGCTGGGTGTTCTGGGAGGCTAGATGCTGGGTGTTCTGGATGTGTTGGATTTGCTGGGTGTTTTGGGTGGCTGGATGTGCTGGGTATTCAGGGTGGCTAGATGTGCTGGGTGTTCTTGGTGTGTTAAATGTGCTGGGTGTTCTGGGTGTGCTAGATGTGCTGGGTGTTCTGGGTGTGCTGGATGTGCTGGGTATTCAGGGTGGCTAGATGTGCTGGGTGTTCTTGGTGTGTTAAATGTGCTGGGTGTGCTAGAAGGGCTTGGGTGTGCTGGGTGAGCTGAGTGTGGGGCGGTGGTCTCATACACTGGCAATGCATCATATCCCAGCGGGGCCCTAGTTCGACACATGTATCACATCGTGTCCTTGGCCCCTCAGACTTGCATCCTTGCAGCCTTCCTTCATCACTTTCTCAAACTCGTTTTTAGTTAGTGTGTCATGTTTATTGCGTGTATTTCACAATTCACGTAGCTTCAATGTTGAAGTTCACCGTTATATATTAGGAAAATTTATCAGACGAAGACCAAAACACCCTTGTAAATTTAAACTATTTTATAGCGATAGAACCAAGATGTGTCTAACGTGTTTTGTTTTAATCTTATGATTTTGATACCGGTTTAAAAGAACCTTAAAATATATATTTTCGTTGCATAGGAAAGAGGGTATTTGTAGAACAAAAGCTTTCTTTTTGTTTTGTTTAGTTTTAGTGCTATCCACTAGTCGTAGACCTTCACCTTCGATTAACACTCTTAAGTTTAAAATCTACTCGAGTAAAACCTTTGAAATCTTCGTAGACAACTGGTTTTTGTAGCTAAAAATAAACTAGGAAACTTACTGAAATAACTACAATTTAAAAACAAACAAGGGTGTTGACAGAAAACAAACCAACTTTGTAATACATATTTGGAAAGGAGCCCCATAAATTTTTAATCAGCTTAAATTTACAACAAAATAAACGCAACAATGGAGCCTAAAACAATGATTCCATAACGGAAAAGTGCACTAATAAGCGATGATTGGTGGCATAGCCATAGCGGCGCCCACATCGCCTCCTTGCGGTGCCATTCTTCCTCCGTAGTCCGTACCACATTAGAATTATCTCGGAAATTGTCAAAATGGCTGGAGCCGGAGTGGTGGCCGGTGCCCACTCGAGTGATTCCCCTCCCAATCATAAAGCACGTCAGCGTGATGATATGCGAAACAAGGATTGATGTGTTGAGTCCAAGTTGACTTCAGTCTGGCGGGCCCGCCGCCAGCCCGCCACGCGCTGTAAGACACACGTACCAACGCTCAATACAATATTCTTTTATTACAATCTTAAGGATTGGCCATCGCGTCAATCACTAAAAGATCACAAACTAACGAAATTGTTCCAAAATTCACTTTGCCATTGAACACTTTATTTATCACAGCATCACTCATGTCTTTGGCCTCCAAGAACGAGATGTCCTAACTTCAAAGGACCTTTCTGTTTTGGGAAGTGTAAAATATAATATTGTTTACAAAAGTCATCACATACAGGACAGTTGAGATCACAACAGTTGGAGTTTGAAATAATACCAGTTATGATGTGTGTACAATTTTAGTTTTTGGTGTAAAAGGGCTACGAAAAGTGTATGTATGGAAAGAATAAGAGGGGAAACAATTTACCCATTTTTACGGCTGTTTAAATACTAATAAAGTTACTAATAAAGTTTAAACATTAAAAAAAGACAGCTGAAAAGAGTAAACCACGCTTTCTTACTTTGTCTTTCTTTGGCTCGGTAAAGCGACTTTTGGGATACCCGGTACTACAGACAAAAGTCACCAGTTCAAAAACTCCACCATACTCTGAGATCGAAGAGGTCTACTCAGCAAAGTTCCTGGGGATACACCTCGATCGAGGGTTGACCTGGGAACGCCATGTAGACAGTGTCTGTTCAAAAGTAGCCTCAGGCATTTATGTTTTAAGGCAACTGTCCGAGTACTGCCCAATTCAGGTACTGATGACGGCATACTACGGAGAAAGCTACCCACACCTATCCTACGGATTGGCTTTGTGGGGTGGATGCTCAAATTTAAGTTTTGCCAGAGTTTTATTCTAAAAAAAAAGCAGTCCGAATCATTGCAAGACTGCAATGGAGAGAGTCGTGTAGGCCAGCGTTCAAAAGTTTGAAAATGTTGACGTTACCTTGCCTCTATATTTTAGAAACGTGTCTTTTTTCAAATCAAAAGCGGTCTCGTAAGAAGAAGTGACTAACACTCTTATGAAACTAAAGGCAGGGAAAACTACCGAACTGGGAAATAACAGAACGGATGTTCATGAACGTTTACCTTCTCAGGTAGGAGTTCAACTCGTCAACAAGTTACGAAATTTGATCAAAAGTGCCCAGGAGCTCAAGGTTTTTTGAGCCTTGAAAACTCGTCTGAAAAAAGTCTTGGCCGCAGAAGCATTTATAACACAGACGAGTTCATGGCACATGACTGGGAAATTACGGAACACACTGTCTAATTACGGGACTAGAGTGGTTCAATTCGAATGAATGAGAGAGAGTAAATGTCAAATGTATGTTGAACGGGATTTCGATGTTAGAATGTGTGGAAAATTTTAGCTTCAAAAATAGAACTGACGATTGCATAACATGTCACATGTTTTTCGCAATAAACCACTTATTTATTTATTTGAGAGCCACTGTTGCAACTTCTTCTTGAAACTCCCGGGTCCAATCCTTTTTGTTCTTGCAGAAGGGCATTAATTAATCCCTTCCTTGCCAAACATCTCCTCCTTACTACCCTCTCGTCTCTTATCATGATTCCCCAATATCTCTCACCTGAAATCAATCGGATATCCAACCACCATGACCCCACGATACAATTGAAAACGTCAGGAATACCTATAGAAGTTAGTGTCTTACGTGTTTCTTGGTAATGATAATGCTTTAAAATAATGTCACCAAGAATCATTTATTAAAATAAAATACCTTAGCTCTCTGAAAACATAAATACTTCACTTGGTCAATATTGTGATAACAGTGATGATACATTCACTTGCGTGGCTCATTCCATTCGCAATCTTACTTCGATAGGATCAGGCTGTAAATTTTGCAAAGTATTTACACACTGACCTGTCATTTTATGACTAGTTTTACTACTCATAGTTGTCACATAGTGTAAACATTGGCTTTCAATTTATTTGCTTCCAACTTTCAACATTAGCTATTGACTATTTATTAACTTTCACAAATCAAAAGTCGAACGTCTGCTGAGCTTAATATTTACGTACTATAGCTTCAATATTTATAATACATTTAAATGCTTGCATTTTTCCTTATATGTCGTACTACAATAAACTATAATTTGAAATTCAGAGGCTCAAAGAGATCTTTAAGTCTTACTTCCAAAACAGACCTTTAGATTATACTGTAACGTGTAAAGGTTTAGTTGACAAATTTATAACAAACTCACCATACAGCTTGAACAAAATTAGACTCATATATGTAGACTAGTTATAATGTTTCATATTTTTGATGATAATAAAATGAAATCATTTGAAATTTGTCAATTTGATGGATAAATTGCCTACCATATTGCCTACTTTTTACAGAGAAAGAAATCCCCTAAACAGAACGTACCATTACTCTAACAATTCACGCACCATTACCATTATTGGGGCACATTTAAAGTAGTGGAAAAACAAACATACCATTTCTGGGTACATTGCCTTGTTTCTTGTAGCTATAAGGTAAGTTGTTAAAAATGCAAACCACAGAAAAAGAACAGAAAACCAATAAGAACCACGGAAAACCACTTTGTGATAAACACTGCTTAGTTATATATTTTAGATAGTACAGTGATACAAGGTAATATTAGAATAAAAACTGAATTATTGTACACTTTAAGCGTTTTATTATTGCACGACTAGTTTCGGCGGTCAAGCCATTTTCTTGGTGCGATCAATACAAATTGCAAGTTAAAAATCATTAGTACAAATATTTACATAATAAAACCTCTGGTCTTAAACATATGGTATAAAACAGTGAATTTCTCTAACAATTCTTATTTTGTACTATAACTTTTCTTAATTTTTGAAATTTCGTTAAAAATAGGGTTGTATACATGTATGTGAGTTGAATTCAACATGGTTTGGGATATTTCTTTACAATATACAATCAAGTAGCCCTATTTGAATCTCCATCTATAAAAATGAACGATTTTAGACAGTACAAACATTTACCATTAGCCGCAGTATATTAACTAAATCGTTTATCGAGTTTCCAAATAACACAGCTAAATGAAACATGGACCTACTGACTATAACATATAGTTCTAAGAAAAGAATGTTCAAAGTTTACGCAAAGCTGAGCAAATAACTAAAAGCTTTCGTTACAAGTGTATTTTTAGTCTGAAATAATCAGGGTGGATCCACATTTAGTCGATGCTATCGAGAGCAACGTAATCATTTATCCAATTAGGTCCGCCTAATAAAATATGAGGGAATGGATGTGGCTTTTATGTTGATAGAGCTGAAGTCGACACAGTTTTTAAAACATCAAAGCCAGTTGTAGAACTGCGGGCCGTTCCCACTAACAAACGAGGCAGAGTCCGGCTCAACACTCGCGTGGACTGCAGACAGTATAGTGATGGCTGTATAGTGTAGACTGTATAGTGATGACTGTATAGTGATGTATGTATAGTGAATACGGTTTAGTGATAGCTGTATAGTGATAATTATATGTATAGCGAATACTGCTTAGTGATGGCTGTATAGTGTATACTGTATACTGTAGATTGAATATTGTAGACTGTATAGTGATGTCTGTATAGTGAATACTGTATAGTGATGACTGTATAGTGATGTATGTATAGTGAATACTGTTTAGTGATGGCTGTATAGTGTAGACTGTATACTGTAGACTGAATAGTGTAGACTGCATAGTGATGTCTGTAAAGCGAATACTCTATAGTGATGGCTGTATAGCGTTGAAGTGTATTGTAGACTGTTTGGTGATGTGTAGAATTATATTTTAGACTGCATATTGATGTCTGAATAGCGAATACTGAATAGTGATGTCTGTATATCGAATACTGTATAGTGGCGTTTGAGTAGTGCAAACTGTATATTGATGTCTGTATAGCGAATACTGTATAGTGTATTCTGTATGTCTGTGTAGTGTAGAATTATATTGTAGACTGTATAGTGATGTCTGTTTAGCGAATACTGAATAGTGATGTCTGTATATCAAATACTGTATAGTGGCGTGTGTGTAGTGTAGACTGTATATTGCTTTCTGTATAGCGAATACTGTATAGGGATGGCTGTATAGTGAAGACTGTATACTTTAGACTGAATAGTGTAGAATGTTTAGTGATGGCTGTATAATGATTATTTTGTAGTGATGACTGCGTAGTGATGGCTGTATTGTATAGTGATGACTCTATAGTGATAATTATATAGTGTAGACTATATAGTGCTGATTATATAGTGTAGACTGGTTATAGTGTAGTGCTGATGGTTTATATTATATACTATAGACTGTTTATCGTGGACTGTACAGCGAGGACGGTTACGCGTAGACTGTATTGTGTAACCGGTAAATTGTTGACGGTTTAGTATATACTATACTGTATAATGTACTGTATACTGTATAGTTTAAAAACTTACTTTTACCATAATTTGCATTGGTTCTTTAGTTGCAACAAAAAAATATTAGTTGCAAAACTAAAATATTATCTGTTATCTCATGAAATATACATCCAATCAGTCAAATGTCTAGTCCCATACATAGCCTATACTAGTGCCTAAAGCTATCAGTAGTAGATTCATATGATAAATACTGATTACACAATATGTATATAAACCATATTATATACTGTATGTATAACATATATGTATGTAAGTTGCTTTTGAATATAATAATGTGCTCCCTAGTTCCCAGAAAAAACAACGAAGGCTATTAAAACGTAATTGCTAATATTATGAATAGTTGTAAATTCATTCCTCCTACTTATGTGACGCAGACCGAGCACACTAGAAGATTCGTCTCAAAGCATGTTTCACATACATACAGGGAATGTGGAGACTGGAGAGTGAAGGAGTGGGAGCAGGGTGAGTGAATACTTGGCGAGCTCCTGATAATGGTAAATATTCACCAACTAGTACCAAGGAGAACGTAACTATTCGTGAGGAATGCTCTCAGAAGAGGAGACACACATCAAAGCGGAGAAGACGGGGCACCAATCAATAGACAGGTAGACCTAAGCTCCCATCATAACTTAAATAACTTATAAGCTATAAATTTTCATTAGCGCAGTGGCTAGAAGGCAGGGGCAGGGGCGGCTTACCAGACTGCTAGCCGGGGACTGCGGCACGGTGTAGTGGTCACCACCTTTCAACAACAAATATATAACAGACCTGTCTCAAGACTCACGTCTCTAGTCTCTTGTCTGCACCCTCGTCTTTCCTCAGCGATCCAGCGCGCTGTGCGGTGATTCAGGTGGTCAACAGCGTCGTAGGAAGCTCTAACAAGCGTAACGATAATATATTCTGCAAGTGTTATCTAATTTTGAAATATCGAAGCCAATCAACTATCAACCTTGCATCGGTCACTTGAATTTCAAAACATCATCAGGCACTCAAGTAGCACTCACTCTATAGAGACCTTATGAGTTTATGTACGATGAGAAAGAAAGTAAGTTCATATTCTAACATTTCTGGCAAAACCACTTCTTCTAATGAAATAAATAGAACGATCTTTAACACAAAGCCTCTCCCTCCAAATTAACTAAGACTTGAGCAAAATCAAATTGTTAACAAAATGAAAAACACTACTTGTGAAATTTTTGATAGTTGGTAACAAGAGAAATAAAAGTAACAAAACGAATATAAATGTAAATAATATATTGAATTTTAAAAATGTAAAGACCAAATTTGGTTGATTAAAAAACTGGATTGGCTGAAAGATTCTTGAATTTGTAGTTCATGTAAGCTCATTTCAAAAATATACATTTCTATTTGTACGGTCGATTATCTAAAATTTGGACTCCTTCATAATTTATGTTGTAGTTTTGTCCATTTTTATTTGGTTTTGCTCAAGTCCTAATTTCAAATTTTACTACTTGAAGAGAACTAGATTCTCTAGTCGAAATGTAGTGGGTTTGTGTTAAAGAATGTTCTCTTTATTTAAAAAAAGTAATTTTCCCTACAAATTAAAAATTTAAATTACCGAGACTTGTAAATCAGTTCCCTGTGCATTGTCGACCGTACACTCCTACAGTAGTCTTCTAGAGTGACGAGCAGACTAGACCACACGATGTGATAATACGGCAGATGACACACAGCACACAGTAGGACCACGATTGGTGGGAGGGGGTAAGTGTAAGTAGACTGACGCCGAATCCATCAGGCGACAGAACGAGGCGTGAGCCTCTCACGTTTCCTCCGGGTAATAACAATTATTTTTCATCGTTTAGTTATCACCCGAGATGAATTAATTATCATGGATCCCGTATGGCTGTAGGCTGATTGGGACTTCCGGCCCGCGTAGGCGGCATACTGGTGTGACGTAATCTATTCATTAACCTCACTGGTCCAACTGTTCACTGTTGGCGCTTGTCGGGCCATCGCATCGACACAGTCATAGCCAGTAGACCCTACCACTTCCACTTCCAGTTCCATCACGCATATCATCCGGCTTCTTCACTTTCGTGGATTCAATACCAGCTGTGCCTGGATCTCATTGAGTCCTAGACTTTCCAAACTTCTAGACGCGTACTCACCCCCTCTTTAGACGTTGCTCTTACTATAGGATTTTTTATTATAGGCCCCTCACTTTGGTGCTTAATAACTTTCTTGAAAAAAATGGGAGCTGACGGCGCAAAGTACCATTCAATAACTTTGCAATACTCACATTCAAATAAATTTGTATTGAGTTTTTAACTATACTTTTATGTTTACACTACTATAACGGTTATAATCATGCAAACTAGAGTTTTATAGCATGCATACTTTTCGAGATACTCGAGTCTTGCAAAATCATTAATAACTTGAAAAATATTGCAAATAAAAACTCAAAACGTATTCTAACTTGTTTCCAATCAAGTAAAGAAGCGTTGTTGCACAAGAAATAGTTTTGGAACAACTACAATTAAAGATACGTTTAAACAAAGTACAAGGCTTATTTGAAATGAACGTAAACCCATGTTTTTTTACACACTCACTTGAGTAAGTTGTTTTTAATAACTTATTTCATATTTTGGATGTTGTCTCATTATTGGGCAATAGATAATGAACCATTTACTGAAAACTAGAACTCTCTAACATTTTTCCAAGAAAGTTATTAAGCATCAAAGTGAGGGGCCTATAATAACAAGTCCGATAGTAGTCACGGCCTTCTTTTTCTATGACCATCTGGAAGTTGAGACGTCTCTTGTTGATTGAGTTAGAAGATATACGAAATTTAATTTTCAACAAATCTCATGGTTGGCTAACCTCTATAATAATATGTATGGTTTCTTATTTAAAAATTGTGCAAATATTGAATTTGAATTTTATGTTTTAGTTTCTTATGCCATGTGAAAGGCTTCCACGGTTTATAACTTCCTCTTCAGGTCGGCAACCGCCGGTCAATAAAAGCCTTGAAAATGGTGAACTGCAACGTCGCCGAAACGTCGGCCAGTATTTCCCCCTTTTTGACGCGGCCTTCATCCTAAGCCAGGTGTAGTTTTAGTTTCTTGTAAGTCTGTTATTCAAAATGTTACACATTCAATCTCAAATCATGTAAAAGTTGATGTCGAGGGTTAATTTAAGAGCGTAAAACTTGTTATTCAATCTAAAAATTGGCGAAACCTATTATAAGTCAAAATACTAATAGTTAACACAGTTTTACTTTATTTTCACAAGTTTAAAAAACTATTTCAAACGTTTATTCCGGTAGACACAAAAGGGGCAAGTACTCGTATATTAGAAGTTTTATTAAATTTTATTATATCCAGTATTTACTAAAAGTTAGAAGTCTTAATAAGCCTTTGTAAGTTCGTAGTCAATACAAAAAAGTATTTCCTTTGAAATAAATAAGCTATTTATTTAATATTCACATAATATTAAATAACCCCAGGGTGCCTTACACGTTAATCGCGTCTGTCCAGATAATATTTATATGGTTCCAAATAAACGAGAAATCAAGGGGTAGTATTTTTAGCATGGGTCAAGTTTCTATTTCCACACCAAGCCAACATGTATAATTAATAAAGGGCGTATATCTAGCAAATATTACTAATTTAGTACGATTATTGATGGACGAGATGTGTCTGAATTGAGGTAAGCGAGGAGTGTGGCCAGCGGCCTAACCTTGAACCGCTTTCAGTTTTAAGACTGCAAAGGGTTTATCGAATTTTAATAACACGGAACGACTGGGTGTGGCCGAAGAACAATCGACCGTATATTATGCATGCGGCTATGTACCTTTTCAACTATGTCCACTTTTTATCGCCGGCTCGGTGACAGCGCGACACTGTTACTCATGTCAGTGTCGCTAGAGTAACACCTTCTCTCCTCCTGTCCTCCTGTCCTCTGCTGTTTCAACGTGATTCACTATTCAGTTTCATACACTCTACACTCTAGAGTAACACCTTCTCTCCTCCTGTCCTCCTGTCCTCCTGTCCTCTGCTGTTTCAACGTGATTCACTATTCAGTTTCATACACTCTACACTCTAGAGTAACACCTTCTCTCTCCTCCTGTCCTCTGCTGTTTTAACGTGATTCACTATTCAGTTTCATACACTCTACACTCTAGAGTAACACCTCTCTCTCCTCCTGTCCTCCTGTCCTCTGCTGTTTCAACGTGATTCACTATTCAGTTTCATACACTCTACACTCTAGAGTAACACCTTCTCTCCTCCTGTCCTCCTGTCCTCTGCTGTTTTAACGTGATTCACTATTCAGTTTCATACACTCTACACTCTAGAGTAACACCTTCTCTCCTCCTGTCCTCCTGTCCTCCTGTCCTCTGCTGTTTCAACGTGATTCACTATTCAGTTTCATACACTCTACACTCTAGAGTAACACCTTCTCTCCTCCTGTCCTCTGCTGTTTCAACGTGATTCACTATTCAGTTTCATACACTCTACACTCTAGAGTAACACCTTCTCTCCTCCTGTCCTCCTGTCCTCTGCTGTTTTAACGTGATTCACTATTCAGTTTCATACACTCTACACTCTAGAGTAGTAACACCTTCTCTCCTCCTGTCCTCCTGTCCTCTGCTGTTTTAACGTGATTCACTATTCAGTTTCATACACTCTACACTCTAGAGTAACACCTTCTCCTCCTGTCCTCCTGTCCTCTGCTGTTTTAACGTGATTCACTATTCAGTTTCATACACTCTACACTCTAGAGTAGTAACACCTTCTCTCCTCCTGTCCTCCTGTCCTCTGCTGTTTCAACGTGATTCACTATTCAGTTTCATACACTCTACACTCTAGAGTAACACCTTCTCTCCCCTGTCCTCCTGTCTGCTGTTTCAACGTGATTCACTATTCAGTTTCATACACTCTACACTCTAGAGTAGTAACACCTTCTCTCTCCTCCTGTCCTCCTGTCTCTGCTGTTTCAACGTGATTCACTCTTCAGTTTCATACACTCTACACTCTAGAGTAACACCTTCTCTCCTCCTGTCCTCCTGTCCTCTGCTGTTTTAACGTGATTCACTATCAGTTTCATACACTCTACACTCTAGAGTAGTAACACCTTCTCTCCTCCTGTCCTCCTGTCCTCTGCTGTTTTAACGTGATTCACTATTCAGTTTCATACACTCTACACTCTAGAGTAACACCTTCTCTCCTCCTGTCCTCCTGTCCTTCTGTTTCAACGTGATTCACTCAGACCTTCATACACTCTACACTCTAGAGTTAGTCTTCTATCCACCTGTCCTCTGCTGTTTCAACGTGATTCACTCTAGACCTTCATACACTCTACACTCTAGAGTTAGTCTTCTATCCACCTGTCCTCTGCTGTTTCAACGTGATTCACTCTAGACCTTCATACACTCTACACTCTAGAGTTAGTCTTCTATCCACCTGTCCTCTGCTGTTTCAACCTTATTCACTCAGCAGTCTCAAATTCAACACTCTACAGTTACGTTATTCTTATAGGTGTGTCAGCCTGTTGATCCCCCCCCCACAACCCCGTTTTGTTAAAAAGACCATTTTATATACAGTACTGTGATACTTTGCGGACACTTTGGCTGGAATCTAACAGGCTGAATTAATTTTGATTTTCTGGCATTGAAATTATTTAGTCCGAAATACAGCAACTTATTTTTGCCTAACTACACTTTCATCTTAGTTATTTCAAACACAAATGCCAGTGTGAGGATCTATCTCTTGCTGAAAACGTATACTAATTAAAAATACTGGTTTTCATTATTCTTGCCAATTGTGGGTTCATAAGCTAATAATACAAAATATGTTTTCCCTTGCGTTTCTATAACGATATCAGACGCAGTGGTATGCATCAGGGTACGGGACGAAGGAAGTATGCTGGTCTGGCTGATTGGCTGGAACATGCGACAGATTCCCCTCTTCTGGGAATATGGATGGATATGATTGAGACTCATTTTACAATTAACAAAGATGAAGTCTAGTGGCTGAGCGGCTGTGAGCGGCTATGAGAGGCTGTGAGCGGCTATGAGAGGCTGTCTCACACAACGGTCATAGCGTATGTCTTCTAATCTGAGTGACCAGTGACCGCGTGCGGGGGAGCTCTTTGAATACAGCTTCGACTTCCTCCTCTCAATACCCTGTAATTTCGCTTCATTGCCTCATAGCCTGAATAGTACAGTCTAAAGATTGATGTAATTTTATTTATCTATTTCCAACTAAAATTTATGTAGTGTGTTTTACGTAAAACTGGGTCTTAGTGGCTCATTTCATATATAGGTTAAGCTAACCAAATTGTGATTCTGATTTTGTATAACGTTTGATTTAAAAAAGGGATTTTCGACAACACGAAGACTTAATATGAAAAGTTATGCAAAACAAACTATAATATACTCATTATTGATTTCAATTCCTTGTTTGAAGTTTGTTGTTGAAGATGGTACAATTTCTGAGGTTGAAATAGTATTACGGACGTTTTTTTTGTGAGTAAAAAGTACACGACGTATCGGGATCTGGAACCTGATTCCGTCTTCAGGTGAAAAGTGACCCTGAACATAACACAAAACATTAAGAAAAAGAGCTAAACTGAAAGTGTTCAACGCAAGCTGAGCAGGCATCCACTATCAAATAACTTTAGTTTCCCTTTCTGATGTTATTAGTCAAAGTCAAAGTTTTTTTTTTTTTTGCTAACAAATACATTGCAACAACAAACGTCATATAACAAACTATCGTCAAGCATTAAAAATATAACAGCCTAAAAAATAATACAAAATGTACAAACACTTAATTTAAAAAAATTGATTAATTCAGAAAATCAAACGTTCACGTCCAGTGACAGCTGCACACTGACTGACTGCTTGCTCAGCCGCCAGACAGTCGCATTGGTTGGCTTGGAGCAGCGGACGACCAATCATAGTCGTAAATCAGACTGACCAATTGTAACAGAGAACACAAAAATGCCTATTTATACACAGCCAATTGAAGGGAAATTCTTTAGAGTTTCGTTGAATGAATCAGGTTTTTAGGAGTTAAAATAATACTTCAGAAAAATCCCCATGCTGTGAATCATGAAAACTGATTACCTACAGCCTTAAACTGTATTGATTTTAGTAATTTATTAATAAAAACATAATGTGTTGTAGGTAAAGAAATAATATGTGTAATGATCCACGCTTATAATATTACATTCAGTTTTACGAGTATTTAAAAAACTAAAAACCTTTTAACCATAGCAAAAGGTTATTGAGTGTATTGTGTCTTGTTTTAATACTATTCTACCGTTTATCCACCACACAAGAAATATGCAATTGAATAACGGTTCAATATTTAACAATATAGTGACAATAAAGGAAACAGGAGTAGTACCCCTTTTATTTTAAGATGTTCGCAAAGTTTAAAGATCCTACGTCAAGTCATTTTTGAAATACAACATAATATACGAGAAATAACAAAATGGCGAATGAACATATAGCAAAGGGGGTTTTTGTGAGATACGTATGGTGTTCTGGCTTAATTTAGTCCCAGAAACAACACCCTGAAATATTCTGTAGGACTTTAAAACACTTTGTATGGTTTGATTATTGACTAAACATTTACGGTACTCGTCCATTTTTTAGCTTTCTCTGTCCAACCGGCTTTCCCAAGTTGAAAAAAAACTAGTTTCACGAGCCAGAAAACAGCAAAGCTACACGAAGCACACAAGTAATCGAAGCCACTCGTCTCCAGCCCACGGACTTGAGCCAAACCAATACAACTGTATGTCACCTTCCCACGCTCCATTCGTTATACGAATAGTAATTTTTTCAAATGTCCTGAATAGATGAGTGTTGTCAGAGATGAGATCATCAACAGGAAGTCAACAAGCTGCCGTAATTGGGTGACTAGTTGGCTGGCTCACTTTGCCAAATCAATCCCCTCCTTCATGACAGCTGCACGCTGCACTTTCGATCAACGCTACACTACAATATCTCGTCTCAAAGCTCTTTCTCGTCGTAGAGAACTTTTAGTTTTAGTCGGTGAAATTGAAGCTTTCTTCGTGTACGTAAGTTTATTGTTAGCAAGTTTTCTTAGAAAATAGGTCTATTCATTTATCTCGCCAAAGAGAAGGAAACGTCGTAGAAAGGTGCGGTTTGCAGTTTTGAGCTTCTAACAATTCCTGAGTCAAATGGAAAAATTATTTTTTCATATACAGTATACAGGGTGATTCTAAAATAGGGCGCCAAACTTCAGGCGTGGGTTCCCTATGCTATAGCAATGAAAAAAGTTCCTATAAACATGGGTCCTAAAATTCTTCGTTACCCCGGTAGCTGCCATTTTGTATTTTTTACTTAAAATTTATATCTCCAGTACGGTTTGACCGATTGTATTCAAACTTGGTATGTAGTTTATGTGTCATTAGGTCAACTTAAGAAAAAAGGTTATTTCATAAAACCCCAAAGAAAAAGTATGGCAGCTGTTTAAATTTTTCAAATTGAAATACCATGAAAATGGCGCATAATACAAAAAATTACAAGAATAAAAAAGGTTGTATTTTTTAGTTTTACATACAAACTTATTTTTCCGAATTTTACATTATTGTTTTCACATTTTGCGTCACAAACAGCTGTTTTTAAATCTAATGCGGTAATAGTTTTCACTTTTGGATCAGCTGACTGTAAATATTATTCACCTGTTTGACAGGTGCAACTTGTACACTGGTCAGCTGGTAATGTACCAGTTGTAAAAGGACGCAAAATGTGAAAATATTAATGTAAAATTCGGAAACATGAGTTTGTATCTTTATTTAAATTTAAAAATACAACTTTTTTATTATGCGCTATTTTCATGGTATTTTAATTTGTAAAATTTAAACAACTGCCATACTTTTTCTGTGGACTTTTATGAAATAACTTTTTTTAAGTTGACCTTATGACGCATAAACATCATACCAAGTTTGAATACAATCGGTCAAACCGTTCTGGAGATATACATTTTTAAGGAAAAAATACAAAATGGCGGCTACCGGGGTAACGAAGAATTTAAGGACCCATGTTTATAGGAGGCTCGAAAGCTATTTGTACCTGACGGGTATAAATATTAGGTATCGCGCGTGACTCCGGAGCTCATCACTCCGGTGGCGTGGGTCCGATCCCCGCAGTCACCACTTACAATTTGTAATGTGACTATACAGAGACGCTACGTAAAGGTCGAGGTTGAGTGGTAGAGAGGACTTTGTAGTCCTTACTTCACTTTGTTAAACAAGACAAACCTTACCTTTTTACCTTTTATCTTACTTACAGCTTCCATAACCATACTTATAGCTTCCAACCTTAACTTTTTTTAACTTTGTTAACTCCCGGGTTGATCCAGGTATTTTTATCGGAAGTTTAAGCTCGCTGCATGATATACGACGACGTTTACTCTAGCAATGAACATTTTCCGATACAAATTATGGGCTGTCCGTCATTTTCATAGCCGTGAAGGTTACGGCTTCCACATAATCGGTGGTCGGCCGGACGAGCACAGGTGGATATCGGCTGATGGTGAGTGACTAAGCTGGACTGAGCAGTCCACTGGCCAGATGACGGCCCCTTTGCAAGCACAGTTTGTTCACCTCATTAGATCGTCTTTGACCTTGCCAACCTATCGGTTAGTGGGTAACAATCAGGAAACCTTACTTCTTTCTTCGGAACTTGTCCCAAAAGTTTCCCACTTTGATGGGTCAACAAGACTTGAGATAAGTCTTTGAATGTGATTATTTTAAAAGGTGTTCAAAAGGTCCCTCCACCACCTTTACTTTTGACAGAGAAACCCCCTTTATACCCCTTTGAGGAATGGTTTTCTAGAGTCCTAATGTTTATTTCGATGTACTTTGTGGTCATTTTAACACAAATTCAACGACGCAAAGAAAACTTGTTATCTCAACTAATTTTTAATTACGGCCCATTTAAAGGTTTTACGTTGTCAGGTTAAAAATATCACATTTCACTTACAATACTTCTTTTGACTGACGAGTTCGTCTGCAAAATCCTGTAAGGGATTTTCTTACAGGGTTGTGAAAATTCCTTACGAGGATTTTGCAGAAAAACTTTACTTAAAAGAATATTTACGTTAAATGCAACTTTTTGAACCTGACAACGTGTAATTTTCAATGGGTACAACCCAAAAATGAGTTTAGATTAACTATTTTTATTTGCATCGTTAATATTTACCTTTCTATTGAGGTGCCACAACCTCCGTTTCCAGTGAAAAAGAAAAAGCAGGGGCCCTCCAACCCATTTTTTGTGAAGGGGGCGGGGTCCGTGACTCAACATACATCAAAACAAACTTCAAGCCCCTTAAAAATATTCACCAAAGGGATTTCACATTAGTCAAAAACTAAGATAGGGGAAGACTTTTCGAACACCTACTTTAGTATACGAAATAGTTGGATAAATCTTATGTCGCAAATTGAAAGCGAGAAGAAGCTAGGTGAGTGTTAGGCTGTTAGCTAAACGCATACAGCTTGTATCATCTACACAGTGAGTGACAGCTGCTTAGTGCTCCGCTCTACGTCCGGGGAACGTGAGGATTGACTGAGAAATACTGCAATGTCCGCTGCCTAGTGAAGTTACTTGACGTGAGCAACGTCTCAGAGTAAGTGAGTGACGTCTCAGGGTGACGTTGACAAGAGGGAGAGAGGGTGAGAGGGAGAGAGGGAGAGAGGGAGTCGGGCAGGTGCGCAACTGTCATCTCATAAGGCACTACCGGTAGTTAATGTTGTGCAAGTATTAGTAAATGTATTGTGTCCACGACAGATGGATACATTTCCTAGCTCTTACTAAATTGTTGTATTAGTCAAGACAGACCGGCACAGATCCCTTGCACCATCATTTAACTTGTCAACTCAAATTACGTACATCTCTCTGTTTCCTCGTTTTACCATCTGACTACTGATTAGCAAAGGATACGGTACGTGTCATGGGTGAGTGAGATTTTCAACTGAATTCCGAGAAGATGTTAGGGGCTGTAAACTCTGCGTAACGCTTTTTTTATAGGTGTACCCCAGACTTAGATATCGTAACAATGACACACACTTACATGTAGCCCAACACTTCTAACTACCGAAAAATGCCTCTGTAAGACTTGCAAAACTTATCAAAGAACCAATCTTTTCTTCGATTCTTCATCGCGATTGATAGTTTAAATAAGTAGGCATAACATGGGGATATACTCATTGTTTACGCAAGGATAAACACATAATACTGTCTAAGGTCCGTGTTAATATAAATTTATTTGATAAATATTGGTTAAAATATGTAGTCAAAATGTGACGATCGGTACAAAGTTGTTAACTGTGCAGTATAGGAATAGCTTAAAGGTGGGATCAATGGAAAAGGTACCGCCAAACTTAGGGATGTTCAGAATGTTGAAAGTAAGTTTTGCCAGATATATTTAAACTACTTACGATTTATAAAAACATATATTCAACCTTTACGTTTTAACTAACAAAACTGTACATTTATGCGGCATTTAGTTGATATAATTAAATTTAAAATTAATTAAACTGTCCAACGAAGAAATTTATTTTGCCTAAAGCTTTTTATGAACAATGATTTTTTCTTCAGAGGACTGAAGGAATAACAAAATTAATAATTCCATGCATTCCTCTGAAGATATGAACATTGAAAATTGCCCGTGACAAGCTTTAAGCAATATACATTTCTTCATTACACAGATTTATTAGTTTTAATTTTTTCAATAACATTAGCCTCGAGACAATGGAATTTATATGATACGTTAATGAAACATCCCCAAAATGAGTTATACTTACTACGAAGTAGGCGGAGAAATGAAAGGGGGCAAGAGATATTAGGAGTGTGCGTGTGTTTTGAAGACGATGAGGGTAGATGAAGGTGTCATTGCTGGCCTACTTAGTAATGACGTAGACGTCACGTCAGCCAAGGAAATGGACGTAGAGTATGAGCAGTGACGTACTTCTTGCTCACGTCTTCGCTGAGCATATTAAACCTTCATTGGCCGCTTCAAAGACAAGACATCTCGAGTTCAAATTTCCTGACTTCCTTATCACATGGCTGGGGAATGAAAGGCTACGTTAGATGCTGGGATTGGGCTAAAATCTTCACTCCTTTTCATAGCCCAGATTGGACGGCTTCAAAGTCCACCTTTAAGATCATACATTATGCACGTCTTAGAAGGCAAATTACTCAAAGATCAGACAGACACCTGTGAGTACCTTCGTCTCGGTGAGGTCGTGATGAGTCTTTACCTGGAGCTTACTCCGCTTTTCTACACTTCTAATGACATACTGCATAAATATAACATGTATCTTAACCTTTAGTTGGTTTTTAGGATAAGTAGTCATTATTTAGAGATGAAGTGATAAGAGTTTTTTTACGTAGAATATATTGTTTTTTAGGAAACCATGTTTTCCGCCATTTTATTTTTTTAAGTTGGTTAAAATTTAAAATTTTGGTTTTGGCAAATTTCCGTCGGTGAGTCTGTTAAAGGTACCTACATACCAATTTTTAAGTTTCTAGCTTATCTAAAAGTGGGTAAACATTTGAATATATCAGTGAGTTACACAAGGGTTGTATATATTATGGACTACAGATCCATCCGTGTGCAGAAGAACTCATGATTCAGTATAACAAGCGATGTGCAGTGTGCAGTGTACAGTGTACAGAGGTCGAGTCCTCAGATGCATTTGCACTGGACAGCGTCTCCACGGCGGCCTCTCCACATTTCGTTCCACATCAGAATCAATTAGTTTTTGAACGATTTATGTAGTCGGGATTAATTTACGCCGGCATTGATGCAAATGCCAGAGACTTACTGCTCGTTAGAGACCTGGTCTACCGAGCGCGTTGAGAAGCTCATGTTCGAATCCTTTCCTTGGAATACACCTTGACCGAGGGTTGACTCGGAACGTCCACGTAGACCACGTTTGCTCAAAAATATCCTCAGGAATTTATGTTTTGAGGAAACTGTCCGAGTGCTGCCCGACTCAGGTACTGTTGACGGCGTATTATGGAGTAGTCTACCCACACTTATCTTACGGATTGACGCTGTGGGGTGGTTGCACGGATGCAAACCTTTCCAACATTTTCGTCTTAAAAACACGCTGTTGGAATATTCGCAACATTGTGTAAAAGAGAGTCGTGTAGGCCAGCATTCAAAGACCCTGCCTATACATTTTGGAGTATCTTTTTCAATTCAAAAATAATGCCATAAGAGGTAGTGACATACACTCTTATGATATTTGAGGCAGGGAAAACTACCGAACTGGGAGACACAGAACGGTAGTTCATGAACGTTTGCTTTCTCAGACAGGAGTTCATTTCGTCAACAGATTGCCAAAATCGATAAAAACGCCGTTGTGCCCAAGGCATTTAAAACTCGTCTGAAAACAGTTCTCATCGCTCAAGCGTTCTATAACTAGGACGAGTTCACGGCGTTTAATTGGGAGACCGTATACATTGGCTGTCTAACTAGGGTCTAGAGTTTTACTATTCGAAAGAATGGGAGAGAGTGAATGTAAAGTTTGTATGTCTGAATGAGACTTCGATGGAAGTATGAAAGGAAGATTTTAGCTGATAAAAATGACGATTACCATGCATTTCATGTTAAAAATGTTCATGCAATAAAATACTTAATTATCCTTTTTTACGCGCACATCTGCTGACGCTTGGGCCTACTATGTTCGAGCGGCGCCGCGGTTTCTGACATAGTTTTACCACTTAATTACACTTAGCGCACGAGTAGAGCAACCGCTTTCAATGCTGATCAACATTTACGCTTAATATACACGTTCTCCATAAAATACAGTTTATGATAGTGGCCCTGGACTTTTTCCGTTCGCTACTTAAGAACTTTGTATTAATATTACTTTGAATAAGCTAGCCGCATAATTTACGAATATATTTTCCACACATAACCAGCTCTTTACAGCCAGGCCGACGCCGATCAACTCCGTCAACGTATTAATGCCGTGTCTTTCATAATAAAACCATATTAACGTTCTCCTCTAACGTCAAAATCGGCGTGTTACGCAACTTTCACTTCTCAACGGAAGAACCGTTTCTACCGAGTAAGTCTTGCACATTTATGACTTAAAACCTCTGAACTAATAAAGCTGAAACATTCAGTTTAATTACTCTACGATGGTTATGTTTAACGAAGAATTAGAGCAAGGGATTTCAGATAGTAGTTTTTGATAGGGACAACTTTAAATTAATTTACACGCGAGTCCTTGAGCAATAATCCTTGATAGTATTGCAATCATAATCGCCGTGATGGCACATCAAAGGTGACTCAAACCGCCCTAGTGTAACTGGCCACTAAGGTGCGTTCACTAAATGTTGACAGGTGTTGTGTTATTACTTGGCAGACGCGGTTTGGAGGTGACAGCGAGGCAATGATTAAACAGACAACGGAGAGAAGCGGCTAAGGTGAAGATGGAAGATCAAAGTGCGTTCACTGAAGATGTAAAGATGAAGACACAGACTTGACTTGCATAGAGGAGCCGAAGGGCAGACACGGAGTGGCAGCAGACGGAGCTCTGGGCGAAGGGTATTCACTAGTCACTAGTCAGTAAGCTTTACAGTGTACACCCTAAGCTAGCATATTCCCTTATCTCTAACCGGTTAAAGTAGTAGTGTAGCCAGAGTTTTTTTGGGGGTGGTCTGGGGGTGTACGTCCTAGTTCAACAAAAACCTTTAAAAAGCGTAAAGAAAAATCAAGCACGACTACGGCCAGTGACTACTGTCCACTGACTGACTGCCTGGCCAGCCGCACTGACTGACTGCCTGGCCAGCCGCACTGACTGACTGCCTGGCCAGCCGCACTGACTGACTGCCAGGCCAGCCGCACTGACTGACTGACTGACTGCCTGGCCAGCTGCCAGACAGCCGCACTGGCTGGCTTGGAGCAGCGGACGACCAATCACAACAAAAGAGTTCAAACGGCTAACAAGCCTTTAGAAAGTTCCTTACGTGGTGAATCATTTCTAATTCTTTAGAGTTTTGATGATAGAATCAGACTTTTCTAAATGAATTAACACGACTAATCAACAAGATTTTAGAAAGTCTCCTACACGAAAACTAACTACATGCTAAGCTGAACTTTAGTTAAGGTTTTGGGGAACCCATACATTTGTAGAACTTTCGAATGATGCGTCTTACTCTAGTTAAGTTGTATGTAGCCTTTTTCCAGGCCGTAATACCATGCTGTGGGCTTTTCCTTTTGCGATTTCCCGCTGAAGGTTAGGACGAAATTATGATTATCCCTACGAACCACTTTTTCAAAGACGTTTGTGCAAGTACTATTGTCTAGGATAGTTATTATACAATCTATTAGGTTTTAAATCAAGAAATCAATCTTTATTTGGCCATTGGACAATGTACAATTGTAATAGGCTAAGTCAATAAGTGCAGTTATAGTATTTACATTTTTAAAATAAAATAGCTACCATGCAGTACCAAATAAAAGAACACACCATGCGATAAATTGACACCCCATGCAGATTAAACATAAGTCTGGAATCTAGGCTAGTCTCCTGTTTCAATTTACATTTAACTTATTACTTTATGGTCAGCTTCTAAAAATTCCCTAATGCTATAGAATGGGTTTAGCAAAAGCCATTCTTTTAGACTGTTCTCAAACTTGGGTCTACTTTGTGCTCTTATTGGTTCAGGTATTTTATTAAATAGCTTTATACCTGAAACAGGAAAACAGTTTAAAGTCTGAATGAAAGACAAAGAAACTTATGTTATTTAGTGGTGGTTGACTGATCACTTTTATCCTAGCTAATTTGCTAATGTTTTGTGCTATGTTTTCAGTTACTTCTCATCTGAAGACGCAATCAGATTCTAGATCTCGAAAGTTCGTGTTTTTTTCTTACTCAAGACGATGGAACACGTACTTAAGTAGCCTATATTTCAACCTCATACGATTAACACATATTAAAGTGATGAATAAACGTCTTAACCCGTCGTTAGCTACAATCGGAGCAACTAAGTTGCATCGTTCCATGGTTATTTGTCTAAGTAAAGACTACTAATAACCATGTGTAACAGAATAACCAAGACACAATGATATGATTCCGGAACCGGAAACCTCGAGGCTATGGGAGAATGAAGATGAAACAACTGTTATTGGTTTTGTATTGGTTGTGGTTACTAAAAGAGGAAATTAATTGGATCGTGTATTATTCCATTCCGTTTGTTAACTAATGACATCCCCGTGCACCCATTCAATTAAGACCTACAGTTAATTCTATCTGAGAATTGTAAATGTTAATCTTTGATAACGCCACGTGTTTCTCACACAGTTTTCATTCTCTTTGTTTATTATGCAAGTATAATAGGTGGCTGAAAATACTATTAACAGTTCATCTATAATGTATGTTTATATTTTCAATGGGAAAGTGCTGAATGCTTTCGATCACCTAAGAACCTTTTGCATTCAAAATGTGGTGTTTTTATCGAGCTTGTTATAGCCTTGAGTTTGAAACAAAAGGTTATAGGTTAAGACCACCATTGACATGTGTCATTATAAAGTAGGACTTTGAAAAAAACTCTACTTGAAAATAAAAGAAACATCAAATTTGATGTGTTGTAAGGTACTGTATATTGCGTGAAGAAGAACAAGCTTCGTGATCGGGCTGCTTCAAAGACCTGTGCATTGTGATTAGGTGTTCTAATTTATTCAGAACAATTCAAATAATATTTCCCATAAAGGAAGCGTATTAATGAGTTGAATAGTATATATTTATAAAGGGCTTTGTCCTGACTGACTCACTAACTGTTGCCGAGCCAAAACTACGAGGCATAAAGAGTTGAAACTTTGCACACCTGTTTGTGGTAGCCCAAATCCACCCACTAAGAAACGGTTTTGTAAAACTTATATTGGTTTTCGAGGGGGTTAAATTAAGCAAAAATGAGCCGTGTACGTCTTTACTATTTGACCGCTAGCGCATGAACGAGAGATCCGATCTTTAATCTAATGAAAAATCGTTAGTGTAGCATGAAATTATCTACAAGTTTTATCTCAAAACGAGATTTGAACGCCTGTGGCGTCGGAGCACATTTTATCTAATTTGGCAATTTGTTGACAAAACGGGCTGCTGCCTGAGAAGGCAAACGCTCGTAAACCACCGTTCTGTGTCGCCCAGTCCGGTGTCTTCCCTGCCTCTAGTTTCATAAGAGTTTATTTCTACACCTCTTATGGGACCGCATACGATTTTGAAGAAAATGCATGTCTCAAGAATGTAAAGACAGAGAAGTGTCAACAGATTGAGACCTTTGAACGCTGGTCTGCACGACTCTCTCTACTGAATTTTTGCAATGGTTCGAACTGCTTTTTTTAGAATGAAGAGTCTGGAAAGGTGTAATTGTGCAACTGCGCCACAAAGCCACTCTTTAGGAGAGGTGTGGGTATATTACCTCGTAGTACGCCGCCATCAGTACCTGAGTAGGGCAGTATTTTGATAGTTCCCTCAGTACATTAATGCCTGAAGCTACGTTGGAGCATAGACTGTCTACATGGCATGGCAATCCCAAGTCAACCCTCTGTCGAGGTGTATTCCTAGTAATTCAGTTGTATAGACTTCTTCGATCTCAGTCTCATCCAACATAACAATTGGACTGTTGGGCTATGATCTGATTCAGTAACTTAGTGAAAATCGTATAGTGCTTGAAAAATATACCTAAGAGACCATCTATGTCGAATATAACTCATCAAGGTATACATTGACCTCCGAACGCACCATTGATATAATATGTGGTGTAGTTGAAGGACCCTTAGGGCCTTAGACTTAAAGTACGACCTAGTGAGTGTATAATAATTAGAAGTGGTAAAATAAACGTAGTGCATACGGTTATCGTATATTGCTTGAAAAATAGATTTAAAAGAACAATTTAGAATCTATTTAATAGAGGTGTAACTGAAACGAACCTCTGGTAACAAATCTGTGGTGTGGGCGAAGGTGACTTAGACCTAAAGATGGAGACAGATGTAGATAGTGTTTGTTAATATGAAATGGTAAAATAGACGTAGATGATACAGTTATCGTACAGTCCTTAAAAAATATATTTAAGTTAATTATGTATAATCTAACTCACAAAAGCATACATTAGCGGACCCGTGGCGGGTTGGAATCGTGTGTGACTCCGGAGCTCGTCACTGCTGGCGCGGGTTCGATCCCTGCAGTCACCATATTTTGTAAAGTGACTATGCGGTAACGCTAGATAATTATCGAGGTTGAGTGGTAGAGAGGACTTTTTAGTAATAACTTAACCTCGTGAACAAGACACCCTTTTTGAACCTCTAAACGGACCACCGGTACCACTCTGTCGTAGTCGAAGGCCCCTATACTTAGAGATCGAGCAAGATGTAGAGAGTGTCTGGTAATTAAAAGTGGTAAAATAAATAACGCAGTGTTTGGAGGTGAGAAACGTGTGTCTAGAGTCGGGGAGCCGGACAGCACGAGTAGCGTCTGCAAGAACGTCCCGCTGCGCGGCTGTATAAATATAGCCCCTGGTAGCTGTCCGACTCGGTCCGAATTTAATAAACCTCCAGCCCAACTGATTGAAATTGTGTTACTCACGGTGTAGCAGTGTCGAACCCACAGGAGCTGGTTTGTTCTTGTCGTAGCACCCTGGGCTCCGATGATATGTGGCCGTGCTCTTCGCTCTGTGCGCTGGGTAGCCCTGCTCGCTGAACCTTGCCCCTTCTTCTTCGAACCTCTTTTCGTACTTGTGCACGTTTTATGGGATGTTTTTTCAAACGAGTTAGCCTGATTGTGTACTAGTCAATGATTGATTCAAATGGGGTATAGTGTGACGAAACATTTATTTAAGTAGAATAATTATTTGTGAATGGTCAACGTGAAAAGGTTAGCAGTACAACTTAGTGGACGAGGGATCATCAATTGTTGAAAGAACATCATTAAAATGTTCTTATTTATTAAAACCCTTTTGTTTTCATCAATATTCTCTGAAGAATAATCATCTAGGACGACGATAAGTCCAACCAATAGGTTGGGCGAGAGACGATGAATCAAAATTTTAAGTATACATATTATACACCAAATACCAGTCCCTGACTCACTCATCAGCCCACAGCCCAAACTACAAAATCAAAATTGTACTTGGCGGATTGTCTTGAAAATGTGGACACACATTTCTTTTAGGCTCTAGACATGCACTAAGAAAGGATTTGGAAAAGTTATAAATTTAATAACCCGTAGCGAAGCACGGGTAGGGCATCTAGTTAGTTAGATTTATTTCATGTTTTGCATTTTGCATTCACTTAGTTTCTCAAATTGACATAGCAATTGTCAGTGAAACAGTTGCTAATATATAAATACGCGAGGAGCAAGTGTGGCAAGTGTGGGTACCGGGTACTGGCTAAGCTAAGGTAGTGGGTAGGCAGCCTATAACTCGCGCGTATCGGCCGCCGGGTCGACACAGCAGGGGGCACCCATCACCTCACAGTTTTCAATCGTCTCCCTCCTACTACAAATATATACATGATAATTACCTCATTTTAATCAACTCGATAAATTACACCGTCCTGGTTAAACAACTTTTTTTCTTATTTAAGCAGTCCCGCGGTGCGATCTCTCCTTGGCATAACTCAGTTCCGTGCGCGCTGCGATGGGATACCGATTTGTCTCTTTCGACAAGCTCTGGCTTCTATTTAACTGGCAGAGTTAATGAGCTGTTCGGCCGCGCTGTGACGTGTTCGGAATTGGAATTAGCTTTCGTAAAATAGTTTACGGCAATCAAATACACGTTCTGCGGCAGAAAGAGATTCACTCTCAGTATAGAGGTCAATATTGGGACGGGAAATATAAAGGTAAACCGTCAGGTATTTCTTGGCCAACTAGGTGAAGTTAGGACTACAAAGTCCTCTCTTCCACTTAACCTCGACCTTTACATAGCGTCACCGTATATCACTTTACAAATTGAAAGTGGTGACTGCAGGGATCGAACCAGCACCAGCGGAGTGATGAGCTCCGGAGTCGCTCGCAATATCAAATCACCACGGATCCGCTGAATTTAGTTCAAAACTAACAAATTCTCGGTATCCCTGCAATCTGATGCCACAGCTTTCTCACCAATCCCTCAAGGGCTGCAAAATTGTGCGTGATCTCACACATTTTTTCTACCCCTGAGGGTGTTTTATCTGCCTATGTTATTGCCCAAAACTAGGCTTAGTGAAACTAAAAAATGTTATGATTGTTTATAAAGAAATACTTAATATCTTTCCTTATACAGCTTGGAGCTAGTTAGATGCATTGTTCTATAGACGACTAGGTAACGAACCTGCTATTGTTAAATCCCATCTACAACATCCAGAATTTGTTATCTACCAAGAAGTGTTGTAAGTGAATTTTTCTTTTAAAAGTGTGCGTTCTACGCTTTTAAGACGCCAATTTTCGGACTCTCAATTTCTGACGTGCCCATAACATTGTACATGTTTTCCGGTATACATATTGCCTTATAAACTATGTAACCATTTTAACAGTTTACAAACCATACAGTTTGATCACTTCACACCCTGATGTCAATGATACAATTTCAACTTCAAGTGACACAATTTATTGATTAGCCGTGTCGCAGCGAGCTGTGCGCATTCCGACACGTTACAGACGTCATGTCACGTTCCTCAGCGCACTTCACTTCACACAACCAGTCATTTCGACACTTCGGCTGTTGTATTAATAGGAGGTATGTATCTAGGAAATCTCCGAACCACCCACGAATATCTTCACCCGCATATCCGATCTGGTGTTACACTCTGATTGTGCAATGTATAGACGTAGAAAATAAAGTATACTCGGCCTTTTGAAACTAATAGGTAAATGGTAAAGTTTGTCTTGTTCGTTGAAGCTAGAACTACAAAGTCATCTCTACCACTCAATCTCGACCTTTATCTAGCGTTACCGCATAGTTACTTTACAAATGTACGTGGTGACTGCGAGGATCGAACCCACGCCAGCGGAGTGATGAGCGCCGGAGACGCGCACGATTCCAACCCACCACGGGTCCGCTCGTGGCTAAAAACTACTTGAGGGCAGTCCGACTTCCATGAGAGCCTAATGTTAAAGTACAAATATCTAATGATTGTTAACAGATAGGAGTACACATTTTTTAACACCTTGTAAGTTTTTAAGCACCTTACATACTACATTTTTAAACACAATTTTGATTTTCCATTATGTTTTAAGTCATATTATATTTAATTTTGGTTCTAATTTAAAAGATATTTTGAAACACTTGTGTGAGGAATTAGATAAAAGTATACTAAACATTGTATAAACATTTAATAGAGTTTGGCCCAATAGATTTTTATTTATGGGTACCCAAAATTCTAAAAACACAATTTACGGGGAATCAAGAAAACCCAAGAAAGTAGCATAGTTTTGTAGCCTAGTCCAAGAGCCAAAAATGAGTTGCAAGCCTTTTTAAAAACGGGTAATAATTGGGTAATGGTATGTATATTACGTTTTAAAGGGAAACTACGGATGATTATAAACAATAAAAACTAAAAATGAATTTTTCATGACAAACTGCCTGAACTTTAGTTAGTCTAGAATGTCAGTAAGACTTTATTTCCACCTTCAAACACACAGTGTCTACTTACGACGTGTTATCTACCATAATTCGTCGACCTGCGAGCAACACCTACAAGGAATATACAAGCGGACGAGAGGAATTTTATTGATCGCCAGCTCTCGGAGCCGAGTAACCGATATTTTATTAGTCGAGATGGAAGGATTAAGCCCGAGTATCGATGGGAGACAAATCAAAAGCGTCGGACGGGGGAAGGACGCCGATTTGTCGTAGTCGGCCGTTGTCACCTAAGCGCCGCGGAGGTAATAAATACCCGGTGTGGACCCGGTAAATCATACGATACCGCCATCTTGGACAGAGCACGCGTCAGGTGACACTAGTCCGGCCTTGGCGTGTACTGTGTAGTGTGTAGGCCTCCGCAGTGTAGGTTCGCACAGTACTCGTCCACGTTTTTGTTTTTTTTCTTCTTATTCACATTATACAGGGTTATTACAAATGATGTTTCTGATTTTGATTATACATATTACCGGGTAAATTTGCTTTAAGACCATTTTAATTGGTACCATTGGAAAGAAAAATTCATCAAGTTTTATTTACAATGGTTTGGGTGCGTATCTGCTGTTTCTTAAGTCAATTGTTGTACGTGTTGTGTAATGGTTGAATTTGAAGACAGTAATGCTTGTTGTGTGATGGATTATCACATTAACTAATTTTGTATCAGTGTGCAACCAATTCTTAGAACCAGGTTTATTGAAGATCCTCCTAGTAACCAATCTAATCGCAAGTAGTAATTAAATTTTAAAACAAGTTGGTGCATTTTTTTTAAATTGATACTAAAGCTCATTATTTGTGCTTGGGGCATGAATCGGGCGCGGAAACTGGCCACCAATATCTTCGGATGACACTCCTTGTTATTTTTTCTTGTGGGGATACATCAAAAATAAGGTGTACACACCAATATTACCATTAGCAAACCTGAGATCCAGCAGTGGATTACCAATGCCATGGAAACAATGTATCAAGATACTCTTATAAACTTATGGCAAGAGCTTGATTATAGGATTTAAATATCTTTTAGCACAAGGGATACCCGTATCAAAAATTTATAGTTATGAGTACTTGTGATGAAACTTTTTGAGTTTTCTTAAAATATAACCATTTTGTTACTTTGTATAACATATAAAACAACATTTTATATACACTAGAAATCGTGAACATCATTTGTAATAACCCTGTATTATGTACAACTACATTTCGATGCAAGTCAGGCATATTTTCCCAATACAATATAAATCCTTGTTTAATTTCTATAGATAAACCTGAGATAATTTAAAACAGTTTTTAAGTGCTAAGAACATGCATTCCATAAGATATGTCGAAGCTCCGACCAACTATAAAGGACCCTTCGAGAGAGATAACATCTTATTCTGCGTTTGATAATATCTAGGCCAGGTAATTGTTTAATTTCACCTGGAAGTTTATTAAATAAATTTGTACTTCGATAAAAATTGAATTTCCGCAACACCCCAAATTAAACATAATTTGAGGCGTTAGTTGTGATTGGTTTCTTGTGTTTATATTGTGGCAAATGTTTATGAATTTAGTTCGATTTTGAAAAATATAAATCGCTGTAAAGTAAGTTATTAATGAAGGTACGGTCAAGATGTTCTCTGTCTCGAAGTGCTCTCTACAGCTATCAGCCCAACCAAGCCCCAAAACTATCCTTAGTGCTCTTTTTTTGAAAACCCTGTCTATGTTTTGTCTGCTGGTGAAGCCCCAGAATATTATGCCATAAGACAACACTGACTCGAAGATTCTATGATATGCAGACCTTAGAGCTTCCCTAGTCCCAACTCGACTCAGCCGTCTCAAAGCATAGATAGCCTAGAACAATTTGTATTTTTACAAAGATGTTCAATGTTGCAGTGCCATTTGAGGTTGTTTTGAAACAAAATCCCGAAAAATATTGTGATTCTAAATCCCAGTTGTTCAATTTGAGAGAAATGTGTTGTTGGCAATGGAGCCGGGTAGAAAACAGTACTATGTTGGATTTTGAACTATTAAGATTAAGCGTATTAATGAAAACGTTGAATCGATGATGTATCAATCACAGATGTAGTCCACCTATAGTTAAAGTCAAACCATTTATTAGGACTACAATAACACAACTGCATCGAAAACCGTTACAATTAAAACATAATGATATCTATTTATAATTGGTCGTTACATAATCTTGTTAATCAAAACAAACTTTACCTTGTTCTTTCTGTATCCAAGAAAATGTAGGCTAATAAATTATATAACAGCTCAATTTATGTCCAGTGCTCTGAATGTCAAAGTGGAGGAATTCATATTAAATTACAAATTAAAACAGAAATTACTTAAAAACGGCAAGTTCTAAAGCAACGGGAATTTTTTTCAAACAAGAGAGTAAGATTCTACTATACAGGGTGACCCTTGTGTTCGTTCATGGCATCGCAACAATTTTATAGAGAAGGCAAAACTTTGAATGGCCACCATTTTAAAACACATGATCAGACCAAACTCGTTAACGATCTTACCTTAGAGATTCGCAAAAGGAACATTTGTTCCAAATTTCGCGAAAATTGGACCAAAAAAGCGACCTGTAGAGTGTTTACATATATATATATATGTAGAAAGTTTTGCCATTAGACTCAAGAGGTGCTGGGAAGCAAAAAAACTGCAAACAGCATCTTTCTACGAGGTTTTGTTCTATTTGGAGAGAGAAATGAATAGCTCTATTTTCAAGGAAAATTCTCTAAAAAATCTTTATTTACGTGGTGAGGTTAGGACTTTATAGTCCTCTCTACCTTTTAAACACGTGCTTCAAAATCGATCTCGGGATCGAAACCCTATCTTCAGTTGGGACTTAGGAAAGCCAACATTTGCATGCTAAAAATCCATCCATCGGATGTTGTCTTGGAATAAAAGTCACACACGTGCAGTACAAAGGACACTGACACACATGGTTATATACTGAGGACTAGAAAACTTCACAGCCCAGTTCTGGTATTGCACTTTTTATTGAACTCTTTCTATTATACTCTTCTTTTTATTTCAAGACAACATTCGATGGATGGATTTTTTAGCATGTAAATGTTGGTTTTCCTTAGTCCCTATACTGAAGATTGGGTTCGATCCCGAGATCGATTTTGAAGAATAAAATCTGGATGATTGCTACGGTGAGCATAGTTATATCATTGATAATTTACAAGCAATCAGAGGCTTAACGTGAATTCATGTGGATTGTTTTCTTAGAAAATCATCGACCTTTACCTAGCGTCACCGTACAATCACATTACAAATTGTAAGTGGTGACTGCGGGGATCGAACCCACGCCATCGGATTGATGAGCTTCGGAGTCGCGCGCGATACCAATCCGCCACGGATCCACTAAAGTTGCATATTAGTGTGTTTTGAGCACATCGTTGCATGCTGCTGCGGTTTTATGCTTCGCAACGTAGCTCGCCGGGCCGCCAGCATTTTAATGGATAGACAGTAGGTGCTGTTTTACAGAACTAAATCTTCCATCCACATAGGCCTAAATAGGTTCTCTTAACTACAATACTCCCTTACTTTAAATATTATACATGGTTATTCAAAAAGAATGTCTTAATTTTATTCTTCTGAAACTTTTATAGTATGAGTGTCTCGTGAATAATTTAAATGTGGTTGAAAAGAAGAAGTTTCAAAATTTTGTTTACATATTATGAGAGGTATTTTTTGCTTTTAATTACCAACAAGATGGCTGCCCATTTAACACAAGTTATTTTGCGTTCTTGAATTTCCAAAAAGCCAGTCAGTTCAACGACAGTTTCGTCGTAGATTTGTGGTTTCCTCGTGAGCTTCCTTTGTGGGGCTATGTTAGGGTGAGGGTTTACGTACCCACTCTGACAAAAATCAATATAACCTCTGGAACTGTATCAGAGCTGCAGTCAATTTCATAAAGCAATATTAACTTAATGATCTACCGGAAAATACTTTGATTTTCGGCTAGATCTTTGCCGAGC
This sequence comes from Matsumurasca onukii, assembly GCA_018831715.1. NCBI lineage: Eukaryota > Metazoa > Arthropoda > Insecta > Hemiptera > Cicadellidae > Matsumurasca > Matsumurasca onukii. The sequence continues at coordinate 37,088,648 of CM032064.1, forward strand.
AGTCAAAGGAGGACATGGTGAGCATTTATATAAGTATACCAGGGTTGACAAACTTTGAAAAGTGCTCTTTTTACCAGTATTTAATTTATGAATATCAAAGTAATACGCGTAATTATTGAAGGAGAGTTGTTTGAAAGTAGGACATTCTTTTTTAATAACCCTGTACTTTAAACAGTGTGAATTCAGAAACCCCCATAACATAGGCCTAAATAGGCAAATATAAAACCAATTTTATAAGATTTGTACTATAAATTTAACATTTTCGAGAAGGGCTTTAGTCCAAGCACACGAAAGGTAATTTCGTAACACAATGCCTTTATACTATTAACCTATGGAACTAGTATTGGGTAAGAACCTAAGAATTATGAACGAATCATTTTTTACAAAATAATGGTATGCCTTACCTAATTACGCCTAGTTTCCTTTTTAAATTGATCTAGTTAAATCTTTGTTTTAATAAAAACCTACGATCTTCATTTAGTAATTGTTAATTATTTCAAGAGACAATATCCACTACTAAGCTCGAAAATAACGCAGGGTATTTCAAGGTTGAAGACTTTATCAGTTCTTCGACAGTTTAGGTGGGGAGATAATGCTAGGATATTACACTACTTAACGGCGAGGGCAACCTTCTGTTTCGAGGCTTGGGGGAAGAGGACCCATAACTTTTGGCAGTAATAATCAAGATTCAGTGGATGAAATGAAGTATCTAGATATATAGGTCTAAGTAGCCTCAGAGGGGGACCGGCCATAACGCACTAGGTCCATTAGCTCGCCCATGATATCTAATATAACAATAACACGTCCATTAAAGATACGCTCCTTAGCTAATATTTTACGAGTTTGCCACCAAATTAAGGACCAAGATGCGATAGAGGAGATGGCCTCACCCTCAAACAACAATTAAAAGCTTCGGTTCCCTCCAAACACTTACGTTGTTTCCGTTCCTGCCTTCTCACAACATGTTTCCTTGCATCGAAAAGATGATACTTTTTGCCAATTATGTAACTATGCTCAACTTAGCAATCGTTCAGATTTTTTCTTAAAATGAAATGTAAACCATAGCCGACAAGTAGCCAGAAGCACTACTGTGAATTTTAGCGATTGTCCAATAAAACAGAATAGGTTTTCATGTTTCTATTTTAAATTAGACGAAATTCCTTTATACACTATCCTCGCAGTCACCACTTACATTTTTAATGTGACTATACGGTAATTCTCACGGTAAAGAGAGGCCTTTGTAGTTTTTACTTCGCCTCGTTAAACAAAACAAACTTTACCTTGTTCTTTCTGTATCCAAGAAAATGTAGGCTAATAAATTATATAACAGCTCAATTTATGTCCAGTGCTCTGAATGTCAAAGTGGAGGAATTCATATTAAATTACAAATTTCAAGGAAAAATACATTCGGTGGTGGGTAACTGGTCAACTTGCGCTGATTACTTTTTGGGCTAGCTCATTTCCTAATGTTTTGAGTTATGTTTTAGGTTACTTTTCATTCATGACGGGGACAGATCCCCAAAACGTCGTGTACTTTTTATTGAATCAAAGACTTTGGAAAACGTCCGTAGTACTATTTCAACCTCAGAAGTTGTACCATCGTCAACAACAAATTTCAAACAAAGAGTTGATGAAATTTGTAGACAAAGCTCTATCGCCGGGTGAACACAGATACATCGGAGATAGAACTTTTCTGTTGACTGTTCGGGAGATGTAATGCTATTCGCCTTAAGTAAAAAATATGACGAAACAAAGTGAACAAAATATTGACGAACTAAATATAGAAGGTCAAATATGTACAAAGTCGGAACCGCAAAAGTCGACTTTTGCCACGGTCTTCCAAGCTGTTACTTAAAAAAGGTCTCCTCTCTTGTCACTAGTGTCTTCGCTCGTAGTTAGAAAATAAGTAATAACTTTGACCAATTTTGATTCAAGCCCAGATACATTTCAATAGCTTGAACTACACAGCCTACGAAAATTACAAAATCAATGGATTGGCGCACTGTATAAACAGTGTTGATTCAAACCATTCAAAACAATCGTTCCGATCAAAAGTCTCAACGAATTCTGAAAAGTGTTTAAACTTCATCTTGATGAAGAGTTAAAATATCGTTGATGTATCTACTCACAGACAGTGGCATTCCAAGGAGATTTCAGACAAAGGTACAGATCTATTCAACACCCAAGTTAGTATCCGTATAAAGTATACTAACGTTTAAATAAAACCAAGTGGAGAGCCGGTAGGAATTCGAGGACTGCGGCGCGTAGAGACAAGGACAAAATAATCGATGTTTGGCTGCCATTAGCCAACGAATAGCCCTTGTAGGTTGTTTGGGTGTATCTTTCTTCACTTTGATCTTTATGGTCCATTTAGATCTCTAGATGGTCGGTTTATTTTGGTGTTAGGCCAAAGAAATTCCAATGTTATTGATACTTTCACTTGTAAGAAGTGTAAACTCACTCCGCGAATTTAAAATACGCTAGTTTAGTGCTACCATTACCAATTTCTTCATCCTTGACCAGCATACTGGATAGAGAGCGTCAAATTTTAAAATAAAATACTTTTTAACTATTTACATATTTACAAAGCTTTGGCGTAGGGCAGTGGAAAGAGATCAATCAGATGGCCCTCATATCTGATCCCAGAAATTCGGACAGAGAATAAAAAGGGTGAGTCTCCAACCATTTTTCTACTCTCGTCTTGAACTCCCGTTCTGTGGAAATCCTGACTTCAGCTGGTAACCTATTGAACAGTCTTAGGGCCTGAGCAGGAAAATTGTCTTGTGTCTTGCGGAGACGACATCTCACTTGATTTAGCTGATTGTTGTTCCTCAGCACTCTTCCATGCAGTTCACCCCTAGTTTGGAAACTGCACAAGTTGGATTTTACATAGATCAGGCTATCGCTGATGTATCGGTTGACGGATGTCAGTATCTTGTACTTTCGAAACCAGGGGCGACAGTAAAATATCTTTGATGAAAAGGCTTAGGAAGTACAGGTATCTACGAAGTAAAGATACCATCAGATGTAATAAACTCTCGGGTTGACTACATTGTTATAGACCACTATGGAGCTAAGATCTATCAATCAACGCAAACTGGGTGTACAACGATTGCCGCGTTCAAAAGTAATTCGTGAACAGACATAAAAATAAAAGTCGCCGCAAGTCAACTTGTACAACCACCTCGTTTCTCTGAAGTCGGTTAAAAAGACAGAAAACAAAGAAACAGATCGTCATTGCGGATAATCGATGAGCAGTAATATTTGCGCAATCATGGAAACATAGTCGTCATAATGGACGGTCGGAATCAGACAAGTGCAGAGCCTAACCACAAAGTTGTCATTGCTCGATCCGCTGTCGATAACGACTAACGAGTATTGTAAATTGGCTAGATAATGGTAGAAGATGAGCCGGAGACGCAGGCGACAACCGCAGCGAGGCCTTGGCTTTGCTCAGTGCGCAGTGCGCAGTGCGCGACGCTCGGACCCACAGACGAGATGAAGCGATAGAAATATTCACCACAATATTAACTAGCGCGGCTGCTTTGAGCGGTCGGACCGTTGTGCGATTACGCGATATTTACAAGCCACTGACGGCCGGCTCTCAAAACCTACTAAAATTCTTCAATGTTCCGAACCGAACGCCGAGTTGAAGGTCGTCCACTAGTAAATGTCAGGACCGTTGAACCCGTGTGCTTTTATAGCTAGTTGTCCATAAAGTGCTTATAGTCGACTCCGATTTGAAATGCTTGTTTTGGATCTTTCTTATTTCAGATTTAGGATAGGTTACATTTGAGTTCAGTATATAGCAACTTAATCGGTGGGCGCACATCTTAGGTCTTTTAGGTCCAGTATTGTTTAGCTCAAAGGTGTGACAAATAACAACCGCACACGGCCGTTTTGTCGGATTCGAAAAGTTTTTTCCACAAATTAAAAACAGGTGCAATTTTGCATTGTTTTCGTTTTTTTTTCATTCCGCATTGCGCAAAATGTATTTTTTACCTAATTTATGTTTAGGGGACAGGTGGAAAGCTAAACTAAGAGGAAAATATGCGCAAAGAATTCACACTCAAATGGTCCGGAGGCCCTAAAATAAAACTTTAAAACCTAAAACATTTATTACGCAGCTGTGCCAATTATCACGACTTGGCCTTCTTCAATCAGGGCTAATTATGTTGAAACCTATTTCGTGTTTAATCGTACAGCTGTAAATGTCCAAAATTCTTTGTATAGTTACATGACCCGCGGTTGTGCCAAAGAGGACGCTCGGTGAAGGCATCTGAGCCGTGTCTGTTATCAGATGAGTCGATCGCTAGTGATAAGAGCACAAACTCAAATCTCTTTATTGTCAAGTAACAAAATAAATTGCATGACACTCGTCAAATAATGTTTTATCAATACATTATGTCTTATATTACACAATTGCACAACACACACCTCACACAGACTCACAATTTACTCAGTGTTACCCTCCTGGTCCACTAACACACAAACAAACTACCACCAGCACTGATTTAAATATTTACAAATCTACAGATTTAATAAATTTTTACAAGCCAAATCCAAATGGCATTCAAACAATATAATCTAGTTCTTCCGGCTCACACCGCGTCAAAACCTCCTTATAATTTGCTAGAAATAATTCGGTCTCGCTGTGGATTAGTAACATCAACAGTCACTAATTGGCTGAAATTGATATACTTGCTGTCTGCTATCCTATTGGTAACAGACTGCCGATCGTCCATTGGAGCAGGGATGCCAACTGTCAATGTTCTCATTGATTGTGATACTATCGAAAAGACTTCTTCAGGACTGGTTGCCAGCTTCTTGAAACTTAATGCTGCCTTCTTTCTCCTTTGTTTGTGCTATAAAACCCCAACTTTGGTGTAAACGCCCCCAAAAGACCACCTTTGTTAGTCCGATTTTGCCAATTAAAAAACCTAATCTAAATATTTACAAAAGAAACGTTTCTACCAAATTTTGTGAAAATTGGACAAAAATGCGACTTGTAGAGCGGTTACAGGGATTCAGAAAGGGGTCAAACAGGACACTGCCATCACGTTATAGGAAATTCGCTAGGAATCACAGTAGCGCTTGTGACTACGCGTCAGCTATGGTTATTGAAGTCGTATGAAACTATTAGTGCAGGACAACTATGTTCCTTAGCACAGAGATGGGAGAGACAGCACCGAAGTGACATGTGGCACAGAGAGGGTAGGAGGGTTGGGAGTGTGAACGGAGGGTGTGATTGTATCAATAGCAGCTGGTGTTATGTGACCGTATATGAACGCGTATGTGTGCGTGTGTTGATGATCAACCAGGCTCGATGGCCAGTCGACCGAACTGGCAAATCAACAATTAGCCGCAGTACCCGCAGCCTGGTCTGTTCTCTGTTCACACTTGCCCGTGCTCTCATCTCTCTCTCTCTCTCTCTCTCTCGCTCAATTCATACTCACTCTTAATCAGTGTTTCGGGCATCGCTTTCAGATCGCAGCTTTGCCAAATCAACTTTGCGACTGACCCTGATTGGTTATACTGACAAAGTTTAGTAGCATTGAATGTTGAATAATGATTAACCTGATCAAACTTGTTATCTCTACGCTCCAGGCTTCCGGTATCATACCGCCGCAGTGACGTCAGTCTCACTGAGGATGCCACATCATACAATGGGTGAAACGTCTGACATTTTAAGTGTTAGTTTTTGACGTGGTAGGACTCCCGAAGCCTAGAGTGTGGTGTTAGCTCTGACCACTCAAACGCTTATATTATGGGGCAAAACCTGCAAAAGACGTTTTAAGCAAGTTAATTTACTCGAGAGAGGAATTTACTTCTCTGGAAGCATAGATCTATTGATGCTGCTGCATACAAGCACTGAAACTTTTCACTTTCGTCATCAAATAAACTTTGTATATTGGAATTCGAAACTTGATTGTTTATAAGAACATAGTACTCAAACTTCGTAATTAAAATTATATTCTATAACTTCACTCAGTTTCCCATTTTTCTCACGAAGAAGCGCCAATGGCTTTATGCTTCCAGAAAAAAACTGTCCTCGTTTAAGTTCATCAACTTACCCTAAACATTGTTTGCAAATCTACCTTTGTAAAATGTCCCATCCCATTTAAACGCCGCCCAGGCTCTACCCGGCCGCCCCTTAAGGTTAAGCCTGTCTATAGCATATTTCTTACTTACAAGACGTACCAAGCATATTGAAATTACGCGTAGGTTATAATTAATCAAATTAAATATTCTATCAACTCATTTCAGTATCAATAACCTTGTATACAAACAGACGGATGGACTGTTTAAATTATTCATTTCCGTCTATTGAAGTCTAAATACTTTTCTTTGAGAACAGATGAGGAAAATGAGTCACTTTTCCTGTACAGCTTGAAGATATTTCAAAGAGTGTTGTGAAACTATAATCAAACCGGATTATAAAAGTTCTATGAGTTACAAAAATGGATGAATTTCCTTTTGTCAACTTTCTACTCAAGGTTCTAGAGCCTCATTAAAAATATCGAAGGACAAGGACTACTCGGAGGGATTGAGACCGTTGTCTCCACATTGTCGCAGCTCTGGTAGTCGGTGAATCATTCACACAACATCGGCCCATTACAATATTCATGAGTATTGTTCGATCAGAGGTGTCACCGTCCGGAATTTGTCAACACCTACATGGCCTACTGATCCTCCGACCAGGCGCTTTGTGTCCTCCTTCTCAGATTTCCTCAACACTTTCCTTACACTGGGCCAACTTGCTTTGAGTATCGTTAATTTCATTAGTATTGTAATTTGTGGAGATATTTTCCGTGGAGAGTTGATAAATGCACACTACAGGGCCTTCCAATGAACATTGACGTTTTTGAAAAATCATAGCTCGGTTAGTTTTTGAGATATTTAACTTTTATTGGTCTTAAATTAAAGTCAAGAAGGAGGATTTTTATTTGATGTATTTGTTTGACGTTACTAAAAGCATATTATATCTCTTTCAGTTAAGCTTACCCGATTTCTGATCGTGATGATAAACCCTAGTTTCAAAGGTGTAGCGATCTATCGCTAAATTTATTACTTGATTTAGATTAAAATGAACTCTTCCAATCGATCCATATTCTAAAAATGAGCCAAATTCGTTCAGCCCAAGATTGATATATAACTTCACCATTTGACTCAGGAGTTATTAATTGGGAAGCTCAAACTGCAAACAGTTACGCTCTACGCGTCTCGTTTTCTTTAGCCAGAGAAATCAATAGCTCCACTACTTATGGAAATTCACTAATTACTAATTCTAAAGGCCCCCACAGGAAGAAATATCGCCTTGTTTGCACAGTTGAAACCTATGAACTGTGCACCGTGCAGTGTGCAGTATGCAGAAGACCCCGGCGTGCGAGTCATTATGCCATCAGTGAGACGTCTGCCAGGTCGTGTCGGGGAGCCCGAGTGCAGGGGCAGACGGTACCGAGCAAATTGCCCGAGTAATTGAAGAAAATTGTCCATGAGTAGCGAAACACAAATATATTTATAGGAAGGAGATGACTATGAACCGAAGATTGGCGGCATGAGTGCATCTCGGGGATAATTTGGTGGTGAGCGCCGACGAGTTTAAAAGACCAGTAGTAATAGGATTTGCGGGTAGAAGAACCGCAGTCCGTAGCACGGTGGCAGTGTACGATACGGACACGTGGGGCTCGAGTCTTTACTATTCTGTATGTAAAAAAGGTAAGGTTTGTCTTGTTTAACGAGGCTAAGTTAAGACTACAAAGTCCTCTTTACCACTCAACCTCGACCTGTATCTAGTGTCAACGCATGGTCACTTTAGAAATAGTAGGTGGTGACTGCGTGGATCGAACCCGCACCACCGGAATGATGAGCTCCGGAGTCGAACGCGAGTCGCGACACCAAACCGCCACGGATCCGCTCCGCTCCATCTACGGCGTTTTTTGTAAAGAGAACCATCGGTAAATTCAAGATTCAAGATTTTTATTGTCATTCAACATAATACATGTAATAGACCACGTCAATAAATAATAAATACAAACTTTAACTAGAAGAAGTATGTTACAGGCATTGTTATTAGTAAGTGTAGTTGCCCTTTCTTAATCTATGTTAGCTATATAAAGCTACACACTTCTCAAGTCCAACTCAAAAAACTCTTTAACACTGTACAGTCAATATTAATCAATATTAGTTACATAATTCAACACAATTAATGCGGTTGTCGTTAGTAAATTAATTTGGTATAAACTTATTGTTGTATATAAAAACATAGTAGGCCTACCCTTTTCAAAAATGGTTTGTATTGGGACCGGTTTCGACCTAAGTCCTCTTCGGGCTATTAAGTACTTTATTTCATTTTGACCTTAGGTCGAAACCGGTCGCAATACAAACCATTTTTTAAAAGGGTTCTATGTTGTTTATGTTTTTATATATATTTTACCAAGTAACCCTGGTAATTGTGAATCATCAAATAATACAAACGTATGGTTTTATTAATATGATGACTTTGTCAAATACATTACATTAGTTGATGAAAAAACCTTAGTTTTCACAATAACTAAATATACATTAATGTGACCTAATTACAGTTGTATCAATAATAAAAGCAATATATTTTAAAATAATCTTATTTTAGGTATAATGGCGTTAAGCAGTACAGAAAAATGCAAGGGAATAAACTAAACGATTATCATACAAAAAGACAATTTTATTAGTAAAATTATCTGTAACATAATAAAAAGACACAGTTAGGGTGCAAATATGTTAGTCATATTAAAATTCTATCAAGATTAATACAGTAAAATACAAATATATTTGGTTGTCATTGTTCAAAAAAGCTACATAATAAATAATATAACAAATACAGCAGTTACATCTGTAACTAAACAGGGTAAATATATTTAAGTCTGTATACTTTAACTATTCACTACAAAATAAAAATATTTTATTTTGCTGTTTTGTAATAATTAAGATTTTTGTCAGCAATATATCTTCAATACTGTATCGTCTCCAAATTCCGTTGAAATACGCCACTGAACTTGTCATGAAAATAAAATTGGACCCAGCATGGATTCTTGCGGCACTCTAAAACTCAGCTCCTTCACTCACAGGATTGAAAGTGTTCGTACCAAGTTGCGTTGTGTTAGGTCAGTTTCAGTATTAACATAATACGACGAAATAAACAAAAAGTGTTCAAATCGATACATTGAACAGGCAACAATATTTTTATATATTAACTGTAAGATTAAAACTAAGTTAAGTTTTCTTTTGTGCTGGAAGATCCAGCCACGTGTAACCCATAATCAAGTTAGCCACAAGCTAATAATACCAGAGAAGAAAACATAATCGAACATGACAAGGTTCATTAGAATTGTAGTTTTAGACGCGTACCTAATCTCACGAGCCGCCACTGCTCACGCCGTCCTTCAGTCCTTCTGCGGCTAGACCGGGCGCCAAACCATCATTCAATATCCACATTGAAGCTAATCACGGTAGCTTTGCTTTGTGTTTGTCATTGTGTCCCTCGTCTGATCGAATGTTCCCCGCCTGGCGACACTGGTGACTAGTTGACAACAGGCAGACGTCTTAACATTTCTTCTCTTCTCGACCTTCACCGGCCGTCTTCAGAGTCTAGGATGTCCTCGTCTTCGTCCTTGTCTCCACTAAACTGCATTCCCAACAATCGTTCGTCCGTTTCATTTCTAATCATGCGTGGCAGTTTCGACTGACGTGGTCGGCAATTTGGAAGTTATTGATCCGAAATCAAATATATTTAGTATACGTAAGAGGTAATAGTAGTCAAAAACAAAAAGGAATAGTCGGTATATCTGTCAGTGTGTCGAAGAGGCACGTCATTTCACACAATAAGCTAACACTGATATGCTGACTTAAATTAGATGATTAGAAGATTTGACGGATTAGTATGGACGTTTTCCATTGTTTTTGGGTAAACAAAAGTACACGAAGTTTTGGAATCTGGAATCTGACCTCGTCTTCAGGTGAATAGTAACCTAAAATAGCAGAAACCATCAAGAAAAAATGCTAATGTAACCTATTAGCATTTTTTTTGTGCTGTGATTTAGGTCACTTTTCACCTGAAGACGGGGTCAGATTCTAGATCCTGAAACGTTGCGTACTTTTTGTTCACTCAAAAATTATGGAAAACGTCCGAAATAATACTTTAACCTTAGTAACACTGATGCAGTTATTATATCTTACGCTTGGAAGTTGCTGAAAAAGTGCGGCAATTTGGTAGAAACCAGGAAAGAAACCATCACAAACAGTTTTTACACACAACAGCTGTATACGGAGAGGTTTTATCTCACTTAAACTTCAACAACTAAACAATATCAGTACAAGAATCTCTAAAGTAATAGTTAGTGGTGCAGTATCGTTGAACTGGACGACCAACAAAATTCCGACATAAAAATAATCTATAAAAATAAAATAAGACTTTTGTCTGTACATTGCAACGAATCCATCGGTTTTTGATTATTTGAGGTTTTTATGATTTGCAAAGACCAAAACTGGCGTCAAAAAATGTCTGTGTGTCTGTAACGTTTTTAAAGCGTAGTTTTCCTTTTATAATTCAAAATCGACTAAAGCTATGGCGGTGAAACTTTGTTTAAGAGTTTGGCCCATTACACAGTGCGTCTTTACCTATGTTTTGTATTAATACAACATCCACAAAATAAACGGCAAGGGGCCAAAGTTTTGAACATGTTTCTTAGGCGTTTTGAACCGCTTTTAAATCACAATTGGCGGAAACTAAGGCGGTGAAACTTTGTTTAAGGATTAAGCTCTTCACGCAGTGTGTCTTTAGCTATGTATTTCATATCCATACAACATCCGCAAAATAAGTGACAAGAAACCAAAATGGATTCTGAAAATGTTTTTAGGCATTTTGGGCCGCTTATAGGCCTAAGTCAAAATCGGCTGAAACTGTGGCAATACATAATTTTTTGTTTTAGGGTTAAGCTAATCATGTGTCTTAAGCTACATTTGACGACCATATAACATTTTCAAAAGATATTGCAAAAAAACCACTAAAAACGGCCGGGATGGCGGAAGTAACTATGACTCTCACAAGGTGCCAACACTTACAAGGAGAATATGGTGAACTGACAGGCAAACTAAATGGGTTTTCTAATGATACAGTATATAAGAAAATTTTATTTTGTTTACATTAAATTCGCAATCATCTTAAAATACACACACAGCAATGTTAACAAGGCAAAGCGCGGGTACTCTCAGCTAGTTCTTAGTAAAAACTCACACCGTGAAAGGCGAACCGCTAACGAATCTGCTGAGTTTGACTTGGGGATCTGATTTTGACTGCCTCCCGCCTCTGCCCGCAAATCATCACTACTTACCACTGAAAGTGACCCATGTCAATCAGTCGGTCAGTGGTTGTTTGGTCAGTTGACACTTGTGACGCCCGTCCCAATCAGAATATTGAGTTGACACTTCCAATTGCAGGCTCACCTCAGCCTCTAAATCGCACACTGAAGCAAGTCTTTCAAATGATTTTGAGTTGTGGAAACTGATTTATGCTGTTGACACATGTTTCAGTTGTTCTTGTATAGTAGTGCATAAGAATTTAACTCAAAATAAGGTCAGGACAAAAAATCCGAATAAAGAGTAGCTCAGTGGGTAGAGTCACGGCTTGCAAAGCACGAGGTTGCGAGTTCGATTCCCAGCGCAGGCACATGAGCTTGGATCGCTTTCCCAAAAATAATTTTTGACGCCCACAAACCCTACGTTGTCACTATTTAAGAATACCATTGGCGGAGGCAGAAATAAAATTAGTCGTTAATTATGTTCGATAGTAGAAGTCAATTAATCTTGAGTATATGGTGACTTTTTCTTTTATTTAGTGAATTTTTGAGGCGTAAGTCAGTTTTAGTTTTGTAGTTAAAGCACTAATTTTTGAACCACGGTATACATGTACTAACACGATTTCATTACCTGGAACAGTATAGCCCAATTTAACGACCTACGATTGTTCTATTGAAAACTTGTCATACAATCGATACTCATCACCTCCTCATGATATTAGTTTTTCTTCCAACGTGCGAGGAAGTGTCGACCTGTGACGGTTTGAGGTATTGTCATTGTTGTTGCCTGAGTCGAGCACAGGCAGAACAATAGCGAGAGGCGGGAGAGGCGTTAGCGGGTGTGTGCGTGTCAATACCGAACGATGGATTGAATATTGATGAAGATATTTGATTACAACACCTCTGACTACGGTACACGCAGATCTGATGGAATGCAAATTGGCGGTGTGAGAAGTGTGCCCTGTGCCCCAACGCAATCTCAATCTCGTCCGTCAGCTTACCCACCGAAACCGATCAATTTCAGGCCTCCCTGGCTGCGGCGTACGAGTAATGCGCACACACTCGACTAATTTCTTTTAAATTATACGAAATATTTAAAATTGGGAAACAATTTTCGTTCGGCTTTAAGTGGTATCAAAAGCTTCACCACGATCATGAAAGCCCAATGAGAAATAGTTTCAGAGGAAACCCTGGCTGAAAACAGGCAACTTTCCTTGTAAATCTAAAATAATTTCATTCGACTTCTTTTGCAGTTCTTAGCATTTTGTTGCATTATTATTGATACACCTAAAATACCAAGCATCATTTTAAAATGGCAAGTCAGATCATGCTGGTAGTTTTTACATATATTTTGGTCGTGCTTGGATAGAAAATGATGTCAAGTTGAATTTAAATCCCATTATAGTAGCATGGGAGAAATAAAATAATTTATAAAATCGAAAGTGGGCAAACGAAGTGTCTCATGTGTACTCGAACGTTCTTCACGTTTTAGTTCTTCAACAAATTCTTGTCTATTTTTCATTTTTAGTACTACTGTAAATGGTATGAAGTAAATAAAGGGCGTGGAATAATGTTAAATCAATCCAAGTTTGAAGACCATTGTTAAAAATAAATATTAATAAGTTCTACAGGCTGTTGACACAATTAACAATATATATATATATTTAATATAAAAATTTGTCATATATTGGTTTTAATATATTACAAATTTTTATGTTAAATATAAAGTACTTTTGTGTCTATGGCCTATTACAGAACTTATTTATATTTATTTTTAATCAAAGGTCTTCAAACTTGAATTAATTAATTTTTTAGTTCTTTATTGACTTTATACTATTTACAGTAGTCCTAAGGATTCGAAACGCACAACATTTCATTACTAACCACCAACGGCAAAATTCTGTATGTAACTTTACATTTATTAAAATATTTATCATCTTTTAAAGTAGTTTAGAGATGACGAGCAACACTGAGTGGTTATACATTACCTACATGCTTTACTAATAACGCTTAACTAAAACACTGTTAAATCAGCCAACTTTGAACAACACTTAGAAAGCTTTATTATTTACAAACCACCATTTTCACTAAACATTCACAAATCCCTAAAATAATAATTCGTGAGCATGTCCTTAAACACTCCGATATTATTCCAATTAACTTAGTCAAATGGACACGTCAGTAGATTAGAGCGCGTTAGAGATTGAATCTCAAAGCATTCAATATCAACTGACAAACTCAATATCGGGTAAGTGTCGGGACATTGTGAATCGATTGGTCTGCGGTTAGTGGTGAGCGGCGAGCGGCGAGCGGCGAGCGGTCAGCGGTCAGCGGCAGCGGCGGGGGTGGGCGCGGGCGAGCGCGGGTGCAAGGCAAGTTAGACCTGTGGTTGTCCCATCCAAACAAGTCGACCGTGGCTAACCAAGACCTGTAGACCACCGTCCACCACAACAGACTTGCCCGCAAATTGATCCCTCCTTTACTTTGACTCAGTGGCTCTTAAGATGGATTAAACTCCTTTAACAAAAACACCGCGGTGTCTAATGCATCGTAAGTGGTTGCTGGGGAAATGACTGTCGTCTGACTGTATGATGGAGTATTCCACTTTCTGTTATACATTATGTAAGTATACAATGGTTAGGTATTACGTGAAGACTTACAGAGAGCGCTTATAAACGAAGAATTATTTAAAAACACACGCATGAACCAAACGTTTACAACGTTTTTGTAAGTTAACTCACCAGTCACCATGAGCCTATGCACTGTATGCAGCCTTTACGGTGACATCAGCGACAAATTAATTACCGGCTAAGGTGGGGTTTGAACATACACACTTCGGATACTCAGTCTCGCGCACTTCCGATTCAGCCACAACGCCGTCAAAAAAAAACACATGCATAACGTAAGTTAAAACCAACATGTATGAAAGCAGAATAATCTGCAAACTTAACTGTGCGCAGTCTCGTCTGATGATCTTGAGCGAGAGTGCTAGTTCACCCCAAGCCCGAGGCATGACATAAGCAATCAGTCATGTCTTCTCGCTAATCACGAGGCTCCCAATGTTCCAATGTTCAATGTACAATGCTCTAATGCTCCAATGCTCCAATGTCCGGTGCGCGGTGAGGACCGGAGTGATCCGATTCATAACTGTCGTCGCCGGACGGGAATTGATGGCTTTGTCATTAGGTAGGGTTGTGATGGAGGTCCCTTCTCAAGGCGTCTGGTTCCAAATCAGGAGCAGATGTCATATCTTCACCCCTTCTGTAATTTGCAACTCGCTGCTCTTACCGAGGGTGTCGATAGTGTGACGATACATGTAGATGTGGTGTGAGCTGTCCCGTTTAGGTAAATGTTTTTGCTGTGTGGGTTTTCAGTGTATGTATATGTCAGAGAGGCAAGAGAAGTTTATTGGCGCTTTTGAACAGTCTACAAACTAACAATATGGATTTCAATAATTATGTATACACTGTTTCAAATTATTAGTGAAACAATATCGTGTGTGTGATACGAGTATGCACTCCTGGTTTCTAGACGTTGGCAAAAAGCTTGGAACCTACTGTTGTTTTATGCCGTACAGTTCGTCAGGTTTAGCATGGCCGGTGAGATGGGCTATAGGGCCATAAGCGGCCAGCAGGAAATCTCAAGGCCACCGGCCATGCTATACCTAACAAACTGTATATTTATTAACTCTTTGAAATAAAAAACTCATTATAGTCTTCAATACTTAAAGATATACTGCAAAAATTAAAAATATACACATACAGTATTTAAAATACAGCTATGTGGTATGTCTTGACGTCAGTTTGCCTTTCCTCTAGTATTGTGTGTGGCAATCCTGTGCGTTTATGCATGTGCCTTATACTCGTATTACGACACCGTCAAGTTGTAGAGCTAGGTAGAGTTGAGGGCTACCGGCTACGTCTATCACTGCAAGCTGACGAGCTGACGAGTTTCTCACAGCCCGAGGCTTCAGTCAGCAAGCCGCTGAACGCATTAAGCGATTTAATACTTACGCACGCGTTTACTCCTAGCGACTACTGCACCCGCAGACTGCTTTTGAGCGGCGCAATTTCTTCAGGGATTGCCAAGTTTTCAATCAAATTATCAACGAAGAGCGCAAGCGGTCGCCCCGGGCCTCCTCATTGTGCTCGCATTGCAGCCCAACTTAAATGAAAAATAAGCAAATATCCTTCCTTGTATTCAATTCTGAGAGGAGAAATTGCGACAACACTTTAAGAAAGTTTAACAAGTTCGGTATTTGATGTGTCAGGAGCAGCGCCCCTCCACATCTTCCTCTCAACCCTCTATCGTCCCTTCAATCACCTGGATCCTGGATCGAAATGTTTTTTTCAATAAGAAAGTTTCACCTTGAATGAAGTGATTCGTAATTAACGTGCGAAGTTGTAATTAAGTTATTTGTTAAAAATCCAATATTATGAAAAAAGTAGCGAAGAAACGCTTCAAACCTGAGCACTTTTATGGTTAATATTATTTCACAGTATTCTTTCTTGGCTGAGCAGAATGTGAGTGGGACTCGACAGTGCTTTGATTGAGAATACAAAATAAAACTTTTGTAAATTGTAACCTTTCCGTACATTGGGACTCGAAATTGAATGACATAAAAGTACGTGTTAACGCAGTATTTTCAAAATTATATGTAAAAAATTGAAAATAACAAATTAAATAAAATTGTTTTACAATAAAATTGATTTATAGAAATGTTATAATTGTTTTACGTTAAACTTAACTGGCGTTGTGATGTTTCATTTAAATCCACTACGGCTTTAGATTTCGTGGATGGAGTGAACCAAAAACTTATTATGGTGAGGATGCGCTAATCGAAAATGCACCGATGAGTTCAACTCCAGATTGTTCAAAGCCGATAGAATCTTTCAACACATTCGATGCAAATTACAGAACTTAAAGATATTCCTAACATTACTGCATAGTAACAAAGTGAAGCAAGAGGCGCGTGTAAAAAGTTGACAAGGAGACATGTAAAAAGTTCCAAAACATGTTATTTTGTACGCCCACGGACTACATTTGTTGATCAGACTAAATCTTCATGTCTTCACCCGTACCGTACGTTCAGCCTGGAGTTAGCGTTCCGTTCGGTCATCGATAGCTCACCGGTGACGATCGCTCCATCATCTCAGTTGATGTATACACGAGTAGAAACGCGCAAAGGTAGAATAACTAAGTGATACTAATTAGATAAGGTATTGATTTACGGGTCGAGTACGGATTTATAATGATCACATATCGGATAAGGAGGCAGGCGGTCCGAGGTCCGAGGTCCGAGTAGGCCGAGGGTGTAAGATGAGGCCTTATGGGTGGCCGGCATAAATAACGAATGAAGAACAAGAAGCCGGGCAAGGCAGGTGCGCACGGGACTTGAAAATTCCAATACATCATCCACCCTACTTTGAAGCCCATTCTTCTGGTCCTCGCACATTAGTCAAAATGAAAGGGATATAAATTTAGATTACGGTTTGATACGTCATTACATATTACGAAACCGGTAAATATGATTTAGTGTAAAGTCGGACAGTGACAGGGTCCAGAGCGAGAGGTGGCGGTAGGTGGTAGGTGGTAGGTGGTAAGATTCCGTGATTTACTAGTTCCTAGCGTCAGATAAATCTGTAGGAGGACACTACCATCCACAATCCACTAGAGATCACCATTCACCCTCTCGCCACTAATCGCCACACTTCCTGCACAGTGCACAAACACTTCACACACTCTGATTTATCTCACAGAGGCCTACTTGGCAACCTCTTGTACGTCTTCAGAGGGACTCATCTTCGACACTGATGAAATTTATCTTCTCCTTTGAGAAAACGCTCTGAAAACTACCTGGCTGAAGCATTCAGTTCCAATTCATGTTACTTATGAGCGCACAGTACCTGGAGGCCGTTCTGTTTTTATCCCTTAGACAAATGTAAAACAAGCATTTTCTTGAGACACTTCACGCCCATGATTTTCATCATATATTTTTGAATCGCGTTTTATTTGAAAGATGACAATGTACGGCAGTGTCTCCGCTGACCACCATTTTGAAAATTTTATTAGTTTATAGTAAAACCAAGAAATTTAAATACAATGTTTCTTCAATTTTCAGATTGTTGTCACGATTTGATAAATGAGAAAATGCGAATTCGGCTCAGCAGAGTCACTAAAATATTTAATGCACTTTAAAACAAAATTCATTTAGGCTAAATTAAAGTCCGATGAAAACTGTAAGTGTGAAGTGTCCCAAGAAAATGCATGTTTTACATTGCTCTTTAGGGGCGAAATTCAAGGCCATAGTCACTACTGCGCCCTCTTAACTTTATTATTTCTTTTTTCCCCGCTAGTGACTCCAGTATTCGCTTTCTCTTCATTGTACGCTGGGCTCTGGCATCCTATTAAAATATGACCGTTCAGCTCATAAACGTAAGCAAGTTACGGAATGGAATAGTTCGTTTGAATTTTTAAAATCTTAAAACCTTTGTGTTATAACGTGGTCCAATCTTATATTATTTCCAAACACAATAAAATTTTAAATTACAAACTATTTCCCAAACCTTCTTTTAACCTCCCATAAAACAAATGATCGTTCACACGGATCGTACGTACGCAAGGGTAGATGGAACCCTCGGGTTCACCTGGCATCGAACTAATCATTAAGCTACCCCTTATTTCACCGGTGATTTTTAACCAGTACACGATTAACATACGCGCATTCATAATTAGCCAGAGGGTGCGCGACGGCCCTGTGGGATAAGACAGAAGGGTGGTTGCAGCTTGGGTGACGTTCTCACGCCCAATGCTCGCTCACCTATCTGTCAATCATGCCGACATGACATGCTACGCAATACGCATCTTTTCTCTTACGATTGGTGGTCTAAGGTGACACGATAAATAAATGTTTTATTCCATAAACAATATACATTGCATTGGAATCGTCAATAAATTATTAATTTGAAAGCTACAATTTTGGCACTTATACTTACATCGAGATCTCATTCTACATACAACATTTGCAATCGTACTGGCTCATTCATTCGAATTCTCCCACTTAAGCATCCGTAGGCCGGTAGCCATTTCTCACTAGGTCAACCATTCATGTGCCAAGAACTCGTCTGAACTATAGAAAGTGTTCGCGGTCAAAACTGCTTTCAGACGAGACCTGAACGCCTGTGGCATTGGGGCACATTTTATCGAATTTGGTAATATGTTGACAAAACGGGCTCCTGCCTGAGAAGGCAAACGCTCGTAAACTACCGTTCTGTGTAACCCAGTCCGGTAGTTTTCCCTGCCTCTCGTTTCATAAGAGAGTATGTCTACACCTCTTATGGATCGCATTTGGTTTTGAAGAAAACGTATGTCTCACAGGGAAGACGTGTCAACAGATTGAGACTTTTAAACGCTGGTCTGCACGACTTTCCCAGTTGAAGTTTTGCAATGATTCGCACTGTTTTTTTTAATAAACAGTCTGAAAAGGTTTGATTTTGCACAACCGACCTACAAAGCGACTCCGTAGGAGAGGTGTGGGTATACTACTCCGTAATACGCCATCATCAATACTTGAGTAGAGCAGTATTTGGATAGTTCCCTCAATATAAATACATAAATGCCTGAAGCTATCTTGGAGCATAGGCTGTCTACATGACAATCCCAAGTCAACCTTCTGTCGAGGTGTATTCCTAGGAATTTAGTTGTGTAGGTTTCTTCGATCTCAGTCTCATCCAACATAACAGTTGGGCTATGATCTAATTCGATATCTCGCAAAGAAAACTTAATGGCATTTGATTTTGTTGGATTTGTCTAGAGGTTGAGCTCATTGAAATTTTGTATTGCGTTGTTGAGCCCAATGAAAGCTACCTCTTCCAGTTGTTTGTTTGAAGTTGATTTGAAGCTGAGAGTCGTGTCATCTGCGTACTGGACAATCTGTCCGTGGAGTACGGATGATCCAACGTCATTAACATAGATCAGGAAAAGTAATGGGCTCAGTATGGATCCTTGAGGGACTACCTATTTGAGCTCCACCTCTCCCGATCTGGCGTCTGAAATCCCTACAAATTGAGTTCTATTACTAAGATATGATTCAAGCCAACGATACTTTGGGTCATTTCACATAATCACAAGTGCTCAACAAGTGGCGTAGGCGAAAACCTTATGTTTGCATTGTATAGAATAGTGGCTAAACTATACGCTGTGAAGTGCGGAAAAGGCTGATGGCGCGAGATAAGCAGTTGGATAATTGATCTTCATTAATAAGTGAAATTCCATCTAAACCCGATTTTACATACCTTCATTTTTACATACCTTTATCAAGTTGCATTGGTTTAACTCCATTATTTCGGAATACCAGCCTTCTTCAGAGGTTTCATTATACTTGTCTTGGCACCCTAAAACAAACAAAAATTATTTTTCATTCATAAATACCGGAAAGTTGTGCACTTTATTGATATTCTGCAGACCAATATTTCACAAGATTTCAGCTTAAAATACCAAACGAAATCTTAACTTAATGGTACATATGGAAAAATGACATGGTTACAACTGACTCAAAACATAATTTGCACAGTAACCAGTTAAGATGGAAAGTAAATCCAAAGACAACAGATGTCGAGCATTTAATAACACACTTTCATACGATTTGAGATTTCACCACTCATTCACTTGCTGCAGCCTAAAATACTACACAAGTATACGTTCTAGGGTTTGGCTCAATTTCATTACAAGCATGGATCCAATAGAGAAGCCAAATAATCAAAAATTGTTTTGTGTTCGTGTATAATTCTACTTCTACACCAAACTTGGAGTTTCTTCGACAACCCCTATTGATTTGATGTTTATGTAACTCACACACGGCGAAATACTACATGAATTCTTTTAATCCCCCGTTGCAATACGCGAATGGCTGATTAATCACCATGCATGCTGAGGTGAAGTCTTGAACGTAAATTTGCACGTACGTACTTGTTTCAACAGAGCGTACCCCTACTTGGTATAAAGACACCTTGTATCAGTATTTAGAAAACATTTCTTTTTTTTTCAAATAAAAGTGCGGACCAGTAAGATAAAGTGAAAGACGCTCTAATGACACTAGGGCAAAGAAAACTACCGAACTGGGAGACAGAGAACGGCAGTTCACGAACGTTTACCTTTCCAGTAAGAGTTAGGCTTGTCAACCGGTTGCCAAATTCGATCAAAAGTTCCCAAGAGTTTAAGGCTTTCAAAACTCGTTTGGAACAAGTTTTGGCCGATGAAACATTTTACAGTACAGACGATTTTATGGCACATGACTGGGAAAACACGGAACACGGGACTACAGGACTGCAATGGTACAATTCAATGAATGGGGAAAGTTAATGTCAAAAATGTATTTTGATTTGGATTTCGATGTTAAAATGTGTGGGAATTTAGCTTTCAAATCAAACGAGGATAAAGGTAGAGTTTGTCTTATTTAACGAGGCGAAGTTAGGACTACAAAGTCCTCTCTACCACTCAACCTCGACCTTTACCTAGCGTTACCGTATGGTCACATTACAAATGTAAGAGGTGACTGCGGGAATCGAATTCGCGCCAGCGGAGTGATCAGCTCCGGAGTCGCGCAAGATTCCAACCCACCACGGGTCCGCTTCATAGCATAGTATAACGTTAGAAGTTCAATTTAAACTATTAATTTAAATACAAGTTATTTCACTGTTCAATTTAACCTTCACAGTGTTGGAGATTATAACAACAGATTTACCAAACAAACAAATATACTACATATTTCTTTATAAACTCTTTCCCGAACGTACACGTTCAGTGCTGACCCTATTGACAAAGAAAGACGCGCTCAGAGTCCCGCCGACGCGTAACGCGTAAACGCTCAAATTACAAATGCCTCGGAGTAGATAATCGTTTAGCTAGCAGAGCAATTAAACGTGAATGTATTTGACTGAGAGAACTGTATGTCAATGGAGGGTGTCAATAGGATGTGTTTGGAGTGGGTGGATCTATAGATACACATTACACCGAGTAACCCCACTCAAACACACATCACATCACAACACAACACAGGCTCATTAATAGCTCTAGCCGTCAATCGGTTTGTAACTCACTTACACAATCGAGATCTGCTCAATGCTCACTGCTCAATGGTTTACACATTTCTGCGTAATTGTCGCTTCTGTAGGTACATTTGTTTGTTTCATTTGTTTTATTTTAGTTATTTTAATGTGTTTTGGATGCGTAAATCACTGTTTCTAAAAATTAGTTCATAGCTAAATGTTGAAGGAAGCCTCTCTCGATTTATTTTTAAAGCTTGGGCCAGAGAGAACGAACTTATCGAGTGTTGTCTTGTTGTTTTATCGTAATTTTACGACAAAGCATTTGTAAATCAGCGCATAAAACATAGTGTTCCAAAAATATTAAAAAACGCCAACATGATCGCACAGTGGTAGTTAGTGCTGGCAAACTTTTAATTAACTGTATAAACGCCAACACACTAATTCAGGAAACACTCCATTCACGCAAGCTATCATTTAATTTGTGAAAAGTTAAAACCAAATAATTAATAGTTAGGCATTTAAGATAATTATGTAAATATTTGGTGAACACTTGGTAATCGGTGGTCTTCAGTGTACATTATGAAGGTGCAATAAATGCATATGTCAAGTGCAGGGCGAGATAACGTACAAAACGAGTTTTGATCGCTGCGCTTATGGGAAAAAACAACCGTTCACTGTTCAGGAGTTTACAAGTTTGAAGTCTTTTGCAAAAATACTTCAACCCCCATCCATCTTTTTTCCTCCAAATCTCGCCCTGTGTAATCTGTTAAAATATATTCTGTTATATATTGCTCAGTGACTGTCGGTTGTTGTACAATTTAAGAGTGCGCAGTAGTGGCTGTGGCCTTGAATTCCTTCCCATAAGAACAATGGAAAACATGCGTTTTATAGGAAACTTCCCGCCTGTAGTTTTCATAGGATTTTAATGAAATACACTTTTAAGTGTATTAAATGTTTCAGTGACTACGCTCAGCCGAATGTCCATTTTTCTTTTATAAGACCGTGAAATGAATCCAAAAGTTGAAGAAATTGTGTATTTGAATTTCCTGTGTTATCAATTAAAATAATAGTGTTCAACATGTGGTCAGTCACTGCAGTACAATGTCATCTTTCAAATAAAACTTCTTTCAAACAGATCTGATCAACATTGAATGCGTGAGGTGTCTCAAGAAAATGCTTGTTCTTATGGTAGTAAAACCTAATGAAATTATTATTGCATGTTTATTTTATTACAATAAATGTATCGCAATCGTCAATCTTAGTGTCTCTAAAATTTTCCTTTTGTTTTCCCATTCAAACATAATGGCAATGGCCGACAGGTACTGTGCACAAGACAAATAATTATTCTCAGTTCTTCTTTTTGGTTATATAGCTGACCGCAAGCAACCGACTATGCCACAGGTAGCGAGCAGGGGCAGCTCCTGTAGAAGATGTAGCGTCTCGCCGAGAGAGCCGGCGTTGCAAACGAGCAATCTGTTTATTATTTTGAAAGCGAGTTAACGGATTTAGATCTGGATCGGGTCGAGAGCCAATGAAGATGTCAGGAGTGCGCCAAATGAACGGGCATCGGGGAGGAAGCTCTTTCAAAACGATACATTTCTCACTAGGAGTCATTACGAGATCGGGACTCTAAATTAGACGCAGTGAAGTAGACTGTCTGATTCATATATCCGATGTAAAATGTCGACGCACCTGTTGTCCCTGTCCAGTCCAAACTCATATTTATGTTGATATTTTTAGCCCAAAGCGCATCATTTCCACTGCGCGCTCAAAGCACTGCTCGCGACCAGACGGCCTCAGACAGTACCGTGTGTGGATCACAATCTCTGCTTGATCGGTGCCTTGGAGTATGTCTGTACAGTGTTTAGCATGCTACTCTAAGTCTTTGTAATGTAACTCTAAATTTAACGTAATCTGTCATTTGCATCACCTACGGCTTTTACCCATTGAAAACAAATGTCACGTGCAATGCAAGCCCGCGTTGTTGAATTTTGATACGAATAACAAATTTCATGGGTATGCGTAATCTTGAGGACATATTCTACATTGGTATTGAGACTATTAAGGTGTCATTCTTAAGTGGAAATATTTTAAGAGGTGGCCGCAGGTATATCTCTGAGTACCGCTTGTAACGTGGGGTAAAAACTGCAAATATCGTGTTAAGCAAGTTGATTCACTCAAATGTGGAAGGTTTTTCTCTGGACGCATATATTTATCGATGCAGCCAAACAAAAACATTAAAACATTCACTTCCGTCATAAAATTAATTTTGCATTTTGGAACTCGATTTGTCTATAAGAACGTAGTACTCGAACTTTAAAAACTAAAATTAAATTTTATAACCAGACTTAATTTAACCGTTTTTATATACAGCAGCGCCAAAGATTCTATAATTCCAGAGAAATACTTCATACATTTTAATTCACTGATTTACCTAAAACATCGTTTGCAAATGTTGAATTCCCTATTCAGCTTAAACGCCGTTCGGGCCTTATCCGACCGCCTCTTAACTTGACGTTCCGAGGTAGTGTATACCAATCAACCTCGGCCTATATTTACAGCTTGACCTGCCGAGCTACTAAAACAATACCCTGTTGGTAAGGGGTGACTGATGGTATTTGCCATTACCATTACCATTTTCTTGCGTCTATGAACGGTTTTACTGGATTGACGGCGATAAAAAATAAATTTAAAATATTATTTACATTTTATTTAAACACGTAAACACGTGACTTAAACCAAAAAACCCTAAAATTGTACATCTTATTTTCATGCCGTCAGATTGACATATAATTTCTAATCCTTATGTATAAAAGAATCCATAGGAAATTCAATGTAACATATTATGTATATTTCTTAAGTTGAATTAACAATAAACTGAGTAAACAGCCCACTCTTTACCCGTATCATTACAGATGCTCGGACCAACGACCCGTCATCAGAAACTCACAGATGTTTACCGAATCTAGTCGATATATAAGACAATGATCTCGTTACGCATTCTGACGGGAATCATGTCGAGGGGAGTGAGACCGGGTCGGCTATCAGAATAGGAATTAACATACAATGTTGGAGACGGATCGAAGTAAGCGCTAGCTAATCGTAACGGCGATTAATTGTACTGGGCGAGACTTTGTTGACAATGTGTTTTGGGCGTACTCGCCTCTTCTGCGTCCTACACCTTTCCTAACCGCTGCAGCCACCGCCTCCGAGTCTGGCTGGCCTGGCTCTTCCGATATCAACCACTCTCTACAATCGATAGTTTCTAAAAATTAAAAGTTTACCAACACTTCAGACTAATATCTGAATAATTTTCATATTGGCCCTCTGAAGGTTTGTTCCAAACTCATTGCTTAGGTCTTTCGCGCAGTAGTGACTGGGACCTTGAATTTCGTCCATAAGAGCAATGTAAAACATACGTTTTCTTGGGACACTTCACGCCTACAGTTTCCAGAGGATTTTCATGAAATAAATTTTGTTTTTAAGTGTATTAAATTTTTAGTGGCTCCGCTGACCGAACTATCATTTTCTGACTAATAAAACCGCGACATAAATCCAAAAGTTGAAGACATTTTGAATTTGAATTTCTTATTTTTGCAACGAAGCTAGTAGAATGTTTGAAAAAAAAATCGTCAGCGAAGTCACTGCAGTACATTGTCATCTTTCAAATAAAACATATTTCAAAAAGATCTCATGAAAATTGTAGGCGTGAGGTGTAAAGGAAATGCATGTTTTTACGTTGTTAATATTGGACAAAAACAAAGCTGCCGATGTACTGTGCACTCCAAACTAAATTCTACACTACAGTCCATACTTACGCCACTATTAGTACAATCAAGTGAGAGATGCACCCACCTTTTTTAGTTAGCAGGGTTTTTTAAGTGAGTTTCAATAGTTCAATACTAAAGTAAAATGGTTCAACAAGTCAGGCTTGAGGATGGTTAAAGTTAGAGTTATCCTTTAGCAGATCATATTCGGTGAGACATTGAACCGCTCAGAGGTTAACGCATGGGGTCGTGAGCCTATCTCCATTCAAAATAATATAATCTTTGAACTGTGTATCCGATTTCCTACTATTCAACACGTTGATATTATGCTCTGTAACAAATTAAGAGTGAACAGTACCTGTCGGCCATTTTGTTTTTGTTCCATAAGAACAATGTAAAAACAAGCATTTTCTTGAAACAAGTCACGCCTACAATTTTCATCAGATCTTTTTGAAATAAGTTTGACTTGAAAGATAACAATGTACTGCAATGTCTCCGCTGACCACTTCTTTTTGAAAATTTTATTAGTTTACTAGTAAAACAACGAATTCAAAAATAAAGCTTATTCAATTTTCGGATATATGTCACGTTATTAATAATGAAAAAATGGAAATTAGGCTCAGCGACAACATTTAATACACTTTAAAACCAAGTCTATTTCATAAAAATCCAACGAAAACTGTAGGTGTGAAGTGTCCCAAAAACGCATATTTTACATTGTTCTTACGGGACGAAATTCAAGATTACAGCCACTACTGCGCACTCTTAAGCGATCTAAAATAAGTCTTTATTTGTGGTACAGTAAGAGACATCAAGCCCTCCTTTCACTAAACCGTAAAGTTCTTTGAACTAATCTTTCATCTGACTTCATACGGTTTGATTGTATGCGCCACTTTCTCAATGAAACCTGATGTAAAACTTCAAACGTGCGGTGCAAATCCTGCATAACTGCACACTGCAATCTATAAAGCGAAGTGGAAAGCACACATGTGCGCATCTTGTGCGTTTGCCAAAGAGAAACAATCGATTCAAATCGTATAAACCGGTGATCCACATTAAGGAAAGAAATAGAACGTTGACTGGCTTCCAAAGCTATCCACCGTGCAGACCGCCACCAATCATAGAAGAGCCATCAATAATACCTGGTGTATTTCTGGCTGTTAGCCGTTCACCGTACACGCTTCCTCTCATACTCATTTGTTTATCCACACTTTCATGTTTCTCTTGCTCTGAGTCAGTTGTGGCTGTTACTTTTATATTTAATAATGGCGTTATCGGTCGCTTTGCCAACTAGTGTGCCAAAACCGTTGAAACCCAAGAAAGCATTTCGATGTTTAAGACTGTATGTATTTGTTTATCGTATCGTTCTACAGGTTTGTTCTTTCTTAATGTTTGCTTTCAATTTGTTCTATGATATAAGATAGGATCTTTAAGGTAGGGTGAACTAGCCTATTTGCTTGAACTTTAGCTGTGAGGCGATTGAAACTTAAAACAATGGCGCATCCTAAATTAAGTAGTTTCATTTTGAAATCTACCGACGATAGTGTTTTGACTATGACAATTTTGAACACTATCATACATTTTGAAGCATACATGTACGTAACACCTCGTATTCAATTTTTACAAGCAGTTGTGTCCATGGTGGAAGTTCCATCGCCCCCTAACGAAACACAGAACAAAGCGTAGTTTTTCTACGTGTTGTAGGCTACAATTAGCATCAGGCAGGAAGAAATGAAGATTGTGTACATTTAACTCTTAGGCTTTCGCGGCCAGCGTCACAACTATATTACACAAATATCATTACAATTGGCTTGAATGAATCATGAAAATTTGGCCTCGCTGTGGAGTACCATCTTCAGTTACTGATTAGCTGAAACTGAGTTACTTGCTGTCTGCTATCCTATAGGTCACAGGTCTGCCAATTGAATAGTCTTGATCCATGCTCCTAGAGAACAGGTTGGGCGTCAACATTTATTCTTCCGATTTGATGTATGCTCTAGGTATTCCTCAATGTAGTAGAATTCCTCTTCCATGAGCCATTCCATAAGCTTGGCTTTGAAGTTTTTTGAGTCAGCTTGAAGTTTCAGTCTGCGAGGAAGTTTATTGAACAGCTTAGTGCCGATGTAAGAGGGTTTCTTCCGTACGCAGTGAGGGGCGGTGGGAGCTGTAGTTTTCTCTATTCCTCGTGTTATGGGAGTGCGTTTTTGAGAGGTGGGGAAGACCTTTCTTAACAACGTGCACAACTGCTTCTCCAACGAACGGATTTGCCACAGTTTGTTTTGGAGTCTTCAAAAGACACTTCCATTGAAATGATGTTTTGACGCGGTGTGAACCAGGAAAAACTAGATCACAGTAGCATGTATATAGCTAAACCAAGAGTTCTATTGAAAAATAAATGATCCCGATGACACAACTGGAGTTATAAGTAATATGTTCCCTGCCAATAAAAGGCTATGGATTATGATTTTACGACGTCCTGTAGCTTCAATATCTCCGAAACGCAGTACCCTCAACAAGCTACGCGGGATTGACATGATACCCAGCAGACTCGTGGAGTGACTCATCCGTGCTCTGAGGAGAAGAGAGTCATCAATGAAGTCTCACGAGCGAAGCGTCACTGTGACCGGCGGCCATTCAGCATTCACAGTTTCCATCCTCATTCACGAGCGAGGCCGTGCAACAAAGAATGAATAAACTGACAAAACGTCAGAGTAGGAGGCACATCTCGGCCGATATACAAACATATCGATACAAAGCGTAGTCACGACGCGTAGCTCGATAGTAATTGATCACGACGTGGTGAGCAGGAGACAGCGCGTCAGGTGAACGCGACCAATTTGACGGTATTGGCAGCGCTCAGCGCGGGATTCAGCACAATTTGACTGTCAGAAACCCGGAGCAGGAAGTCCCACAATGCAGTCATACCCCCTCCTCTCGTAGACGCATCAAACATCCTTTCAACCGCTACGAGAGTTTGATCTCGTTACCTTGTTTGACTTGGAAATCAGCATAAGCGCTTTCTTCTGACGTTCACAGGATGATGATTGACAGATCTTCGTGGTCAATCGTTTCATGGTTTTGTACAGGAGTGCTTCGTCATGAGTATTTTACACATGAGTAAGCTTCAATCAAAACCTAGTCCGGAAACGGGTTTACTAAATCAAAGTCACAATCCAAGGCTTTTCTTATAAATTGGGTGTCTATTCTGAACTACGACACGAATTCATGATGCATCTCTAAAGGTGACTAATGGTAACTAACCGCAAAGCATTGAATGTATATAAAGTATTATCCACATTAAAATTAACGCTGATGCTATTTTCTTGGTAAATAATTTGGTTTGTTTGTTTAAATCCTTCGATACATCAAAGAAAAATAATCTTAATTTAGGTTATGGTGATGGACGTGACCAGAGAGTCTTCAGCTCATACTTCCACACAAGCTCAATTTTTATTTTAGTTACGTTAATCGTGTACTCGTACAAGGGATCCTATGTTAACGTTAAATTCTTTTTTGAGAAAACATCCTTTTTGTATTTAACCATTTAATTCCTTTGAATTTTGTAATAATTCAGTCTCCAATAAGATTATCAAAGAAATGATATGTAAATGGTTATCATAACATTAAAAATCCGTCTTACGCTGTGTAACATTTCTTAAGGAAATACTGTATTGATTGCCTGGTACAGTTCTCTAAGCTAACGTGATTTTGCCGTGTTTACTTTCTTTTAGACATCTTTTTAAGAAAGATGGCATGTCGAAAGATCGGGAGGCCTCAAATCAGATATCCTGGAAAATGTTGAGCTCGCAAGACGAAGCTTTACTGAAAAAGTAGACAAATGCTTTTAATCGAATGGTCGTCATATACATTAGCCTATATTATTTTCAAAACATTGAACAAATTCCCTATTGTCTTTAAGACCAATAAATGTTAATTATCGAAAAATCACCGAGCTATGACTTTTTCAAAAACATCAAAGTTCGCTGGATGACCCTGTATGACGATTTCAATGCAACTGTATGTTGTTGATGAAGTAAAACATTTATCTAACATGTTATACACTACATCCTCCTCACTGATTTATGACGTACTATTACTTTACATTTCCCATCGATAAATAACTGATTCGCAACGGTTCACCTTAACTTGTGAGCGAGATCGGGTGTTTGTTTTTTGCCTCGCCAGGTAGAAGCTGTTTTGTTTGCGCCCTGTATTAGCATCTATGCAAATGTTCACTGCCTATTCAATATGTTGCTTCGGCCCCGCAATTCAGTACAGTGCTTGGACCTGTTTTTATCACAATCGGCCCGTATCGATAATGCCTCCACCCTTCTCCATCACCCCGGATCATCATTCAGGCCCTTGTGACCCTTTGGGAATATTGTTTCGCGGCTTTTTCCCATAGCTAAACAAAACCTTTTAATTGCGGGTTCTACATTACCCGTACCTTATCGCACCTGGGGTTGAACAAAGGTTTGATCATCTTGATGATCTAAACTTACTTTGGTCTCAAGAAATTGTAATGGTATCGTCACAATACAGCTTTGATCTCAGAAGTACTGATTTGGATTTAAAAACTAAACGTAACAATTTCAACTTTAAAATTGGGTTAATTAGTCTGATTAATTTTACATCATAGTACGTAGATGGTAAGTGACATACGATAAAAACTTCGTTGTGTAAAACATAAAGAGTAATTTGATTAAAGTAATAAGAGAGTGGCAAGATAACTTCGTTATTATTGGGTGTGTTACCCATAACCCCTCCCAATGTGCATCCATGAACATTTATGCTATCTATGCTATCTAATTGTTATGTTTTTAAATGCTCCATTGTAATTGGAAACGCCTGTTATGGAGCATTATAATAAATAAATAAAAAACCACTCCGAACAATCGTTTTAATGAAAAGAGTAAAAGACTAAAGTATTACAAAAGAATGATGGATTGTATGAAGTCACCAATTTATTTGGCTTTAAAAATTTTAAATAAGTAAATGTGTATTAAATAAACACAAATACAGGACATGTATCTCAATCGTCAATTTGTTATCTACATTCATACAAATCCAGGTCGCTTTCAAACTTACATAAATCTATTACCAATAATCCTAAGTTTATTAAATATTTATTGATTGGAAAAGGAAGTGAGCAAACCCCACTACCGTATATAGGTTCCTTTTTAACACTTAGTAAGTAAGTGGAAGTTTAGAAGGCATAGTAAATAGCTTAACTTCTTTATTACATTGTAAAAACTTTTGATAAGGTAGTATTTAAGAAAGTTGATTTTTACCCTAGCGTTGTCTACTGTCAATGTGGTCAGTTTAATCTTTTATTACAAAACCTACGTTTTAAAGACACTTGTTGAAATATCATGCTCAGCTAACTAGCCTTACTAAAAACTCAACAAAATTAATATTGTCAAAGTATTTAATTTTCTACTATATAAAGTTCTGAAATACCCAACTGAATACTGTATGACCAATGAACGGAAAGCAAAAACCTTGTTCTGGTGTTTAAAATTGATACTAATTGAAATTTGATTATTTCTTTAAAGTTTCTTATTAACTTCTAAGGTTAAAATATTATAATTACGGATGTTTTCCATATTTTTTGAGTGTACACAAAGTATAAGACGTTTCGGGATCTACAGTCTTGACTCGTCTTCAGGTGAAAAGTAACCTAATTCATAACAGAAAACATTAGGGAATGAGCTAGCCTAAAGGTAATCAGCGCAAGCTGACCAGTCACCCACCATCAAACAACCCTTTTTTTCTTAATTTTATTAAATTGTATATCACTAAAGAAATAAATATACTAATAAATATAAATATACTAAATTGTATACCAGCAAGCCTATAGGAAACAACCCAACACGTACAAACACTTTACGAAATAAAAAAAAGAAGATAAATCAAGCACGTCTACGGCCAGTGACAGCTGCACATTGACTGACTGCCTGACCAGTTGCCAGACAGCCTCATAGGCTGGTTTCAAGCAGTGGACGACCAATCACAGCTGGCCAGCATCAGGCTGGCCAATTGTTACAGAGAACATAGAAATACCTTTTTATGTGCAGTTAATGGTACGGAAATACTATATGGTTTATTGTGGTACTTTATGGCTACGAAAGTAGGGGTGGATTGGATGAACTCCCTAATAATATTTTCATTATCACACGTGCTTGTTTGTTTGTTTAGGTTTTTTCAGCTCAAGACTATTATCTATTTATATTGTAAAAATGGTGTTTACCGTGAATAAATAAAAAACCGAATCAAGTTTTTAAACAAAGGAGTTAAAATTACTAACAATACCTTAGAAAATCCTCTTAAGGTGAATTACAAAAAACTGATTATAGACCTAAGCTGAACGTTAAATTTGATTGACTTTTGTCAATACACTTTTAATCACGAAAGAAAAGATCCCTAAACCATTCGTGTTAATTAATAAACAAACATTATATTTATTTATTTTTATATGTATATTCTTGTTTGTTGTATATTTATTTATTGTTAATCGTCTATTTGTTACCTGTTATCGTTCAAAACATATTAGCTATTAGCCAAATTTATTCACTATTTATGAATTATTTATTGTTCATTTACCTACTCATAAGTATTAATGGTTTCATCCCTAGAATAACCATCTTTGAACATTGTTAAACTCAATCGTATCGTTTTTCTTATGCATTATTTAACACTACTATTTGTTATGTATCACTATGATGTATGTATGGGTCGTTTGATCGTTGGAAGAATAAAATAAAATAAAAATAAATGAAATAAAAAATTAAACACCGAAGCAAAATAAAAAAACTGATACAACTTACATTTGATATTATTATTGTTTCTTTGATAAATAATTATTACAAAATTGGACTGAAACAGGCTTCGAATTTACAAAATAAGCCTATATCTATTTATTTATTTATTTTCTATCAACAGCCAGAACCAATTTAATACATACATTTCACCGTAACCGTGCACGATATTGTATAGCACTTAGTCAAGATACGTCTGTGGTTTTTTTCTATCGGTCACGCTATTACCGTAACTGAACTTAGCCTATGTTTACATTACATTCCCAACTTGTACAGCAATTAAAACTCACAGGTACATCTACCGATGAGCCGATCTCTTAAAACCTACTCAGACGTATGAAAGGGAGGGAATGAAATTAGCTCTCTTCAAACCTCTCGATGAGGAGGGTCTAATTGAGTATCTTTTCAATCGGATGCGCGCACAGAGCATCCGTCGGTAAGACGTCGAGTGGTAAGAGCTACTCGACAAACATACCATTGACGATCTTGGTAGCTACCGGCGAAACTCTTGTAGAGTATACGCAGTCAATAGCCCTCGTCAATAGACGCTTCCGGTTCAGTGAGTGCCAAATCTGTTCAAAGCCCCAGTTGTTCGCCTGCTCCAGACATAGACACTAGTAGTGCAGTGCACACTGCACTTTGCACAAGCATATGCACAGGGATGTGCACAGGGACGAGAGTACGACACCGGCGGAGCTACTAGTGCACGAGCTTTCATCGCTTTGTCCCGTGTCCCGCACTACACTTACTACAGTACCTAGATACACTACACTCCACTCTCGCAATACAGTAATTGGAAAATTGCGGTAACACGAGCTAATTATGAGTGCGCCAGCTATTGAGTCTCGTCTGCTACGTTTATTAACGAGCGTTTCCACTCGAAAAATGAAAGCTAAGAATCGCTCGATATGTAAACAAGTAGGCCTACAGTAGATTGGATTGAATGCAGAAGTGACAATGTGGCTGGATCGTCAGCTGCTGCAGGTGAAGGTGAGGTGGAGACTGTCTCTGTGCTCTCTGTGTAAGGAGAAGAGCTTGTCAGAAGTGAGCACAGTGCGCGGAGTGCGTTGCTACATGTACGTGCTTTGTGATGAGGTGATTCTAGCTCAATAGCAGTCCCAACTTTTCACACCACTTCTTTAAGACAAGTTGCTTACTTTTTCCGAATATTTTCTTTTCACTCATCTTCTCAACTCATTCGTGTCACCTTATCCTCAAAGGACTTTCATTCATACTTAGGCTAAATTTCACCATAATGAACTCACATCGTGAACACGATAGGGGCAAGAAAAGAACTCCGTATTATCTTCAAACTGCCCATACGCGCAAGCTGCAGTGACCTCAGTTTTTCCGATAACAAAGTACTAACATCCCCATGTATATGCATGTTAGAAACTCTGATTTTTATCAAACTTAATTTTAAAAGTTTCTAAAATTCCTTCCAAACCACTCTCACCACACCAGATCTAAAAATTCCTTGTCTTTCAATATCCCTCCACATTATAAATCTTTCTTTGAAAAGCACACTGTTTACTCTGAAATAACTCTGTTCAATCATGATACTTTGAGGCTAAAATTATAGACATATCTGTAAAAGTTCAAGTTTATTTTGAACAGTGTCTTTTCACATAAGGCATAGTATAGTGTCAAAGATTTTTTGAGTGAAGACGCCCAAGTAACAAGTAAGACAACAACAAGTAACAAGTAAGAGCTTTATAGTTTTCTCAATTTTAAATTGTCTATTAATAGTTTGTTCATATTATTACTCTCGATCATATGTATACAGGGTGTCCCATAAGTAAAGTGCCAGACTCCAAGAAAAATTAGATGGGTCAAAATAAAAAATAAAATTTTTTTCCAAAAACGCTTAGTTAACTAGATATTTGCCATTTTATGTTTGTCACTAATTATTTATTATCTCCCACACCACTTATCGGATTTGATTCAAACTTAGCATACATTTGTATTTAAGTAAGGCCATTTATGGAAAATTACCAGCATGATCTAAGTTATCAATTTAAAACGGTGGTTATTTTATGGTATTTTTAGGGCATTTTCTGGCGTTACACCTTAAATAGCGAATAACCGGTGAGTGGAAACCGTGGCAAACATCAAGATAATAAGGTGGAAAGTTGTCTGTTTGCAGCCAGAGTTTCCCCTAAAGCTTCGTTGTTTCCCAATAGACTTTTATGACCTTGATGTCAATGAATAGTTAATAGAATTCACTACAAAACGTTGTTCTTTACATTTCATCGTTAAACTCACTGTTTATTCACAATTTAAGGTGTAATGCCAAAATGCACTAAAATTACCATAAAATAGCCACAGTTTTAAAATGATAAGTTAGATCATCCTGGTAACTTTTTCCATAAATGTCTTACTTAGATACAAATTTATGTTAAGTTTGAGTCAAATCCCACAAATGGTGTGGGCGATAATAAATAATTAGTGAATTATATAAAATGACAAATATCTGGTTAACTAAGCGTTTTTGAAAAAAAACTTTATTCTCGGTTTTCTTTATTTTGACCCATTTAACCTTTTCCCAGAGTCTGACACTTTACTTATGGGACACCCTGTATTTGTGAAATAGAAGAATTGGCGATGAATAGAGTTGTCTTCTTTATATGTGGAGGTTTTTCTTTGCAGTCCATCGTTTCACCCTTTCATTAAAAATTCAGAACTGTCACATTTTCCAGCTTGTAAACGAGTGGTTGGACTGTATCAAATTTTCAGCTATGGACTTTTCACTATTTTATTTCAGTAGGCCTACTTGAATTTGCTCACAAACGTGTGATTTGAAAGCAAAATCTAAATTCAACGTAAACATGTCAACGGACGCAGCCAGTATTCAACTGAACGACCGCTGTAGATCCAGTAGACGTCAGTGTGTACTTTGTACCCAGCACACTAGCACACTAGCGCATAGGCTAGCCAAGGATAGAATCATTAAAGAGTCGTCTCTGGTGGCGTGACTGATTGGGATCAGAACCAATGATCGATAAAGCGAAATCATCGGCAGGATCTTGAAGAAGTCTATCATTATAATCGTATTAAGATCGCATTAGCCGGGGGCCAGGGCGCCCACGCCGGGTGCCATTACCTTTGTCCGTCTCCGCGCTCAGCTCCGTGCCACACTAAACACACTGTCAGTGTCAACCCAAGCTCCCAGCATAGAACCCGGCACAAGATTCTTATTGATTTCTGCGTACT
This sequence comes from Matsumurasca onukii, assembly GCA_018831715.1. Taxonomy (NCBI): domain Eukaryota; kingdom Metazoa; phylum Arthropoda; class Insecta; order Hemiptera; family Cicadellidae; genus Matsumurasca; species Matsumurasca onukii. The sequence goes on from CM032064.1 coordinate 37,123,825, forward strand.
TTAAGAGTGCGTAGTAGTGACCGTGACCTTGAATTTCTTCCCGTAAGAGCAATGTGTTCCCGTGACATGCGTTTTCTTGGGACACCTCACGCCCACAATTTCCAACGGATTTTTATTAAATACTTTTGTTCTAAGGTGCATTAAATATTTTAGTGGCTCCACTGAGCCAAATGTCCATTTTATCATGAATAAGACCGTGACATAAATCCAAATTGTCAAGAAACTTTGTATTTGAATTTACTTCCTTTAATAGTAAACTAATAAAATTTTCAAAAAAGTGGTCAGTGGATACACTGCAGTACATTGTCACCATTCAAATAAAACTTATTTCAAAATGATCTGATGAAAATTGTAGGCGTGAAGTGTCTCATCCAAACACTTGTTTTTACATTGTTCTTACAGGACAAAAAAGAATGGCCGACCGGTACTGCGCACTCTTAAGACTGCACAGTACCTGTCGGCCATTTTGTTTGTTGTATCATAAGAACAATGTAAAAACCAGCATGTTCTTAAGACACCTCACTCCTGCAATTTTCATAACTCCACCAGCATTCAAAAATCTGAAACTGTTGACACTACCCTGCCTCTACATCCTACAAACCTGTCTTTTCTTCAAAGAAAAATGCGACCAGCTAAGAGGAGTGATATTCACTCGTATGAAACGAGAGGCATGGAGAACTACCGGACTGCCCAACACAGAACGGTAGTTCATGAACGTTTGCCATCCCAGGATGGAGCTCAACTTGTCAACAGACTACCAAATTCGATTAAAAGTGCCCTAATGCCCAAAGCATTTAAAACTCGCTTCAAAAACATTTTGGCACACACTTGGGAGACCATACATTAATTGATTGACTGACAGGATGCAGAGTGGGATAATTCGAATGAATGGAGAAAGTGAATGTATAAACTGTAAGTCTGAAAGGTTCTCGATGTGTATGAATGGAAAATGTTAGCTTTGTAGATAACTTGTGACGATTGTTATACATTTTTATACTGTTCTCACAATAAAATATTTATTTATTTATTATTTATTATGATTAAAATAAAGAATTGATTTATTGCTGGAAGGCTAGCTTGTGTGACGCGCTCCTGACTCCTGCATTGATGGCCTGCGCTGCCGCGGGCCCGGTCACTCGGCCGGTATCGATGATTACACATCCCGTAACGTTTTATTGGCCATTAACGATGTTTAAGTTTCCCACCGGCCAGCCGGCAACTGCTCGACGCTTCCAGTGCTACAACATTTAAATTGTTCTCAATGTAACGTTGCCTATGCTTTTATACCAGTTTTACGACGTGCTAAGTGATATTTGATGGGTTTTGCAAGCCTTCCAATGTCAGCTAAACAATTCTCGGGCCCTGAATCCTCCACGTCCTGTCTTGTCTCGGTTTACCTTGAAACGTATTATTCTTGGGTGGTGTTTTTGAGACGTATATTGGAAATGTATTGAAATAAAAGTTGAAAACTTCAAAGCCTATATTGTACTTTATTTTATTGTATTGAAATAGTGTGCAATTTAATAATATTACTCAAACGCTTGGTAACTTACAAATAACAATGTACGCGGATGACATATCAATAATTTTAAAAAATAAACCACTTCCCAATTTGGAACTAGATGGTTATTTACAATTATCAAATCCCTTTCAATACCTAAATAACAACAATTTACATGTAAATCCAAATAAAACAAAATGTATAAATTTCACTAATAGCAATTGCTTGTAAATGGACCCTTTGATTTTCATGGATGATATAGAGCTACCGTTTGACAAAGAAATTAAATATTTAGGGTTAGTATTTGATGACTCATTTTCATAGACATCTCACATTAATATTTTCAGCTCAAAAATTTCTTCTTATCTGTTTCTTTTAACCAGGTTTTTGGATTATCACATTTTATTTCTTATGAAATTGATTTACACTTCGCTCAATAAGTCACGGTTGACATATGGCACTACACTGTGGAGGTCTATGTTGCAAACAAACCCTTTGAGGCTATTTATTCTACAAAAAAAGCCATTCGAATAGTGGCAAAATTAAATGGGAGAGCATATTGTAGACATTATTCCAAAACATTTAATATTTTAACTCTCCCCTCAATTTATATTTATGAGTTGTTGATATTTTATAGGTTTAGATCTTCAACCTGTGTACCTGGAGCATCTGTGCACAACTACCCAACCAGGCACAGATTTCAGCATAGGCAACTTCCACATAGGTTAGAACTTACCTCCACGCTTCCACAAAATATTGGTCCAAAATTGTATAATAAGTTACCGCAAAACATTTGCGAGTCCAATACTTTAAGTAAATTTAAATGTGCTCTAAATAAGTTTTTAATAAAAAAAGCTTGTTACTCTGTTAATGAATTTCTTGAAATGTAATAAAAAGTAGTACAGGAAAGGAGGAAAATGCTATATGCAATTTTCCTGATCAAAACACACCTGTGTCGACGATTTAAAGAATAATTTACCTTAGTTCCTAACACAATTTAAAAATTTGGCTGTTGTCATTTTTTTACTCAAATAGTTTAACAATTTTAACCAAGTTTAACAATTTAAAGAACGGGTTTTGCTTTGCATTTTGTACTTTGATGCGAAGTTAACAATTCTATATCTCGTTATATCAAAATTAATCCAGTTTTTTTTTGTAATCGCATAGCTTGAGAACAGCTTTACGAAATAAATTCATGTTTTGCTTTAAGTATCCTAATTTCTCGTGGAAGGTTCTAACGGAAAAGAATCACATGACATGAAAAGGTCACAAACAATGTTGATGATTTAATTCTCCACATTTTACAACACTTAGTATACAGCTGAAAATACCAAATACCTTTAGTTAACATATATTTGTGTGGACAGGACAAGGTCTGTCGGGTCAGACAGTAGTTTAATATTTTCTAAGCCATGAAATACAGCAGCTTTATTAAGAAATATTTCTTATAAAATTGTTCACCCGAAATAAGGTACAACCACGTTATGCCGTCATAATATAATACTAATCTATAAAACAATCGTTAACTATTTGACAGACTGTTGTGGCCATGACCTTGTCCGAAGCCTCGATACTGTGAGCGACATAAGGTCTGTAAAGGATTATTTAGTGTGACCAAGACGACGGCCATAACTGTAATATTATGAGCGAGACGTCGTCGGCTGGTATTGAAATATTATGCCAAGACGTTCGTTGCCGGTTGCTTTGCAGGTGATGCAGGTAATGCAGTTTTGTGCAGGATGTTGCCTGCAATGAACATTATGAACACTCGTTTTTACCTGTTACTATGTAAAAATGGTAAAATTTGTTGAAAGTAAGAAAATTTAAAATCATACAAACCAATATTTAAAAGTTTTATGAACCTCAAAATTTGATAAGATGACAGCTTTGCTAGTCAAGAGACCTCTTAAATTAAACATTTCAAATATTGGTTTAAATGATTTTAAATTTTCTTTCTTTATCGGTCCAATATTTCTGCGTAAGTGCGTGCTGAATAGCGAGAAGAAAGTTAGGACTACAAAGTACTCTCTATCACTCAAACTCGAACTTTACCTAGCCTTACCACAAAGTCACTTCCACGTCCTTAGTGGTGACTGCGGGGATCGAACCCGCGCCACCACAGTCGCGCACGATACCGATCCGTTACGGGCTCCATGACGACGTTACTGACAAACATGAGGCTGCTTGTGTATTTACTTTTCAATGAATTAAGGGCTGTAAAACAGTTGAATGATTATTTATGAGACTTTTAACTATCCATACGATAGTTTGACAAAATTATCCTAGGACCTTTTTCAACTTAATTTGTAACTGAAAAGTTGGGATCGTGAGTACGATTTGATGCCGTATGTTATGGAGTAAAAAATTGATTTTGTAAGATTAAGACAACGAATGCTCGATTGTTATGTGTATAATTTATTGTCGTTTTGCTTCAAATATTTATTTTCATTATTGTTAATAGTTAAGTCATTGCTACAGATCTTTATCGAACCGTTATCTAGTTTTAATTAATTTATTGTTAGTGTATGTGTCAATGTATTCAGTTTAAATTATTATTAGTTCAACATCGTTAAGTCATTTGTTAACCATATTGCATGTTATATCAACTATATAATAATTCATTATTTATTAGTGTCAACTTAGTATTAGCACAAATATCTACTGCGTTAGTTCTCAAACATGATTTTTTGTAAACTGGTGTATTGCCGTTGGAAAATAAATAAATAAATGTTATTCATATCGATCAAGAAGGTTTCAATTTGGCAGTTTCGTGCCAGACTAGGGGGAATTTTGGTGAATTTGTACTGTCCGAAACCTATTCAATATCATTTTTTGAAATTAAATATTTAAAATCGTTTCTTCCGGAAACATTTACATGACATTGTTTTGTAATTCTATTTTTATCCTTAAATCAAATTCGCTATTTTTGTTATATTATGCTATCTTACGTTTTGTCAGCGAGTAGTTTGGTGATCACCTCGTCGTACACGCAGCCCATGCCAAAGAATAATTCTGTAATTTTGAAAATTATAGAACTTTCCTGTTGGTTGTAGGATGGTGGCTGACTGGCGGTAAGAGAGGCTAGCCATAGCTTGAATCTGTATGGCAAAAACTAAACTCGGAAAAACTGTTAGTAATTATATTCGTGGTTTAGTTACAAACTTTCAGTACGAGAACAATATCACCCGGTTACAAGAGAGACGCCTTCAGCCAGAGTACGGCCCACAGACCGGCATCTATTTGTCTACCAAGGTATTGCAGGCACCAAGCGGCCAATAAGTCAACTTGCTACTTTTCTGGCCAGTTTTGGGCAATCAAACACATATTTCTTTCCAAAGCAATACTTCTACGTGTTTTATAATGAATACTGTACAGTTTCCTTCAATTTCTATCTGAGAGTTCTATCGGAAACGCTAAGTGACTAAGTTAGGGCGGTGCTCCGTTGGTAGAATAATCTATAACCTTACGCAGTGTTATTGTTATAATTATCAGGAATACTACTTAATCCCTTCTCGATATAAAAAGCCCGGCAAAGCGGTTGGCCATAAAGGTTTGAAATTCTTTCTAGGCCCTAACTTAAGTCTCTTTAGCTTGTACCCCTATTCAGATTCTAGTTAACTCGTTCACTCTATTTGCTTACGCATTTTGTATTGCTTTATCTCGGTTATTGTCGTTAAACGTATCTTCGATGATAATAGCTTTTATTTACATACAGGTTAACGGATTATTGAAGGACCAATTCTAGCCTATGACTCTTCAGCGGTGCAATGGATCTGTATGTTTTCGCCGAACGTTGCATCGAAACGGTACGCTGCCGAAATAGCAACTCATACTATGGTACTAAGTTTGACCATTGAATTGGACAATTATTTTGTTGTAAAGTCCTCTCTACCACTCAACTTATTTTCTGTTTATTTATTTATTTATTGAATCCCAACGGTTTACACCTTTTTTACAGAAAGATTGACATTTGCAATACAAGAATTGTTGACTTAAAACTAAGAAATACATAAATGGAGAAGAAACGAGTGAGTGCGAGCTAGCGTGAAATAAGTGAGTAACAGGTACTAAGTGACTAGAGGCTCGATGGCGATAGAGGCTCTGTTAATTATTGTGATAAAGTTATATTTAAGGTATTTTGAAAAGTCACCTGTTCATTTCACTTGTATATTTTTGTAACTTTGTATGAACGTTATGTGATAGTAAACGTCTGTATTCTTGACCTGTACCTAGCGTTACCGATAATCACGTTACAAATGTAAGTGGTGACTCCCGGGGATCGAACCCGCGCCAGCAGAATGATCAGCTCAGGAGTCGCGCATGATTCTAACCCGCCACGGGTCCGAAGAATCAACAAAAATAAATCAAAATAAACTCGCGTTAAGTTGTACTCGATTTACAGCTTCTGTTGTCCAATGTTATAGGCTAAAAGAGATTTTGCAAACGTGTATGTATAAACTAAATTGCAAATCGCGCCTTAAGCCCATTCCACGCTGAGCATACCTGAATTTGAAGTATATTTTAAATTATAGAAGCATGTTTGAGGCTTCATCAGCAAGCTCTGAAAACACAACATTGTGTGGTTGTTTTGTTTACTATAATCAGGTTGAGCTTTAACCATCGCGAGTAAGAAGTTTTAACAAATAATGTAAGCATAGAGGGCAGGAAACTAATTTTGAAACATAAATAGGCTCGAAGCACCGGCTATCGAAAATGCTGCCCAACAACAAAATAAAACAAGCGCAACGACTTTTGTTGAACAGGAACAGGAGCGCGGTGAGCAGTCGTCCAGAAAGTGAGTATCATATGAAACCCGTGCTGTGGGTAAACTAAAACATTCCAACAAAGAGGCCGAGTTTATATGGTACTCATTAAACTGCATACAACTGCTGCAGTTGAGAAGTTGAAAAACAGCGGGAATTGAAACATTGAACAACTGGTGCGGGAGAGCGGGCTGCGGGCTGGTGCGGTGCTAAGGTAAATCAGAAATCAGAAATCAGGTATTGCTGTGGAGTACCATCTTTAATCAGTGATTGGCCGAAACTGAGATACTTGCTATCCTATAACTATTGGTCACATGGGTGCCAACCTTCATTGACACAGGATGTTCTCATTGGCTGTGACACTATCGAAAAGACTTCTTCAGGACTGGTCGCCAGCTTCTTGAAAGTTTAATGCTGTCTTCTTCGTTAAATTTATCATTTTAATTTTTTCAATGGTTCCTTGGGTGACTTTTGTGTAATAATGTGAAATCGTTGTCAATACTTTGGCTTTGTCAAATTCTACTGCATGGTGTTGAAGCTGTGTTCTGCAGCTATGGCAGACTTTTCAGCACCTTCGTATTTTGTGTGTATGATATACTGTACATCGTCATGATTGTGCGTATTGGATCGAGCTCCGCGCTTGTGTGGGCATAGGTCACATCAAACCGAACTCTCTAGACCCAGGGGTCTTGGAAGCGTACCATCTACCTGTACATCTTCAATATTGAAAACCAACTCAGGCTAAACTATACCCATAAATACATAGCACGAAGATGTACTCAGATAAAAGTAATGAGATAAGAAAAATCTTTGTAACTAATATAATATAAAGCCGGTTGTACAGGTGACTGAACGAGTAAATGTTTAGGCACTTCCCGGCATGCTACCCCCTCAACCACATACTCCTTTTAACATGAGCTTTAAATGAAAGTGTGAAACCTTCGGGAAAATGATTGAAAACATAATCTTTTTAAGGCTCTGACAAATTGGTGGCCAAAAAGATGGGCTCTGAAAATCTACCCTACTTAGCCGACATATTCCATGACAGCGGCAAAACAGTTACAAATGCCATCAAAATACGAGGGCGCAGGCCGAGTGGGGCAGAAGGGTGAGTTCATGGTATAACATCGCTAGAAGATAAATATGAAAGCATCGGTTTAAATTCATTATGATTTTAAGATTTTATTTTAAAATGGCCTACTATGGTAAAATAAAAAGCTAAATAGAAATTCAAAGATTATGATTTCCGAGGACCAAACCTTACAAATGATTATATCAAACTTCAAAGTGAACTATGTTCACAAGTGCATAAAAGCTACGAGAATTCATTGAATTATTTTGAATTGTTATTAAAAGTTATAAACTGAGCATACGTTACGACAAAACTTAACTATATTTCTGGTTTTTATTTTAAAATATTTTGTTAAATAACCACAAGTATCAACCGGAGTAATATTCAATCTCGTCAAATCTTTGAAATGCAATTAAAAAGTAAAATGAAATTAGATGTGTAGCCAAAACAGTACAACAAAGCTCACCAGTTACATTACACCCGAGTTGTATAATGCCGATGGAAGCTTTAGCCAATGTAACATATGATTTGAAGAAGCTACCGATGCGAACGGTCAGTCCCTAGATACCCCCTTCCATTCACTCCCCTCACATCATACATCCCTCATACGTTCATAATTACCTAATATACAATTCCCTTATCTTCCACTCTGACCTCTTTGCCGTCCCAATCTGATAGCTAATCAAAGGGATATCTTTTCTCGACTCTCATCAGAATTTCTCTTTCTGGCCTCTCTTTGCCGTTTTCCCCTCCAGTGGAAGCAAAGTAATTATCGCCGTCGACGGTTTTGTTTCATGCTGGAGATTTATACGTCATTATGCATTTATTACGCTGTGTAACACATTGATCTTGGGTCCCTTGTTTTGTTAATGCGTTTACATTGCAAGCTCGTATAATGGCTTGTGAAGCCCGTGTCAGAAAAACAAGATCGGTGCAGATTTGTTCTGTTAAAAAGATCGGTAAAAAATATTATTTCCCAGTAAACAATACTGGGACTCGTGGCGTGGTCCTGTAATCCAGCTTCATGGAGGTCAGGTTTTGAGGATGATATAGGTCTAAAGCGGCTCAGATAGTCTCAGTGATCATCTGATGATATCCGCATCAACTACCACCATCGTTTAGACATATCAGACCATCACCTGCGTGGTTCGGAAGTCACGTTAAGCCGTTGGTCCTTGTATTTCCATTGGTCGTTGGGCTATTAATTAATGACCCATTCTAAGGAAGAGTCGGCCATGAGTTTGTAACAAGGCTAAACCTCAAAAACCATTACTACCAGACATCACACTCATCCTTCACCACATATTTGCCTTAAAATACCCTCATGAGAGTGGTCGGCATCTCAAATAGTGATATAGTGATAATAACATTTTCTATATATGTAACGTCATATTTTCTGCATAATATACGGAATACAAAGTTTTAAAAGTCCTCCACCCTCTGCCCTTCACCACATTTTTGAATGGCTGAAAGTGTTCAGATATACAGTAGTGTGAATAAACTATACTTATTACTTATACTCGTACTTACGTTTTTTTAAGTAAATGCTTAGTTGTAGGTGAAAAAATACCAGTAAATACTAACCTTAAAGTGTTTACTTGTCTTTGAAGTAATTACTTAAAACCGCACGCAAATACTTATTTGTAAGTAAGTACTTATGATTTAGTGTGAATAAAACACATGGTTTACTTATTTTTATAAGTAAATACTGCTCCATTTTTAAGGTATCTAATGACTTACCTTAAAATACACTTTCATCGAATTTCCTTTGGACAAATAAAATATTCATGCCGTCAGCAAGGTAAGATCCAGACCAGGGACCATGAAATGAGCACTGATCCCGAATAGAGCATTTTTCAAAACTTCATATACATTTATGTATACAGGGTGTTCATAAAAATTGTCACAGACTTTAGAATTAGGTTTATTAGGTCAAAATAAAGAGAAAATCAAGAGTAACTTCTTTTGGAAAACGCTTCGTTTACCAGATATCTGCAATTTGGTTTTTTTTCACTATTTATCTTTTATCTCCAACACCACTCATTGGATTTGATATTAAAACTAACAATACCAAAGTTTGGAAATCAGCCATTGTAAAACATTCAGTACAATTCAACCGTTGTTTCTCAAACATAAAATTATTGAAAGAAATTCAAAATTCACAAAATTTATATGCATTTGAAACACTTTTTATTGAAAAAATAAGCCGTTTTTATACATATAACTTCAGAATTAACCGGCCTGGTTTATTTCTTAGCATAACAAAACAAGACAGCTGACGTAACAGACAAGTATCTACTTATATTTAAGTAAAAGAAATACTTTTACTGAAAGTTAACCGCACGAATTTACTGAAAGCTATCAGTAATACCTTAACCAAAAAGTAAAAATTATTCACCTATTAATAAGTATTTACTAAACTTATTGAGTAATTACTTTACTTATTAAGTATTTACTTATAAGTAATAAGTATAGTTTATTCACATCACTCATTATCTGATAACTGTTTGAACTCAACTAGGATTTAATTAGAAAACTGGACTTTTACGGCCACTCCAGGAAGAAACCTACGTTTCGGGTATTTGGAAACTCCACCCGTTCTCAAGCGCCTAACCTAAACTTACGCTACATTAAAGATAATACTTAGTTAAGGAACCTAAGAGGACAAGTACGGGTTTCTAATTAAATTGTCTATCTTCCAATACATGTATTTACTTTTTAACTTCATTTAGTACCTTAACTTCATTTAGTAACCTAGTTTTCAATACAAAACGTTGAAATTATTATTATTTTTTTATAAGTGTCATTTAATTTAATTTCAAGAGCGCTTTCACCGGTTAAGGCGTCATCAGTTGTTAAAAGAAGGTAACATATGTATGAAACATTATCACAACTTAAAATTACATATACAGTTTCAAAGATCAGCCAAAAGTAAAACAGGCTCTTAATACATAGTAGTTCCAATTATTGTTAATTAAAGATTTGTGTTTTATTTTGAGCTTTCTTCTTGAATCCATCTTATATGAGTGGAAAAACAGTTACTAAAATTTAGAGAGGGCTGTGAGGGTCTTTATAAATGGTCATGTGTGCATTTTCAATTTTGATTCGTTTTGTTCAGGACGTCTCTTAGCAAATTAGGGTTAATGTTTCAAATTTGATTTTATGATTTTCACTAATAGTATGTTCCACTCATTTAGATTTTTCTGAACTTTTAATCTTATAATTATATATTATATTTTCTTCGATTCTTGTCTCAACCGGCCTAGAAGTCTGTCCAAAATAAACCTTACTGCACTCACAGTCAATTTGGTATACTGATTCTTTGGTGTCTGGGGTTTTGTTTTTAAGTTTTAGTTCGTTAATTGACTTCTCAAAATATTTTGTGTTTTAAAAGCGGTTCTAACATAATATTTGGAATTACTTTTCGAATATTCTCTGATACTAAAACCTAAAAGCAAAACCCAAGACGACAAAGAATCAGTATACCAAATTTGCTTGAATGAGTTATTTGTTTCAGTTTTGTTTAAAATTTTAATACCAACAATACAACGTGCACAAAAAATTAAGAAATCAAAAAACAAATAGATGAATCAAGCACATCCATGGCCAGTGGCAGCTGCCTGCTGACATCGTCAAACAAAGGGCGTCTGAACGGTACGAGGAGCTACCGTGAGCGCGAGCGGTGGAAGGGCTGACCACCGGTCAGAGAGACGGGGTGAGTGACGAGGAACCGTGTACTGTGTAGGAGGCGAGGAGGCGGTGGTCAGATCGAATTGATACCATACGAGTGCTCGATGGCCAATGGCTCGTTGGCGGAACATTAATTCCCGGAAACGAGGAAAGCAAGATTGGTTTAAAGCAACGAACCGCGATTCCGGCACTAGATCCAAACAAGCTCGGCCTGGTTCATTACCAATAATAACACGTTAGAGGGCAGTGTAAATATCCACTGGGCCCGGCCCTGAGCACGGCTCTCTCATACGCTTAATGTACGAGTAGCTGAGACTTGTACTTACTTTGTCCTACTCGTACCTTGGTGCGCGCAGCGCGTCGACTTGTTTATGTTAGTTTGAAAGTTTATAATAGTGGCGGAGAACAATTTAGTAAACAGAAAGAAACGTACTTTTCCTGCCTAGTTAAAAAACTCCAACCGTCTTCATAGGACTACAGTAATCTAGGAACTACATTTAATTAATATCTTAACTTAAGATCTAAGTTGGAATAGTCTCAGGTTAGATCTTAAGTAAAGATATTATTAAATGTAGTTCCTAGATTAGTGTAGTCCTCTGAAGACGAGTGAAGTTTTTTAACTACCCGAAACGTTATGAGTAGTTAAAAAAACGTTAGTAGTTTTTCTCCGGAAGTGGCAGGAAAAGTCCGTTTCTTTCTTTTTACTAGACTTGTTTATGTCTGTCAGCACGTTTAGAAGTCAAATTTGTCTAGCATTTACTGTTGCTATGTAAGCTTTCTATAGGAAGACGTGTGGCCAATTCGTAAATAGTAGTATTAGTAGTTTCCTGTTCTGTTTTCAGATTCTGCTTAAGTGTCGATCGTGCCGTCGTCTTGTTCTTAATTGGACGTAGCATACATTAATATTAAGAAGAATAACTAGCCAATGTTGTACCTGTATCAATTATTTATTTAACTTATTGTGTTTTCGCATCCAAATTAAAGTTAGGCTTAATTCATTTTCAAGTTCTTGCACGAGCATGCTGTTTTCTTGTACCAAGTTGCGTTTTGTTCTTATCTTGTCGCTAGACTCACAATGATTTAGTGTTTTTGTACTGATTTTAATTTTGTATTAACTGGCAACAAAACAGTGTTAGCTATCAGTTCCAAACGTAAAAAGTGTGTATACAAATTCATTAGCGGATCCGTGGCGGATTGGTATCGCACGCGACTCCGGAGCTCACCACTCCGGTGGCGCGGGTTCGATCCCCGCAGTCACCACTTACAATTTTTAATGTGACTATGCGGTGACGCTAGGTCATGGTCGAGGTTGAGTGATAGAGAGGACTTTGTAGTCCTAACTTCGCCTTGTTAAACAAGACAAACTTTACCTTTTTTTAATACAAATTCATAGTTGTTGGACAATAAATAATTTATTCTGTTTGTTCTTATTTCATATTGCCATCATATAAAATTTGTAAACGAATATTATTGTAAAATAGTGTAATCCGTTAAGAGTATAATTATAAATAAGTAAGAAAGTTAGTTTGATATTATTTTACTAACGTGTCTAGATCCACTTTAATTCTGCATATGTAGAATTGTATCATAATAACTTCAAACCCCTGATGAGCCAGTATACTTTTATGTAGATACTTTAGTTCAAACTGCATAAGAAATTCGTCATGTTATTGTGGGTGCTTTAATTAAATTAAAAGTATAATTTATAAAAAGTTATAGCTGTAATACAAAACATTCAATTATTCTATATTAAAGTTTCGTTCTAAGAAGGTAAGTAACAAAGGCGTTAATTTATCCTCTCGAGGCACACCACACTTTTACTTGATTGAAAACCCGTCCCGAGTATTGCAACTGTCATTACACAATCGATGCTTAAACAAAACAAAGAGCGAGCTTAAACACAAGGCTAATTACGAGAGAACAGAAGGTCTAGACAGAAACACAGGCACGGGGAAGAGAACGAAACATGAGCAAGTAATCTACAAACGTTTGTATGAACGCATTCGCCCAGAACAGTTCGGAATATGATTACGCTTTCAAACAAATTGAAGAGGAATATAAAGGAATGTTGTGCTGTGAAAGGCAGACCAATTGAAATAAAGCGGGAACGCGATATCTTGTTCGGCCTGACTCGGGTCGCCGGAGCTTTGAAGCGATAATGCTCAGACCGAAGCTAATTGAAGAAGCGGCATTCTGACTTCTGAGCGGTATTGACGCGTCCTGATGCCGAGCTTCACTTGGCTAATTTTTCGACTTTGATGCCGGCTTTCAGATGTCCTGATAGGAAATTCGATTTGCGAGACTGGTCCAGTAAGGGCAAGACGGCCGGACCGTCAGATTTCATTACGACAGATCAAACAGCGTGCACACTATAGAACTGTACAGTGGCACAAAGCTATGGATGTATCTTTCCTTTCCTTTCCTTTCAATCCGCTGTAGGGAAACCCATTAACGCTCGTCTGTTTGGATGAAAACACAGTGAATATGAGTTGTGACTACTGTATATGATATTTGCGTTTTATCGCCAGTTCGTACTGATTTTGCTCGATAGATGAGAGTCGTGAAAATTTGAGGAGGTGTTTGTAAGAGAGGCGTATTATTTAGGAGTGGGATTTGAGATATATGTGGTACAAGCTTCCTTGGGTTGTTTTAAATAGTGATTTTTATAATAACACCTCATTTTAAAAATATAGATCAGTACATGCACTTAGCTCTAATAAATAAATAAATACATTTTTTAATTGCAGAACCTCTCACAATGTATGGCAATCGTCAGAAAAGTTGATTGAACTAAAATTTTCCTTTCACTCTCACATCTAAGTCTCTTTTATACATACAATTTTTCCAATCTATCTCTCTCATCTCACTCATTCGCAACTTTGCGATGGTTCGAACTGCTTGTTTTTGAAGGATGATTTCTTCATGGAAATTCTTCATGATTTTTATGAAAATTCTTCTGATAAAAATAGACTATTCGGATTTATAATATATAACATCAAAAACCATTAATGTAGCAACACCCTACACAAGCCCTTTTTCCAAAGATAGCAGTCATCAATGTTTTTCATACGCCCATTTTAAAATAGAAGACATACTTTTTGTATACAGTTAGTTGGCTTTTCTTTAAAATAATGGGGTTTACGTTAACTTTTATTTAGAACACTATTTAAAATTTAATGATGTTCATACATAGAGTATGAAGCTATAAACGTCGTTGTAAAAACATTGTGATGAAAGAAAATATTTATTTAGAAAATATTTTGATAAGCAGGTAGTTTGTAAATTGTAAGCAAACTCTCAAGGACAGGTCAATTTGAACATATATTTTATAGTAAATTGGCAACGTTTTAAAGGTTTGCATGTACCCAAAATAAAATCCGCATTATGTTGGGTCATTTTAGAGGACCTGGTAAAACATCCGTTATCCAAAACATCACAGAACAAAAACAAATGAACGAATAAAACTGCATATATACCAATGAAAGTATAAAGAACCCAATACGGGCATCTCCGGACAAAGGGTTTATACCGGTATACGCCCTTATTACATATAACTCCTCAGTTATGCTGTGAAGACAACCACTGTATCGGTATTAATTTCTTTTAAAGAGTCTGCGCATTTATAATCTGGCGCATCACACTCACGCGTATAGCCTCACCAATGCCGTTCCATGCCCTCAAATGAATACACACCGTACCTAATTAGTGCAGTGTTAAATACGACACTTGCGTGTACGGCTCTATATTGTTTACCGGCAGGACTGTTCGAATCAACGTGATTCCGACCATTGTGCGATAGTTTTATGTGAGAAGTGACTCGATAAAATTATAACCAGAGCTCAACAATTACAAAAGCCAACAGCCCTTCACCGGTCGAGTCGTTACCTGCAGCGTTAAACTTGATATAGTAGGAGGAGATAAACACGCGAGCAGGTCTGCGAGCGGTGAAGCGACGGAACGGTGTAGCGATGTAGTGGCGTAGCAGTGTAGCGATGTAGCGACGAAAAAATAAACGTTTTATTTCGTAAACAACATAAATTTCATTGAAATTGTCAAGTTTTAAATATTTTGGAAGCTGAAATTTTGTCACTCACACTTAAATCGAGAACTTATTCATGCATACAATTTTTTCAGTCATACCGGCTCATTCATTCGAACTCTATTCCTTAAGCACCCGTAAGCCGGTAACCATTTGGTTTCCCATTGGTGTACCAATATCTCGTCTGAACTATAGAATGTGTTCTGAATGCGGCCAAAACTGCTTTCCGACGAGATTTAATCGCCCGTAGCGTTGGAGCACATTTGATCGAATTTGGCAATTTGTTGACCCGCCTGAGAAGGTAAACGCTCGTAAGCCACCGTTCTGTGTCACCCAGTCCGTTAGTTTTCCCTGCCTCTAGTTTCATAGGAATGTATGTCTACACCTCTTATGGGATCGCGTTTGGTTTTGAAGAAAACACATACCTACATCAAGAAAGTAGAGGCAAGAAGTGTCTACAGATTGAGTGAGACCTTTGAACAATGGTCTGCACGAATCTCTCTCCATTAAAATTGTGCAATGGTTCGTTTTTTCTTTTCTTATGAAGAATGAAACGTGATGTAGCGGTGAAGCGATGGAACGATGTAGCGATGAGAAGCGGTGAGAAGGGATGTAGCGATGAGAAGCGGTGAGAAGGGATGTAGCGATGAGAAGCAATGTAGCAATGAGGAGCGGTGAGGAGCGATGTAGCGATGAAGCGGTGAGAAGCGATGTAGCGATGAGGAGCAGTGAGGAGCGTTGTAGCGGCAGGCAGGTCCTCAAGAACAATGACCCACCGTGTACTTTGCCATAGCTGTAATTGCACGTCACACGAACGTTTGCTTTAAATCGCTAATCGTTTCACAGCGAAAATAAGATTGGGCTGTTACTGCCTTTTTTGCTTTTGCTAAATAGGAACGTAATTTGCACGCGAACGGAAGGCATAGGTATTCTTCTAGTAGCTATCTAACTGGATGGGTTAATGATTGGACGAATGTCTAAATTTGATAATGTCAAAGTTCGGATATGCACAGGATCCTCAATGTTATCAACCGTCAATCGAGTATTTCGTCAAGTGCATTATTTTAACTCTAAATCGTGTCAACCTATAATATCTTTAACCACAAGAAAATTGTTTGTGTTCAAAGAAAAAGGTTCTTACCGTCAGAACAACATCAAAAATCGATGAGAACTTTGTTCTTGGAAGGCCTAACCAGCTATTAAAAGATTTATTAGATTGATTGTGTGTTCCATCAACTAAATTCAATAAGAAGGTCTCTTAGAAGTATGTGATGTAAAGTTAATAGTGGTACAGACCTACACCCAGTTATGGTAAGGTGTATACACGTAGCCTTTGTTTCCACGGCCACAGGTTGTCTACTGCAGCAGGTTAGACCGCCCGTCTTAGGAAAGCAACGAGCGGAGTAACCACTAGATTGATAGTCATTGTTTACACAGTGGGAAATGTTAATGTCACTTAAATCTGCGATACTCATCGTCTGTACACCGGAACGATGAGAACGGCTAGATGTGGAGTAGATAGGCTGTTCGCAGATTGGGAATTCAAATGTAGCGGACTAGCGGAGGTGGTAGAGTGGGGAGACCTCATTACGAGTAGGTAGGGTTCACACAGGGTCGAACCTAGAGACGGCCGGTAGAGGTCGCCACGTCCACTGACCACTCTCGGTTACTTTTCCGATTGTCGGTTCCAGTGACGACGCGATACCGGATGATTTAGCGGGCCGACAAAACCAGTCTGGGGAAATGGTTATGGACGTAATTAAGCGAGTCTAGGAAACTCCCGCACCTCGGAGTTTTGTCCGATTGTATGCTAATCGGCACAATTCGGCGTCGAGGAGGCGAAGGATACGCTCCGCTAGTTTAACTCGTATATCAAGTGCCTCCAAATTAAATTGATTCGGTTAGGTGGAAGTAAGAGGCCCAATTAACCGTGTGCACCTCGAGTCACTAATGCACAAGATTAAGTGTTATAGGAAGCATAGGAACATTCCAAATCGTAGTTATGCAAACGCCTTTATTCTTTGTAGTGTGGCTGGTCAGGAACGTTTAGTTAAAAACCTGTTTTACAACTATGACGTCATAATAATTATAAAAAACATATTCTTTAAAACTAGTTAAATCAAGGCAGAAGTTGCTCAATATTGAAAATGAGAAGAAAACGAATTCCGTAACATCAAAAACCAATATTGTACATTATATTTAGGACGAGGTCTTTCAAAAGCCGCCAGGCCCGTACAAAAATGACAAATATCTTTGCCATAACTTTTTGTCATTTAGTTAGTAAGATAATGTTGATTATTGTAATTTTCTAGTGAAGTAAGACTGCTAATTTGACAACTACTGCCGAGCGTACTTCGTGCACATTGCACTTGTGTAATGTAAAAAAATTGAATTAACATGTTTCTGAAACTTATTCCGATTCTGAAAGGTCTCGTCCTAAATCAAATTCACAATATTGTTATTTTCGTGTAGATATTTTAAAATTAATTTGTTTAACTAGTACTGGACTGAACAGAACATGTGAACCTAGAAGGGAATGAAAAGACTGTTCTACTAGTAGGTGGCTTATTCCAGGGGTAAAAGCTGGCCGGTAGCGTCTGACCCTTTGTTAACTATCCAATTACTAAAGGTAAACCTGCAGGCTGGATATAAACTAGAGACTATCTTACATTGATTATCCCATGCAGTTCTAGTTGGGACCACAGTTAATCGTATCGTGTGCAACACTGTTTGCAAATGAGCTAATATTTAAGTATTCTTTATAATTTGTCTCAAAGCATTGCATTTTAATAAGCTGAATGTAACAATGCCGTATCAGGATAAATCACATAGTTCGCGCTATATTCGATGTTACGTTTATAAATTTAGTTTGTGGACATTTTATAATGACTAACTCTTTAAAACTCAAAGAACATATACAGGGTCAGGCAAAAGTGTGGAAACGCCTTTATAACTTTTAGCCAGTTTTTCAGCGTAACCAAGCGTGGTACATGTTATTAAAGTTATCAAAAGTATCTTTTAATGCATACTGACACTTTGCCCAAGTTTTCAAAATGGGTGATTGTGGGGAGGGTAGCCCCATAATTTTCATAGGGAAGCCCCATCGAGTGACACCTCATTTTAAAGGTCTTGGACCTTATTAAATTTTGATGAATGCTGAAAACTAGACGTCTCTAACATAACCCAGAAAGAAATGGCGTCCATTTTAAGTTACACAGATTTTTATTACGTGAAAGTGTGGAAACGCCTTTATAACTTTTAGCCAGTTTTTTCAGCGTAACCAAGCGTGGTACATGTTATTAAAGTTATCAAAAGTATCTTTTAATGCATACTGACACTTTTCTCCAGTTTTCAAATTCGGTGATTTGGGCGGGGAGGTAGACTTAAAACTCTGTGTAACTTAAAATCGACACCATTTATTTCTGGGTTAAGCTAGATACTTCTTATTATCAAAATTCATAAATATTTTCTAAGCCCTTCAAAATGATTTGTCACTCGATTGGGCTTCCCTATAAAAATTATGGGGCTACCCCAATCCTCCATTTTTAAAACTGGGGCAAAGTGTCAGTATGCATTAAAAGGTACTTTTGGTTCCTCTAATAAAATGTACCGAGTTCGGTTGCGCTGGAAAAACTGGTTAAAAGTTATAAAGGCGTTTTCACACTTAGCCTACGAATAATACAAATCTGGGTAACTAATTAACATCCACGCCATTTCTTTCTGGGTTAAGAGAGAGAGTTCTAATTTTCAGCATTAATCAACATTTTCTAAGACCTTCAAAATACGCTGAAAAAACTTGTCATAAAGGCGTTTCCACAATTTTGCCTGACCCTGTATACAGAGACCGTAGGGCCCAGCGAAGAAAATGTTGTTCGACCCAAAAGAATGACCTCCAATTAAATTTATTGATTCAAAGATCAATACACCATTTACTTAAAGATGTGAGATGTACAGTTGTTGCATCTCTCACAATAACTGCATCTCTCATAGTTTTAAGTTAGGTTTTAATTGATCTATGAATAAATAAATATAATCGGGACGTGAGCCTTTTGAGCCGAACAATATGGTCTTTGCTGAGCCATACGATTTGTATTTTCACACGTATATTATTTTAGCTGTATAAAGAATTTACCAGTATGAAAATGACTAATAATAATAATAATAAATTTATAATATAATAATAAATAAGTTTATTTTCCCTTTTCAACAGGATATATTACAAGTAAATCACAAAAATTCTTGAAACATTCAGATAAATAACTTTAAGCTAAACATCACAAATAAATACAGAACTACATAACATACCGAATCATAAAATAACAAACATTAATAGGAAAATATCAGGGGTCTCGTAGACAATTGTCAGAAGTGAGACCTCCTTCAATTGAAGAAATATATAAATGCATGAGACAGAGATAAAAACAAACAAAGCATTACGGATAAAAAGAATACAAAACTAGTTATGAGTAACGAGCGTATGACTAATATTATGAGGATAAATTAATGTCATACGGTAGAAAGCTTCTGTGAATTTTCCACCGTTGAATAATAAAAAAAAAACCTGGGTCAGTCCAGGAATATATATATAAAAATTCTGATAAAATAAATTTAAGAACTTTTGCTGCTTAGCTATTTTTCGCAATTCGGAGTTCACAAATTATTTTAAACTAAACCGTTTGTCTAACTCAGTATACTTTTATATCTACCCATTGAAGCAAGCTTACATTCTCAATAGCATGTAAATTTGAACCAAATAGAAACACATTCAAGCGACTAACCGGAAATGGTGGAAAGTTCTTGAGTTCAGGAGTTATTGACTTTAATAATACCTCATTTTGAATTCTGATCCGAGCCGTCGTCAGATGAAAATGGAACTGCGAAAGAGAAACGTTGAAGTGAATTTACATATAATAAGGGGCGGAAGGTTGTGCGAAACTAAGGACGGTATCCAGATTAGGGAATAATCGCATTCAGCCAAACAAGCTACGGTAGGGCAAAGTACTGAATATTCACTAGCTATTCTGGCGTCAAAATATCCAATAGCGATTCACAACGTAACAGTGCTCTCGATACACTATACTACTATACTGTACACTGTATCCCCGTACAGTGATGCACTGTCCTCCTTTTCCTAAAGTTAGGTCCAACCGTAATTTTCTAGAGACCTGATAGTGATTGTAAACATATTTATTTCCATATACTACCAACGTTTAGCCAGCGCTGAAATTCTAACTAAACGACACACTTAGTCCAATCAAGCCATGAACAGAATTCAATCATATCGCCTTTTCAACAGAATTCAATGCTGTATGGGTATAGGCATCCACATATCAACTCGCAGTTGAACTGCAGAGTTGTTTGTTTTATGTATATACTAGCCGAGAGTACCCCGCTTTGCCTCGGGGCTTTGTGTATATTGTAAGAAATTTGCAAATTTAAAGTAACCACAAAAAATAGTTTCCTAAATATCCTTAGAAAACCCACTTAGTTTACCTGTTAGTTTACCTTGTAAGTGTTGACCACCTTGTAAGATGCATAGTTACTTCCGCCGTTCCGGCCGTTTTTAGAGCCCACTTTGGGTGTTTAAAACTTGTTTTGAGGATGTTATATGGACTTCAAATGTAGCGAAAGACACGTTGCGTGATTAGCCTAACTCTCAAACAAAGTTCCATAGTCATAGTTTCAGCCGATTTTGACTTATAAGCAGTCCAAAATGCATAAACACATTTTCAGAGTCCACTTTGGTCCCTTGCCATTTATCTTGTGGATGTTGTATGGATATGAAATATAGTTAAAGACACACTGCGTTATGGTGCTTTGCCCGTAAACAAAGTTTTACCGTCATAGTTTTTCACCGCCATGGCTTCAGCTGATTTTGAGTTATAAGCAGTCCAATATGCCTTAAAAACGTTACAGACAGACATACAGGAGGTTTTTGACGCCAGTTTCGGGTTTTGCAAAATATATAAACACCAAATAACCAAAATCTGATGGATTCTTTGCAATGTACAGATGTTCCTTTTGATACTATAATATTTTATCCGTGGCAAACACGGGTACACAGCTAGTTTAGATGTAAATACTCGTAAGTGTTGGCTACCTTGTAAGAGTCATAGTTACTCTCGCCGTTCCGCCCGTTGTTAGAGCCCGCTTTGGTTTTTAGCAATTTGATTCCAGGATGTTATATGGACATGAAGGGTAGATAATGTCACAGCTCGTGATTAGCTTAACCCTCGAATGAAGTTTCATTGCCATAGTTTCAGCCGATTTTGACTAATAAGCCATCCAAATTGCCTTAAAACGTGTTCAGAGCCCCCTTGGGTCCCTTGCCATTTATATTGTGGATGTTTTATTGATACAAAACACAAGTAAATACACTGTGTAATGGTCTAAGTCTCACCGCCATAGCTTCAGTCGATTCTGAATTATGAATGGTCCAAGATACCTTAAAAACGTTACAGACAGACATAGTATATGCAAAGTATATAAACACCAAATAACCAAAACCGATGGATTATTTGCAATGTATAGACAACATTCTTATTTTATTTATATATATTGACTGTAAGAAAAAGAAGTTAATGAACCTTTTATGCACTCATGTATGACTTAGCCAATTACTGTTATTGTTCAACGGCTGAGTAAACTGGACTCTTTGGTTGGATACAGCTGCTAACACAAGCAAACACTAAAGCATTTCTCCTCCATTGGCTGTGCATAAATATGTATTATTGTGTTCTTTGTTACAGTTGGTCAGTCTGATTCACGGCTGTGATTGGTCGTCCGCTGCTCCAAGCCAGCCAATGCCTCTGTGTGTAGTTTAAAGTAAGTTTAAAATCAAATGAGTAAAAAAGGAAAAATGCACAAAACAACAATAAAAAAGTAATGTCATATAGTGGTAGGTGACAGGTCAGCTTACGCTGATTACTTTTAGGTTAGCTCATATCATTATCTTAACTCTTAGGCTTTCGCGGCCAGTGTCACAACTCTAATATAGTTATTCCGGTTCACACCGCGTCCAATATTCGTAATTATGTTGAGATATTTCGGCTTCAGCCACTGATTGTAAGATGGTACTCCACAGCGAGGCCGAAATATCTCAACCTAATTACGAAGTTTGGACGCGGTTTGAACCGTAGGAACTAGAATTTAGTCAGATCCTAAAATGTTGTGTTATGTTTTTGGTTACTTTTCACCTGAAGACGGGATCAGATTCCAGACAACAAAACGTCACGTTATTTTTCTTCAAACAAATAACGTTTTTTACGTGTCAAATTGTTTGAACACTGCTTAGTACGTATAGATTCCAAACCGCCCGTCCTGTTCAAAACAAGCCTAATGACCGGGCCGCATAAGCAGTCAAGCCCATCGGTTTGACGTACATTTTACACACTTTACTGGCCACCCAAATGAGCGAAGATGCGATCTTAAAGACGACGAATAACTATAAAATAATTAGTGTGTTCAATAATGAATGGGAACTGACCGGACACCTGTCAATTATGAGGCCAATTAGGGGTTTACTGTGGAAGCCGAGTGGCAGAGTGGCAGGACGGTGGTAAAATGCTATGCTATACGAGTATTAGGCCTATCGTAACGCACTGATCTGTGACTGTCGAAGTCATGGTGTGTGCCCATAGGTCTGCCAAGTTGCCTTACTTGAGTGTCTCGAGAAGGTATCCTCTAATAGCTCTTGTTAC
This sequence comes from Matsumurasca onukii, assembly GCA_018831715.1. Taxonomy (NCBI): domain Eukaryota; kingdom Metazoa; phylum Arthropoda; class Insecta; order Hemiptera; family Cicadellidae; genus Matsumurasca; species Matsumurasca onukii. Next base: position 37,146,590 of record CM032064.1, read on the forward strand.
ACTTTAGTTCTGAGCACTTCAGAATCAAAATATTTTACTTTCGTGTATTGGTGTATTATACAGGGTGTCACAACAATGTGTAGTGCGCTATGCAGAACCACATTCTACATTCAAAAATAGGTCAAAAATGCCTTGTAACATTTTTTATTTCGGCTTAACTTAGCCGTAATACGTCATTTTGTATATTTTTGAAAATAATCAATAATTGAAAACCCATTTGAGATATGTTTATGACACTTTGTATAACTGTCTTAATAACATTTTAAAACATATTTTTATCTTACTCAATTTTTAATTGTGTTTTAACACTTTATTTTCAGTTACCAGTTTTCATGGAATTTGAATTTTTAAAAGACCGCCATTTTGAAAGATAAAAGGTATTTTTGGAAAATGTTACCACGAATACAATGAAGAATTATACCAAGTTTCATAAAATATCTCAAAGGGGTTTTGAATTATTAATTTGTTTCAAAATATAGGCTACAAAATGGTGGATTACGGCTAACTAAGCCGAAATAAAAAAAATGTGACTAGACATTTTCGACTTACTATTATAAGAAGAATCTGGTTCTGCATAGCGCGCTTAACATTTTTGTGACACCATGCATATGAGTGATACATATGATGAGGATTAATAATAAATAATTGATAATAAATCAATTATATCGTTTCTTGATAAATAATCAAGACATGCTTCTGATCTAATCACTACCATCATTTTAGTGAAAAAACTGCAAATTCGTAATCACCCGACTTGTCAGGTATGGCTAGAAATATGTTTGAAACTGAACAAAAGCTCCACTTTATCTTAATATATTTTAACAAACCACTATTTCATAACCCACCATCTGTATAGAACTATTCGATTAGCATCCACCTGCTTCAATGAGTACAACCATCACTTCCTCGTGTCCGTTCCGTTTCCCATCCAAGTCCACCTTTCTCACCGACACCAACTTCTAAATTTTCACGGTTCGGAAAATGCGCACTGAGGAGGTGGGAATTATTCAAATGCACGGTCTCGCATTAAACGAGGAAGTGGGCTGATGTGATAGGTCAGATAGGCGGAGCCGTACCGTCCGTCGCGAACTCCACGTACACCGATGGACTACAATAAGTGAAAATAAATTACCTCTACAATCGGACCCATTCTCGTACCGGCTTGCATCCAATTACGCTAATTTTGTTTACATTTGCTTACATTAGGGCTGTCAGGTCGGACAGAGAGGCCCGAGGCGCTTTCTCTCGTAGGGCGTGAAATCGAGAACCGAGATCGAGTCTTGAGATCTGAGTTGAGAGTCGGTTCCTGGCCAGTGAGTGCTGAGTGCGGAGTGAGGGCCCGGCAGAGGGCGGCGCGGACACAGTCATCACTCGCACACTTCTTATCTCGGCATCATCGTAATTTCTAGAAAGTTGCCAAATGCTCCAGTCGTCATTACCTCTACTGTCTTTTGTGTAATTCCCCGTTAAATGTTGTGTTTTTTCCAAAATCGTCTATAGCCCAGACTAGTTGGAGTGGTGGTTCGGTGGTATAACCGATTTACACCTGAAGACGGGATCAGATTGCAGATCCCGAAACGTCGTGATAATCTTCCTCACTAACGATGGAAAATGTCCGCAATAGTTTTAAGCCTGAAACTCTCCCATAGTCAACAACAAACTTTAAACAAAGAAGAGTAAAACCCATAGTTTGGAAGTCACGTTAAGCCGTTCCATTAGTCGTTGGGATATTAACTTTTGACCCAATCTGGGGAACAGTCGGCCCTGGTTTGCAACAAGACTACCCCTCATTACCCATGAAAAAAAACCTCATCATACTCACTATGCATCCCATATTCACCCTAAAATACCCTCTGGGAGTAGTCGGTGTCTCAAATCAAAGTAAAATATCAAATTTAACTTAGGCTTAGTGGCCGGTGAACTATTGTCTAGTTATCCTGGTTCACACAACGTGAAATTATCATTGCAACTAACCTATTGCGATTTGCAGCCTTGTGACTAATAGGATAGCAGACAGAAAATATCTCAGTTTCGGCAAATCAGTGACTGAAGATGGTATTCCACAGTGAGTCTGAAATATTTTAAGTTTATTATAATGATAATCTGTCGCGGTGTGTAAAAGGGGGCGAGGTTTACAAATATGGAGGTATTGATAAACAGCAAATTGTTTGGGCTAGCGAAGAGCAGCGAAAGAGTAGTGGGTCTTCGTTAAGAAAATACTACAGGATTAGGTCAAAGTGGTATATATAAAAATTACAGGCAAATAGATAATTGCTAAAGCAGAGGATATTTACAGTTAACGTCACTGAATTTAATGTTACAATTTCACACACATTGATATCTCATCCAAACATTGTTTCATGCAATTGTTCATACAAGGCGGACAACATAATTGTGTTACTTTGGATTTGGTCTAATCTATCAAAACACCAATAAAAAGGAATAATTATTATGAGTGGGACTCGAATTTGTAGACAAAGACCTTTAGGTAAGTACAGGTAAATAGCTTAGCCAAGATTACAATTGTTTTACTTACAATATACATTTTTGTGTATTTTAAAGTTAGATTAAATTTCTTACAATACATCCATTTTACTTTAATTTTGTTGTTGTTAATGGAAAGAAACTAGTTGAAGTACCTCACCTGTACCTACAAAGTTACGGAACTCACGAAATACTACCTAAGCATAGAAAACCACGAACAAAGAGACCTACAATCACGTGACACTAGAGCAAGACCCTCCACAAGACCATCGGTGTTGATTAAGACTTAAATTTCTTCCGGAGCCGACTGGGAAGGATATTCCGATTTTCCTGGCGATTTAACGCATTTCTTTCCAAATAAACTTAACGTTTCAAGGATGGAAACTTTGTTTCCAAGATCCTCTTTTCGAAGGCGAATTATTCGAGTGAGTAATCAAGTTAAGATGAGAGGCGACCGAGGGCAGAACGAAGAGAAGAAGTCACTCTTCAATTCAAATCACGGAGCCAGAAACAATCGGCCAATCCAGAGGTGTAAAGGTGATTGATAATAAGTCTGCCAAACGTAGCGGAACGAGGGGAGGCGGATTTTTACATTCCTTAATTCCGCCGAGGGGACACTGTCACCGTTACCTAACCACCGTGGCCGCTCTTCGGCAGTGGGCCGATATTTAAATCGAGTGGATGGCTGTTTGTCGCTGATAGAATGTACAAATTAGCTGTATTCATTAGCCTCCTCATTATAGATTCCCTCGGATTCTTTCAAAACAAGGAGTTGAGCGTTTTCTCTGCCTCTTATCTTCATTGGGTCCCCTACCCCTATTGACAAGCCAATTGCTTCTATTAAGGGAGTTTATTTAGCTGTCTTCTATTTTATCCTTGTTTTCATACCAGGGTCCTCATTACTGCGTTTCCAAAGCTACAAACACTCTCGAGAGATCTTTTGTATTCAAACTAGTTCATGGAGTTGGCAAACCAAACAGAATCAAATTTAAACTGGTAATACATAATCGATGGAATTGTATAAAAACATGTAACCATCCATTTTAAAAGCAGCAACTAAACTCAAAAGTTCCAAATAATGACAAGTTAAGTAAGAACTAAGTTGCAAACATGAATAGCTTGATTAACTATGAGCATATTATGTCTTAAAATTTTAAAAAATTTTATCGGTTCGATCTTGTATATAGTCAACCACTGATAAAAGGCATAGATAGCGTTTAGAAGGTAAACTGGCATGATACTAGTGTCTAGAATGTAGTTGTCTTAAATGGTCTAAAATATTGTCACTTCACGAACCAAGAATATCTAAAACACTAACAATGTTCGCTAATAGAACTAGTAAAGTCGTGAAGACATTTGTTTTTAAACTGCCCTTTTCTAAAATTCATCGACCTTGAGACACATTGGGAAAGGTAAACACCTTCTTCACTGATTATCTCCCGTCGCTCAACAACCATCAAACTAACCAACATATTAATAAATGTTTTGAGTAAAAGAAGGTACCGGGACTTAATGAAATTATTAACAACTAATTGTGCCAAAAATGTCTTTTTGTAAGATACATCTATATAGATTTAAAACAATGCTGTATATGACGATAATTTATGTTTTAATAATAATAAGTACTTAGTCATGTAAACAAATCATACTAACATCGGGAGCAAGATTAGTAAAAGTTGGGGAAGAGAAGTAAATGGTAAATTGATTCAACAAAGCTCATTGTTATTGTATAAACTATTGGGTTTCCTCCGGCCTGTCTTGAGTAAAATAATGTCTTTGATAGTAAACAATCATTTGTTACGAAAATAATGTAAGTTAGTTGTTTTAAATGTAAATAAACCGGCTAGACGAGTGTCAATCAAGGAAGAATAATGAAAATATGATACAACATTTGATATTGTTGCAACCCACAACTGAGTAGCCTGATTTCCGAGTAGGCCTATTTTCAGGATTTTTATAAATTTTAAAAATGAATGCTCTAACTGGAAAAAATTTGTTCAATCAATTTGTTTGTTTAAGTAGTTGTAAAGAAATGTGTCGTTGTTATGAACTTCTTAGCCACCTAGTGGTATAAGTACGTGATGTATACGTACTCATAATAAAATAAGCATGGAAAAAGCTTTTATCTAATCATCAGTTATGTTTTAGGTTAGTATTAGCAGTGAAAAATTTAGCAATTCCCATAGTGGCTGCAGGGGTGATATTGCCAGCAACACCCGATACTCGTCTTTAAACTGTTCACTCACTTTCTATATATCAACGAGACCACGCGAGGGAGATCATTTAGAGAGCAACAGGTCGTGCGGGTTTTACCCTCGATTCCGTCACAAAAGTGGAGTTTCCCACAAAAGGGATGAAAATGAAATTATTTCCAATCTGTCCCGATACGCATCGACGGCGGTGAAATCCGCCCCTCCACGAATTGAGGTCTCAATTTCCTCCACATAAAATAACTGGAAGGAGCAAACGCGGTGCATTCAAATCGACTTCCGCCGAGGTGCGAGGTGCCGGCTCGTTTACCCCGCGCTCCGTATTATCAAAAAACTATTAATCTCGCTTTGGTCGCGAGTGAATGATGCGTACCGGCCGACCGAACGAGAAATCTTTGATTAACGACTACCTAATGATTGTTCGAATCCTTTCTGTAAAAAGTCGGGTCCAAATTAACGCGGCCCGGTAAGCGTAACAGAAGGCCGTAATGACCGACTGCCGACAGGAAGAAGGAAATTCGGCTCACAACGGCTTATTTTGCCGAGAAAATGACATGTAGTGCGTTGCGGCGTTGTGGCGTTGTGGTAGTGTATTCATCGCGACACAAGTCTGTAGATTAGTGTTAACATCATGGTCCTGGGACACCGACCTGCTTTGTATAGTGTGTAGGTCTACTGTATACACTGCCCAGTCAGTCACAGAACTCAGAACCCTTTCACTCTAGCTGGCGTTGGCCTGTTGATAGATCTACTTGTAAATACTGTAGTTCCTTATTTACCTGTTTACTGGTTTATTTTAGACTCACTTTAAAATGACAAATCCCGATTAACTGAATACGTTTACCTATAAATGTATATTTAACACAAAGAGTAAACAAAATTGACTGCTAAACATCAAAATCGCCTGGGATAAATATTACGAGAACCTTAAGATATTATTGCAAATCAATCTTTATTGTTGTTAAAAATATAAACCTCCTATTAGAGTTTAAGAGAAAGAGGAACATTTTCAGTGGTTTTTCTTCAAAAATATTTTTTATTTATGACCGACCACTGTAGTTTGGAATTCAAAATACATAAGTTTTGTGTTTTGTTGTTTTTTCTTACACCTGTTTAATTGAATTGTAGGTGTTTAAATAGGAAGGACCAGTGTGACGTGACAGTGACACGCTGACCTAGGGTACCCCACTAGCCACTAGCCACTAGCCACTAGCCACTATCCTGACTCGATTGGTATTGCTGGTCGACCGTGATTATTCTATCATGCCAATTCAATATGCTACTCGACCACGCTTACACAACAGCTATCAGCACAATAGCTATCAGTTACGCTGTTGACCTTCGTTGTCACCCACTTGATCGTTCTGTAATCGATACTATTTTAGAACGTCAATTGACACCTTCAGGCGCAGTTTAGTTGTAAATTGTGAAATGTTTCAGTTGGTTAATGGAAGACACTTTCAAAGCGTCAATTTGTCAGCAAACGACTCAGTTGTGCTGATGATTTCGGCGTGTGTAAAACAGTGGAGGCCCGAACGTCATTGAATGTTGTATACTTTAAAAGAATAAATAATTTGTGATTAAACTTAACTCTTTAATAGATAAAATGATGGGCAACATGGGAAGTATGTTCATTTCCGCTGTTATTTATATTTTCATGGGATTTGTAATTTCTGTTACAGCCTAACGGGTGAAGGCCCCAATTGTTTTAAATACACAAATCCTCATGTGGCACCTCAAAAGAAAGGGAATTTTAATACACATTCAACGACGAAAAGAAAGATTTGTATCTCAACTCGTTTTTTTGTCATACCGTACCTATTTAAAGATTACGACAAATTAGATTTAAAATGCAACATTTCCCATACAATTATTTTATGACAAATTTTTACTGAAAATCCTCTGAGGGAAACATCACAACCCTGTGACATAATCCCATAGAGTACGAGTATTTTGAAGAAGAATTAGTCATTAAAATATGGATATGAAATGTAGCATTTAAAACCTGATTTCTTGTAATATTTAAATATGAATTTACTAAAAAACGAGTCCGGGAAAGAATTAAGAATTCTTGCCACAAAGAGGAGGGTTTGCGTTTATAAAATTTGGGGGCCCTCCCCTGGCATTGGGGTTGGGGTGGGTGACGCAAAGTACGTCAAAACCAACATCAGGATCCAATAAAAACATTCCCAAAAAGGGTTTTAAACATTTTTCAAAAACTAAGGTGGGAGGGGTACATTTAAAACTCACCCCATACATATTGTCAAAACATAAGTAGAACAAGACAATCTAAATTGATTTTATAGCAAAACCGACTGTCTGCGGTGAAATACAAGTTGAGAAATTAAGTGCGGAGTGAAACGAATGATTGCTAATGGCTGAAGCAACCGGGAACAAATACAAACTTCCTTTTGTCGCCAGTTAGATAAACAGAAGAGCACTCGTTAGTAGTTTGTAAAAGTTGTGTAAGTCAAGCGAAGCGGTTCACAACCCCTCTCTAGTCTCTACGCCTGAACACTGAAACGTGTCCTGCACAGGGAGAAACTGCAATACGGACTTTTACACCTTCGAGCTTGTGTACAAACTCATATTGAATCAATTAATTAAGGGTCCACCTCAGCTGCTCGGGAAACTTTAGTATTAATGCTATTTTGACGAAACATCTCTTAAACGAAAGATAAACATATTATTCAGGGTGTCCTATAAGTAAAGTGCCAAACTCTAGGCAAATAAAGAGAAGATTAAGAAGATTTCTTTATTTTGACCAATAAAACCTTTCTTGACGAGTCTGGCACTTTACTTATGGGACCCTCTGTATAAGTTTGCCTGTAGTTCATTTTTCAAAGAGTCTTTTAGTTTTGTATGTTAATAAAAGTTAAATTTAGAAAACATGGAGTGTTTTAAGACCTTATTTAAGAAGCTAAAAATAGGATTATCAAACGTCTAATCACAGGTAAACACAGATAAACTCTTTGTGAATTTAACCTTCATATTCGCATTCTAGCATATACATTATAAACTAAGAAGCTTTATTTATGGTTTTATACTCATTTTAGTACCTAGTTTACTAAACAGGAACTCTAGGGTTTGTTTGTGCCCAAAATAAACCTACCTCATGGGTTTATATTGGGCACAAACAAACTAATGTAAGAGTTTAACGTAATTAAGTTAGGAAAACCCGATTCTTTCATCAAAACTGTAAAGAATTACCCTTCTATTGGTTGTGCATAAACAAGTCTACAAGATCTAGTAGATTATAAAATAATGATTGAAAAGTTAAAGAGAATAGGCATTGGAGGACGTTTGTTCGCTCTTTTTCAAGATTATTTCAAAGACAGGAAACTATTAGTTAATATTGGTCCTTATAAAAGCAACGACTATGATCAAAAATATGGCATGATTCAAGGGAGTATATTGACACCCATTTTGTTCAATATTTATGTTAACGATTTGGCGAGCCTAAAATTCAATAGTGAAGTGCTACAATACGCAGACGACAATATATTCTATATAATACACAAAGACATTAACGTGGCATTAAATCAAATGCAAAATAATTTAAATCTGATGGCAAAATATTTTTTTAACAACTCAATCAAATTAAACATTAAAAAAACTAAAGCCATAGTATTCAAAAATCAAAGAATTAATTTTGATGAGGAGCACTCACTAACTTTGATATGCCATTCTCATAACTGTTTTATAAACCCTACAACCTGTAGCTGTCAAAAATTAATTTTTCATAACACTATTAAACACCTAGGATTTTTTGATAATAAAATGAGATTTTACTCTCATCTAACATATTTGAAGAACATTTTAAAGCTAGCTCTCTATAAATGCAGTAAGATTAGTCAATATTTTCCTATAGTTACAAAAAAAACTTTACTTTAGCTTAGTACAGTCAGTTTTTTACTATGGGATCTCTATATATTATGTGGCTCCACAGTACACTTTATCACCCTTAAAAAATACATTGAATCGGATTTTAAAGGTTCTTTTTAAAGGCCTACCGGCACCATCATTAGGTATTATGCAATTTGAATCTCTTGCAAGGTACACTGACCTAATAAAACACTTCTCCAATGCAAATTTTAGAATTCAAGAAGATATAGATTACAACCTAAGGAGAAGACAATTTGCAGTATATAGACAATTTAATAACTATGGTTTGTCAACATTAGAATGTAGAATACCGACACTATTAAATTCACTACCAGAAGAGCTACGTTGGGAAAGAAACATAGTAAAATTCAAAAGTAAACTAAAAACCCATATGATAAACTGTCCTGTCTAGCTGATTTATTTCAGTTAGCCTACTTTACATGATAGTTGTTAGACAGCTATACAAAAAGATCCAAATAAGATCCAAAATATTGATTTTATAAATTATATATTAATGTTGTTAGTTGTTAGTGTTATTTATTGTCGTAAGTTATTTGTTCTCATAGAATTATTAATTTTTATAAATGTTAAAAAAGATTTAAACACTTTATTCTTCCAATTTGCGATGTATACATATTTTTTGTTTCTAAATTCCATCTAACCTTTTTGAATTGTTTAATTTATTTATGTTAGTATTAATATAAAATACTATATGTTCATATATGCATGACAAAATTTGTAAACCTTGTTATAGCTTTTCCCCCCAATTAGCAATAGCTAGGGGGGATAAAATGTTACTGCTATGTATGTATAAATTATTAATTAAATAAAGACATTGAAGAAAAAAAAGTGTTTTTGTATAAATACAATTTGAAAACTTCAAATCCAATATTTTATTTAAGGTTGACAATATCTTTTGAAAGCTAAGCCCCTCCATGAGGTCCTGGACCTATGTTTCGAAAGCAAGGATCCTGATGAAGAAACCTTAGCTAAAGTAAAATAAAAAATTGTCTTTGAAGTTTTCACATTATATTTATAGTTTACCAATATTGGAGTTCTTAACCCTCTTAATTAGGTGTCTTTGTGTTCTATGTTACAGTTGGTCCGTCTGATTCACGGTTGTTATTGGTCGTCCGCTGCTCTGAGCCAGCCAATGGGGCTGTCTGGTGATTAGCCCGGCAGAGAGTCAGTGTGCAGCTGTCACTGGCCATTAACGTCTTTAATTTCTCTATTTGTCGTTTTTAATTTTGTAAAGTGTGTGTACATTTTGTTGTTTTCTAGACTAGCTGTTATAACATGTAATACGTTTAGGGAACAAACTAAGGCTATTTGTTAGTGGGTGGCTGATCAAAACGGCTGATTACCTTTAGGCACGCTCATTTCCTAATGTTTTGCGTTATGGTACTTTCCACCTGAAGACGGGGTATGATTCCAGGTCCCAAAACACCTTGTACTTTTGTTTCCTCAAAAATGATAAAAAATGTCCGTAATATTATTTTAACCTCAAAAGCCCTTTCCAAGTCTTCAAAGCTTCAAATAAAAAACAATTATTCTCGTGTTAAAACTTGTTCTTCTCAGACCCGCCGAAGCGTAACGTTAGGGTTAAGGAACCGTTGTAACGCAGGCGAAGGTTGGAAGCTCCCCAGTGCTACAGAGAGGGTGGTTGAGGATGTGAGGGAGAGGGTGAGGATGAGGATGAGGATGAAGGCTACATGTAGATGTTTGGTTTAGCGGAGTTGGGAGTTGAAGCCGAAATATCGGCCCAACTCAGTGACGCGGAGGTAACCGGTATCTTGCAGTGTTACTGCTGGTGTCATCCGCAGCTAGTGTAATTACGCCATGTCAACTCTTACACGGCCATGGACATACTCTAGACTACACATGTCATGCGGAAACCCCCACCTCTCCACTTATCCAGTATCCACCCTCTCTTTCCCACCAACTCATCTCCGACGTACTAATTATTTTTAACACAATTTTGCCAGTATTTCAGGGCCTATCCCGTTCTTTTTATCCGGCATGCTCCACTGATTTTTCAATTATTCTCCCTTTACTTAGGCGGAAAGTGCCATTAACTGTCTAGCCCACTGTCCCCGAACCCACTCCACTCTCATCTCGACTCGTAATTACCTAAACCTCTATTTTCATTGCCTTTATCCTTTTTTAAGGTTTTACTATTTACATCAATAGTTTCGGAGATATTTCAATTTGCACTTTTATTATATGTCTAAGAGTTTGGCTTTCAATCTTTTTATTACTTAGCTGTCAAAAACCGTATGAAAATAATCATGAATAGTATTTTTACTATCCATGCATGATTTTACTATTTTGATTCATATTATAAATTTATGCATTTAAAACTAGTACTTCTGACAATTCACTTTTTTTTATTTATTTATTCTTTCAACGGTCTAAGCCCATACATAAATACGATAGTTTAAAACAAAAATGGTTCAAAAATACATAAAATGGTTGATTATTAATAAAATGTGCTATATAAATAAGCGTTTCTAAAGAAATATCATCCAGTTTACATAAGGTAACTAAAGTGAACGGTTACAGAGAGTTCATGCAATACTCAAAGAAAGCTAGAAATAACATTAATATTTCTTGTTACTCTTAAGGGTATGGTTTCTATCGAACTTCAAAACTGTTTCATAAAATATGAGTTTACTGCATACGTAGAAACCACTAGGTGGCCTGACAGTACACCATTTTACCTGACCCACCAGTACTGTGCACCTCAAGACATACTCACCTCCCTCTATTTTCCAATAAGTCGAATAATATTGTCACCGTTCAAAACAAGTCTAACAGAATTAAACATTCTCTCACATATTCCATTTAATTTACTCATCTAAGATCAATATATATTTAAATGCACAAAAAGACTAATTACACTTTCAAGTTGAAAACAGGCCCTTAAGCTTGCGCACAGACATCCGTTCATGCAGGCTTATTTCTTCACTATTACATGAATAAAATAAAATAAAATTAGGGAATAAAATAAAATAAAATGAGAGAATAAAATAAAATAAGTCTTGAATTATTATAACTCGTAGTTAATCCCAAGAAAGTTTTTACTTTAGTTATAGTAATGGCTGTTGTGTCTTTTATTAATTTTCTGGCCATTGAATAGGAATTAAACGGTTCTTCATTAAATTATCATTCTTTCTCTCGTCTCTGTACACGCTTGGCACTATGTACACTAGTGAGTAGTTGTACGTGTTTAGGTTTATTTATTGATAGTAAATTGAATTGGCAGGATCATGAGAAAAGTATTCTACCCAAACCCAGGTCAGCTGTATTTTAGTTGAGGAACTTGCGCTTTATTTTAGATGATGACATTTTCCGTTCATTTTGATTACATCCATTATATTATCAGCTACAATATTACTCAACGAGAGAATTCTTCGAGAACATATCCGGTTTTATTCTAAAAAAAATATGCAATACAAAAATAATGTATAGAGCAAACTTCCAAGTTTCTTGCCGTCCAATTTTTCAAAAATAGAAAATTCTCTGTTTTTCTTTGTTATATACTTATGAAACCCTGCGATTTGTTAAGCGTAATTTAAATCTGTTTGAATTTAATAATGCTCATCAGTTATATAACACTAGACACAATATTCTGAAACTTCCTAAAATGATTATAAACTTTGATTTGCAAGTTATAAAGATGTAAATATTTAGTATTAAGAGTAACTGTAATACACTGTAAACCTAGTAGCCTAGTTTAAAAACTGACGAAACCTATTTCATGTAAATGAATAATTGTAAATACAGTTTTATTTAACATTTATTGTCATAAACAAAATACATTGTGTTGACATGTTGATGAATATGAAAGTGATACATTATTTACAAAATGAATGGGATGATTAACAAAAACTAGAGCAATGGTAACTTTAACCACTGATACGAAAAAATGACCATATAAAAATAGGTATAATTTGTAACATTATTGAAAAGCTATTAACTGGAGTTGATACAGTCTGCATCAGAGTAAGGAGCCGAGTACAGCAAATATTGCTTTAATTTAGTTTTGAACAATTTATGGCCTTATAAAAGACTTTTAACTTCCATTGGAAGAAGATTCAAACATTTTGTGCCAGCTTGTACTGGCAATCTTTCATGAATTTGCAACCTATGACTGACTGGTATATATATTGAATTTGAGCGTGTACTATAATTGTGTATGTCCTTCCCATGCACTAAGTCACATTTAGATATCCAAAACATAATAGTTTCAAATAATTATATAAATTGAAAGCAAGGTAAGTATTTTTAACTGTTTAAAAAGCTCTCTACATGATTTTCTAGGCATTACATTATAAATTACACGAATATCAGCTTTTTGAAGAATAAATGCTCTTAACAGTCTTGTAACAGCACAGCGACCTTAAGGTATTATACCGTAGAAAAGATGAGGTTGGATTATGCCATAGTAAATTATTTTCAAAGACTTTATTGAGCATAGACCTTTTAACTGTCTCAATAGAAAAACTCCGAAGGAAACCTTTTTACACACGTGATCAATATGGTTTTCCTAACATAAATTCTTGTCTATATAAACCCCTAAAAACATGGTATGATCAACCTCATTAATACGGTGCTCTCCCAAAAATGTAGAGGCAGTATAGTATTATTCATCAAATTATTTGGAGTATAATTTAAACATGCAGTTTTTCCTAGATTAGTTTTAAAATTCAGATTATCAAAATATTGAACACATGCATTTAAATGTGATGTTATCTCTAAATTTTGAATTGTTTGTGAGCTAAAACTGTTTGTGTACATTTGATTTGATGTAGGCTACACGTTGTGCACGATGACCGCTCGCGCTCCCCTACCCGTAGTTCTGCAACTGTACACACTACTCGTACCGGCACGAGTGCACAAGGCATATGCTAATGCACTAAGAGGTGCAAATGTGCAGTTTCGGCCCGGAAACCCTTGTCACACAAATCACTAGCAAGACAATGATTCACGACAACACTACAACTCCGTCCACTCAAGGAAACCACCGATTACCGACGTTTTCAGCGTTCTCCGAACCAATTTTCCCTGGAGAAAATAGTTTGAGCGTATACGTTAACGACCTGGAAATTTTGCTAACATGTTGTGATTGTTTGGTTGTATCTTTTGGAGGACAATATTGACCACTTAAACACGATCCGATTGGTATCGAGATGATTTAATTTACAGCAATAATTGATCTACATGTCTGGTTGAGCTATGGGTCCAGGTCTGTAGAAATTGCCTGCGCTAGAGTTCAACGTGTATATGTAGCTTTAATTACTCTTAAAGCACGAAACATGTAGTAGAATATGACTAAGTGCTAGATTTAAAAATTTATGATAGTGGCGGAGATAAATTAAATTAGAAAACCGGACTTTTCCGGCCACTTCAGGAAGAAAACTACACCCCAGAGTAAGTTTTCTCCTTGAAGTGTCCGGAAAAGTCCGGGTTTCTAATTAAAGCCAAAGAATTGGAAAGAATTTCACATTATTACCCGAGAGTCATCCAAGAAACCATTGAAATAATGAAAAATCATAATAACTTCAACAAAGAAGACAACATTACACTTTCAAGAAGCTGGCAAGCAGTCCTGAAGAAGTCTTTTCGATAGCTCCAAGGCCAATGAGAACATCGACAGTTGGCATCCCTGCTCCGACGGACGGATGGCAGCCCTGTGACCAATAGGATAGTAGATGTGATTTTTATGTGTTGGTGAGTTTATTGGTCAGTTAGAGCAATTTATAAAGACGCAGCAGTTTTTACTTTCCAAAACATACAAATAAAACCAAGATGGCAATTGAGGCAAAGGCGAAATAAAACGACACCATTACTGGCCGTCTGTTTAAAGTGGTCCAACAGATTTGCCTGGATTATTATTAAGCTCACTACTAAAATTTAAGACGAGACCATGGGTTACAAAGATAAGAAGTAATACGAAGTTTTGCGGCGAGGCAAACGTTCACTTAGACTACTTGTATACAAGTATATGTCACTTTTGTTTTATATTTAATTTCACTGTCTACTTTAATAATGCAAATTACATTTCCAAATGAACATATTAGACAAGCTTGTCCAGGTGAACTTTTCTACTTATTGATACTAAGTATTCCGATTAAAACACCTCACTCAGCTCACATCGCCTTCATTTTCCAGAACACGGCAGGAAACAACAATGCACGCTCGGGGTAGGCAAAGACTAATATTTCTCTCGCGGATTCCTATTTCAATCGCAGTAATAATTCAGCACACAACAAAAAAGGCTTTTCAAGTAATAGCCGGAGGACAGAGGGCTCCAGTAGTATTTAACGAGGCGACCCGAAACAATCACGATTGAAGGTAAGAACGGAACGGAACGGAAGAAAGCAACAAAAGTAGGGTGTACTAATGTAAAAGGGAGACACAGCTCGCGCTGTCACAGTCTAGGTGGTTATATTTTAAAAAGAAGAGGATAAGCCGGTGTCTCCGCTCCCGTAATACATGACTCCCTGGGGCAATTTTAATTTTCGAGAAATCACTCATACACTTGATACGCGGCTAATATGAAGAAGATATTAGTGTCGAGGGTGGACGGGTGGCGGGGGAGGGAAGGGGATGAAGACACGAGAATGAAGGGCATGGCTGCGAGGCTTTGAGTGATTGGGTAGCTCGCCAAAGAAAAGAATTAAACTGTCTATTTTAAATATTCGTATCAAGGTAGACCTGTTGTAGAGACCGCGTTGCGACTGAAACCAATCAGGTCCTCGACTACTTGTCTCTTCTCGGTTACACCCTCTATTTAACAGTGCTATAGATATTAAAATGTCTAACGATATTACTTCCAAACCCCACCGCTCTCGTCATGCCTGCACGTTTCTGAGTATATGTTTAAACAACGATCTTTTGCTTCCACTAGTTTGATATATCTTTTACCTTACAATGTAACTATAAAATGTTAATGTGTAACCACATCATGTATTGCATTAGCTAACTGTACCGAATTTCATAGACGTATTAAATGCGAACAAGTTGATCACTTTTTTATTTATAGTTTGTAATTAAATGGATATATTCGGGCGGCTTGCTGTTTTGTATGAGTAGAAAATGTCACAATGTATTCAATTAAGTATAGAAATACGAAAGTTAAATATCGGTGAGCTTTGATTTTATATTTTTAACGTTTTAAGGTAATCCTGGAACGAGTATTAAACACTATCTACTGAGAATTAAAGTAAATTTAAAGAAAACATGAACTATTTGAGATCCAAAACCTTTCAAACAGACTTTTATCTTAATTTATTTATTTTGCAGTCAACGACCATGAAAGTGAGTAAAAAAAGGAATAAGCGCAATACCAAATAACATATTGAATATTTTATATCGGTGTATAAACATTTTATGCTGACCTAAGGTAGAAACCGGTAGCAAAAAAAAGTTTTTGAAGGAAAAGGCACATGCACGGTTTTGAAGTGTTCTAATAATTTCCTTATTTTATCCTCGTTTTTACTGTAAGATTGGACTTATAAAATTGCGATAGAAGACGCATCACATTCATAACTTAGTGGCTTTGGTGTAAAACGTTTACGTAAAACGTGTTTTGAACCTATGACTCTCTGGCATGTTCTTTTCGACGTAGAAAAAACTGTAGACTGACGTAGAAGACTGCTTCTTACTTATTGGTCTGTAATGGTCAAGTTCAAACGTTGTGTTTACCTCCCAAGGGTTATTTGATGGAAATAAAATTATAAAATGATACCTTTGTTTTTTTACTACGTCATAAATAAAGATTATTCATCTCTACACGAGTATGTGTCCTTGCCTGCAATCGTTTCCAAACCCAACGGTAAAAACAATTGCACAAGAGACCTATTAAGTGGAAATATGTAAAGGAATTGAAGAGTTAGAAAGTACAAGAGGTTAAGCGGTCTTAACCTTGAAGTTTCCCGACGTCTAAGATACTTAAATATAGTGGATTGAATCGAACCTCTTTCTCTAATTGGGCCTCTCTTCAAAGCGAAATTAGCGGCCTTCACTTTCATCTTCAGATTTTATTAAATTAAGACCACTTAATGAGTTCCCAACCTCAGGCCACCCCAAATCACTGATAAGCTCGTTGTAAGCCTTTGACTTTTATTTTGATCCTCGGGAAACACTTTTTCATTAAGTCTCGATGGGGAGAACTTGTTTGATTTGAAGAAGTCGAGAAGCCTTCTAGCCAAATACGTCCTTTGACAAAGCGATAGAGACTCATAGGCGTCGAACTGAAACTTATATTGTTCTCTTCTCAATGTTGACCTTGATACAATTTAATCTTCAAGCTTCAATTCCTTTCTGTTTGAGGGGCGCTTTATTGAAAACGCCGACAAAGTGATTATTGTAGATCCGTAATAAGGGTTAAACATTATTGTCACATTGAAGTTAGAAATCGACAACATACGAAATCGTTCTTCTGGTCGAGATGATAGTCTAGAGATTTGGAAGCAGAATACCAACGCTAAGTGTATTTTTTAGCTTGTAAAAGCCTTTTGACTCCGTTGACCTCACAAAATAAATTATTACGGGACATGAGGAGTTCCACACACGTTGCACATCGTGTCTTAGTTATAGAAAAAAAGTGTAAACGCTTTGGACAATAAATTTGTGGGGTGAGAATCCTGAGTGGACACTGTTTACGTCCCTCAGGGATCCATACGTCGTCCTCTACTCTTTCTGATCTACCTCAATAATCTTGGTTCATAGATACAAAAAGAGAGGTCGTCCAGTCTGGTATTACTCTCTTTTTCAACGCAAAGTCAATCATCGAACTTTAAATAAACAACATTCATCGAGCTAAACATTCAATCCAACCAATTAACGAGCTTAATCTAAAAAACAACAAAGGATCATCTTTCGTTGTGACAGACCGACTCGAAAGGAAGTCCAAAATTCTTAAATCGGAGAAGTCTATTCTGCTAAATTGGCTGAAATAACAATAACAATGGACTTTATTGATAAATCAAAAGGCGAAGGTAGGGCTTTAAAGCCTCTCTACCTCGATCGAGGGATGATTGGGATTATCATGTAATTAGTAGTACACCTATATACTAAAAACTAGGTAAAAGATTTGGAGAATATGTCTCTTTCGCACTCATAAAACCAAAGAACCTAAAGAAATAAAACCGGCTGAAATGTATGTGATGTGTGTGGAATTGTAAACGTTTATTTTAAGGTAACTACAAAACTGGTGGTCTATGAATACTTTTGCACTTGAAGCTAATTAGCTTGCAGTGGTTGAGTTCAAGATTTGTGTTTGCTTCTCGGGTTTTCTTCGATGAAACTTTAGTTCCAAGAACACCCTTAAAATGTAAACGCTTTTGACTTTTACACACAATCTTGGTCAAACTGAAACCAATAAAATAGTTATTTGGCTCCGAAATTGTAGTAATATGATTTTTATTTAGAAATCTTTATAGTTTCAATTTTGTTACATAGTTTTTGTTTACCCGTATGAATGGAACATAGAAGTAGAAATGCGTAGCTATATGCGCTTCCGTGAACCCTAGCGAATTTCCTGAAACGAGGGGATACTCGATATTCCCCACAAGAATATTATGGTCTTATATTTTTCTATAATCATTTACACTCCCAAAGTTTTTAGAGTACTGTTATTGACTGACCCTCCCCTCTGAAAACCTTTAACAAACAAATAAGTAATTTGTTTTAACGCAAACATAATGATGGTTATGCGTACAACACGAATAATACGCGTTCTAATAATACTACTTCAGAGTGATTTTTAAATTCAATTGACCAACTACACTTATTTATTGAAAAATATTAGAAATTGGTCAATAAGCTAAATTCACAAAACAATAACTTGCTTATATTAAAAAGGCGTACGGTTTTCTTAAGAGTTCGCCTTATTGGCTGTGAATTTCGTCCTTTAAGAGCAATGTAAAAACAAGAACATTTTTTGGGACACCTCACAGTTTTCATCCGTTTTTTTATGGAATGAACTTCGTTTTAAAGTGCATTGATTGTTTTTGTGACTTTGCTGAGCCGAATTTTTATTATATATTTTTAAGACCATGACATACATCCAAAAATTGAAGACATTTTGTATTTTAATTTCTTGTTTTAATTCGTAAACTAGTGAAATGTATTGGCATGTTTCGAATCGAATGGAAATAGCGTGAAGTGTCTCGAGAAAATGCTTGTTTTTACATTGTTCCTATGGGACAAAAAACAAAATGGCCGGCAGATAAAAAATGTGCACTCTTAACAATCAATAAAACCAAAATTCACACGAACAATATCAAGTAAGCGTTTGAGCTAAACTCTTGTATTTTCGCGGCTCGGAACGATCGAGCCGTTCGGCATCGGATGTAGGTTATCAGGTCGATGGGGATTTTTGTGTCGAGGGCTAGAGGGCTAGGGTGCACACAGTGTTGCGAGGGTGACGAGGGGGTGTGAGCGGAGGGCGATCAGTCAGCCGGGCAGGGGGTGCGGGGTGCGGCGGTGGTTTTGACCAACTTGGGGCTGTGGCTCTACAAATAATCGTTCACTCAATAAGCCCGTACCTGAGCTAAGTACTTTTGACCACAACCAATCTGTTTCCACTGTGATTTCGCATGAAATGAACATTCGGCCGAGCGTCGGTGATTTGACGCCTTTGTCTCGTGACGTCCGCTTCACCGCCGTTTCATCACTTGAACGCTTTAGCGCTTAAGCTCGTGTCACAACTGCAGTGCACAGTGCATACTGCATACCGCTCATACCTCACACCGATACTCTGATTAGTCATAACTTATTGCTCGTGTCCACCTGCAATAACGTATCTGTCATAACGTACCCGATCTGAATGTGTTACTCACTCAATATGGAAACCTTATGTACTATATTGTTGTGTTATGAACTGTATAAAGGCGACTCGAACTACTGTAGCCTAAAACGTTTAATTAACTAAATCCAATTTAATATTATAGCAAGTGCTTTGAAATTATTCACCGTTACTAATCATTGAAGTGATCAGTAATAAAAAGTGCACAGTCCCTGTCGGCCATTTTTGTTGTTGTCAAAAGACCATTGTAAAAACAAGCATTTCTTTAAAACATCTCACCCCTTCAGTTTTACCAGACCTTTTTAAAATAAGTTTTATTAGCTAGACGACGATGTACTGCAGTGACATCGCTGACCATTTTTTCGAAAGTTCTACTAGTTTCATAGTAAAACAAGAAGTTCAAATACAAAATGTTTACGAATAAGAAAATGGAAATTCGGTTCAGCGGAGCCCCTAAAATATTTCATAAACTTTGAAAAATTTTATTTCATACAATCCGACGAAAACTGTAGGCATGCATTCTCTCAAGAAAATTCATTTTTTAATTGCTCTTACAGGACGAAATTCAAGGTCACAGCCAATCTTAATTATAACTATAGATTTTTTTTGCAAGATCTCAGGCCAAGTGATCAACTTTTTTTACCGTGCACGTCTATGTTTTACGCTGACCTCCAGAAAACCACAGTATTTCAAATTATAACACACTGTATCGGTTGGGTCAACGGCAAGAAACAAGTATTCCTCAAACTCACATATTCCACTCGAAGCAGCAAACTGGTTCTCAGTGTAGTATATATGCAACGTAAAACAAGAAGTAGCGCACCCTTTATAATGTATAAACTGAACAATAGATTTTTCGTCGTGGCCTGTATTATACTGATTTTTATTGTCAATTTCAGGAAGTCCAATGTTGTCATTAAATAAATCAGTATTTGAAGCTAATTTAGTAAAATTATGCTTTGTGCATGCTCTAATAATTATTATGTCTTATTGTAAGCCTTGCCGTCCGACAGATTATTGAATAGCTCTAATGTAATACAAAGGATTTCTTGTATTAATTGCTCGCAAACAAAGTAATGAAATAAATAAATGAATCGTTGTTCGAAACTAAGTAAAGAATATGAAAATACTTGTATAAGAAAACAAAATGTGTGGACCAAACCGGGTCTCTCACTTGTCGGGTGATTAGGCTAACCACTACACCATCCGGCCCAGGCATTTATTGCTTAAAATTTGGAAGTTCTTAAATCTGAATGTGTATCCAAAAAATGTGACTGGCAATAGCGACTTTAAATCAACAAGCTGGAAATATTACAAACATAATTTAAATACTATGTCAAATGACTTATTATGGATCTTAATTATTAGTATAAACGCTAAATATATTTCATTACACACAAAAATATAGAAATATATTTCTACATGAGCAAGATACGCGAGAGCCGAGGGACGATCACATTGAACATTGAACATTGAACAGAGTACGCAATGAATGCAGACCATACGCTTACCGTGCGTTAGGCGTAGAGAGCGTAAACGTAAACATGAACAAAGTCACGTGAACAATGAAAATCAAACTTTTACAGCGTAAGAGGCGGCAGTAAACATACATCTCACCAAACATAAGTCCCCGAGTGGCGAACCTGGTACGACCTCACCGCCGATTTTTATAACACACAGAGTAAGGTTGTAAAGCCAGTTTATGTACCCCTTACATCCGGCCTCCGCGCCTCTCAATTATTTAATGCGGAATATTGTTAATGTTGTATTATCCTGCGACTGTGACCGTCCTGAGACTTCCCTAATTGCATTTGCTCTCCCTTGTCTTCACCCGGTTTTATTCCATTCCGATGACAGCTATAAAATCGCGTTACCGTGCTGTGCTGCCGGAGTAGGCCTACACACGCGCAGGGCTGTGCCCGGGGACTTCCACCCCGGCTTCTCTAAATGCTCGTTATTTGCTCACTGCACATTTTCCACTTGCTCACTGCTCACTGCTACAGGGTCGTCCACTGAAACTTGATGTATATATATTACTCATTTATGTTTGACTTTACAATGATGAGCAGTTGACAACGTATTCACTGCAAGGGGGATTTATTTTAATCATAGCTTTAATGATTAAATTATTTGTTTATTCTTGACTCTTGAGCTTTCGCGGCCGGTGTCATCACTAAGATCTAAGGCTTCTGGTTTACACCGCGTCACAGTTGAATTAGAAATACTGCTAAACGTTTCGACCTAGCTGTGGAGAGTCATCCTCAGTAGCTGGCTCAGTCTGAGTCAGTCAACCAGCTTCTGAGGATGACTCTCTCAGCGTTTAACGTATAATAATTCAACTGTGACGCGATAACTGGAAACCTAGATCTCAGTGAAACTATTTGCTTACCAACTACGCATAATAGTTTAGTCGACACACATTGTTTGCAAAATTAATAATTAGTTTATCACCCTTACTCTGCGAGGTTATCGTCGTCAAACCCAATGCCTCACCGAAGAACGGCGCCAAGACGTAACCTGACATAACTGTGGGTAAACAACATCAATGAAAAGGACAGAGAAAAGGAAAGGAGGCAAGGCGAACTGCACGAACAGAATTAAACATTAAAAGGGCAAGTTTAAGTAGAAAAATGCATTTAATGAAATGGACGTCATATGCATAAGGTTTTCAAAATTGACATTAAATGAAAATCCTCTTTTTATCTGTCATCAAAGACCTTTACAAGTTAATTGTCTTAAAAATTAACCGAGTTATGATTTCTTTTAAAAACATCAAAGTTCATTGGATGACCCTGTACCATCATCAATGTATTGTTTTCTTTTCTCTTCACGTTGACACTGTTCTAAATAGATCTCCCTTTAAATAGATCTCCCATAATGTGTGTCCACACGCGCAGTTTGGTTGGTTGCAAACTGAAAATTCGGTTAATTTCAAATTCCACCAGTGACCAAGAGCACTTGAAGAACTAAACGTTAATAACCAAACAAGGAAAACAATTGTAATAATTCCATGCACAGAGCTAACAATCAATTTCAAAGTTTTACTCGTTGTAAACTTGTACTTCACCATGGAAGAGTACTTTCGTCCAAAAGGTCTATTTATAGGTCTACTTGTAAAACAAACTGTCGTTAAAAGCAATAGTAATCTATACTAATATATAAAAATGGGATGGTGTGTATTTGTCTGTTCCTCAATCACGTAAATACCACTGGACCAATTTTGATACAATTTTACAGGAATGTGGCTTATATATTCGGCCAACACATACGCTATTAACATGTTTGATAATTTTATTATTTTCAAGATGGTGGTCATTAATAAGACATCATTACATGTGAAAAGTTATAAGCCCAATACTGTAACGTGAAATTCTAGAAAACCCGTAAAAGATATTTCAGTTTTGACAGCCCATACGGGGTTCAAAATTTGATCCTCTACAAAAATGGTACAGATAATTTCTGTCGTATCTGGAACTGTTTGCTCGGAAAGCTTGCTTCAGTGTGGAGAAACAGGCTCATGACGCGCGCCAGGTATGTTAAATCGGAGGTTGGTATTACGGTTGGGTTCTTGTGTTATATTTAAACGCTGTTGGCCAAGTAACGATGGACGTGGGCAAACTTAATTGTTTTTCTAAGGATGTATAGGAAACTATCTTTTTTACTTTAAATTTGGAATTTTCTTAAAATATACACACAGCTATGTTAACAAAGACCCGAGGCAAAGTGCGGGTAGGCTACTATCAGCTAGTTTCTTACATACATTTTAAGTAGAAGTACTGTATAGCTGTCGGAAAGCTTCATGACGATATTTTACTGGCTAAAACTATCTAAATTTATATAAAACTACTAAAAAATCAATTTCCCGATAAAAATTAAAATTTTGTAAATAATTACGCATCCGTAAATTTTACACGCTCACAAAGTCACAAATTCTAAAAATAATATTTACATTACATGTGAGCGATGAGCGTGGTAGACTAGTTGGGTAGATGTACAATTTGCGAATTGTAAAAGTGAAAGTTTGCAGAGCAACGATTTATATTTGTTATTAATGTGCCAAGTTCGGCTATTAAGTAAATACTCATGTTCCTTATCTCAGCGATGGGAGATTATAAATGACTCCAGCCTAGTCGAGTGCCGGCAGCGCCTTCTATCGGGATTCAGTTTCAGTGTGTTTTCCTTCTACGAGCATTTCACATTCTGACCTAGCAAAATATAATATTTTTGCAAAACATCTTACAATGTATGCAATTGTTAGAAAATTGAACTAAAATCCATTCACTCTCACATTTAAGTCCTTTTATACATACAATTTTCAATCTCTCTCTCTCTCTCTCTCATTCATTCAGATTATCCCACTCTAGTCCTTAGTCGGTCAGCCAATTACCAGGTCTCCCAATCAAACGCCATAAACTCGTCTATGTTATAAAAAGCTTGAATGGACAGCACATTTTCTAGACGAGCTTTGAATGCCTTGGGCATTTGTGCGTTTTTAAACGAATTTGGTAATCTGTTGATGAGATCAACACCTGCCTGAGAAGGTAAGCGCTCATGAACTACGGTCCTGTGTCTCCCAGCTCGGTAGTTGTCCCTTCCTCTGGTTTCATAAGAGTGTGTGTCGCAACCTCTTATGGTATTACATTTTGTTTTGAAACAAAGACATGTCTCTAGAATGTAGAGGCAAGGGAGGGTCAACAGCTTGAGGTCTTTGAATGCTTGCCTGCACGAGTATCTCCAGCGAAATTTTGCTATGGTTCGAACTGCTAGTTTTTGAAGGATGAACATTCTTGAAAAGCTTGCGTTTGCGCAACCTCCCCACAAAGTCAATCCGTAAGATAGATGTGGGTAGATTACTCCATAATACGCCGTCATCAATACCTGAGTCGTGCAGTATTCGGACAGTTCCCTCAAAACGTAAATTCCTGAGGCTAGTTTTGAGCAAACGTGGTCTACGGGGACGTTCCAAGTCAACCCTCGGTCGACGTGTGTTCCAAGGAATTTTGTTGAGTAGACTTCTTCGATCTCAGTTTCATCCAACATTACTGTGGGACTAACTGAGTCTTTACCTCGCAAGCAAAAGTGTTTGCTAATAAAAAGTACACTAAATATATAAAGTGTACTAATAAAGTACACTAATAAAGTAATAACGTACACTAAAATATAATATAAAGTACACGAAAACGGGGTTTTCAAATAACTATTCACCAATGAGTTGAAATGAACTTTTGGACTTTTAACGCGAAGGTCCTAAGAGTGCACAGTACCTGATGATCAATTTTTGTCCCATAAGAACAACGTAAAACAAGAATTTTCTTGAGACACCTCACGCCTCTGACGTTCGTTAGATCTATTCAAAAACGTTTTACCTGAAGGATGACTGCTTGGGATTCCGCTGACCACCTTTTGAAAATTATACTAGTTTGATGATAAAAACGAAAAATTAAAATACAAAGTTTTATTCAACAATTATTGATTTTGATTACGGTTTATGGCAACACTACTAAAGATTTAATTCACTTTAAAAAAAGTTTATTTCTCTACGAAATCCGATGAAAAGTGTAGGTGTAAGGTGACCTAAGAAATGTTTACATTGTTCTTTTGGGTGAGATTCAAGGTTCTAGCCACGACTGCAAACCTTAAATACATTATTTTTCATAAAAATGCTCAGTGTATTTGTTTGCTGGAGACGTTATTAAATTCCTGGATGGGAAACGTCTCCAGCTAGGCTTAGAGCTAGGCTTAGTTGTAACTCTAATGATAACCAAGTAGTTTTCCGGCACTATCAATGACTTAAATAAAACCCGTCATAGCCAATACAAACATGAAAGCAAGTCGCGTTGGTTTTCATCGAAACGTTCTAACTCAGGCTTGTAAGGTTAAGACTTACGGACGTTTTGCATTGATTTAATGAACAAAATTATATGATGTCAGTTTTCGTGACTCACCTCGTAGGGACTTTTCTGAAGTTTGTCAAAGTCAAAGTGCATGATTAAAGATTTTTTATTCTCGTACAATTGGTCAGTATGTTTCACGGCTATGATTGGTCGCCCGCTGCTCCAAGCCAGCCAATAGGGCTGTCTGGCGGCTCGCCGGGCAGTCGGTCAGTCAGTATAACGTTCTTGATTTATCTATTTGTTTTTAATTTCGTAAAGTTGTTGTATTGTTTCCTTTGCAGCTGTTATAATATTTAATAAGTTAAGGACAAAAGGTTTTCTGGGAGTGACTGGTTAACTTGCGTTGATTACTTTTAGGCTAGCTCATTTCCTAATGTTTGCGTTGTGTTTTAAGTTACTTTTCACCTGAAGGCGGGGTCGGAATCTTGGTCCCGAAACGTCGTGTTCCTTTTGTTTACTTAATTCTCAAGGATTTTCGTTCTGAAAAAAAAGTCTGGACGATCGCGAAACTTCAAACAAGAGAGTCGTGCAGGCCATCATTCAAAAGTTTAAAAATGTTGACATTACCTTGCCTCTACATTCTTGACACCTGTCTTCATTTTAGATCGAAATGTGACCCCATAAGAGGAAACGATATTCACTCTTATGAAACTAGAGGCAGGGAAAACTACCGAACTGTAAGGCACAGAACGGCAGTTCATGAACGTTTGCCTTCTCATGCAGGAGTTCAACTTGTCAACTGGCTACCAAATTACATCAAAAGTGCCCCAACGCCTAAGGCGTTCAAAACTCATCTAAAAAAGATTTTGTCGCAGAAGCATTTTATAACAGAGACGAGTTTATGGCACATAGCTGGGAAAACGTGGAAAACACTAACTGACAAAAGAGCAAGAGTGGACAATTCGAATGAATGAGAGCGAGTGAATGAATGGGACTTCGATGGCAGAATGTATGGAAAATTTTAGATATTAAAAATAGTTGACGATTGCATGACATGTAAATGTTTCCGCAATAAATGATTTATTTATTTATTTAAAAAAATAGATGGACAACGTCCGTAATAGTATTTTAACCTCAAAAATTGTACTGTCGTCAACAACAAACTTCAGGCTTGTAAAAATAGTAGTGATGTCAAATCAGATCGTATAAATTTAGGAAAACCGCAAAGCAGTTTTGAGCAACCAATCGGGTACATTTACACATTTCCACGATTTCCAATGGTAGTTTGGTCGAGTACGGGGACCTCGACACAGAAGTTATTAATTGGTCGTAGAATGCCAATAAAGTAAGAGACGGGCTGGGGAACAGTAACCATTGAGCTTACACATGTTACTCTGTATAACTGTACATTAAGTGTGCACTGTAGGCTACAGTAGAGTCCGAACCCCGGCAATAACATCCCCTCATAGAGCGTCCCCACACACCCTTCAGTCCTTCAGTCCTTCAGTCCTTCAGTCCTTCACACCCCGACACCGGACACACTTCTCCACTTCTCCGGCCAACACTACGTGGTTCGATAGATAGTTGAGGAGCTTGGGTAAAACTAAATAAATGAATGGCCCCTTGAAGAAGTACCCTCGAACGAAAAATCCACAAAGCCGATGGCACCTATACGAATATAGTTTAAGAGCTGCATCTATTATACCATACAAAAGCCTTACAACAAGAAGAGAGTCGTGTAGGGAAGCATTCAAAAACCTTAAACTGTTGACTCTAGCTAGTCTCCACATTTCGGAGACGTGCCCTTTTTCAAGTCAAAAAGTAATGCCATAAGAGGTACAGGCATACACTATAATGATACTAGAGACAGGAACAACTACCAAACTGGGAGACACAGAACAGTAGTTAATGAACGTTTGTCTTCCCAGGCAGGGGTTCATTTCTTCAACAAACTACCAAATTCGTTCAAAAATTCCTCTGAGCTAAAGCATTCACAACTCGTCCCAAAACAAATCTTACTTCTCGAGCATTTCATGGTACAGACGAGTTTACGGCATTCAATTGAGAGACCCTCTGATTGGCTGACTAGGGACTAGAGTGGTTAGATTCGAATGAATGGGAGAGAGTGAATGTGAAAAACTGTATGTTTGAATGGGATTCAGATGCAAGAATAAACGGATAAAATTTGAGGCACATAAACAAGTAACGATTGCGATACATTACTGTAAATTTTAATGCAATAAAATACTTATTTCTAAAAGTGTTATGATTCGCGTTCGTCGTTTGTTCAAGAACCTCTAGTTGTGTGACTTAACTTTTTGCTTGTAACGCCTGGTCACAGCCTCTTTGCGTACCCACGTCATACAGTGCTCAACCCAAATTATTTTGGCGATAAAGGCTTTAATATAAAGAAAACTCACTACTAGCTACAAATAGTAGGCTACAAAAGTACACATTTACCAAAATATTCTGTTAGATGTCTTAAGGGTGCGCAGTAGTGCCCATGACCTTGAATTTCGTCTCACAAGAGCCAATGTAAAAGCGTGCATTTTTTTGGGACATTTCACGACTACAGTTTTCATCGGATTTTTATGAAACAAACTTTGTTTTTAAAGTGTATTAAATTTTTTAATGACTTCGCTGAGCCAAATTTCCACTTTCCATTTATAATTCCGTGGCATAAATACAAAAATTGAAGAAAATTTGTTTTTGAATTTTCTGGTTTCACTAGTAGGCTAGGCTAAACTAAAAAAATTATCAAAAAAAAGAGCCCAGCCAGTTCAGTACATTGTTATCTTTAAAAACTTAGTTTAAAAAGATATGAAAAAAGTTTTAGGCGTAAAGTGTCTCATGAAAATTCTTGTTTTTAATTGCTGTTATGGGACGAAACAAAATGGCCGACAGGTACTATGCAATCTCAAAATAAATAAAAGTCGCGCGTTAAACAAATTATTGGGAGAGTCGTGAACCGGTGAACGCCAGCTCCCAAAGAACCGCAAAACGATCAATCCAACGCCAACTGCGCGAACCGAAACTCGCGCGAAAATAAATAATCAACAATAACAGTTTTGTCAACGGCAGACCGAGAGAAAGCCGGTTGAACAATGTTGGCTGGTACTTACAATTTACATAAAATACGAAAAATGCACAATATATCGCGCAGACACTCGTACGACAGGCGACTGGTGGCGAATAACAAATGCACGCCGAGAGAGTCGATATGATGTTTCCACAGTAAAGTCGACTATTAACATGGAGTGGTTATAAATACGTCAGCAACACTGGTTGTCAATGGCGTCAGCGACACTCAGCACTGACTGCAGCTGCCATATTTAGCGTTATTTACAGTGTACGAGTTGTGGAAAAATCGCTGAGCGCTCAGCGTCGACCCTTCAACAACTCAGCCCTACTTGAACCTCTCTGTGGAACATGCACCCGAACAGTTTTGCGCGTTGTTATGCCAGCTATGCACGTTTGTTTTAAGCTTTTAGTTTTTGTCGTTGTCTATTTCTTGGGAACTTTGTTTCGGTTTTAAACTTAACAACTATAGAACAATAAACCTATTTGGAAAGTCTAGATAGTGTGTGATGAAGTGAACATAACCTATGCCAAGGTAGAAGAGAATCCACTTTGAAGAAATAACGTTTTCTAACGTTTCCATCTATTTACATTCTAAAAACACTCTCATTCGTTCATAGTCACTTTTCAATTTTCGATCAGTATACCTATGCTAGGTATCTTTTCTGAAACTGCTCAAGTCTCCCGATACCCAAACATTCATCTACATTTTCCCAAACGCATTGTATCTTTAACTCCATAAAGCTCTACAACGCCCTTTCTAATGATTTGAAGAACGAACAGGATCACCGAAAATTCAGGGTAAACTTGAAATCGCTAATAGCAAATGATGTCTTACTGGCGGGTATCATACTGTACAAATGTAGATTTTACTGATTTAAGTCTGTATTGTAAATAAGGTAACTCCTCTATATACAAATAAATTATTGTTTTTTTGACTTGGCTAATGCAAATGTGTTTGTTTATTTTGCTCAATAAACTACTTTGTTCCGATAACAACATGTAAAAAATATAAAATAAAAAGTTAATTATCCTTGGATAATTTTAATACATTTATGTTTTAGACACGTATACACTGCTGAAGATGAGATAATTCTCAAAACCAATACCGTGTAAATTAAACCTGTCTAATGATACTCATGTGATAATTTTTACAAGCTAATCTATTTCAAATATTAAGTTTCTTGCAAAAGTAGTATTTATTTTCCACGTCCTATGGAATTTTAAAGAATACAACACAAATTAATTTAATAGTATTCTGAACTAAGGTATTTTATTCCAGTTAGCCTTAGAAAGTAGTTTTATTTGACATACAATAATTTTAAATATTATACCACTGGTAATAACTTAAATCTATACATTAAAAATTAACAAACAAATGAAAATTACAATTTTATAAAGTACCCATAAACTCCCTCAAAGTAAAAACAATTTTGAAAAAAATTTAAATGCCTTTTAAATAATTTAAAATTTACAACACTTAATGTATTGGGTAAGTGGTTAAATATTTTCCTTCCAGTTTCAAATAGAAGTTTGTCATACATTTAAAGCCTATGGTAGGAGGACTTGATTACATTTTGATTTTTAAGGTCATATATAGTCTCATTGGTACAATCACCAGAGGAATATTACGATATGAAGAACAATACAGTTTCTAAGATGTATGATGATGAAAATGGTAGTATGTTTAGGGCTTTGAAAGCACCACGACAAGACTCATTGCAATTAAGCCTGGATATTATTAATTGCTATTTTTTGTAATATGAAATTTCGTTGGATCTTGCCTTCAGAGCAATTACCCCAAAAACATATGCCATAAAATAAATACTGATAAATAAGGCCACAGTATACTAATTTTAAAATTTCTTGATTAGAATGTTATGACAATTATTTTCTTTGCAAAAGTTTTCCCGAATATACTCGTTTACACACAAAGTCAATGTGATGATTCCATGTAAGATGTTTATCTAAAAAAGCCCCCAAACTTTTCAGTGAAATACAGTTTAGAGCTAGTGCTGTGGGACTGACACTATTGAAACACAAACAGCAGCTCAGAATGACTTGTAGCTTAAGTCTACGAAGAAAGAAACCGAGGACACTCACACTCGTCCCCTCCGACGCTAATGGAGCTTGAAAGCTACGAATCATTAATTATTTTCGACGGTCGCGTCTCACATCTGAATGCCCGCTCTCGCATCCGCCCGCGGTCTGCCACTGTCCTCGGTTCCTCACCCTTGCCTACCGCACGCACAGCGCACGCATGTAGAGGAAGTACAGGATCCTGATCTCACACAACTCTTAATTAACATGTGGTCAACACAGGTCGTCGTCTAGACTTCCTAGGTCGCTGTTCCTAGCCAGACGCCGCCGTCGCAGCTTCCAGCTCGCCGAGAAGCTTCCAGAATTGATCATAAGACTCATTTATAATCTAGTTGTTCCCGTTCACACCACGTCAAACCATCATTATAATTTTCTTGAAATATGTCGGTCTCGCTGTAGAGTAGAGTACCATGTTCACTCACTGATTGGCTGAAATTAAGATACTTGCCTGCTATCCTATTGGTCACAGGGCTGCCGACCATCCATTGAAGCATGGATGCCAACTGTCGATGTTTTGAGTGTTTATCCGAAAAACAATTTAAATAATTAAAAAGTTAAAAACAAAGAAAACTGTATTACACTATCAAAAATTCGGCAACCATCCGTCCTGAAGAAGTCTTTCCGATAGTATCACCGCCAATGAGACATCGAAACCTGTTATTCCTTCTATGTAATGGACGATTGGCAGCCCTGTGACATATTATGATAGCAGACAGCAAGTGTCTCAGCCTAGACATATAAAATACCGTTACTTACACCACCGTAATAATTTTGTTTAATCTTTCGATTTTTACCTTGGAAAGGCTGAGACTATCCAAACTATTTGGTTTAGTGAGGATAGATTTGAGCAATAATCTTACGAGAGCTATTTACAATTTTCACCTAGTAATGAAACACCTCGAAGAAACATATCTCGTACGTCTGATGATACGCACACTTGAGTTCAGCAGTTGGAAAATAAGAAACTTAAGAAAAACCTGCATTTTAGTTACGTGCTAAATATTTTGTTTGTACTTACGATGCAAAGCCGAGTAGTCGTGTTCAGCCATCTGATCTGAAAAAAATAACGTAATACAGGAAATCAACAATAAATAGGCAATTCCATTAAATACAGGACTCTTTACAATTGTAAAGTGCATATAGCGGTCTCATGGTGAATTGGTATCGCGCGCGACTCCGGAGCTCATCACTACAGTAGCGCGAGTTCGATCCCCCGAGTCACTACTAACTATTTGTCAAGTGACTTTGAGGTAACGACAGGTAAAGGTCCAGGTTGAGTGGTAAAGAGAGAGGACTTTGTAGTCCTAATCTCACTTTTTGAACAAGATAAACTTTACCTTTTTTACATTCAGTCTTCTAAAATACATACTGTACACGTGAAGGATCAACAAAGACAGTGATATCAGCTTTACACAGGGTGTCTAATAATTGCGAGATCAAACTTCACCAGGTGGTTTGTCGGGTCATAATAAATAAAAATGTCTTCTAACTTATAGGCATATAGCCTAACTCGTTTAGTTTTCCGTATGTCTGTCTATGTGTTTTTTTCACTAAATAATTTTTATCTCTAAGTTATTAACTTAAAACTTTGCACACTTGTTAGTATAATTAAAACCAATATCTAAAAAATAAATATGACTTACTTTCACCTCCGGTTTAAAAATAGGGGCCTTATTAAGTTTTCTAAGCTTAATAACTCAAAATCCTTTAATCTATGGTACATACACAAAGACAACAATATTTCGCAAATGTCTTTATGAACATTTTAACACCAAGTTTGTTTTGCTGGGATAAGTAACAACTGAGTAGCTAAAGTTTTCCTGAACACTAACCTCTATTTACATATGTTTCTTAAATGTAAATAAAGATTTTAACCATACTAACAAGTGTGCAGAGTTTCAAGTTTAAGACATACTGTCAGAAAACTAAGCGAGATAGGCCTATGAGGTATGGAATCTTTTGTTTCTTATGACCCGACAAATCACCTGTTGAAGTTTGATCCTCTAATTACTGGACACCCTGTATAGACAGTGGAAGAGTGCACACGGCACAATGTTTAAGCGGTTAGTCAGTTCACAAGGACCGGGGTCCTAGGTTACTCTGTTGTCTGTACAGGAAGAGATTTTACCGTGACCGACAAGAGGAAGAACGTATCATTAAAGATGGTCCTAATTAGAAACACCGTTTAATTGCGCACCTACACACAACGCGGGCAGACCTACCAAATGACAACCATGTGTCGTTCCGTGATATAGTTGTACGAAAGAAGACAGTTTGTGGTACTACCTTCAGTTGACTCCAAGGGGTATTCGAGGAATACTTACTCCTCTAAAGCTCTAATCGAAAATGGTATACCTTAAGGATTTATTTTACTTTTCCTTCTTTTCATAAACAATCTTCCATCATGTTTGAGTGTGGCTAAAACCTGTCTCTATGCCGATGACACGTCCCTGGTACTGTCGCATTCTAGTAAGGACATTCTTGAACGAAAAGGTTTCACGGAATCTAACGCTCTTCTTCAGTAGTGTGAGGAAAACCGTCCAATTGTAAACGTTGATAAAACTCTACTCCTAAACTTTCACATCTCAAATAGATGGAAAAATGCCACAAACGGTATTGCCAGTATTCTTATGAATGACCAAGTAGTTAATTCTTCAGCAGAGGCCAAGTTCTTGGGTGTTGTCTTAGACGAAAAACTGAAGTTCCACTGCCATATAGATCAGGCCTCGAGGAAGGTATCCACAGGAATTTTCTTGTTGAGATTACTAAGTCAAACATGTAAAACGAAAGTGCTTTTAACAGCTTATTGTGGCCTCATATATACCTATCTTGCTTATGCTGTTACGTAGTGAAAGTCAGCGAACTATGTTCTTGTTCAGTTCTTCTCTCTCTTCCACCAAGACAGCAATGTAAAATCTGTTTAAGTCCTTCAAATGTTTAACATTTTCCATCTATTTAAATTATAGAAACACTTTCATTAGCTCATAGCCACCTTTCAATTTTCCATCAATCTACCTATGCTAGGTATCCTCTCCGAAACAGCTCAAATCTTCCAATTCCCAAACATTCATCTAAATTGTATCACCATTTTTTATCTTAACTCCATAAAGCTCTACAACGCTCTTCTTTAAATTTGAAGAACGAACAGGATCACAGAAAATTCAGGGTAAACTTGAAATTGCTGTTAGCCAATAACACCTACTACAGCGTCCGTGAATTTACTGGCGAGTCTCATACTGTACATATGTAGATTTTACTGATTAAGTCTGTATTGTAAATAAGGTAACATTTTTGTATAAAAATAATTGTTGTTTAGCTTGGCTGATGCAAATGTATGTTTGTTAATTTTGCCTAATAAACGACTTTGACTTTGTAACAATTCATAATGTTCATTTACAAAAAGAACCAACCGACAAACATCATTGGGGATGGCACAAAACATTGATATGTCGAAGACTGTTACGTAAAACCACCCAAAAATATAAGCGGCAAAAGTAAAATGTTAGGTTATAATCATCTGGTCAAATACAATTATGAATTCTACATAACAAACTTTGAACGAAAAGCGGTTTTCAGTTCAGAGCACTTAATACTGGTTGAACTCACCAGTTGGTTTCTCGTAGGGATTTAAAAATCAGTGAAAGGTTTGTATATTTTAAGTTTACATAAGTTCGTTTTACTTACTTTTGGTTACAGCTGTATAGTAATGATAAAGCTTTAGTACAATATGCTGTTCGCCGAGATCCCTTCGAAACGAGAACTTTTGTGCTTGATTATATTTCATTTAAATACGCATGTGCTATTATTACCTTCTTCAGGCTTAAAGTTAGCGTAAAATATTAAATTAACTATGTTTCATAGTTTTTAAGATTTATATTATTTATTATGCTCAAACTAAACAAGTGTCTAAATTTCGAACAAGTCAAGTAACGGAAGTTCTTTCTGCACTTTTATAGTCGATATCCGACGTGACAACTAAGTAGTTGTCAACAAGCTAGAAGATAATTATTTTCATCTTCGTTCCAAAAAATACCGCCGCGAGAAGATACAAAATGAAAACAATAATTATTGTTTTCTTATGAGTGGATCCGTGGCGGTTTGGTATCGCGTGCGAATGCGGAGCTCATCCCTTCGGTGGCGCGGGTTCAATCCCCGAAGTCACCACTTACAATGTGTAAAGTGGCTATACGGTGACGCTAGGTAATGGTCGAGGTTGAGTGGAAGAGAGGACTTCGTAGTCCTAACTTTACCTCATTAAACATGACACCCCTTATCTTTTTTCATTATGAAACACGATATAACTTATCTGTTTACCAACGTTTCAATTGAATTAGCTCGGAATCGTGGGACATTTGTAATTAGATAATTGGTATTGTGGACACGGAAGGGTCACCTGGCGTGAACACTGTGTGTACATTGTCACACTCGCGCATACCAATAATAGTGATCATGTCCGACACCGACACGTTGTATGTATGCGTGTTGTGTTGTACACGGCCGTCAAGCACGTCTCAGATGAAAAATCACCAATTAGCCTAATACAGGCGTATTAATAACACGAGCTCGGCAGTCAGCAGTGAGTACCCTGCACTGTGCGCTTATCTACTATCTGTAATCCCGCTTGAAAGGGGCGCGGACGCGGACATATGTTCGTGCACGTCTTCACAGAAATCGATGGCCTATCTTCCGATCGGCCGGGCGCCCTGCCGTCTATCTCTCCTTTGTTTTGACAAATTAGAAAATTGCATGCTTCGGTTTGACGGCGTGGCGGGCCTGAGAAGCCCGTTCGGTTGTAAGACCAATCGATACTTACTTCCGCCCTCTCGGCCAGAACTGCCTTGTCTTATCGACCGGTTTGATTTCAGATCCAGATAAGCAATCAACCATTCAACCCTTGCGGCAGTGTTCTAGAGTGTTTTGTGGGCTGACATTCTGCATCTTATAAGGCAACACTTCTTCTTCGGAAGTCACGTTAAAACGTTGGTTCATTCCATTGGTCGTTGGGCTATAAACTAATGACCAGATCTAGGGAGCAAGACTAAAATTCATCCTTCACCAAAACACTCGTCTCACTCACCATTCATCCCTTATTCTCCTTAAAATACCCAATAGTGGTGGTGGTGTCTCAAATCAAAGAATCTTCGGATATACGAAAAATATGGTATGTTTTCTAAACGCTATTCTAACTGTGAAAACCTTTCGGTGCACTTTGTTAATGTGTTATTCCAAATATCCAAACCTAACATTTTCACGTTACCTGTCCCGGGACCTTAATCAACTCATATCCAAACTGTCAAGTAAAATTGTGACTTCATCGTCAGCTTTTGACTGTTCAGTTAGTTCTGTATAAATTTAACAACTTACATGTTTAAACACCACTCCGACGATTATTTTCAGGTATTATTTGTTAAGAACACTTTCTTGCTGGCACTAATATTGATTGAGCTTCTACATGAATATATTCATAAATGTTGCCTAATGAAACTTCCAAGCAATAATATTTCGTTTATACGCATAGTGGAGTTAAGAAAACAACCCAACTTGATAATAATAACTTACCAGTTTAGCTGAAACCTGAAATATGTGTTAACCACCACGTTGCAAGTAGTGATATTCTGCGCAAAGTATATCACTTTATTGCACATAGAAGTCACCAACGAATTTATGCATATCAGGCATTAGATAAAGGTCGAAAGTGTATTGTGAGTTGAATTAATTTCCTAACCAAGTCACCTATGGAATGTTTTGTAAATTCTAATTACTGAATGATTTCACCTTTATCTATGTCTAGGGCTATTGTTTTGTTTACGAAAACCGTTCGTTTTCTAAACAATCCTTGCCATGGATATTGTTTGGTAGATTACCTTTTTATTCTGCATACAAAATTTTCAAGTCCAAAGAAAGATTTGATGGCCAGGGAAATAAATATTTTAGGTTAGGTGACAGGAAACACATTTAAGTCGCACAGCTTAAACTAATTTTACTAATATATTTTTAAAAAGAAAAATAAATTATACACTTATATGAGAAATATAAATATAATACTTTTAACAGGGTGAAGCCAGGACTACAAAGACCTCTCTACCACTCAACTCGACCTTCGTCTAGCGTTACCGCAAACTCACTTAGCAAATTTTTAGTCACGTTGTAACTTCGCCTCGTTATAAAAACATAATTTATATCAGAATTTCGGATACATCAACATAATTTAACTTAACTTTACAAACATTATCAGTGTATAAAACTGTGATATAGACGCACTAGTCAAACAATATTTGCCTCACAACGAGTCGTTAATATTTTATCTTTAAAATTCAGATACAAACACTGATTTTTTTTACTACCAGACAACTCATGATCAGTACGGGCTGGCGAAAAGCCGTCTGCCTTTATATTTTTTGAAGGCAGCGTGTGTGTTGGCGTCTTGCCTAGGATCGCTTGAGTACCTTAGTCCGGGTGGTAAGGTAAATTATGTTCTTTATTTAAATTAGAGTTTATTATTTTTATTTCATTTATCGCTTATGTTTTAAAAGCTGTTATACTCTTTGACACTTTGCTCAATACAATGAACACATTTCCATTGTAACTTTTAGAATATCGTTAGTTTATTTGTATGCTCCTAAGCTCTTTCTTTATATTTGTGTAATATTATGATGGAACCACAAATCGGACAAAATGTTCCTAGAGACCCTATTTTTCTATGTAGTGTTTCTTTAGCTACATTTGATGTCCATATAACATCCTCAAAATAAATTGCAAAAAACCAAAGTGGGCTCTAAAACGGCCGGAACGGCGGAGGTATCTATGAACCTCACAAGGTAGCCAACACTTATAAGGAGAAGATGGTAAACTAACAGGCAAACTAAATCGCTTTTCTAAGGATATAGAAAACTATTCTTTTGTTTAGTTTACTTTATGTTTGAAATTTCCTTAAAATATACACCCAGCAATATTAAGAAAGCCCCGAGGCGAAGCGCGGGTACTCTCAGCTAGTTAGTTATATTTGTTTATTCATTTTTACGTATTCTATATTTTTATACCCAAACCAGCTCATCTTTAAACTCAAAAATAAAGGCTAAGGTGCAGTTTTAAGGCACGAGACATAACGGGGAGAGATACGAGTACATTGATAGCAGACCTGAGACCTGAGGGACTCTTACATTAATCACACGTATCCCTTGATTAATTCACGCAGGGAACATGTAACTGGCATTTGCAAGTAAAATAAATCCTCCGATAGCGACCGGTCGATCTCAAGAACAGTATACAGTACACAAAGCACAGGCTACCGGTTCTCGCTACTCTATAGGCCTACTCGGACACATCCTAACAGTAACTCTTGCTAGGGTTATGTCTAATTTAAACATGATTAATTAAACTATTAGTACTTATATTTTCATAGTTTTGAAAGTGAACAAAAAAGTTTACGACGTCTCGGGGTTTTAAATCTGATCTGTCTTCTAGTGGAAAGTAACCTAACATATTCCGCTCCAGTCAGTATTTGTCTGGTTAGTACCTGCTCAGATTACGTTATACTGGGGGAACATCAAAAAAGAGTTGTTCACAATGTTACTGGGCAGCTTTGTAGTTGTCCGGATATTGAACACGCTCCGTTCCCCACCAGGGGAGTTTGTATCAGATGTCATTTTAAGGGGACGTGGCAGCAGGATAGACCGCGACTTCAGGAGAGGCTTGAAAAATCTTGGGGGAAAGGTCCACCGAGTGTTGGCAAGGCTCTCCACGTTTTGGGGGTTAGGTCCCCTAAGTGGTTGTCAGCGGGCTTGCTTGTCGCGGCCCTCTCAGAATTGGCTGGTCAGCCGAACCCAGTTCAATTCCTCTCCTGAATCCATACTTCCTTTCATTCCGGTGGTACCTCATTTCCTAATGTTAAGTTATATGTTTTAGGTTACTTTTCACCAGAAGACGGGATTGGATTCCAGGATCAGAAACGTCGTGTTCTTCTTGCTCAGTAAAAACTAAATGTCTGAAATTATATTTCATCGTTAACAACCAACTTCGGTGAACTTGATCAATCCGATAAAAAAGACAATTGTTGACAACAAATACAGCGGTGGTTTTGCCCGATGGTGGGTTCAGGATTGTAGGGAGTAGGGGAGGCGAGCAAAAACAATATTGTTTGATGTGTCTGAATGTGTTTGGAAGAGCCCTACCATTGATCCTTGGTCAGATGGCCGCATTATTGCCAAATTGACTCGGACAATAGCTCCACTAGCCACCCCTCCACCCCTCCAACCCTCCACCCCTCACTTTTTGCCTCACATTCACACTTCCCGGTCCACAATATCATCAAACGATATATCAACTATCAATGATTCAGTGATTTTATTTATACACGGTAAACACTATTTTACAATGTATATATATATATGAATAGAAATCAGTATTGAGCTGAAAAAACAAGCACGTGCGTAAGATACAAAACAAAATTAAAAATAATGATTGATGATTTCTTTCAATCCATTCCTACTTTAGTGGTACCTTATTTAATGAAAACGATTTAATGTTCGGGGTGGTTATAGCAAAAACTAGCAAAAAAGGAATAATGGCTGCTGAAATACTTTAACCTAAGATAATTTAAATTCAAAAACTTTAAAAAAACTGGTTATACTAATTTTACAAAACTTGTCGTGAGGTCCTAAATATGTTACACAAAGTCTTTAATTTGTTATTTTTGAAAACAAAAATACGTAATCAAAACACCTATGGTAGCAGTCATTTTTATGTTTGACCACATCACAAAAAAGAGCCACATTATAAACTTAAAAATAAAACCAATAAATACAAATTAAAGATTTTTAAAATTTGCAAAACCAAATGTTCTAAATACATCTTGTTAGTAAAATCTCAGAAACGTATTCCTGACCATTTTTCATTTGCATTGTTATCAGATCGCCCAAAACTGCCCTTTAAGAAATAAATCATATTATAAATTATCGATTAAAACCTTTCGATTTTTGATCCATGCCAAACAATGTCTAATCCTATCCTACATCGCATACAAATCATATTAATATAATATTCAAAAATAAATTCGTAAATTCAATAAATCAATAAAAAGCAAAACATTCAAGAAATGTAACAAAAATAACCGTATTTGTATATATTTTAATACAGTCAAAGCATTAGTGCAAATAATTTAAAACCACTAAAAAATCTGAAAACCTAAATTCATGGGAATGATCTCTTATTAACATTTCGGACTAAAAGAATTATTAAACAATGACGATGGACCTATGATAATTCGAAATTATAAGTCAAGAATTTATAAAAACTAATATTTACATTCACAAGTTAGAGTATTACACTTTAAACAACGTTTAATAATTTAGTATACTCCAATTTTGTTCCATTTGACATTGAAATATTTAAGTGGCCGCCATTTTGAAATTTGATAAGTTTCATAACAAATATTTTTTTAAATGTTATTATGAAACAGTATGTATACCAAGTTTCACAAACATATCTCAAATGGTATTTGAATAATCAATTATTTTTCAAAAATGGCGGATTACGGCTAAACTAAGCCGAAATCGAACAAATGTTACAAGACATTTTCGACTTTCTATAGTATGTAGAATCCGGTTCTGCATAGCGCGGTACACATTTTTGTGACACCCTGTATATATTTTTTAAACTAATTGCATATCACATGACATTTGCTTTGTTTGTTTACTTACTTTCGTCTTTAAATGTTGTGGTAGTCCAATTAAGCCAACCGAAATAAAATTTAACATTGAATTTCATTTAAAATGTTATTTGTTTTTACACCCCAACAGTAACTGTACAAGTAACTGTACACGTAACTCCAATGATGCAGACGCACAGTATGACGTAGCCACACATTAGGGTATTGACGCAGTTCTGTGCCCAGACGCACAAGAGAAGGATATGCTAGCAATGATGAATTGCTTGCTCTTTGCTTATATTGATTAAATGATTAGCCTTCCTGGGTATCGAAACCTTCACCGTCTTACAGTCTCGTCTCGTCTTTACTGCCTTGATATTTGACAGCATCCCGTCAAGCGGAACGCCGTGATTCCAGAAGCCCGATGAGGATTACAATTAATTAGATTGCTAATAAATTGTCCGGGTAATTGTTTCTTAGTGATCGGCTTTATCGGTTCTTTGGCTTGTTTTAAATGTTGTTTTTAACTCCTTTCGTAACTAATTATGTTTTTTGTATAGTTGACGAGTAAAATTATTGACAATTATTTGCAAACGAACGTAACATACAGAGAGCGTTTTATATGTCCCCTCCACTTTAACTTTTGAAAAAACAAAAGATTGTATACGAACTTTTGGGAAAAGTTTTTTATAAGATTGTGGAGTTTGTTTTACGTACTTTGCGTCACCCACTCCAAACCCAAAAACCGGGGGGAGGCCCTCTCACATTTTTGAAACACAAACTCCCCTTGTGGCACCTCAAAATAAAGGGAATTTAAACACAAATCAACAACGTGTTTTATCTCGACTCGTTTTTTTTTATTTTACCAATTTAAAGATGACACTTAAATCGGGCTTAAAATGCCACATTTCACATACAACCTTTTAAAGACAAATTATTTTTGAACATCTTTTAATTGAAGAAAAAAAAGAACTTAGTAATTTATATGTATTTGTTAGTATTGGAATGAGTGGCAGTATGATGCATCCCGTTAATTTCAAGATTTCGAATTCAGGTTAGAAGGATATCACTATATCTCTATTTGAGATGCCGATTTAGGCTTACCTGATTGATTCGTGTTTATCTCAGCAGGTTTGTTCACGTACCACTGTTTCAAAAATATCTAATGACTTAGTTTAAAAGCTTCAAACAATTAAAATAAACCATCTTTGATTCTTGCTCTAATATGAAAGTATCTTTTCCATGAAATATGAACAAATCTTGCCCTAACGTTTCGGGCAGTTGGAAAACTCCACCCGTTGTCGTTGTCAAGGACCAAACCTAACCCGACACTACATTATAGTGAACACCTAACCTATGACCTAGTATAAAAACATATATCGTACAACTACATAGTGGTCACACAGTTTCTGAGGTTGAAATAGTACGTATTTGGAAATTGTTTCAATGTTTTTAGTGGATCCGTGGCGGATTGGTATGGCGCGCGACTCCGGAGCTCAACACTCCGGTGGTGTAAGTTCGATCCCCGCAGTCACCACTTACAATTTGTAATGTGACTATACGGTGAAGCTAGGTAAAGCTCGAGGTTGAGTGATAGAGAGGACTTTGTCGCCTAACATCGCCTTGTTAACGTTTGACATTTCTCGTTTGACATTTTTTACCTTTTTAAACAAAGGTACACGACGTTTCGTGACCTAGAAAAAAGGAGAGTGTGTTATTTTTTGTGGGTGACTGGTCAGCGTGCGCTGATTATTTTGGCCAGCTCATGTCCTCATGTCTTAGGTTACCTTTCACCTGAAGACGGGGTCGGATTCAAATTCCCGAAACGTCGTGCATTTTTGTTCTACCCAAAAACGACGTAGTAATATTTCTACCTCAGAAACACAACAGAGTTAATAAACACACCAACAAATACTCATTCAGTATTCAATCATCAAAACGGATGACGTGTAACCGATCGATTAACAAATCTA
Organism: Matsumurasca onukii; assembly: GCA_018831715.1. Taxonomy (NCBI): domain Eukaryota; kingdom Metazoa; phylum Arthropoda; class Insecta; order Hemiptera; family Cicadellidae; genus Matsumurasca; species Matsumurasca onukii. Next base: position 37,188,616 of record CM032064.1, read on the forward strand.
CAATCTGAACTGTACACGGGTACGAGTATAGAGTATAGAGTGGACGAGTGGTTGATGGTAGGGGAGCGCTCAGTCCGGTGGTGGAGATTGTATCGGTAATGCTAGCATGATATTCAAATTGACGCAATTAATTTCTATAGATCACAACAATAGCGTTGAATAATGTTATAGTAGATGGGGCGAACAGTGACCACCCATATCTCACAGTTCTGGACGTACAACCACACTCTCACACATGCGACCTTTGCACACACACACACTCACAACATGCTCGATCATTTACTCGTACCTGTCCGCTGGTTTGGGCCCGTTGCAAAAATCAGTTTTTGACAGTCGGTAGTATAAAAGTGCGAAGCAAGTTGTTTGTAATGAGTTGGTTTTACATCATTGACGAATAAAACACAAACTAATAATTTGTTAAACCAATCAGGTTACGTGTCATCTGCAAAACTTTCTTGTGTGATAGTCTTGGGGGAAAAAGAGGCTTTGGCTTTTAGTATTTTGGAGATAATTGTTATTATTGAAGCAGTTTGATTTAAATCTAGAACTTGTAATCTTGATTTAGACGTTTGCTTGAATTTCAAAGGTCATGAACGCACGGAAATATAGACCAATCAGACAGCTTTATTAACAGTGTATGTAAAACTACCTTTAATGTATTTATTGTAATAGCATAATATCTCATTTTCGTTTGCCTGAATACCATGGTATCCTTGTTAGTAAATTGTATCGTACATTTGTTGAACAACATTGGTTTGTGAGTCCTTTTAATAAAACTTTTAAATAATTACTAATTAACTATGTTAACTATACAATTTAATCATTCATGCCTCTCCTACGGCGGTTGCACAAAACACACCTTTCCAAAATCATCATTCTTAAAAAAAGTTCGCTTTTTCAAAAAAAAAAAAAACAATGGGGAAAGTCATGCAGACCTGTTGTCTCTTTATTCTTGAGACATGCGTTTTTTCTTTCAAAACAAGATGCGATCCCAGGTGTAGAAATACGTTCTTATGACACTAAAGGCAGGTAAAACTACCGGACTGGGTGAAACAGAACGGTGGTTTACGAGCGTTTGCCTACTCAGGAGCCCGTTTGTCAACCGATTGCCAAATTCTCAAATGGGGCCCAACGCCGCATGCGAGATTTAATCATCTGAAAGCAGTTGGCGACGAACACTTTCTGTGGTCCAGATGAGTTCTTGGCACACTAATGGGAGACCTAGTATCAGGGGGAGCCTCCGGCTGTTGAAGTGGGGAAAATCGAATGAATAAGCCAGGACGATTGTAAAAGTTGCATGTTCGAATAAGTTGTAAATGTAAGTATGAGTGGGCTCTCTAAACAAATGTTACAATTTCAATGCAAATATACATCTATATAAATAAAATAAGACTTTTGTCTTTAAATTGCAAAGAATCCATCGGCTTTTGGTTATTTGGTGTTTATCTACTTTGCATAGACCGAAACTGGCGTAAAAAATATTCCTGTCTGTCTCTCTGTAACGTTTTTAGGCGTTTTGGACCGCTTATACGTTAAAATCGGCTGAAGCTATGGTGGTGAAACCTCGTTTAAGAGTTTAGACCATTACGCAGTGTGTCTTTACCTATGTTTTGTATCAATAAAACATCCACAAAATAAATGGCAATGGACCAAAGTGGGCTCTGAACACCTTATAAGTCGAAATTTGCTGAAACTATTGCGGTGAAACTTTGTTCAAGGGTTAAGTTCATCACGCAGTGTGTCTTTAGCTATAGAAAACATATCTTTTTTGTTTACTCTAAATTTGCAATTTCCTTAAAATATACACACAGATATGTAAACAAAGCCTCGAGGCGAAGCGCGGATACTTTCAGCTAGTTATTTATAAAATGCAACATTTATTTATCAAACGCACAATATGTTGATAACAAATACACATTTTGTTCACTACAGAAGCTCTTTGTCCGCCTTATATTACACTCGCATTAGGTCAGCGCTCGACGCTCGACGCTCGGCGCTCGCTATGGTTCCACTGAGTGTTATCGATGTACATCGGTTACCATGCGACCTATCCATTTATTACTCCACTACGGCTTGACTCATAATTATTAATATCGTCTTGTGTTATAAACGACTCGCTATCGGTACATTTATTTTCCATGCAAATTCTGGTTCCATGTATACGACTTGAATTCATTACGGATTGCGTACATATGAATCACACTTGTACCCGATATGCTCGTACGTCGAGCGTCACGCATGTCTTGTGCAGTTTACGATTTAAGAGTGCACAGTACTTGTCGGCCATTTTGTTTTTGTCCCATTAGATTCCAATGTAAAAATGAACATTTTCTTGCGACACTTCATGCCTGCAATTTTCATCGGATCTTTTTGAAATAAGTTTTATTTAAAAGATAACAATATACTGCAGTGGCTCCGCTGATCGCTTTGTTGAAAATGTTATTAGTTTACTAATGAAAACAGGAAATTTAAGTACAGAGTAGACTCTGAAAATGTTCTTTAGGCATTTTGGACCGCTTATAAGTCAAAATCGGCTGAAACTATGGCAAAGAAACTGTGTTTGAGGGTTAAAATAATCACGTAGTGTGTCTTCAGCTACATTTTAATGCCATATAACATTCTCAAAATAAATTGCAAAAAGCCAAAGCAAGCTCTAAAAACGGACGGAACGGCGGAAGTAACTATGAATCTCACAAGGTAGCCAACACTTATAAGGAGAAGACGGTGAACTAACAGGCAAACTAAATGGCTTTTCTAAGGATATATAGGAAACTATTTTTTGTTTACGTTTGCAATTTTCTTTAAATATCCACACGGCTATGTTAATAAAGCCCCGAGGAGAAGCGCGGGTACTCTCAGGTAGTATTCAATATAAAATAATGTGTATAAGTTGCGAAATAAACCTTGTTTCGAGTCGAGTTATTCCGTAGCTACAGTATATTAAGCGATTAAACGAAGCGGGCCGGCCGGAGTGGAGGCAGCTAGTCTAGGCCGATCACGCACCACCTGAGAACGACAAGTTTACGGTGGGTTGATCGACAAGATGATTGATAGAGCACGCCGACAGAAGCACGGCTAGGCCTACCTCAGAGGTCCGATAATGAAATGTAATAGGCGAGTAGGCAGTAGGTAGTAGGCAGTAAACAGACTTTGTTTTATTTATCTAATTAGGTTTCATCTATCATATACGTCAGTGGCGGGCATCGATCTTGCTAGACAGCGTTCACGCTTGGATCTGACACCGCTGCGTGCCCCCCAAGTCGGCCGACCGTCTATAACTTACCCAGTCGATACGCGAGCTGAGTGGTCCGGCTACTGTGCACACTCACTGCACGCTGATCACTTTCAGAGTGAACAGTACCGGTAGAACCTTTTATTTGCCCCATATAATAAGACCAATGTAAAAGCAATCATTTTCTTAAAACCCCTCACGCCTACAATTTACACCTGATTTTTTTAAATAGTTTTTTATGACAATGGACTACTCTTACTCCACCGACATATTTTTTAAATTCTATCAGTTTAATAGTAAAAAAGGAAATTAAACTACTGTACTCAACTGTTGGGTTAATGTCAAGGTCTTAAAATGTAAAAATGAAATTTGGCTTAGTGAAACCGCTAAACAAATCTAAACATATTTTGAAAACAAAGATTATTCCACAAACATTCGATGATAACTGTAGGCGTGAAGTGTCTTATGGGACGACATTAATTAAGGTCAATGTCACTACTGCGCACTCTTAAGACCGTCACATCGATCTCAAACTTGCAGCCAGCCTGTGAGTTGACATAGTAGAGCTTTTCAAACAAGTCATTTTGTGTTGGATACGTTTTCCAAATATAACAATAGCGATACATTTTTTCCTAATAGTTACAATATTATTAATCTGTACCTTTAAGTGCATACCGGAATTTCAGTATTTCGACTGATAAAGCCATGATATATTTGAATCTAAATATACAATTAGTTCCTATAAAATATGAACAAATATAAAACATATTTCGAATACAAAATTATGTTAAAATAAAGATTAAGGTAAAGTTTGTCTTGTTTAGCGAGGCAAAGTTAGGACTATAAAGTCCTCTCTACCACTCAACCTCGAACTTTACCTAGCGTCACCGTATTAGTCACATTACAAGTTGTAAGTGGTGACTGCGGGGATCGAACCCACGCAACTGGAGTGATGAGCTCCGAAGTTGCGCGCGATATCAATCCGCCACGGATCCGCTGTTAAATATATCAGATTTTACCAAAGAAATGCCGAGCTTGTACATGAAAATACACTATTCGATAAAACTGTGGTCACATCTGTCCTGTCAGATGATTTTCGACAGGCAAATATATACAAGGGAGCGTTGAGGTCAGAGAACCTTTTCGTTTGCTTTTATAGACGAAAATGGTGCCAGTATTACAAGTTCGTAAGCTCATATAAAAACAGTACCCTAATTAAAAACAGCAAATTACTAATCAAAGTCGAGCTGACAGAGGTAGGAGGTAGGTGGTAGGTGGTAGGTTGAGGCAGAGTGCGATGCGATGTGTCTCGGTACGGCATGTGTAAGGACTAAGGATAGACCACCGGTCGTAGCTCGATCAATAACAATCTTCCCCACATCTATCAAAAGCCGTCTCATTTTCTCGTCTCGATATTAATGCACAATACCCACATCCACTTTGTCTTCAAGTTCAAACAGTCAAACAACATTCCAGCCCCTCTTCCGTCCCCCTCACGCATCCACTCACCCACTACCACTCCCACTCCCACTCTTGCTTAAGCCCCATTAGTGTTATCGCTTGTTTGTATTGGGTTCACTTACGTCTCGTCCTTTAATGCGAACTCTGTAAATAAGTATGACTCTACTAAATTTAATTGGATGTAGCCTATGCTTTGTGTAAACAAAGATGTCAGCCGACAATGAAATAAATCTGAATGTTAAGGCGTAAAGTTGAGTGTTAAGTTTAAGTTAAGGAAGTATACCGTAAGGCGTACTACAGTGTCAAATACCTTTTGAGTGATAAGAGTTTTTAGTTTCCTCAATTTTAAAATTGTCTAGTAATAGTTTGTTTGTATTATTACTTTCGATAAAATATGTATATATTTGCGTAATAGAAGAATTGGCAATGAATGCGAATTGCGAGTGTTTGTTTGACTTCTATGTATGAATGGGATCTCGATACTTGCTTGTGAAAAGACTTAATACACTTGTAAAAAAACCTATTTTGGTCAACTTTAAGATTTGTTGCTAATTTTGGCGTAGGATCTTTAAAAAAACAAGCTACACAAACCTAGAGACTACCTTTCAGAATATGGAAAATCAATTCTTTTAATCTCTTCATCCAAAAATAGCGTCCTAAACGGGGGACTACGAGAGCGTGTTTTGAACAACCTTTACTGGAATGATCATGCCTCTTAAACAACCTAACGTTTGCCATACATTTAACATATCATGCAAAGAAAATAATCGGATTCTAACCATTTAGACTGTGCTCTTTAAATACCAAGCCATTGCCAAATTATGAACCGTCGACGTTTATACCAGATGCCTGTTGAGGTACAGTATGTAGTATTACTGTTGGCATAGCCTAGAGCCTAGATCATATACGAGGGACGTTCAATAAGTAAAGAGACAAATGGGTGTAGAGTTAACATGCTTTATAATATCCAACTGAGACTGTTCACAGGGATTCCAACTAACATTGGTGATAGCTATTAAATAAAATAGTTGACTTTACAAAAGGCTAGAATGGTTTGTCTCTTTCCTTACTGAACGTCCCTCGTAACAGCATAGTCAAAAATATTGTCCATGAAAAAAACTTAGTAAACTTTAGCCTCCCTTTAGCTGCAAATTGCTTAGAGTAACTCTGCACAATGTAACATCCCGAGCCCTAAAAGCGATAGAAACAACTGTAAACACAAGAATAAATATTTCAAAGCCACACACGTCAGATCGAATTCGCAATGCAAAGAGGACGAACCCCAAGAGAGAAACGGGTCGCAGCAACAAGCGACAGAGAGGTCGAGGTGAGCGTGTAGACCAAGGTGGAGCGTAGGCATCGTGCAAAATAACGCGTGAAAGCGAGGGGAGGCTAAACACGATCTGAGATGGCAGTTCAGATAAAATGGGAAACAAACAAGAAACAGTGTCCTATATAATACGGGGTCGGAGACAACAGAAACAGACGTAACGATTGCGAACTCCTGAGGGACGTGTGCCGAACAGTCGGCAGTCTGGAGAGCGTAGGCAGTGGTAGCGGCACGACAGTAGGCAGTCGGCAGTCGGCAGAGACATTCCCCTACACAACACCACTGCAGATCTTATCTCTATCCAATCAATGTGCAGAACAACTCTTCCACCAAACACAAATAATCAAATTGGATCCATCTCGCTTTTTACTTTCCTTACTTGTCCCTGGGGACTCACGCCTGCTGGAGCGATTCCAGTCTAGAATTGGATCTTTACATGTCTTCCCGTTTTACGCAATAAACAACAATCTATTTCAGTTAACTTTAGTTAGCTTTCACACATTTATCTAATACTTCTAACGAGTATACATTAGTTCCGAAATGTAGTTGGGAACTAAGACTTGCTTTCTCTCTTAACGACCTAAAGAGTTCATTATATTATATATCTTATAAATAGTTCACGATCATATATTACTGATGAGGTTTTTACATTTAACAGGATGTCCATTACACAATGTCCTTTGTGGATGTCCATTACAATTTCATAGTCAACACGGTTATGTATAGATATTTGTTGGAAATTTGAGCTGTCCGTATTCTGTAGCTAAATGAGTTTGTATGATAAAGTGAGAAACCATACACATAAGTTTCCATAGCTTCTTAGTTGAACACGGTAACTAGTTTAAACCAGAATATGTCTAATTTGTATCAGTTATACGAGTATGATATTTTACCTTTCTGTAGAGTTCCATTTAAGCTAGGCTGGAAACTGCTTCTCACAACAACACTGAAGTTAACATACTTTAAACCTTTCACATAACACTAGGCTAGACTATAAAATAAATGTAATCAACTTTGTTAAACACACAAATACAACACCAGGCACTATTGACTGATACTGTCAATACGCACAAGCAAGCTATTGATTGTAAACATTCATGTAACAACTTGATCTACTGCGGAAAAGTCAGCTGTTCAGACGGTTAAAAATCAATAACATACGAACCGAAACAAACCACAGATTACGCCTGGCGTATTTACTCATTGAAAATCAATGTTACTATGTTTTATGCTTCTAAGTTGGCACATAATTTCAGTTCGACACATGTACTTTTCTTATTTCATTAGTTTTAATTGTTACTCAGGGTAAAAATTGTCAAAGCAATAATATTGTGGTATGTAGTTTTAATTTTAGTTTTTGAGTGTAATTATATTTAATTAATTGGACTAGAGTGAATATCATCCTTACTTTAGAATATGGAAAAAAGGATACATTTTTCACATGGGTTGTTTTAAAACTTAATAACTTGTCGTCTTGTCTAGTTTACAAAGGGACATTTTCCGTTTGCCCATAAATGGGATTTTTACTGAAATCTGTCACATTCGCCCGTCCACCCGTTTGGGCACGGGGTTACTTAACCGTTACTTAAGTCTACCATGGGTAAGGCTGGCCTGGCTACATCGTCTTAAAAATTATTTACTCAATTGAATTTTTTTTTTTATAGACTGACTTTACGTTAATTTTTTAATCCATATGGGTCTTACCTCTCATTTCCTTTTTGTATTTTAGGCTCTTCTCATCTTTAGATGGAATACTATGGCATACTCCAGTCTATATAACGATTTGATTTGATTTGGTTTGATTTATATAATTATATATAAGAGAGTGTCCTGACTCACTCACTCATAATCAGAACACATCCCGAACAGTTAGGCCTACGGACTTGAAACTTTACACACCTCTTTCTGGTAGCCTAAAACCCATTTAAATTTCAGGGTTGGTTCTTAGAGGGGGTAAAATATATTGTGTACGCCTTTACTTTTAACCGCTTGCGCTTAACCGAGTGACCCAATTTCCAATGGGACCAATAGTCGGTAGCGTGGCATGAAATAATATACGACATTTATTTCAAACATTTTATTTTAGCTTTCAAGCTATTGAGCGAAACGGGGGTTCACCGATGTGCACACATCAAACCAGGCACCTTCGTGAGGTGCATTTAATCTGTGGCGAAGCGTGGGTAAACACTAAATACCTAATCAAATGATCTAGGCTTTGGAAATGATCTAGCCTAAAAGTAGGAGTAAACTAACCAATCACCAACCACCAAACAACATGAGTTTTCTCCATTTAGCCTTATTTAGTTTTAAAAACAAGTCAAGAACTAACCTAAAAAACAATACAACCAGTCCTGAAGAAATTCTTTCGAAAGCCAATGAGAACATCGACAGTTGGCATCCCTGCTCCAATGGTCGGTTGACTGCCTTGTGACCAATAGGATAGCAGCAAGTAGGTCAGTTTCGGCAAAACAGCGACTGAAGATGGTACTCAACAGCCAGACCGAAATATCTAAAGCTAATAGTAATGATGTTTTGACGCGGTGTAAACCGGAATAACTAGATTATAGTTGTGACACCGGCCGCGAAAGCCTAAGAGTTAAGTGTATGATTACGCAAATTACTTATTTAATAAAAACGTTCAAACACCTCAGCGAAATGTCGAGAAATGCTATTCTAATTTGATACTTCTAATAAATTATGCAATTTCACAACTGTCATGTCATGACTAAAATAAATCCATATGGAAATCATCGATAACAATTTTTCTAAGGAAAACTTGCAGTATTTACAACTTCAAGGGTTAATTAGTATTTAAAACCACTTACATCTTATAACGCTAGTACAAACAAAGTAAAAACACGTTGTAAATAATCATTACTGTATAAAATGAATTTCAATAAATAAGCATTTTATTGAAACAAAATGACACTTTCAAGTATTCTTATTGTTGAATCAACTTGAACAAGTTCTTTTAATAATATTAGGAAGAGGAAATTGATTTGCCGGGGGCTCTGCTTGGTAGAGGTCCGAAGGGGCGCAAATAATGCAAAAAACATCAACTCAGTATCAGACTTGAGCGGTTTAGATGTAATGACACCCCAGGCGGTTCAGGATCGAAGCGTTCAGAAAATCCGAGACCGCAAAAAGATCTCTGTCCCAATCTTATTCAGTTTGTACCACTGTTATATTCAAAGATATCTCGAAACAGTTGAAGCGATTTATCATTCTAATAAAAAGGTAAATTTGAAATAAGTGAGAGTATGTATAATGAAGCGATACGAGTAAAATTGACTTATGAAACAAGCATCATAACGTCAAGAGGTTTTCCTTGTACGTATTGAAACTTTAATATATTTTTGTTTCAAATCGGGGTTTTTATACCTTTTGCAACTCATCAGTCAATAAGCAACAACTCGTAGAACTATGACAATTCAATATTTTATTAACATTCTAGTTATTTTTAGTAAAAAGAAAGAAACTGATTTTTCCTGCCACTTCGGGAGAAAAACTACTCCTAACGTTTCGGGTAGTTAAAAACTCCACCCGTCTTCAGAGAACTACACTAATCTAGGACTACATTCAGGAGGCCTAGAACTACATCAGAGAACTACACATTTAATTGATATCTTAACTTAATATCTAACCTATATTAATGGTCCATCCTTGATAGCGGATCCGTGGCGGATTGGTATCGCACGCGACTCCGGAGCTCATCACTCCGGTGGCGCGGGTTCGATCCCCGCAGTCACCACTTACATTTGTAATGTGACTAATTCGGTGACGCTAGGTAAAGGTCGAGGTTGAGTGGTAGAGAGGACTTTGTAGTCCTAACTTCGCCTCGTTAAACAAGACAAACTTTACCTTTTACTTTTAACCTAAGACTATTCCAACCAATATTTAAAAATACCGCTACATCATACAAATTGATAGCTTGTTAAAATTACAGTTAAATATATAACGAAGTAAAATGAGGACACGTTATAGGAATCAAACTACATGTTAGCCTTAACATATAAGAAATAGCTGAAAAATACAAATAGCTGAAAAAACACAGAAATGTGGTAGGTAATTATTACTTGAAAGGATCTCACCCAATTAATAATTACCTACCACATTTCTGTGAATTTTCAGCTATTTGTTTTTTCAGATATTTCTTTTATGTTAAGGCTAACATGTAGTTTATAACGTGTTCTCATTTTACTTGGTTATATTTTTAATTGTAATTTTGACAAGCTATTAATTTTTATGATTTAGCGGTATTTTTAAATATTGGTTGGAATAGTCTTAGGTTAGATCTTAAGTTAAGGTATTAATTAAATGTAGTTCTTAGATTAGTGTAGTCCTTTGAAGACGGGTGGAGTTTTTACTACCCGAAACGTTAGGAGTAGTATTTTCTCCGGAAGTGGCAGGACAAGTCCGTTTCTTTCTTTTAACTAAATTGCTCTCCGCCACTATTATGAACTTTCAAACTAAGATTTTAGTTCTAAAATATGAAACTTTAGAATTGTGCTTAAAGTATGCGTCTCTAGTTCTACCTTATAAGAAGAATTTAGTTCTAATTTTGAACACTCGACCAAATACAAGAGAAAAATTAAACACAATTTTAACAACACCGTACACCATTCCACAAAACGTAAGGCCCAAAACCCTTGTCTCAATAATATTACAGCAATTTTAATGCACACTTTGTCATAAGTTTTTTCGATGGAGTAAGAACATTATTTTTAACGACAATGAGACAAAAGGTAGTTCTTCCCGTTAAAGTATCAAATTTAACCCAAAGTTAGAACAACACGTGTAAAAAACGGGTTTTTAGTGTTAGACTTAACAAGGTAAATTTTGTTTTGTTAAAATTAAGTTAGTACATTAAACGCTTTTTTATTTAAAACAAGCAGTAATTAAAGACATTTTTAAGAAAAAAGATATTTTTTTAATAATATAATTAATGGGTGGACACAACCGATTTTTAAATGCTTCATCAATTGACCCTAAATTACCGCACCTGTTGCATTTTTACCGTTGTATAAAGGTTATCTAGTTTTTAAGATACCAATTACGAGCGGAAACTTCAATCAGTATTAGAAATTGACGAAACCTATTTCATGTAAATGACTATAAATGGCGAATAAAGTTTGATTTGATTTATATATTTAGTAACGTTGCCATAATGGCCACTATCGGCCACTTATCGGTTTTGTGTTGAATACCTAATAATTTTTATGAGTTTAATACTCACAAACATTTGGGTTAAGTCTCAAAATAAGTCACAGAAACTTCTGCATCGGTAACCACGTGTTCACAAAGCAAACTTAATATCGAATCATTTCCGTTTAAAACTAAAACAACGAGTGGAAGAATAAATTTTAATTAAAAATTGTTAATTTCCTCAGGTTGATTAAGGACGGAGGTAGAGCAATATTGACTCGCTCCCGATAAAGGTTATCAAATTGACGAAGAAGCTAATTTAGAAGATCAATCTTGGCGGTTGACACAATGCCGGGGAAGGATGGGTCTCCGTCTCACGATGAATATTCATGTACATACAGGGTGTGCACTGAGAGCTTAAAGAAATTCAGTCGCTCCTTGCCTACCGATCACCCCCTTGCCTATACTCGCTACTCGTCCTGCCTCCCTCCTATCCTGCTCACGTCTTCACGTCTATCTATACTGTCTAAGCTCGTTCCCTAATCATCACAATGTTTGCTCACTCACTCGTCGAACCTTGCTGATGGAACAACGTGTCACCGTTGTTGTTGGTGATCTCAGGCCAAGATTCCAGGCCAGATCGTTCTTCAAAGCTGCTCACTCTTATGGTTTGTTATTTTTAGCGAACTTTCTTTGAAGATAGCTGTTTAATTCTCTCACCAAAGAGAAGGAAAAGTCGTAGAAAATTAGGTTTGCAGTTTTTTGCTTCCCAGCCCCTCCTGAGTCAAATGGCAAAACTTAATATACAGGGTGCCCAGTAATTAGTGGATCAAACTTCACCAGGTGGTTTATCAGCTCATAATAAACAAAACATGTCCTATAACACATAGTCCTATCTCGCTTAGTTTTCTGTCTGTCTGTCCGTCTGTGTTTGTCACTAAATAATTTTTATCTCCGAGGCAAACTAAGTTATAAATGAAAAGCTTTGCACACTTGTTAGTATAATTAAAACCAATGTTAAATAAAAAATATATTGGACTAATTTTCACAAAAATGGTGGCCATATTAAATTTGTTAAGCTTAATAACTTAAGGCCCCTAATATTTATGGTAAATACACAAGGATAACAATATGTGGAAAATGTATTTATAAACATTTTAAGACCAAGTTTGTTGTCTTGTGATAAGTAGTAACGGAGAATTGTGAGTTTTTCTGCGCGCACTCCTTTGTTTACATTTAAGAAACAGATGTAAATACAGGATTACGGTCTAGAAAACTTAAATTTCTCCGTTAATAGTTATTTCATAACAACAAATTTGGTCTTAAAATGTTTGTAAATACATATATTTACAAGGCTCACACCATGCCTTACACCATGCTCTACCCGTGCTACGCTACGGAGTGAGAACTAAGATAGTGATAGAAAACTGTTAAATGCATAATAAAAACTGAAGAGATAGTTATCTAGTTAACCAAAATATTTACCTCCAGATTTTAAAGTTGGAGTACCACGCCGTTTATTCACATAATTTTTAAAATAATAAAAATTGTAATACTGTACATTTAATAAAACTCGTGTTTGACCTTATTGATTACGATCGCGATGGTCGGCAACTACGTTTTGGCCTCAATTTCGGAGACTATTGTGATAATTTAAAACAAAATCTACGTTTTCGATTTTTGGGGTCATGGTTACTCCCGTTGTTTATCCGCGTGAAAAATTCTGAAACCAAATAATTCTGCCCGAGCATTCAGAAAATTTTATTGCAAACAAAATCCGAAATTTTGGGACGTGCACACATCTGTTAAACACGATTTCCTCTTTATATCTGCTCTAGAAACAACTTTGATGCTGATAAGACTTTTTTCTTATGTATTTCTTTTGGGTGTTTTTCGTATTTTATTCCCCTTAAAACACCCCTGAAAATTAGAAATTTTCCAAAGCCTTTCTCAGTGTGCGTCCCGAGCCTAAAAGGAATGTGTGCCAAATTTTCGAGACAGTCCGCCAAGTAGTTTGGGCTGTGGGCTGATGAGTGAGTCAGTGAGTGGTATTTGGCTTTTATATAATATATAGATTAAGTCATGTAGGCTAAACTTACATAACACTTTATAACGCAGCAAACTAGGTATTAAAAATGTCAAACCCCAGTCAAGGACGACGAATCCAGACTTGATCTTATTGAAAAAGAGGTCGTTTTAAGATCTTAAAGATCACTTCCGCCCAGCGCCACCGTGAGCGTGAGCGTGAGCGTGAGCGTCAGACCACCCTCGGTGAATGGGCGACTTGTGAATAATAGAACACACAATCTGTAAGCATAATGCTGCGGATAAAGATGTCGTTTGGTCATCAATAGTTCAAGTGGCACGTGACTTGACACAAAAGCCAGTTCATTCTTCAATCAACTTCATCCTGTCTGCGCTGTACTGCTGTAGTGCTGTAGTGCTGTAGTGCTGTAGTGCTGTAGTGCTGTAGTGCTGTAGTGATGTAGTGCTGCAGGCCTACGAGCTGACTGCTTAGTGCTGTTTAGTGTTTACTTGATACCATCGACCACCGTTTGCACTTACTTCGAGCTTAGCGTAAGCGTACGTTACTTAAAAATCCGTCTTTGGCTTCTCAACCGCTCTGAAGCCAAGAGCGTCTTAATGACTGACAGTGACTAAGAGTGGAATGATTCGGAGTGACTGAGAGTTTTCGAATGAATACGATTCATTTGTTTAGAATCGATATATAATATAAATATGCAAGATATGCTACTGCGGTGTCTCTTAAAACGACATAAGTATCCTGCCCACTTTGAGCTTAAAACTAGCGAGAATTAACTCATCGCGAAAAAGAGACATTTCGGTCTTAAGTACAATTTGTGCCCCGAACACAAACGACAACGTCCGGCCAGACTCGGGCATCATTAAACATGTACCACCGCTCACAAATGTTCGTTACAATCCAAACGACGTGAGTACCGAAAGGACAAATCCTATATTTTTTTCAAAATGTAAAGCAAATCTCCGTAGGGGGCGCAGGGGCACCGGACATGCCGCCGCGCCGTTGGGGGAGCCCGGTATTGTTGTAATACTTCCCCTCCTCCTTTAATATGTGTGTATTTCATCCTCTGATATTTTTTCCATCGGGCTGTTGATACGAAGTCAGAAGGCATGTGAATCGCGGAGCCAAATCCGGACGCGGACGAATTATTTAGCACGGTTTGGGCGGATGAAAAAACCTCTACTGGTAGTTGTCTCTCGGGTCAAGATAGGATAATTAATGCCACTGTTGTGTTGTGAACCGCCGATTGTCTCTTCTCCCTGTTCTCTCTCGCGCTCTCGTGTTCTGGTGTTCTGGTGTTCACCCTGTACTCTTTACTCCCTGTCCGTCTGTCTGTCTGTCCGTCACCTGTTTTCGCATGTCTTCACAAACACAGTACAGAGTGCATATGCATACGTAACTAGTCCCAGGTCCGGCGCCCTGCACGCTACACATACACAACCACAGTTCACGCACGACTCCTCCGTTTGTGTCACTCATTTCCTCCTTAAACACTTTAAACGATACTTCAAGATACTGTATTGAAATAGTTGAGGGGAAACCAGGCAGACGCACAGCTAAGCGCTAAAGCGCCGCTGGCATGAGTAAAGCGAATTTACTTTCCAATGTATTATTCTGTATATAACAATAGTTACCTACGCTCACAGTCTCGCTTCGGCTTTAGGCTTCAGCTTTTTCTGACCTATTACGTCAGGCGTTACGAGGTTGTTTGCTGCGCTCACGACTTTGCTCCCGCCCTAGGCCTTAGACTTACTGCACGTTTGACTACATACCATGGAAGGAAAACTGATTTCAAGTAGCAATAAAATCGGACTACTCATTCTGCTGTTATCGTGAAAAATCACCTTTGGCCATTTTGAAATGACTCAATAGATTTTCATAATATTTATGGATAGGCTACTATCAAAACAAAAATTGGTTTTAAATTTCATCCAAATCGAATAAAATTTACTTTTATATATTTCAAACCGATATTTTTTATGAAAACTCCCCTCCTCACCCCCTCAAAATAGACTTCGAGTTGTCCGATTTTTCTGGCTAACGAACTTGACCAACATGTTTACAACAAGAAAATATGTACAGAATTGTACGAAAGTCGAAAAATGCAACCTGTAGAGATGATACACATAACATACAAAAGTATGTATAGTTTTTTTTAAAGTGCTCAAATCATGTTCGGAGGGTATTGGTGCTCATTTCGTGGTTCCGGGTCTGGGTATAATTTTTTCCAAAAGGAAATTCGCTCATAAAACTATCACTAAAATAGCATACCATTTAATTGGTTAATTTCCTGACCTGAGTTTTAAAGCAACCTTTTGATATACAGAAGTAAGTGTTACCAGCCAAGTAATGTTTTCTACGGAGAACTTATTACACAGCCTCTCATACGTGAATTCCTGTAAATTGAATTCAAGAATTGAGACTAATTGAGCAGTAGGATCTATGGTGACATGGAGAGTGAGCTGAGACAGGATAGATCTTAAATACAAGTAGAATAATTTGATACAGTATTTAACTATTAGTTCTGTCTAAGTAGAGCTCTACAATAAGCATAGGTTTAAAAAAAAGGTAACGTTTGTCTTATAATCTAGTTCTTCCGGTTCACACCGCATCCAAACTTCATAATTAGGTTGAGATATTTCGTGCTCTCTGTGGAATACCATCTTCAGTCACTGATTGGCTGATTCTGGTCGCAGGTCACAGGGTAACGTATCAACCAATCAGTGACTGAAAGTGGTACTCCACAGCGAGGCCGAAATATTTCATCCTAATTATTAAGTTTGGACGCGGTGTGAACCGGAAGAACTAGATTACCGTTGTGACACCGGTCGCAAAAGCCTAAGAGTTAAAGTTTGTCTTAATCTTAACTCATAGCTTGTTGACTCTGGCTCAGTCTCAGCTAGTCAACAAGCTACTGAGGATGACTCTCCACAGCGAGGTCGAAACGTTTAGCAGTAATTATATTTCAACTGTGACGCGGTGTAAACCGGAAGCCTTAGATCTTAAAGTTTGTCTTGTTTAACGAGGCAAAGTTAGGACTACGAAGTCCTCTCTACCACTCAACCTCGACCTTTACCTAGCGTCACCGTATAGTCACGTTACAAATTGTAAGTGGTGACTCCGGGGATCGAACCCGCGCCCCCGGAGCTCCGGAGTGCTACTTGAAACCTATCCACCACGGATCCACAAACCTAGCTAAATAGTTGTTCAAGGCTAATGTTGTCGGAGAACAATTGTAATACAAACTGTCCGAAGATTTTAATAGTGTACAGTATAAGATTTCATCGATTCGTTTGTTTCGTAAAATTGAGTTATTTTGTATCAGGTGTCCAAAAGCTTCCACAACGCTCTCAATGTCACCTTTAAAACCAAGGTAAAACGTTAAATCTATACTCTGTAGGATAGAGTTTACGAGTATGTTGTTATTGTGATTTTCTTGGTAGTTTCAACTTAAATTTCCTTGTTCCTACCAATAAGAATGCCTAATTTCATTTGGCACCTTTTTGTGGAAAATGTCCCATAGGTTTTAAATAGAAGCCAAGTCGAGTGGCATATCAGACCAAATCTCTTAAATTTGAAGTAAAGTGCTGTTTCATTTAAAAAATCTTTCTGTTAGCAACATTTTAATATTTTAAACAATCTCATAGACATAAACTGCAAATATTCATAATAAAAGATATTTTAGCTATATACAACTACGTTATACAAAGCAATAGTTCTGTTTTTCCTCTAAACATTCTTTACTGTAACTTGCCTCTCTTATAAACTAGGAAAGCCTATGTTTGTGGACAACCACTCAAGTAATAGACTGCTAAAAGTATCTCTACATAATTTTGAAATGCACCCTTCAACTACCATAGTACATATCCGATTGACCGATTAATTTTCCTTGGCCTAAACAAAATAAATTTTCATCAAACATTAAAAGTTATTTTGCTGCTTTGGTGCCATGATAAATACCAGCCCAAGTCGCACTTAATATTATTTTTATAGTTAGAATACACAATAAAACTTAGAAGTACCCTAAAACATTTTAATTTCACATGACTAGTTTCGTAAATAATTCATTATCAAGTGTGTGTTAAATTGGGTCTAGAACTACGATGTACGAGTATAAATACACAAATATAAAATCAAATATAATCAACAAATATTTGATTTTATATTTGTTTATTTATACATTGTAGTTCTAGGCCCAATTTAGCACACACTTGATAATGGAACTATTTCCGAAATATCGTGTGGAATTAAAATGTTTTCAGGGTACTTCTATGTTTTATGGTGTATTCCAATATGTAACCTTTGTAGTGAACTTTTCCTTTCAAATATTTTTATAACTATAAAGGCGAGCAAGGCTTTTATAAAAGTTAAACAAAGTCCAAATAGCAACGATCATATCTTCAAAAACGTGCATTTTCATTTCAGTTAATACAAGACTTTCCAAAACGACCTGCGAGCCTTCAATCAAAACACGTGTAGTACGCATCTTGTATTGTATTGCGTCCGCTACAAAAAACCCCTCGCACAAGAACTCGTAAATTTCACACAACGTAAGTTATTGGCTCCCGTGAGCCCAATTAGGTTTGTTAGAATATTTAACAGAACAAAACGTCTACCGCACAGTGCACAGTATATTGTAGGAAAGAGGTAGCGGATGCTAGCTATTTATGGGCTTGCCAGTCGCTAGTATGCGACCGCAGCAAATTAATTGCAAGAGAGCAGTAAACTAGGTCCGGTTTATTACGGCAAAGAGTGTGGCACACGAAGCGATTGAATTGTAAGTGAGTGTATAAAAATGTTTTATTGACCTGAAGTCCTGCACTCAAGGTCTTTCAGGAGAAGGACGAATGAACACGCTCCCGTAGGTGTACACTTTGTTGTACTACTTGTAAGATATAGGCTCATTATGACTAGCATAGGCTATATATAGGCTAGCTTGTTTTTGTGATTTGAATACTAACGGATAGCATATGCACTCTTACTTATTGAGTATAGTTACAGCATTTCTAGAATAGAACATCTCTTTACCTGAAAAGTTTAAAAGAATTTACAAAAAGTGAGTTACGATGCCATGGTCTATCCTTACCCTTATTCTTATAATAACTACTAGATGCCCTACCCGTGCTTCACTACGGGGCGTGAAATAAGTATAGTGATAAAAAATGTTATTTAAAAAAATATGAAACCAAATTACTCTGCCCGAGCATTTGGACAATTTTATTCCAAACAAAATCCAAAATTTCGGGACTTGCCCAAATCTCATAAAAATAATTTCCTCTTCATATATGATCTAGCAACAACCTTAATGCTGTTAAGACTGTTTCCTTATGTACTTCTTATGGGTATTTATTTTGTACTTTAACCCCTTAAAACACCCTTGAAAATTATAAATTTTCCAAAGCCTTTCTCAGTGCGCGTCTAGAGCCTAAAAGGAATGTGTGTCCAAATTTTCAAGACAATCCGCCAAGTAGTTTGGGCTGTGAACTAATGAGTGAGTCAGTGAGTGGTATTTGGCTTTTAAATATATAGATATATGAAATCTACACAAATAAAAAATGATATGTAACATATGACCAGTTTTTAACCTCATACAAAATGAATTAATAGACCTGAACATAATATGTAGAGATAATCAAATAACTAAACTAATGAATATTTCCAAATGTTCAACTCAACATTCAGGTTTACCCATCATTTAAAGGTTATAAAATCTTATATAGGAGTTTTGTTATTTTTCACGTGATGTTATGATTAGTAGGCGTGAAGGTAGTTAAATGTTACATGAATGTTACATTGTTAAATGAACTTCTATTAATACTTAGACAGTAAACAAGAAAGTAGTATTTACAAATTTTAAACTTAAGTTGGGCTGACCAAAACGTTTAATTTGTTGGAGATAGGACATGGAAAACGTACAACTTGGATCCGAAGACTAGACTCTCAGTTTTAAGAGCAGCGGTGAATCTTTTTATAAATCAAACGAAAACAGTTTATCGATTTTAAAAATCTTAACTTAAAATTCCGTTAAGGAAAACTATACCATGGTTACCGTATAAACTGCGTATCCAGTTTGGGTCGAACGATAAAAACCCTTTTCCCACGGAAAACAATTATCTGATGGCGTTCGTAATGGTTTCTTGTAAGATTTAAAAATACAAATTTGCGTGCCAAGGAAAAAATCGGATGAGCAGTCACATCGATTAAAATAACTTGTGAACAAAAAAATGGCAACTTTCGGGTAAACGGTCACCCATGAAACCATCTCCGAAGATTTGAGCTTTATTTATAACACATCTTGCACAGTGTAAATGCAGTACCAAATATGGAGATTCTGTACTGAAGTCTTGTATAGCAGCTATAATAATTGGGGTACATAAACTGTTTGCAAATTTCAC
This sequence comes from Matsumurasca onukii, assembly GCA_018831715.1. Taxonomy (NCBI): domain Eukaryota; kingdom Metazoa; phylum Arthropoda; class Insecta; order Hemiptera; family Cicadellidae; genus Matsumurasca; species Matsumurasca onukii. The sequence goes on from CM032064.1 coordinate 37,208,223, forward strand.
TAATCGAAGAAGTAGAAGAAAAGTGCTTTATTTCATCTTAAGAGAAGAAATAAATAAAGATACATAGACAAACAAAACAAAAATTAAAATGTATAAAGTAAGAAATATAACAAAAATCTATATAATAAAATAAAAAGATTAAAAATACACAAAAGAAATATAAGAAAATATAACTAAATCTAAATGAACAGAAATAATAATAATAAAAGTTGAATAAACAAATAGTAAAAATTAAATAATAAATTTAAAATCGTGGTAAAAATGGAGAATTTAGCCTTTGCACTTTTGGTAAAAATCTTCAATGCTATAAACTACTTTGTCAGCCAACCAAATTCTGAGCCTTTTCCTAAAAGAGTATGGATCATCTGTTTTAAATAGTCAGGCAAATGGTTTTATAATTTTTTCCCTGTATACAATGGGGTTCTTTCAAACAGGGAGCTTTGGTGGGCTGGTAATTGGAAATCTACATTTCTGGTGAAGTAAACTTGATTTTGGGGTTTTCTTGGATATTTGTTTACAGAGTGGGTAATTGTTTCGAGAATATATACTGCATAAACTGTTAGTATTCTTAGTGATTTGAAAACAAATTCCTATGTATCTCTGCTTCTTAAATCAGCAATAGTTCTTATTACTCGCTTTTGTATGATGAATACCCTTTTAAGATAGACGTCTGCAGCAGCACCCCAAAATAATATTCCATAACGTACTTTGGATTCAAACAGTGCATAGTACGCAGTCATAACTAATTCATTATTACACAAAGTTCTAATTCTTCTTAAGGCAAATAATGTAGAATTCAGGGAAAGTGTTAAATTATCTATATGAATTTTCCAGGATAGGCTACTATCTATAATGACCCCTAATTCGAAAACAACAATATACACAACTATAATCATGCAGATGAACTATCAACATGTTTACGACCTGAGCGCACTGAATAACCTGCAAATGAGTGAACAAGCGAAGTTTGATATTGAAGGGAGGTTCTGGGAAATGGGCAGAACTTAAGCGGGTGCAAAGAGTTGAAGCGAGAGCGAGCGAGAGCAGGAGACGCTAAGATCACCAGAATCAATTACAGTGGTGATCAGAACCGAGCGCGCGGAGCAGAGCGGCAGCGGCAGTGGCGGCCCAAACTCATCGAACATTCAGCTAAGCAGCTTCACCGGCACGTAAAATTCAAATGAGAGCTCAAAAGTTGGTAAGAAGGTTACCCTCCGATGTGCGTCTCGCGATTTCATTATCATAATCATTTTCATATCCGAGAACAAGGCTCGGGCGTCGGTACGGCGGAACTTACACGTTGTATGCTCGACGAGGCCGCGGATTCTTTGCGGCTCGGCACTCCGGTATTCGCGCAAAATGCCACGCTCAAGGCGTTCCAAAGTAAAAGAACAAGCGTTGTTTTGGACGTATCAAAAGAACTTTTCAAAGCGTTCTGAGGGTAGTAAACGAATATTTCCTCCAGGCGCTGGGTAGGCGACAACCTCCCTCCAGATCTCACACACGGGTAATACTCGTACAAAAATGTATTTAATTGTGTATGTAAGGCATTCCGGACTTGCGAGATAGCCCGCAGCTCCTCACTTCGACATTGTTTCTGCGCAGACACGTACACACGCACCCCGTCCCTCGCCGTACGGTCCCGGACTTTTATTGTCACCGCGACTTAATTAAAATTAAATACTCTACAAGTAAGAGCTTTTGTCGGGCCCCGGCGAAGCTGTGTCTAATTTAACGTTACATCCCGCAAAGACCGTCATGTGTTTTTCCTTCGATGAATAAACGCGGTTTGTTTCGTGTTTTTCATAATTTCATTTAAACACGCCGCCGTGTGTACCGGCCGTGTCGGATTTCGAAACAAGCCCTGCTCACAGAATTACCTCGCGAAGATTTTTCCTCACAAAGATGTTTCACTCCGTTTTCCCCGAATAAGCGTATTGTCGACTTTAAATCGCGTTGCAGGACGCGAGCATTAAGGGAATTATTCATTACTGTATTACTACTGTATTCGTAAACGGGCGTCTCTCACCACTATTGTGTCTTGCGTAGCCTGACTTGAAATAAAACTCGACAACTCCGTCAACGCTATTTTAATTAATTTAAACGGCTCATTGTCAAACTGTCCTTGCGCTTCATGCAGCGAGCTAAGAGATAGGCTGCTGGCTCGACCACAATTTTTAATAGCTTTTATTCATCTTATACTTAGCTCACTAACTTAATGATGGAACTCTGTTATAAAAACTGCATAACGCTTTTTACAGAAATACGTTAACACTTTAGCTCGTACACTTTCACGATTACGGTCAGTTAAGTATGGCAATAACATTACTAACGGAACCTAAGTTCGATTAAAGAACATCCTAACAAGATCCGATCCAACTTTGGCCATCGTTATAAGTGCCCTACAAGATGTGTAATCATAAGTGTTATCCCTGTAGGTTAAGCTAGTTTTAAATACAGTTTTAATTAACGGAGCAGATCATCCCCCCTCTCTTTCAAATAAATTAAAACAGTAATAATATCTCAATATTCCATTAGCGTATGTAGGCTATAATAACGCATCGGTACAGCGCAAATAAATTTTGCCGAAGAATATGACATATTTTGTTATGTTTTAGGCCAATTTAGATAATATTAAAAGTGAAAAATTCTACTGAGCTTATTACGAAAAGAAAGGAGATACGCATACATATGAATGTTGGTAATATTTCGTTAGCGCGTAACAATTCAGTTCACTGTAGGCTATGGATGGGGATGGGGTGGGGTGGGGGGGGGTGGGTATAAAGGGTTGTGTGTTCGACCTAGGAGGTTTCGGTAGAAGAACGGTGGAAAAGTCCTCCCTAATCCACCATTGTTTCGCTATTGGAAGGCGAAACCTAAGTCCCCTATTTATTCCCGTAAATTCACAGTTGCGCCGCACTAATTCTTTTGCCGGAATCTTCTTTGCTGAAAACGTGCAACGAACAATCCTATATATCAAAGCTTATTTTATTTTTGTGGTTTTGTTTTTGAGACAAAATATTTCCCTTCGCAGACGTTCCAGTTGTAAGCCGCTTAGGCAAAACAAGTTGTATTTTTGCCCGCCGACTGGCCTATCTCTGCCTCCCTCCCACCCCTTCCCCCGCGCATCCCCTCGTTAGTATTTCTCTCTTCTCGAACGCACATCTAAGTATCCTTAACAATCTGAAACCTGGTCAAGTAAATTACTTTTCTTGCATTTTACGAAAACATTCTCAATTCTTCAACTGTGAACTGTTGCTTGAGCTCTGGTTAAACTGCTTTATCGAAATTAAAGTTTCAATGTGTAAATAATTCATTAGGAATGATTTTCATTTATCTTCTTTAAAACTATTTAACTTTAATACTATGAAAGTGGAAAGTGGACACAAGACTATAAATTAGTTTTTTTAAGTTTACATTTTTTTAGGAATTAAACCAATCGACAAAGATTCAAATGGGTTTCACGAAAGTTGGCACAAGACTATACATTAGTTTTTTTTAAGTTTACATGATTTTTTAAGAATTAAACGCATCGACAAGAATTCAAATGGTTTTAACGAAAGTTGCACCTTTTACCTATTAGATACCTGTTCAGGAAGCCTCTTACAAGAAAAGCAGAACAAATGTCAGCGATACTAAACAATTCAACCGAAATTCAAGAATAGTGGAAACATTAACTATAAGTAAAACAAGTAAATTTTTCTTTTTCAACGAGGCTAAGGCAGGACTACAAAGCTTTCTGTTCCAATCAACCTCGACCTTTACCTAGCTCTATCGCATAATCAATTTCCAAATTTAAGTGGCAACTGCGGAGATCGATCCCGCGCCAGTGGAGATGAGCTCCGGAGTCGCGCGCGATTCAACCCGCCACGGGCCCGCTGTTTGTAATAAAAGCTTAAAGCATAAAACTGTAACTATCGCTGAAATGACCTTGGCGGATTGACAAGTGAAGTGAAGAGACGAACAGGCAACAGGTCTCGGGTTGACTCCGTTCACCAATTGATGATGTCGGATTGATTGAAAGCGGAAATAGGCTGTTATTAGAGATTGGGGGAGCCTCGTCTATTGTCGATCTATCAATCTGTCTATTACAATCTATTGACTAGATTAGCTCATTGAGCTCGTCCTTGCCAGTGTGCAGCTTTGAGCTTTGTGGCTCGGCCTACCTCGAAACCGGATTTCGTCAAGAGAACCCAGCAATGCTCACCTTACTTACTACCTACAGTAGCTGAACATTTCTAGCAAACTGGTCATAATAGTAATAAATAATAATAATACAAATATTTTAATTCAAATGTTACGAAATATTTTGTATCGTAATCGCCAAAAATAAAAGTTAGGAAAAAATATAGCCAAAATTCGTAGCCAAAACTTCTCATTTATTTGAATTTTCCTACAATTAATTCGGTTCCCCAATTGTGTGCTATAAACTCGAGTATATTGTAGAACGCTTTCGAAATTAACGGGACTTTTAGACGAGTTTTAAATGCCTTGGGCATCGTGGCATCTTTTATTGAATTTGGGAATCTGTTGACGAACTGAGTTTCTGCCTGTAAAGGCAAACGTACATGCACTACCGTTCGGTGTCTCCCAGTCCGGTAGTTCTTCCTATCTCTATAAGAGTGTATGTTGCAACCCTTTATAGCTTCCAACATGAAGAGGCAAGGGAGCGTCACATTTTCATATTCTTATAGGTTGGTCTACACGACTCTCTCCATTGGAGTTTTGAAATTGTTCTGATTGCTTCTTTTTAAAGAATAAATATTCTGGAAAATGTGTATTGGTGCAGCCTCCCCACAATGTTACTCTGTAGGAGAGATGTGGGTACATTACCCCATTACTCCATAATACGCCGTCATCAGTACCTGAGTAGGGCAAAATAGCTGTCTCAAAACATAAATGCCTGAAGATAGTTTTGCGCACACGTGGTTGACATACGAATCCCATCTCAATCTTTGATCAAGATGGACTCCTAAGAATTTCATTGAGTAAACTTCTTCGACCTCAGTTTCATCCGACAATACAGTCGGATTGTCACCTGTGCTTCTTTCTCGCAAACACAATTTTATGAAAGTGGATTTGGGTGGGTTTGTTTTGAGATTGAGCTCGTTAATTTGTTGAATTGAATTATTTAGTTCTTTGAAAGACAATTTTTCCAGTTCTTCGCTTGAATTTCCGGAAAACAGAGTGTCGTGTCATCTGTGGTCTTGAAAATTGACAAAATTATTATACCCGATTCGAGCCTACGTTTGCTCGTGATCGACAACAATCTTCGGGAATTGTGTCTAAATTGATCCAAGGTTATGTCACGGAGTGTCTCCTGAGCTCGTTGGTAATCGTGATAATTCTTAAAATTTAACAAATCAGTATCCGTAGTAACACAATTTGAAAATGAAATGTCTTTTGATATTGAGAGGTTAATGTGTAAGATACTGAAATTTAAATATTGGTATAACTTTGAGTTGTTAGTAACAGTTTATTTGTAAAACTGTCATTGATTTTTCTAAAAAGGAAGGTTTTATAGCCCGAACCCACAGTAGTGGTTTTCAGTTTGGAAAACTGGTAATATATTTATATACATATAATCTTGACACTGAGCCATGCAGAATTCCAAATTTTAGCTCTGGTCTTCTTGATTTTACGTTTGTATTTCCATTATTTGATTCCTATTCAGTAATTATTGAGTGTCATTCTCAAACGATAAGTTCGGCGCAAAAGCACGTTGTGGTCGAACAATCAAATGCTTCTTGCAAGTCAAGAAACACGCCTACTGATTTAACTTCTTGTCTAAGGCAGTGATTGCTTTGGTAGTGAATAACATCATAGCACTGTTCTCTTTTCCTCCCATAAAACTATGGTACTTCTTACGTAATACTAGATTGTGTAGTAGTGTGTGTGTATAATTGTACCTTTTGAATAGTCTCAAATTATCGTACACACAAGCATTATTCCGACATGCGTGTGTACTATTCAAATTTAAATTAAAATTCTTTAGTAACATCATATTATGAACAATTACATTTCGATGCAAGTCAGGCATAATTCCTCAATAAAATACAAATCATTTTAAAATTGTATAGATAAAACTAAGACAGTTTAAAATAGCTTATTAAGTGCTAAGAACATGCCATGAGATATGTCAAAGCTCCGACAAACTATAAAGCAGCCTTCGAGAGAGATAACATCTTAGTCTGCGTTTGAACATATCAAGGTCAGGTAATTGTTTAATTTCCCCTGAAAGTTTATTAAATCAATTTATACCTTGATAAAAAATTGAATTTCTGCAAAGCTCCAAATTCAACATAATTTGAGGCGTTAGTTGTGATTGGTGCCTTGTGTTTATATTGTGGCGAATGTTTATGAATTTAGTTTGATTTTGAAAAATATTAATAGTTGCAAAGTAAATTATTAATGAAGGTACGGTCAACATGTTCTCTGTGTCGAAGTGCCCTCTACAGCTATCAGCCCAACCAAGCCCCCAAACTATCATTGTGCCCTCTTTTGCAAGACGAAAACCCTGTCTATGTTTTGTCTGCAGGTGAAGCCCCAGAATATTATGCCTTAAGACCAAAACTGACTCGAAGATTCCATAGTAGGCAGACCTTAGAGCTTCCCTAGTCCCAACTCGACTCAGCTGTCTCAAAGCATAGATAGAAGAATTTAAATTTTTACAAAGATGGTCTATGTGGGAGTGCCATTTAAGGTTGTTTTGAATAAAAATCCCTAAGAACTTGGTGCGATGTTGGATTCTAAATCCCGGTTGTTCAATTTGAGAGAAATGTGTTGTTGGCAATGGGGCCGAGCGGAAAAATGTACTATGTTGGATTTTTAACTACTAAGATGAAGTTTATTAATGAAAACCATTTGACCAACAGAGATGAATAAAATTCAAACGATTCTCTTATTGAAAGGAGTCAGCTGCATTGAATAGAAGTGCTATAAACTATACAAAATTCGAACTGCCCTTCCTATAACCGTACACAACAACTCAAACCCCATGACCGAACCGAAACAACAGAGCGGATTTCTCCTCACAACTCACGTCCGAGAGCTTCTATGTGCTAATTAGCCTCGGAAAAGAATAACTGACGACCTTATTTATTACACATTTTAATTAGACAGTTAAAAGTGCAATAAAACATGAGGCCAGTGAGTAGTTGAAAACGGTTCAGAGATGGATGAGTTTACGAGTATTCTTAATTTAACAGTGGCAATTAACGCCTAGCATGTAAGTGGTCACACAGCGCGTCATCCGTTGATTCAATGCTCACTGCGAGTACTGGAGGACGAGTGCTAGAGTTGAGAGTTCCCAGCGTTATCCACGGACCATCTCGTGTGCTAAATGGAAAAACATAACCACTAGCGCTACCGTGAACCCTAGCGAGTTTCATATAACATGATAAGTGTTACACCGAAGTGCCCTTTTCATTTTTTGGCTCTTGCGACCACTGTACAGGGCACATGTTTTGTCTGATTTGTCAAAAAAATTGGCACACGTGTTTCTTTTGAAGATTTTGTAAATACGAGTATGTAAATCAAATTTGTAACCTAGCACAATAAGTCTACAGATAGTGTCCTTTTAATTGGTGGGGAGGGGGCCTTTTATCAAGAAAAATGGGGTTTTAAGCTATATCAACTGTTTCTGTAAACCGATTTTAATTAAACAATGGACATAGTTTTTGTCGCCATATTGGTTTCCCGGAATGGACTGTGTTGATTTTTGACATGTAAGGTAAGATTCTACGGACGGTTAAACTAAGTTTTATGTAAATATAAAGTTTTGCCGTTTGACTCACACCATCATCACTGCAAACTGTTCTAAGACGTGTCCTCCTCTTTGGCGAAAGAAATTAATAGCTCTATTTCCTATGAAAATTCGCTAATAAGGCGAACAGGCAGTTAGCTACCTGGCTACTCGTCTACTCGGCTACTCGTCTAACTGGCTACTCGGCTACTTGGCTACTCGGCTACTTGGCTACTCGTCTACTCACCTATTCGACTACTCGTATACTCGGCTACCTGGCTACTCGGCTACTCGGCTACTTGGCTACTCGTTTACTCGGCTACTCGCATACTCAGCTACTTGTCTACTTGGCCATTTGGCTACTTGGTTTCTCGGCTACTCGTCTACTCGGCTACTCGTCTACTCGGCTACTCATCTATTCGACTACTCGTATACTCGGCTACCTGGCTACTAGTTTACTTGTCTACTAGGCTACCCGGTTACTCTGTTACTCAACTACTTGGCTACCCGGATATTTGGCGACTCGGCTACTCAGCTACTCGTTTACTTGGTTATTTGGCTACTTGGTTTCTCGGCTACTCGTCTAGTTACCCATTCGACTACTCGTATACTCGGCTACCCGGTTACTATGTTACTCGGCTACTTGGCTACTCGGCTACCCGGCTACCCGTATGCTTGGCTACCCGGCTACTCGGCTACTGGCTACTCGGCTACTTGGCTACTCGGCTACTTGGCTATTCGTCTACTCAGCTAATCGTCTACTCGGCTACTCGGCCACTCAGCTAATCAGCTACTTGGCTACTCGTTTACTCGGCTACTCGTATACTCAGCTACCCGGCTACTCGGCTACTCGGCTACTCGGCTACTCGTCTACTCACCTATTCGACTACTGTATACTCGGCTACCTGGCTACTCGGCTACTCGGCTACCAGACTACTAGGCTACTCGGCTACCCGTATACTTGGCTATTTGGCTACTCGGCTACTCGTCTACTCACCTATTCGACTACTCGTATACTCAGCTACCCGGCTACTCGGCTACCAGACTACTAGGCTACTCGGCTACTTGGCACCTAGAGCAACTGATGCCATCTGCGCATTCAGCTTGTTGAATGAACCGGCAACGGCGGACAACGCGTTCATTGTATCCGATAGTTTGACCAATCGCTATTCCAGATAAGAGTATCAACATTGACTATTGAACAACGCCGAGATGCCCGATTTGAACGGGTCGGGTCGCTGGTAGGTCAACTCGGTGGGTTCGGTCTCCACGCTATAACACTGGTCGTTCAACCGTCACCGGCCAGTTGAGATCATACTTTCTATTTCTAATTCTTTGTTTGGGGTTTGTTGTTAACGATGGTACAATTTCTGAGGTAAAAAACGGACGTTTTCTACCGTTTTGAGTGAACGAAAAGTACACGTCGTTTCGGGATATGGAATCTCACCCCGTCTACAGGTGAAAAGTAATTTTGGAAATGAGCTAGCCTAAAAGTAATCAGCGCCAGCTGACCAGTCACCCACCACCAAATGGAATTAACTTACAATTTTTCCTTAAAATTATATGAAACTTTATAGAAGTTAGCAAAGAAAACAATACAACTTGTTCAACAAACTTACAAAATAAAATAAAACTCACAAATAGAGTAATCAAGCGCGTCTACGGCCAGTGACAGCTCTCATTGGCTCACAGCCTGGCCAGCCGCCAGACAGACCTATTGGCCTAGTTGGAGCAGCAGACGAACAATCACAGGCGTAAATCAGGCTGACCAACCGTAACAGAGAACACAAAAGTACATATTTATGCACAGCCAATGGAAAGGGAATTCTTTAGACATTTGATGAATTAATCAGGGGTTTCTAACAAAGCAGTTATAATGACTGACAACACATCAGAAAAAGTTTATACTTTTTTTGATTTAAGTTTTTAAATTAATAATTTTTATAAGTTACCAGTAGGTCTTCCATGTTTGGTTCTCTTTTATTTTATTTTTATTTGTACTGCGTTTTCTGTGTCGAAAAGCAGACATCGAGTGTGACTTGACACACAGGAACTCGATGTACCTCTCAAAGCGGGTCAGTAGCACGCATTACAGATCGATAAGTAAATCCCACTCCGATGCACAACTCCAGTTTACTATGCTGTCAGTCGAGAGTGCAAGGGGTAACTTGTCATACGAGTGTGTTTACCAAATATACTTTAAAGAAACCTATGAGAAAATGGTTCGAAACGTACAATTGACTGATATAAAATGTAGCCAGTCCAACGTTGAGTGGTTCTCAATTTAAACCTGTGTTAGTTTGTTTAGTGAGCAAGAGATATACAGGGTGTCCAGTAATTAGGGGATCGAACTTCACCAGGTAATTTGTCAAGTCGTAATAAACAAAAAAGTGTCCAATAACATATACTCCTATCTCGCTTAGTTTTCCGTATGTCTGTCTGTCTATGTTTTCACTAAATAATTTTTATCTCCGAAGAAGAAGGTATAAACACAAATTTTGCACACTTGTTAGTACAACCAAATTAAAAAAAACAATTTGAGTTATTATCACTTCCGGTTTCAAACTGATGGCCATACTAAGCTTTCTAAGCTTAATAACGCAAAACGCTTAATTTCTATGGTAAAAATACAGGCATACAAAATGTTTAAAAAATTTAATGGCCAAGTTTGTTGTGCTATGATAAATAATAACGGAGAAATTCAAGTTTATCCAAGCGCACTCCATTGTTTACTTATGTTTCATAAATGTAAATAAAGAAGTGCGCACAGAAAACATAAATTTCTTCGTTTATATTTATCACAGCACAACAAACCTGGTCTTAAATTGTTTATAAAAACATTTGCCACGTTGTTCATACTGTATTTTTACTATAAAGCTTAAGCGTTTTGAGTTATTAGGCTTAGAAAACTTAGTATGACCGCCATTTTGAGCCCAAAAGTGATAATAAATCAAATTTCATTTTAAAATTTTGAATTATTTTGATCCTAAGAAGTGTGCAAAATTTAGAGTTCATACCTTCATCTACCTTGGAGATAAAAATTATTTAGTGAAAAACACACACAGAAAGACTGACGGAAAACTAAGCGAGATAGAAATAAGTGTTATAGGACATTTTTTGTTTATTTTTACTTGATAAATCACCTGGTGAAGTTTGATTCCCTAATTACTGGACACCCTGTATACGGCTTTTCAAGCTGCTGGTAAATAAACTCGCACTTTTGAATAAAGAAGCGTTAGTTTTGTAATTAATCATTCTACAGTAGTAATTCTAAAGTAGTTCAAGTTAGATAGAGCCTTCTATGAAATTGACTGTTTGTCTTTTGCAGATGACCTTGCGGTTTTATTTAGCTCGAGACAGAGTTACCGTCGAAAGTCCTAAAGGAGAATGAAGACAAATTAGGTTACAGTCATATCTCGTTTTGGAAAACGGAATTGATGACAAACATAAAATATTCCCCTTAGTATATATAAATATAATGTAAAGTATTAATGGTATAAGGACTAAAACTGGAGGGTGACATAAAATGCAACTTTTTCCAATTCGTAGATAATAAATTTCAATATTTCACTCAATTATTATTCTGAAAAGTTGCTTAAAGTAGGTGATACTTGCATACTTGCTGATTACTTTTACAACTAATAACATTCAGAAAGCAAGAATATTATCGAAACTAAATTGTTTCGAATAGTATGAATTAAAAAAGCTTCCTTCATTGTATTTTCTTTGGGACAAGGTAAATTCTAAGCTAGAAATTGATAGATAATATAGATATTAATTTTCAAATAACTCAGCGAGGTATCTGGAACTTTTAATACACTTTAAAACAAAGTTCTTTTATACAAATCCAATCGAATTTGTAAGAGTGATGCATGCTAAGAAAATCCATGTTTTACATTGTTTTTACAGGACAAAACTCAAGGTCACAGCCACTACTGCGCACTTGAGGAGATGAGAGGATTTAGAGGATATATCACACCAGAAACAGTTGCTCAAAACCTGCTCTCGTGGTCCGCCGTTTAGGACGCTACTTTTTGGTGCAGGTATTAGAAAAGTGATTTTCCATGTTCTCAAAGGTTGTCTCTAGGTTTGTATAACCTGGGTTTTAAAAATCTTACGTTAATATTAGCAAACAAATGTTTAAGTTAACCAAAAATTGGCTGTTTAAAAGTGTATTTTTTCACAAGTAGATTTTGCCTTTTTGTGTATAAGGAACATAAAACCACTCCTACCCTATTATATGAACCCGCATTTGTATGTTTCAGGTCATAAACGGCATCGGAAACAGGAGACCACGAAACCAAGTGTTGCCACTTTTTGAGTGAGCGGATCAAAGTTGGAATATCGCTACTACCATTTCTCTTGACTGGCAAGGTCGGCGGGACTCTCAACTCTTTAAAGAACTGAGCCAAACAAGACAACCCTACTAGAGCCGATGTTTTCAAACAGAAGATAAACTTGGATTTCCACCAACCTCGTTCACTGGAGAGAAATATACTGCGCTATTTCGGTGATACACATGGGTACTTGCTTGGTTGACTAATCCTCTTAAGCAAAATGTGGTTAGAAACTGATACAACATATTGCACGAAGAGGGTTCCAGAGCAACAGACACACAAGCACATGGTGTTTCTAGACATTGTCGAGTGATGGACCAATAATCAAGCCAAGGAACAAAGTGGCCATTCATGTTGCCAGATCCAGTGTCGGCATCGTAGCGTTCCTTTCTGCCGCCCGTTCTGCCCCTTTAAGACGCATAAGGCCTCTTTCTCTCATTCCAATTAGAGATTTCTGGTCAACTCTCATCTGTGGCCTTGCTCTATTCTATAAATGTCGATGGCCTTTACAATTACTAGATCAAAGCACTTTATAAGAGTGCTCGCGTGAGGTTCGAAATGTGTTTATGTAGAAATGTGGTGTCAACGACCTGGTTTATGCTTATAATCCACAAAGTTTTACAGCTTGCTGTTTGTAATGGTGAGTGATTTCTGTATTCACACCTGGTTAAAAGAAAAGATGGAAATCCATCTAACTTGCAAAGCAGCATCAACTAATAGTGAAAATAAATAAGTCAAATCTTTTGACTCATCCACAGATATCATACTCTTGAAATAATTAGTGTTTGGAATTATTACTTATGAACTTGAAAATTGTTTAAGATTAGAACGTATAGCTGTCCTATCGTAGCCTATGTGACCTATCTAGTCCTGTGCCGTCAAGCCCTAAACTAAAAGCTTATTTTTCGAGGAAATAAACTTATCGTCCAAGGTTGCCCTCACATTTCATATGAAGTATGTTTTTGAGAAATTCGTGCCAAAGCCAAAGTAATGCGGATTTTAGTTTTGTATTAATTTGAAAAAGAATAATTTGTCGCCTTGAAAACAGATATTCTTGCAAACATGCATTCAAAAACGTGAACATTCTGACCCAGCTATATATTTACATTTATGAAACGGAAGTTCAATGTTTTATTTATTCGTTTAATTCACATGGTGTGAAACATATTCTATCTAATTACGTTAAGAAGAAAAAAAGGTTACACTGCGTTAATTGCATTGTAGCAGCTTTGCTAAATTACTTATACAATTTTGTATCTATAAGTAATCGAAATGTATAAATTATTATTATTGTAACTATTATATTGTAAATTAAATGGATATTCCGCCAATAAAGAAAATTAAAATTGCTAAATGTCAGGTGATTTGAGGTAGAGAATTCATTGTCATGTCTCAAGTTTAGCAAGTTTATATAGAATAAAAAATTCAATATTCCTCCACAAGTCACGTTCTATAATTAAGTTACTAAGACACTGAAACAATTTCAATACTTAAAAAACCATTATTTTTCTATTCAAACCGTTCATGGTGAAGAAGAATTTATTTGCAACATACTGATAATATGTTTTGTTGCTAGTGGCTCAATACTTAAATAAAACAAATATATTCTGTACTCAACAATATTGTGTACAGCTAAATAAACGTTTCAATGTCTAGATTATGTATTTTCTTCTATATGTACCAAAACCAAGTATTTTGTGTAGATTGACGATTATTATTGATTATTAACGAAATAATAACAGTTTTACTTAACTCTAAGGTTTTCGAGGCTGGTGTCACAATTATAAACCAGTTCTTCCGGTTCACACCGCGTCCAAACTTCATAATTAGGTTGAAATATTTCGGCCTCGCTGTGGAGTACCACCTTCAGTCACTGATTGACTGAATCGTTACCCTGTGACCAGAATCAGCCAATCAGTGACTGAAGATGGTATTTCACCGAGAGGTTGAAATATCTCAACCTAATTATGAAGTTTGGACGCGGTATGAACCGGAAGACCTAGATTATAGTAATAATAGTTCTATTTCGTAATATCACTCGCCGTAGTCTACAATATTTAAGGCGATTGAAGAGTTTTTCGTTACGTTTAAATTATGATTTTTCATTATAGGAATTCGTCTGATACATAACAAATCACTTAGTTGAGCATATGTATGACGTATTACGTATTTTGTGAGTATTCATGAGTATTTGCGGAGTCTTTTATAAGGAATTTAACGACAAGAATAAATGCACTTAATTTTTTACTTAGTGGCCTGAATTAACCCAAACATTGAGTTTTGTAGTCGTGTTCTCTACTCAATTAGTATTTAATTGAAAAATAAAATTTTATCTGGTCCTCAGTATGCAACCGTTAGCAAAATTTTGTTGTTTCTAAAATAGACTAATCCTACTATAAGACTTTAAACGGCACCGAACATAAAACAAATGTCTCATAATTATTGCTCCCAACAACGTACAAGGGCGTGTGACATTTCCCCCAATATCGGTGCCAGTCCCTACCGTGAGAGTGTGTGTGTGATTGAAGGTGGGTAAAGGTGTGATCACGTGATAGACTAGGTGTAATTAGCCTGTAGCCGGGTCGCCGAGTAGCCGGGTAGCCGAGTATGTGTAAGCCAGATCAGGCTACAGGCTATGATGTGTAATCATGCTTGCACGTCTGTAACCCTTGTCCATCCCTCGCTCGAGGCCGTAGCTTCTTGCAGATCACCACTGACATACTGATGGGTCAATCCCTTCCAAACTGTGAACCCTGAATCTCTGAACATCTGAACCTCTGAACCTCTGAACCTGTCACCGATCTCTCATTAGTCCCTGGCCTCCTCCTCGCCCTTTGCTCTCGTGTCGGTCCCACTATCATCACACGCACCTAAGCCCTGACAACCTGCCACTGTCGGTACCTCTAACTGTATCTTCACCCGTTATAATTACATTTGTAACGTAGATCCGTGCTTTGCCGGCGAAACAGCAATCAGCATCCTCAATTCGGCGAATCATAGAGAATCGCTATTGATATAACCATGGTAGTTTACCGAACGTTTCAATAGTCCAATCAAATTGTTTGTGAAAATAAAAACCACCATAACAAATAAAAAACACAGGAAAAAATTAGTGTTCATAAATAATAAATGAGTGTCATAGACAAAATAAACAAATTTTTTTACATTAAACAAAATTAAACAAGTTAAATTGTCAGGTTTTAGATGAATATGGACGATTTCCATAACATCCAAACGCTTATAACTATTAGATAATAATAATAATATATTTTATTACAAAAATTACAAAACATTTTGCATCGCAATCGTCAAAAAGTGTTAGAAAAATATAGCTCACATTTAGCATTCACTCCGCACATCGAAATCCCATTAAAACATGAAGTACACTTGTTTTGGGTTCAACATTTTTACACATTTAGAACTAATTAGGCCTAATATGTTGGTAATTCAATCTAAACATTGCTAGTGTACATTGGAAATGCTTGTATAGAAATGTAAATTTACTCAAATCCAAAGCACCGTATTTTATGGATTTTGTATTCCACACAAATTCAACAACTGAGCTATTGATTTATTTCTGAGACCTTTCAAGTTACCGGATAGGTGGAATTAAAATATTTCCCTCATTCAGATAAGTTAGGTTACTTTAAGCTATATTATATTAAGAGCATAGTTGACAATTCTCATTTCATGTCAAAACGATCCACAATAATGAACGATTTTATTTGACTAAAAAAATCAAATTAACTCAAATAACAAAGATTAAATTATTCTTGAAGTGGAAATCATTAGCAATACAGTAGTACAGTAGTACATTACAAATATTTTAAAATTAACAAAAAAGGCAGTTTATTATATTGTATACAAATAAAACATTTGTAATAATAGCTTTATTTGTCAACAATTGTACATAAATATTAAGAATTCTTATGAAACACGTTTTCTCGAAGATGACAGCGTTGCTGTTGAAAGCGCTTGTATTTTAAAAGAAGCACTAGATTTTCTTTCTTTTTTGTAACTTTAAAATATTTGTAAAAGCAAAGATATTAATAATTGATAAATTTTATACACCATTTAACAATAATAAACTGCAAAAATCCTAATTCTTTCAATAAACCCAATATTTCTAACTAAAATACCCACTCAGGTGATAATCAATAGTCTAGTCTGGAGTGTAGTAAAATTAATGTTTACCTACAATAAAAGCAATAGCTTGTTCACGATTGAATCTAGCTCTTAAAAATACCAAGATAAACCTCTGAAATTCTACAAATTTACTCAATACCATTATATTTTAACAGAAGTGTACGACTCTAGACACACTTCAAGAAAATCTACAGACAACAAACATTCCAATCGAGTCGATATCGTACAAGTTGTAACAACACTTGTAACAACAACAACAGCGGAGGCTCACGGGGGAGGGGTGGGGGTGGGGAAGTTGATAAAACGGACAATAATTACGGAAGGGCTGTCGCATAACGAACGGCGAGAGCCCTTCAAAACAGGAATAGTCAAATCTCATCTCGACCTCGTCCCGTCTGAGGAGTCATTGATTCATGCGTCCCTTTTGACGGTCAGCCGGTCGGATTCGTCGATTGGATCAAATGACCCGAAGTCATTTTAACAAGGTCCAGTAATGGTATTGCGGCCGAAGGCAGAGGGCAGTTTCCCTTCCCCTGACCGCTGGCACTCTTGCCACCCCCATTAACATCTTCCCGATACTCGTATTCCTCTACATATGACTTTATCATCCCCTTTTACTCCCCCTTTTCATTTCACAGTCCTTTCCCGTCCTAAACAAACCGACGCTCTCGAAGCAAACAAATATGTTTCTTATAGCTGACCCCAATCAAAATTGCATACGAGTTTGAATATCTGCTGCGTCTTAATTAAACAATATGTTAGGAAAATACGAGAGGTATTGGCTGGACATTGACCGGTTAAATGAGTTTGTCCTTAACAATTGGCTTTGTTCGTGATATCAATAATTACTTACACATTCTTTAATTCAAGTTTTTTGTTGACGATGGTACAGTTTCCAAGGTTTAAATATTCTTTGTTTGAAGTTTGTTGTTGACGATGGGAGGATTTCAAAAGTTGAACTATTATTGTGGACATTTTCCATCGTTAGTGAACAAAAAGGATCACGACGTTTCGGGATCTGCAATCTGATCCCGTCTTCAGATGAAAATAACCTAAAACATAACACAGAACATTAGAAAATGAGCTATCCTAAAGTAGTCAGCGTAGCTGACCAGTCAAACTCTACCAAACAACATGTACCTATTCTAAGGTTTAATTTGTTGTTTGACTTAACAACTACATGTTGTTTGGTAGAGTTTGACTGGTCAGCTACGCTGACTACTTTAGGCTAGCTCATTTTCTAATGTTCTGTGTTATGTTTTAGGTTATTTTCACCTGAAGACGGGATCAGATTGCAGATCCCGAAACGTCGTGATCCTTTTGTTCACTAACGATGGAACATGTCCGCAATAATAGTTCAACGTTTTAATATTATTACGAACGTTACAATAGTTTTGAATACAAAACCGCATCTTTTCTCGGTTTGTATGGGTTTCCGAAAAGCGTAAACCTTACATTCAGCTTAAGTATATAATCAGTTTTCGTGATTCACCGTTTTGGGAATTTTCTTAAGGCTTGTTAGTAATTTCAACTCCTTTGTTAGGAGCACCTGATTCATTTATAGGACTCTAAAGAAATTGGTCGTCCGCTGCTCCATGCCAGCCAATGGGGCTGTATGGCAGCTGTCACTGGCCGTGGACGTGCTTGACTTCTATGTTTGTGTTATTATTTCGTAAAATGTTTGCACATGTATTGTTTTTTAGATTAGTTGCTATCAAGTTTAATAAATTTACGGGGAAAAAATTAATGGTGGTTGGTAACTGATCAACTTGCGCTGATTACCTTTAAGGCTAGTTCATTTGTTTATGTTTTAGGTTACTTTTACACTTAATATTTTTTTACTTTACATATGAAGACGGGATCAGATTCCAGGGCCCAATACGTATTTTGTTCCCTCAAAAACGAAGGAAAACGTCCAAAATAATATTTTAACATTATATATTAATAAAGTTTGGCCGTAGTTTAAGTGAATAACTTGAAATTTGGCTTCTTTAAAATGCGTTTATTTTTACAACTACACTTGAGCAATTTAAATAGCTACAGTTGAGGATTGTGTTTATGTATGGTTTAACCATGGCTCAAGGGATCACCGTCAAGTGTATCCATTGTCATAGTTTAGTAGTCAACATGTAAAGAGCACAGAGTAGATGTGTGAGTGTGTGTGCTTGAAAAAGACAAGAGGGAATGAGAGAGAAAGGGGGTAGAGGGTTTCCAGTCACCTGACGTTGACGGACGACGTGACGGTGTTGAGACGTTACAGTGTGACGACACACAAGTGACGTTTGATATCTGAGACCAGCTCTTGATCTGACACCGTGTTCGTGGTCAACCATCATGGACCGACATGACGAGGAAACTTCGTTAACACCTTTGCCACGTGTTTATATTTTTCCAGTTAAACTTCAACATGTCCAACTATTGTTATAAGGGTGAAAATTCAACCTTTTCAAAAACTGACGAGAGGACGTTCCGAGAATTGGAAAATATCCTGCCTGCGTCCGTGGCTCAGTGGGTAGAGTCACGGCTTGCAAAGCACAAGGTCACGGGTTCGATTCCCGGCACAGGCACAAGGGTTTGGACCGCTTTCCCTAAAAGCGTTTTGTGATGCCCACAAACCCTAAGTTACGTAGTTTATTAAAAATACCGCTGGCGTAGACAGCAAAAAAATATCCGACACTATGGATAATCTAAATGAACTTACCTCAAGTCAATGTGTAATACATTCAGATTCACCGTGTTCACCAAATTGCTTCCTTCATAAAATAATCCTGATACAATTCAAACCATGCGTTAGATCAAACTACCTTTATATAGAAAAGTGGGCACATTAAAATTATGATTTGTTTTACTAAACTAGAAATCAGGATAAACCGTGGAGGGAAAATTGACATCCAACATACAAGTACCTTCCCTGTTGTGTTAAACCGATTCTCAACAATTTCCATCCATAGCAATACACTTAGGGGGAGGTAGGCCTATCCGTACAAGAAATATAATATTGGGTCGGATGCCACCGTGTAGTGAAATATTCAAGCCGACATTCGGAGAAACAGGATGAGACAGGCACGACAAAACAATTTGTTTGATATGAAGAATATTTGTCATTCTCTAGTCGTGAATAAGTTGTCAATGTTGATGGAGTGGGGCGGTCGGATCAAGGCCTAGGGGTGCAGTTTGACTCCCTGTATCGCGGCCTCCCTAGAGTGTCTTCCCCACTGATAGTAGGCCTCGTGCTTCCATGTTGCTCTAGCGTTCTCGCGTCTTGTGTACACCGTTGTGCGATCGTAAACTTCAACATTTAGTCGTTCGAGAAACAAATTGTACGAGTCTTTTGTACTTGACTCTTCACCTGGATATTAAATTTAAAAGATAGTAGGCCTATAGCCGTTATGGATATTTTCTGCACGATTTTTGAGAAGCCATACATAGTTGTTGATCATTCTTGCTATAATATTCAAACTTTACGTACACAGTTATGATTGAGATACCCAATAACATTAACGTATGATATCTCGCTCGAATAGCTAAGAGGACTTGGAGCGTCCGAATTGGGCTTGTCAATCGACTAAGTCCCTTGGCCCTATGAAAACAGCTGCAGTAACAGTATCGCAAAGCCTCTAATAGCCTGGGGACGGGGTGGAAGTGGCCAGGAGCACACAACTATTCGGAGACGAGAAAGTAACTGTGGTGGTCTGTTGTGGGGAAGGAAAGGGTCGGCTATAAAAGTGGGAGCCCCAGTTTTCATTACAAGTTGATTGATTTGTTGGGAGAAGGGGACAACTTGTGGTTACTCCAGCACAACTCCACTAATTCCATTTGTTTTCGTACGTTTCAGTTTTGTCTTGAACGTGTTGGCAAAATCGTACGCTCAGATGACATTAAATGTGTTTTGAATGTGAATACTGTAGGAAAAAAGCACTATTCCTTCAATAATTTACCCCGATACACCAAGACAAAAGAAATCGCGAATTGTCATTGAAACCTAAACCAATGAAAAATATCACTAATGAATTCTTTGTTTGAAGCGTGTTGTTGACGATAATACAATTTGAGAGGCTACTCGGACGTGTTCTATTGATTTTAAGTAAACTACAACAACACTACGTTTTGGATCTGGAATCTGATCCCGTCTTCAGTCAAACAGTAACCTTATCCTATAATAGTTTTCAGTATTCACCGTGTAGGGGACCCTCTAAAGTTTGTTAGTCAATGTTTAACCCTTTGCTAGGAAAACCTGATTTATTCAACAAAACCCTAAAGATTTCATCTTCATTGGCTGCACATAAATGGGTATTTTTGTGTTCTCTGTTACAGTTAGTAATTTGATTCATGAGCTGTGATTGGTCGTCCGCTGGTCTAAGTCAGCCAATGCGGCTGGCTGGTGGCTAACCAGACAGTCAAACCGTGGGCAGCTGTCACTGGCCGCCGACGTACTTGATTTCTCTATTAGTTTTATTTTTGTTTAAAGTTTTTTTATGTTGTATTATTTGTTGTCTACGTTAGTTATTATAACATTACATAAGTTTAAAGAAAATGCAAAAAAAAACACACGAAAAAGTCACGTCAATTGGTGGGGGTGACTGGCAAGCTTGCGCTGTTTACTTTTAGACTAGCTCATTTTCTAATGGCATGTATTATGGTTTAGGTTACTGTTCACCTGAAGACGGGGTCAGACTCCAGATACGAAACGTCATGTTGTTTTTGTTTACTCAAAAGCTATGGAAAACTACTGTAATAATATTTCAATCACACACTGAATTTTCTCGGACACAAAGAGCACTAGGTATTTTTCCAATGAAAATAAAAGGTTACTGAAGGTAAAAACCTTTTCATTATTTATGTACAACGTCAAACACGCAAAATACGTAAAAGAACACGAAACATATCTCGTAAATACCGTCATAACACGTTATCCTTTCGGTATTCCTAATCTAAAACCCAATTTTCATCCAGGCATTAAAAGTAATTAGGAACAAAGTATAGATCCCGGTTTAATGTCTCAGAAGTGTGTTAATCACGGAGGGACGATAATACGAGGATTATTTAGAGTTTAAGGTCGAAGTGCTGTAGGTTACTCTTTTAATTGAGGGGAGAGTGGACGGTCCCGGGGTCAATCCTGGCCTAATCCGGGGCTCCACGACAGACGACACTGGGCGACCTAATCTCCCCCCCTTCCTACTTCCTACCCCGTACCACACCATCCACGACAGCTACCCTTAGCCCTTAGCCCTTCAACCCACCCGCTACACAGTACACTTCCACTTCCTTCACTCTGATAATCCAAGACTCAATGTGGCCGGATCAACATTGGACGTTATGAGTACGATAGACGTTGTCTCAAAGCTGGTTAGATTTCCTGACTAACTATTGAACGAGTTTCAATTTCAAATGCGTTTCCTCGTATTAGTGATGAAATAAGTGAATTTTTTGTTAGTAATTTTGGATTACACAATTAGTCAGATTTTAGCGGATCAGTGGCGGTTTCGGTATCGCGCGCGACTCCGGAGCTCATCACTCTGGTAGCGCGGGTTCGATCCCCGCAGTCACCACTTACATTAAGTTTGCAAAGTGACTACTGTATACGTTGACGCTAGGTAAAGTTCGAGGTTGAGTGGTAGACATCGTAATTGTTGTTTCGCCCATTACAAGACACACTTTACCTTTTTTGTAAATTGGTATATTAGTGTCGGGTTGTTTTGATTCACTTAACTGAAAAACTTAGAATAAACACTTTCAAGAGTAATACTGAATTTTTCCCATAACGTGTATGCATGACCCGGACATACCAGGCAAATCATACATAGGATAAGTTGTTAATATGTTCAAACTTACTTGAGACTAAATAATACCGGTTCTCTACAAAAGAGGCTTAGTTTGTGATATCAGTTTTCTCATTTGCAAACAGTTCTGGTTATGAGATTAACATTCTTCTTGAATTCATACGAGAATTATACAAGTCAATGCAAGTCCGTTTCAATGGAAACTTAAAACAAGTCAGTGAATCCCAATGTTTGGATACAAATTTATTCTGTAAATTTAAGTTGTTTTAACGGGAAAAATGTTTTTTTATTCAGTTACCATTGACGGATACATATGAGTTCGAACGCTTCCTTTATATTTGCATGTGTTTGAATATATACATGTTTTTTAAATAACCTACTTTTAAGTGGAAAACTCATAGGAAAATAAGAAGGTATACTAAAAGGACGCATACTAGTTTTTAGGCAAACGTTGATGAATGTTCTAACAAATATATTAATATGCTTAAACCCAATAGAATAAGCAATCAGAAAAGCATTTTATTCCATGAAAGACCTTTTGAGATATATCATCAACATCAAACTTTAAATCTCAAAACCACTAGTTGTCAACATTATTTTATAAGTAATTTTGAAGTTTAGCATTATTCATGTCTATACGCAAGCTTTTGTTTGTTTGCCAATAAAAACATTTCATACGCTTTGTTCACGATACCTTAAAACGAAATACTCAATGAAAATGATTAGTCATAGTTTGCCTCAGATTGGTTGTATATGATATAAATTATTAAATTAACTCACCTTACCAATCAAAGAACAAGAATCATTTGATTGGTAAAGTGAGTTAATTTAATAGTTTATATCAAAACGATTGATGACATTTAACCTCATGAAAACTACAACTCAAAACTGTTTAAAAACCAACAATAGTACAGTAAATGTTCAATATCGACGAACAAAGGATAACACTGAGTATTTTCAATAAAGCGAGGGGATTAATGATCAGAAGCTTATGAACACATTGACCGGGTGTGAGACAAGACGAAGATTGTCCAGTGTACACAGACAGTTGGGGGAGTCTATTATATTGGGGAGGGATGGAGGGGTGGGGGTGAGGGAGCTGACCACCTAATCCCTATAGGCAGCCGATAAGGGTAAGGCCAGGGACTAACCTTATTTTGATAATCCCGACCAAAACCACCACTTTGATTCGGACCCACTTAATACCTTGAGTCCACCTTTAATTACCCCACCCTTATCCACAACCTGCGCTAAGACCTCGTAGACGATACAGTGAGTTATACACTTCCTGTTAAAGTATTTTAATTATCTTAATTCTTAAGCTTTCGCGGCCGGTGTCATCATTAATATCTAAGACTTCCGGTTTACACCGCGTCTCAGTTGAAATACAAATACTGCTAAACGTTTCGACCTCGCTGTGGAGAGTCATCCTCAGTAGCTTGTTGACTGGCTGAGACAGTTATCTGTATTATCAGTTTTATCTGTCTCAGTCAGTCAACCAGCTACTGAGGATGACTCTCCTCAGCGAGGTCGAAACGTTTAGCAGTATTTGTATTTCAACTGTGACGCGGTGTAAACCGGAAGCCCTAGATATTTTAATTATTATGTCATAGTTAGCCTGAGACTGCTTGTATATGATACAGATTATTATAATACCTCACCATAGCAATCAAATAATTCTTGTTTGAAGAATAGCTATATTTCGGAATTGTAAATCCATCCTCAGTTCTGTCAGAAAGCCAAGTTTAATCATCATGTAAAAATTATTCATCCAGTGGATTTCGTTATGTTCTTCATTATTTTCTGTCAAAGCTTGCAGATTCATTATGTTCACACATCACACAAACATTCATGGCTATTGATAATATATTTTAAAATCACTGTAAAAATTCGTATTAAATTAAAATACTTTAAAAAACTAAAACCAATTTAAAAGACTAATTAAAATTTTCAAACCACTTAGATAGGTTAGGCGTTTTAAAGCGGTTTTAATACATTACATTGGTTTTTAAAGTGGGTTTAAAGTTTTTAATTAGGTTTTGAAGTGTTAGCTTTTTAAAAGTATTTTAATAGGTTCTTCAAAGCATTTTTATGAGAATTTTTACAGTGATTTTACAACATTTCATTAATAGCCATGAATGTTTGTGTGATGTGTCAACATAATGAATCTGCAAGCTTGACATGGAATAATAATAAAGAAAATAACAAAATCCACTGGATGAATAATTTTTTACATGATGACTAAACTTGGCTTCCTGAAAGAACTGAGGATAGATTTACAAATCCGAAATCAAGATATTCTTTAAACTAGAATTATTTGATTGCTAAAGTGAATTGTTATAATAATTTACTACATTTTATTAGCTTATTAATTTTAATTATTTAACTATTTATAGATGTTGTTTTATTCAAACTTGCGGATACGTGTAGTATAGAGTAAAAAACACATTTTAGCTTGAATGCTCCCCCTTGAAGCACGCTGAAGTGTACTGAAATTATCACTTTCTTTTTTAGATCAAAGAAGTTTTTTGTAAAAAACATAAATATTTTACCACTGGAATAGACCTTCTTTTGTTATTTTCTGGCTTAATCGCTTAATACATTTAGCGGACCCGTGGCAGGTTGGAATCGCTCCGCTTGCGCGGGTTCGATCCCCGCATTCACCTCTTTCATTAATTTTGTAAAGTGACTATACAGTAACGCTAGGTAAAGGTCGAGGTTGAGTAATAGAGAGGAATTCGTAGTACTAACTTCACCTCGTTAAACAAGATTAACTTATACATGTATAAATTACATTTATGAAAATGTATAAAACTGACGTATTTACACGAGTGGTTTGTATCACACAAAAAACCAGAATACCATTTTTATGCATCGTCCATTGCCATTTGTTTTTAAACCAATTAATCAAATTGAAACTGATCAAAATCTTTTATAGTTTCTAAAATTCTCAAAAGAGGATGTTTTTTTCTTCAGTAAGTGAATTGAAATTTAGTAGTTTGAACAAATAATGTAATACAGGGTGTCACAAAAACGTGTAGCGCACTATGCAGAACCTGATTTTACATACAAATGCTTGTGACTAATTGCGTAGCATTGGCGAAGCGTGCTTTTGCCAAGATTTTGCATGGTCACACGTATGACAAGTTTTATCAATTAAGATTAATACATCGTGGAACTTTCCTTAACAAGTTATTGATAGGGAATATATATTTTATTTCGTTACAACCGACATTGTTAGTGCAATCTAAACGAACTGTTCAGGTCTACATACTCCTATTTTAGTCTTAAACTTTATTTCTGTACAAGAACTATTGTTGGACGTTTTTATTTCTACTTCTGGTAATTTAAAATAATACTGTAAACATCTGTTATGACTTCATATCGTAAGATTGGTCACATCTTAACTGAAAATAAAACTACTCGAGTCTACAAAAAAGGTAAAGTTTATCTTGTTAACCGAGGTGAAGTTAAGATTATAAATTCCTCTCTACCACTCAACCTCGACCTTTACCTAGCGTTACCGTATAGTCACATTACAAAAATGTAAGTGGTGACTGCGGGTATCGAACCTGCGCCAGCGGAGTGATCAGCTCCGGAGTCGCGCACGGTTCCAACCCACCACGGGTCCGCTTTATTCTACCACTTTTGGCTGTACTGTTCTACTTGTCAAAGCTGTTAAATCCTTTAGATGAAAATGAAACCGAATCCTACAGCTGCTCAAATTCACTTTAAAATGGAGAAAACTAATACTCATCGAGTAACGAACAGCTGTTCTCTTGAGATTGAGGCAGATTAAAATGTGACACCTCTTGTCTCGGATCCCTTTGTGTCACCGATACCATAGTCCTTTCCTCCTGCCCTTAAATGTGGAAAGTCGTTAATGGGTTTATTCTTTAATATTGGTTTTTTAAACTTATACATCTTCAGTTTCAGTTAAGCTCCTGGTCGATTTTCATTGCGTTCCGAAAGTAATTTCAGTAAGTTTTAAGCTAATGTCAACGGTTTTCTCAATAGAAATGTTTAATGAATTTCGGAATGTTTAAATGAGGTTAAATTTGTGAATGAGACGTCTTCAAAAGGAAGCTTCAAACAGTATTTAACTTATTGAAATGAAATGTGGACTCTGATAATGTTAAAACAGTCGATGACCTTTGTCCAACACTACTATGTATGGCCAGTTTGTAACAGATTGAAAGTCGTGTCTCCATTCTGCTGTTGAATACTTTAGCGGTATAGACTAATCTATGAAATCAATGTACTATAAAAAGAGTGGTATTGCCTTTTACCAAATGCGTCAATATTGTACTAAATGTGTATGGATAGTGCAAGGTTTCAATTATAGAAAGATTGTGAAACGTTTTGGTAAAAATGTTGTATATCTTTACTTATTTTTACAGATTGTTTAGATACTTCATATTATGTTGATAAACTTAATGAAATATTACATTGTAATGGAAATGTAATACGATCTCAATAGTTTATACGGACAAAAATCTTTAGTCAACAACGATTAAATAGTAGACATGTGTCGCTTTGATACCACAATTTCTTTACACATAGGCTTATAAACAATGATTTTCCGTAGTGGAAAAGTTAATGAGAACGAAAACAATCATTAAAAGCAGAAACGCCAGATTGGTACTGAGCGCAATACACACAAGTGTACAAAACAAAGAGAAACTGGAAACGGTGATTATGAAAAGTGAGTGAAAATCGGTGGCTTTGCTAATGTAATCAATGATCATACGACACAAGGGCCCTCGACACCACGAGAACCGCGCCGCGTTCTTTGATCACTGATTCCGGAAATAATTACTATCCGATTTGAACGAGCAAAAAGAAGAGCATTCGAAGCGGTAAACGGCACAAAGGTGGGCGTGTTTGTGCGGTAGTGTGCGTGTGTGCCGTGTCACACGTCGCTAGTGTGCACTATCCTCACCGCTCTCGTCACCCGCGCACTCGTCTATACATTAAATATGCCGACATCCCTCGAAATTGGAGCGGCGGTGTTTTTGCGATCGCGAACACCTCAATTAATTTCTTCCTCTCCGTATAACATGTATGGCGTCTACCGAATCGATTTCTTTTGCGCGCTCCTTTTCCAGCCATTCACAGCGGCGGTGCACCGCATTCAACGCTTAATTACTGCACCGACTTTGACGGAAGATTTTCCACGTGCGAGACTGTGAGCGTGAGGAGTCGTCTGCTCGCCTAGGACGCACCGCCGCACCCCCGCCCGCAACCCGCCCGCACCGTCAGTAGAGGCGACACGATTTACTTTGCACGGTCATCCGTGAACGGGATTCCTTTCGTGCTTGTAGCCTCATTTTAATTTTACGTGTAAAACACACTCGAGTTAAAGGTGTATTATGGTCGATCTCAAAGACGTAGGAGCCCGACTTGAGGACTGCCTCTTGTAATTAATTTCGACAGAACATATAGATGAAAGGGACTCTCAAAAGGTCGTTGAGTTTTCTTCGTAAACAGATGACACAAAAACCACATCAATAGCAAAGGGTGGGCTTGTATTACCTTTAATGATGTTTTACTGTAGCACATTGCCGCTGTTACTTCTTTCATTGCAAATACAAATGGTTCCGACAACACATTGAAATATACCTCAATGTAGAAGCTCACTCTACAGTCATTTGAATATTGTATTCGAAGATATAATATCTCACGAATCTTTGCTCATAAAACTTCTTTTGAATCTGGAAAAAAATCTAAAATATAACACGTATACGGTTTTAGGACAGTTTATGCAAGGTACTTTTTCTAACAGTTAAGATATCGTGAAGACCTCGTACCAAAGCATGAAGTGGGTGAAAAGGAGAGTGATGGCGAAGTTAGTAAGCATAGGCATCGTTGCGAGCTCAGGCCAGGGGTCCTCGGATGTGGTCATTAATTAATACTCAATGACAAATGGGTTCCGGGTTAAATTTGGCCCTCTCAAATGCTTAACGACTCCGATTGCTATCAAATCAGTTTATATATGGCCCTGCAGTGCGCTATAGTTTCAAGTTGTAGATTATATTAAATTGAGTTAGATCAAATTATGAGTTAAAGCCTCACTTATGCTTTCCGAAAGAAATTCACACATCCAAAATTTAATAAACGATATCAAATTGATCATAAAGGATTACGTTGAGAGTAATTAACTAAAATGCCACATAGCACTTATGAAATCGGGTTTTATTATTTATCTGTTGCCTTAGTCGGTGGCAACTTTCAAGTTTTACTGTTCCTAACGAACGGTTTCTCACATCAACTTTCCTGAAACCAAACAAGCTGAACTTCACATGGCCTTCAGGATAACACCTAAGAACTCCAGAACTCATGTTTGTGCAATGGTTTAATTTGTTAAAATTAATATATTCCTCTAATAACAGGATAGTTAAAGGGCATATTTACTGATTTATAATATTTTTAGTTCATTTAACACTTGACGCCAGGAATCGAAAAAGATTTGAATAAGATTTAAAACAATTCTTTGTTTGAAGTTTGTTGTTGACGATGGGAGGATTTCAGAAGTTGAACTATTATTGCGGACATTTTCCATCGTTAGTGAACAAAAAGTATCACGACGTTTCGGGATCTGCAATCTGATCCCGTCTTCAGGTGAAAATAACCTAAAACATAACACAGAACATTAGAAAATGAGCTAGCCTAAAGTAGTCAGCGTAGCTGACCAGTCAAACTCTACCAAACAACATGTAGTTTTTCACCTGAAGACGGGATCAGATTGCAGATCCCAAAACGTCGTGATACTTTTTGTTCACTAACGATGGAAAATGTCCGCAATAATAGTTCAACTTCTGATATAAAACAAGTATTTTATTTGCAATTGCTCTTTATAGGCTCCCAGGTGAACTATTATTTTTCATTACAATTTCGAACTAGTTAAAAGTTACTGAGACTTTCAATGGTTATGTATTATTTTATAACAACTGTAAGTATAAGCCGTACGACTTTAAACAATATTGGAATATTTCACGGACGCTGCATATGATTACAAAGATATTTTTAGTTTTTGAAAGGCTCGTTATATAGTTTTCACCGTATTAGTAATAATTATTAAACTATCTTACATTGTGGTTCTCTCACGTCGTGCGTCATGGCAATAAACCAGGGCGACACGCAGCTAAGCGCTAAAGCGCCGTTGACATGAGTGAATCGAATTTCCTTTGCAATTTGTTACTCTCATTCGCTACGCTCACAGCCTCACTCAGACTTACATGTATTTTTACCGAAATTTGTATTACACATCTTGAAGCGAAAACACATTCCACATTTTATTGAAATGTAATGTATGAAATGCGTTCCACTGTTATAGCGAAAATCAATGTTTGGTCGCGATTTTGGAACGACTTATTGGATTGTATTAATGATCGGTATATTGATGGATACAACAAAAATACATATTTACTCTAAATTTCATAAAAATCGGATTAACTTTACAATTGTTTAAGCACTAAACCACTATTTTTATAAAAAACTCCCCTTTAAAAGGGGACTTGCGATGGCCCGAGTTTTAGATGATGAAAACCACTTTTTTGACCAAAGCTCTCTCCTAAGAGAGGGGTTCCGGTAGCCCAATTTTTCCGGTTAACGAACTTGACTGAGGTATTTAAAAAAGGAACATTTGAACCAAGTTTTAAGAAAATGAGACAAAAACATGACCTGTAGACAGTACACACACATACATACATATGTTATACAAAACATAAAACAAGTCTACGAAAAACGGCTTATGTTTTGCATCTTTCGTTGCGCATTCATAGCCTAACAACGAACTATACAAATAATTTTCAATTCATAATTGTTATACATATTATATGTATAGGTATACAGTTTTAAAAAAAATCCCAAAACGTGTTCTGGGGTCAGGTTGCTCACTTCATGGTCTCGAGCCTGGATCTTACCATGCTGACGGCATAAATATCTCATTATTCTAAAAGAAATTCGAAGAACCAAGAGTTTATTAATCGAACTCCCTGAATTACAAGAGTTAAACTGGACCATCAATAAATCCAAGCTCAACTAGAAACATCACATAACCCGTACGCAGACAGGCTTACGTGTTGTGGCTTCTGACTGCAGAGGTATGATTATCAATTTGTGGTTGATTATCGACACGGAGCACTGAAAGAGGAGGAGTACAGGAGGCTGAGGCTAATAGAGTGACTACCGCAGAAGTGTGGATACAGCGGCAATCGGCCGGTAATAAACAATAATTTGCCGCCCGATCACTGACTTGATGGCTGATAGGATATTAGCCAGTGAACACGGACACGGACACGGGCGAGCAGAGGCGAGCACAGCGCACAGTGTACGCACGTAAGAGAAGGGGCCGGAGAATAGGCCATAACGCTTTATTGGAGGCGCAATCTCGCCGCACCGGACATCGGGCTCACAGGCTCTTCACCGAGCCCACATTATTTCTCATTAGCCTCATAACGATGTCGGC
This sequence comes from Matsumurasca onukii, assembly GCA_018831715.1. Lineage (NCBI taxonomy): Eukaryota > Metazoa > Arthropoda > Insecta > Hemiptera > Cicadellidae > Matsumurasca > Matsumurasca onukii. Next base: position 37,238,700 of record CM032064.1, read on the forward strand.
CGCCCACTCTCCTACTTTCAAGATTTATAATAAAAAAGACTTTGGCTCCGAGTCGGTATTGGACATAACTTTCAATATTGCCGGGACATCAATGGGCACAGGCTCAAGGCCCTTACGTTTACGACGACATCACCGATAACACGGGATCCCTTTCTCCGCCCAGAGATTGGCTCTTGGTCATTTTACCACGGTTTATTACCTAATACAATGAACCGTCTAACTTGACAGTCTGCACGCTAGTATGACAGAGTCTAAGCCACTTTTAATAAAAATTTGCTTTAATCAGGCAGAATGTTTTATTTTTAGCAGGAAACTCTGCAGCTCAAACAAACATGCTACTACAGTAGCTATTAGAAAAAATACGATGCCATAATGTTTGATTGAAAGAAGCTTGTGAGAAAATATGGGGAAAAGTGGGAATGAAAACATATTGACACAACTATACGCTGCGTAGCGTTGCATTATGTTTAAGGAAAACTTCAAGTTACTCTTGAGTATACGATAGTAAAAAAATGAAAGCTTGCATTATTACTAATAGTTTGAACCACAATAGAGTTGGTTTCCATTGTATAACCAATGTAAGTTACATTATGTCACACAAAGATATTATAGCATGGATATAAATTAAGTAAAAGTGAAACCAGTGAACCATTATTTTATTTTAGTGTGAGTAACTTGAGGGGATAAAAAACTGAGTTTGAGGTCATGGGCTCCACTCAAAGCAGATTCTAGATATTATTTCTTTAAATTACTACTATACTAATGATTTTTCCGTTTAAATTGCAAGTCAATACATGAATTAAAACATGTAACAAATTGCTTTTTGTTTATGAATATTTAAAATTATAATCCATACCAAGATTTTCCGCTAAGAGTGGTTCAAAAGTTGATACATTCATGGTTTGGCAGTATATTTTGAAAAAGAAAATCGCCGACTGTTACATGCGCCATCTTGGATTTAATAGCCGCCATCTTGAAATAAAATTAGCATTGATATTTATTGTATATGAATCATGTTTCGAGGTAAAAGGAACACTAATTTCAAATCTCAAGTTAATGGGCCCAAACGTTTTAACTGCAATTTAAGCCGTGCGTTTCAAACCCACAACCAGCAGAATGCCAAACGATCCAAAAGGTCGAATTCAATCAGATACCTTGGGCTTAAATAAATAAAAACAAATCGAACAAATGCAGACGGCAAAAATTATAGTATTTAAATTACAACCTAAATCAATTACTACATATCTACTGGGTGTCTCAGAATAGTAGCGCTTCCCTTTCAAACCTAAACCTTTGAGTGACTTGACATTTTCAAACGCTTTGACATACGTATTATTATAACAACTGGTACTAATTTAAAAATATTTTCAAATTTTAATATTTTTGTTTAAGCAAGGACAGGTGTGATTTAAATTAGGCGAACTCGTTCAGGTGGATTATAAAACTAAAGAATACAAGAACTAAAGGTAATGACATACATTTGACTTTTTGCAAAACATTGTTATCAAACGTTACGGTTATAATGTGTGGCAAGTGTTATTTGAAGTCACTTCTTATCGAAGCTTGAAGTTTTATCTCTTTGTTTTCGAACGGGTAGAAATTGAAATTACGCCATTCAATCTGTTACGCATTATAGCGGAACGCTTTTGAGACATACATTTAAGAAACATACGCCTTTGTTTACATTTAAGAAACATATGTAAATACAGGAGTGCGCTAAGGAAAGCTCATGTGTCTCCGTTTTTATTTATTACAGGACAACAAACCTGGTCTTGAAATGTTTGTAAACACTTTACCACATTTTGTTATTTTAATGTTTTTACAATAAAAATTTAGGGTTTTGAGTTATTAAGCTTAAAACATTTAATATGACCACCATTTTCAAACCGGAAGTGACAATTAGTCAAATTTATTTTTAAATATTGGTTTTAGGTATACTAACAAGTGTGCAAAGTTTTAAGTTTATAACTCAATTTAACTCGGAGATAAAAACTATTTAGTGAAAAACATTTAGACAGACAGACAGACGGAAAACTAAGCGAGATAGGACTATATGTCATAGGTCATTTTTTGTTTATTATGAGCTATTAAACCACCTGGGGAAGTTTGATCCCCTAATTACTGGACACCCTGTATATTTTATCAAAGTGCGTTTGAATCAGTATAACACAAATTACTGCAACCGATCTTGAAATAGTGTTCAATGATTCGATTATTAAATTCAATGATTCAATGTTTTATTGAGCCGTCAAAATTTGCATTAATGGAATAAGTTAACATTAACAGCATAAATTAGCCGTTGTTCAACACTACGTTGCAAAAGTATTTCAGGAATATTATTTATTTAACTTGAGAACAGCCTTTTACTTTTTGTGCTTTAAAAGTAAACTCTTCCACAAAAATTAAAAGAAGTTCTATTTTTAAACCTCTTGGAATTGGCTTTACTGGTTTCATGTCAATTTGCTAAACAATATTGAATCCATCTTTACGCTGAGCTGCAAGGAGCGAGTGCGTTAGACTGATGTGATATATAATAACGGAAGGTTATTACATTAGCATTGGTGATGGCAAGAGGCAAAGAGGCAGGCCATCGTTTGGAAGGGTCGCGACATCACGAATGAAATTTGAATCTTTATTGATCTAAGTGACAGCTCGCATCCCGGCGATAATGAAATTCCAACACGTTTTCATTTTCTTCGGGTTCATCTGAAAAATGTTATTTGAAGAGAATTTTTTGCTAGATTCGGCGCCGTCCGGTGATTGCTGGTGCCTGTGAGGTGATTATAGAGTGGTTCTCTTTAATCAACCTATCTCTCTCTCTCTCACTCTCGTCACCCGCCTATCATCTCCGTTCCTCCTCTCTCTCCCTCCTCCTCCTCCTCCTCTTTACAAGAGTTCTGTTCATCAGAGTAATAATAAGTCATTTCACCACACTGTTCGGTAGCGCCGTCGGATTGTTTCGTGTATCTCGTTTATCATGTTTATTCGTTTCGTTCAGTGACGTTCCGCGCCCGCGGATTATAGGCTAGACTTTGGTTTGCACTCTCTCAACTTCTGCGCAATCAGAATTCCAAACATTATTGCCTAACGGTTTTAATTTGCTGTCTGATGTTGTCAAACCGTGCACGCACTCGGCGCTACTCTCGCGCGGTCTCCTCGGCGAGTTCCAACACCTCTGTCGATCAACCTGAATTACGTAAATTGTTTTGATCAATTAATAAAATTATGTAAACCCCTTAAGATTCAAGTACATTAATATTTTGCTAAACTTAAACCTATGACTGTACAAACCAGCTCTACCTCTGTCCACCTCGGCTCTACCACCTCTGTCGGTCAACCTGAATTACGTGGATTATTTTATTAATTCATTTAAACCCTTTAAGATTAATTCCAGTACATTAATATTATGTTATTACTTAAACCTTATGTTATTACTTGCCTGCGTCCGTGGCTCAGTGGGTAGAGGCACGGCTTGCAAAGCGCAAGGTCGCGGGTTCGATTCCCGGCGCAGGCACAAGGGTTTGGACCGCTTTCCCTAAAAGCGTTTTGTGATGCCCACAATCCCTACGTTAAGAAACACATTAAAATGCCATTGGCGTAGACAGTACAAAAAACCTATGACTGTACAAACTGGCTCTACCAACTCCTACCTCTGTCGATCAACCGGAATTACGTCGATTGTTTCATCAATAAATAAAATTATGCAAACCCCTTAAAATTAATTCTAGTATATTAATACTATGTTATTAATAAAACATATTACTGTACAAAGCACCCTTACCAACATCTCTGTCAGTCAACCTGAATTACATCGATTATTTTTTTGATAAATTTAAACCCTTTAAGGGTGACTTCAAATGTATTAATATTTCGTTACTAACAAATATTTGTATGTACTAACCACTCCTAAGGATTTGTAACAACAGTCCGTTTAAAATGCCACAAAAGATGTTACTTATAACTTAGGCCTGGCGTGCACGCAACACCTTAAAAAATGACACTTCCTAATTCAATGAGCACTGCTCACCGCTTATGGATAAAGATGCACACATGTATATGCGCACGGATGGCCACTTAAGCCACCGGACATTTGCAGCAACAGACTTGTGAAGCATAAATCGTGGTATTTCTAAATAAAACATAGGTGGGGAATCTTGGGGCAGTAATTCGGGGATGTGGCGACCGGGCCGACCACAGAGCGTTTCATCATAGCCGCTCGAACCACCACACACACTTACCTTCAAATATGCATGCGCTCGCGATCGTACATACTTACATTATGTATCGCCGGGCCGTTCCGACTCCTCGGCCGATTATTTAAATATCATTCCCACCCTTCCGTTAATCAGCCGCTACTTCAGTATGGACTAGTTAAGGTCGGTCCCGAAATTTGCATTGTTTCAATATTTCCGAGCCCGTTCCGAGTTTCAGCGCAGGGACTCAGTGGACGTGTTAGCATGTCGTAAATGACTCAGTGCAGTGCACAGTGAGACTGGGTACTTAATTTGCAATACGTTGATAGAAGTTTAGTATTACCTGTGAATGGATTATACGCTGACGCATGATCTCTTGTAGCAACAGTTAATTCGTTCAAAAACTCTGTACAAACTGCATTTACAGTCAAATTTTGGAAGTATTACATAAAGTAATTATAGCCTAGATACATTTGGGCAAATTTGTGGCTAAGCCAGGAACTTTTGCTTATTGCTTACAGCATCCAAGTCGTATGCGCAAACCGTTGCCGAATATTCTATATTTATGACTTTGAATAATTACGATTAATACGTGGCACACGTTTACGATTAATAAGATCAATCTAGTAAACTTACCGTGCGAAGGTGTCGTGCGAATATCAAGGCCCTCTAAGGAAAGATGTGTCCAATAAGTCTCATCTCAGTCGATACTGAAACAAGGATCAAAAAGAAGATTAGATTGTGAGAGGGTGTGTGGGCGAGCGAGTGAGTGAATGAGTAAATGAGAGGATGTGTGGGCGAGCAAGTGAGTGGATGAGCGGGTGAGCGAGTATGCAGGCAAATGGGTGAGCGGGTGAGCAAGTGTGCGGGTGAGCGGGTGAGCAGTATGCAGGCAAATGGGTGAGCGGGTGAGCGGGTGAGCGGGTGAGCGGGTGAGCAAGTGTGCGGGTGAGCGGGTGAGCAAGTGTGCGGGTGAGCGGGTGAGCGAGTATGCAGGCAAATGGGTGAGCGGGTGAGCAAGTGTGCGGGTGAGCGGGTGAGCGGGTGAGCGAGTATGCGGGTGAGCGGGTGAGCAAGTGTGCGGGTGAGCGGGGTATGCAAACACGGGCAATAAAGGCATTAGGCGCAGTGCGCACTGCTGGCATTCATATAAACGTCACAAGTTGTAAGACTACATCTTCAGTAACAACGGATATTTTGTTCCGTCCCTGGGAGAACAATATCGTGACTGATAGCTCAGATATTGCACCTCCGCCTGTCGGATAATATCAAAGTTTTCGACTTAGGAACATCGCAAATACAAACACTGATAACGGCACACAGTTGTCGTACGAAATGTCAAAGGCTCTTGTCGACAACTTTACCGAGTTAATATCGAGTTGAGTATTATTTGAAGAAAGTCTGACAGTGATTCGTGTAATGAAATTCTCGTAATTAAACACAATCCCTTTCCATATCCAGGATCCCGTCCCCTTTCTACCTCGTACGAAGTTTTGCCGATAACTTTTACTTATCAGACCAGACGCACGTCGTCGTCATGTCGTTTAGCGCTTCTGACAGCCGAGCTTAGTGAGACGTAGAGACGTAGGGGGAACTGATAACAGGCGAACAATCGAATACTATCCACTATACGCGTACGTGTGTTTTACAACACCGTGTGTGTAAAGTATGGATGAACTGCTACTTCAACTATTTCTTCATACTATTTCAACAAATCTAATTCTTGTGTAGGTGTAGTATCTTAGGTGACATGTATGTAATGAGGCAGAAAAATACATGTCGTTACATTTCCTAAAACAAGTATGTTAAACTAAAAGTTCAATTCACTTTTGATTCAATAAATAATAGTAACCCCGCATAAGTAATTTTATGTTTTGTTTCCTAGTATGATTTTACTGAGAACGAGCTGTATCGAAGTGAACATCACTGCTGATTTATTGAAATAAATATTATCCGTTAACAGTTTTGTCATGATTAATCCAATTAAGAAAAAACAGAAACCGATAGTAATAATATCGGTTTCATATTGTTAAAAGTTCACATGGGTTTCAAACTATCGGTGTCTAAGGTGTTCGATGCAATTTTTAGAACCACTAAAATTGAAAGTTTGTGTTTTAAGGTGGTATAAAATACAACAAACTCAAAGAGTATCTGAAAGGTACAATTTACTTATGATGACCAACATCCGGGTGTTCGACCGAGTGGTCTAGTCTAAATAGAGACCTAGCTTACGCTCGGTCAACTAAACTGTTTATTGATAATTTAACTCGTTACGTGCTTTTGTGCAAATTAATTCATAAAACACATTCGTTGAAGTTCTAATAGCGTCAACGTCGTTTTAAAAATAAAGTGTAATATGTTAATTATTCAATTCAATTCGTTCAATTCAATTAGTTTATTCAACAATGCATTACATTACAGGCAATTCCCAATTACAAAGTAGCATTAAAAAGATAACAATATAATACTTAAGGAATATTACCAATCTTGAATGATCACTAGTGACAGTAACACACATTTTAGCACAACAATTATGGTATATATTTTTAATACGCTTTACCATAAAAGCACTACAACTACCCTATTTATTTTTCAAAGTTGAGTTTTATAGTTTATTAATATTTTCGCGATATTTTTTGGTTGGTATACGTTCTATTTAACACAAACGAAAATTTATGAACGAAAGTTATTTTCAAAAAAGCCTCTACCTCTATTTTAACTGGTGTATTTACTTTTAATTACATTTGGCCCTTATTTGAACTCGGATGCAATGCAATCAAATAATTATGTTGAAACAATTTATGAAAAAAAACTAAATACTTTATTTTTTTAAAGCGATTTCAAGGTGCATTTATTTGTCTACCAAGATTAACATTACAATACCGAGATTTACAGAAATGTAGCAGATTTGCAAGTCGCACAGTTATCTGACTGATCCTGTTAGATAGTTGCACAATATTGTTCACAGACATTCTCTATATTGCTCCCTTAGGAATGGAACAAAATATCTCTCGCATCTTCAGATATAGAGTCTCATAGTGCCGAGTCTTCTCTTGCAAACTTTTGACATTTCATAACATCAATGGACTTTCTTGTAATATGATAACATCCAGTTTGCAGAGAAAAATATACATTTTGGAGAATATATTATACATTTTGGAAGGTATGTTAGCTTGTAATGATAGACTTAATACAATTTTCGTGTAGGTAGTCTAAGAAGTAATGATTGATAAACAAGATAATTCATGAACACTGTTGTGATCATGGTTTAACGCCTGACAGGTAGTATAATAATCACGATTGTACATAGGCCATTCGTACTATACAGGGTGTCACAAAAGTGTGTAGCGCGCTGCGCATATCCGAATTCTTCATACAAAAGTAAGTCGAAAATGCCTTGTAACTTTTTTTATTTCGGCTTGGTTTGGACGTAATCATCCAATTTGTACATTTTTGAAAATAGTTTATTCCAAACCTATTTGAGATATTTTTGTGAAGCTTAGTACAAACCTTAATTGTTTTCCTAATATCATTTTCCAAAAGGGCGGACATTTGAAAACTTCAAAGTCAAAGGGAGTCAAATTGGAATTTGACTTTGAAATTTTTAAATGGCCGCCATTTAAAAACAAATTTAAAGTTTTGTTATTAGGAAAACAATCAAGGTTTATACCAAGGTTCACAAAAGTAGCCTATCTCAAAAGGGTTTTCAATAATTAGTTATTTTCAAACAGTTATAAAATGGTGGCTTATAGCTAAACAAAAACGAATGAAACAAGACATTTTCGACTTACTTTTGTATGTAGAATCCGGTTCTGCATATCGCGCTACACATTTTTGTGACACTCTGTATATATTATAGCTACTGTAGTTTGTACCAAACCGGTATCAGTGCTAGGACGGTTCACCCCCGAAAGCTTTTACAACACGGTGTACGGTAAAATTTCAAAATAAAAACAATAATAATATTAAATTCTGAAATACCAAGATTTAAAGTAGAAGATTATTGCTTACGTAATAATGAAAATACCAATCAAGTGCCATTTTTAGCTGGATTCAAATCTATGCTTTTTATGATTAAAGTTTGGATCAATTGATTTTTAATAAGGTTGAATCTTGTGTACTATAGAGTTATGTTTGATTATTTAAGACTTATGAAAGTTATCGATCCAAAAAGGCTTGAGTATGTGATGTACAGATACTTAATTAATAAGTCTACTAGTTACATAGTAAAAACAAGAAATTCAAATACAAAATGTCTTCAATTTTGAATTTTTGTCATGGTTTTACGAGTGGGCAAAAGTGGAGATTCGTCTCAGCAGAGTCACTAAAACATTTAATAAACTTATTTCATACAATTTGGAAAATGTAGGTATGAAGTGCTCCGAGAAAATGCATGTGTTTGAATTGCTGTTATGGGACGAAATTCAAGGTCACAGCCACTACTGCGCACTCTTAACACCTACTAAATGTTGACAAATTAACAAAAAGTAAAATACGTGAACATTATTAGAGATTTTCTTACTACAAAACATAAATTTCTGAAGATAGTTTTTAGCAAAACATGGTCTACGTGAGCGTTCCAGGTCAACCCTTGATCAAGGTATATTTCCGAGGACTTCCTCAATTTCAATTTCGTTGAATATAAGTGTAAGACCGTCTAAGCTTCTTTCCCAAAACCAAAAGTGAACGAAGTTTGAATTTTAAAATTTGTCTTTATATTGAGATCGTGGCAATGTTCGATTGTGCTGTAGAGCTAAATGAAAGTCGTGAATTCGAGTTCTTTCATTGAATTCGTCAAACTGAAACTATAGTCGTGTCATCAACGTATTGGCCGTGACTTAAGATGAGATTCTTCAGGGTTCATTTCTACAGGGTGAGAAGTACACAAGAAAGCATACTCCAGAAAGAAATACTCTGAGGATTGTGCAGAGGAGCATACAAGAGATTATTCCCCAGATTTAGGTAGGAGTATCTGCATACTCACCGCTAGACCTAAGGTGTAGCACACATCTGCAAGTTGGCCTACAGGGTGAGAAGTACACAAGAAAGCATACTCCAGAAAGAAATACTCTGTGGATTGTGAAGCTGGGGGCACATTGTCACTCTACTATTGAACAACTTGCAATCTCTCGTCTCTGTCAGTCAAACACAACTTGACCCGCATGCCAACAATAAACAATACCACCGAAACTCACTTTGACTCCCGTTTCCTGGCTTTCCTGGCTCCAAACCCTTCTGTCACTCATATTTCAACTTTATCTGCAACAGGTACCTGCTTGCTTTGAGACTTTTCAGTTGACAGGATAATACTTGTTAAGTTATCACAAGTATAGAACTTTTGTTGGATGTCGAAATGAAGCTCTTCTTATTACACTTTGTAGGATTTAGAAATACTGCACATTATCTAATGTTTTTAATTTTTGAGGCCTTTCAAATACCAAGTATTTATCCTCAGAGAAGCACACAAAGTGAACAAGAAATTGAAAGTTGGACATTTTTTCCTTAAGTGTGTGTAAAGACATATGATTGGCATTTGAAAGGCCTCTGATAATCAAAACAAACTTAATACAATAACGTGCAGCATTTCTAAATCTTAATTAGTTGGATCACTACCATGGTTCGAAAGGATTTGAATCCGTACACTGAAATTAACTAGGTTACGAAACTGTGTGGACGTAAAAGGTATTGTAATGGTGTGTTCCTACTATACCTACCAGTACCAGTGCCAGTACTTACAGTACTCGACAACGATACTTTAAACATGAAAGTTCTGTGTAATAGTTGTCACCTAATAGTAGAAAAACTCTTCTCTTTATCTTTTATGGTGCTTGTTATCGTTAATATTTCATTAAGTTCACCCATCTTTCTTTTTTTTCATTTGGAGCCCTTTGAATTGTATCTGAGAGAAAATAACACTTAAATTTAACATCGGTGAACAATTTTACACTCCAGGTTGAGAGAACTATAATCATGTTCTTTTAATTTGAAAATGAAAGTCATGTTAAGTAATTAATAAACAGCTAGGTTACAAAAAACACCCTTGGTGAAAACTTTTAACGAAGAAATGTCCAGTAACATGTTTTGGGTATGTCAGGCTGATGCTAGTATGATCATGGCCTTAGCAACCGAAAAATGTTGCACGAATTTCTTCCTAAAAATGTTTTTATCCCAAAGGTGTTGTCGTTACTTATATTTTTATTCGTCCTGTTCCAATACTGACTAGGTTTATAAGAACCTGTAGGCTACAAGCAATTCCGACCGTTCATCAGTAAACCTACTAGATTCTAGAAACAAAATACAGTTAAAACGATAGCTACACCCATGAGTAATTCAGTCGGTACCTGACACCGCATTGCATCTAGGGGGGATCCCCGCCGCCCAAACTGCAATTAACCACTGCAAGGGGCTGACGATATAGAAAACGCATGTGAGCGAAGCGTGAAGCGGTAGCGCGTGGACTATGGCGTAGGTGATGGAGAGCGCAGAGTGCAATGATGGGTGATTCAGTGGTCACGCTACACGCTAAGCGCTCACAGACCCGTAGTGCAAACAATACACGGCCTGGGCTGAGCTGGTACAGAATGCACCGAGCACCGAGCACAGGGTTGCATGTGTCATACCGTGGTGCTGGTGCGTACCACCTCGCAGTTGCAATATGTCTATCGGAAACATAACTTGCAATGTGCCTATACTTCATGCACCCTGCTACACTAAACCCTTCTACATGTGTATTGTCCGTGTACTACTCACTGCTTACTGCTCGCTGCTCACGTTACTGCAGGCTGCATGTGTTTCTACACACTGCCAGTATTTCACTCGAGCTCTTCAAACAGCTCGAGCTATTTTGGGGTGTTACTGCTACATTTATTTAATTTAGTGTCACTAACTCGTGTATTTAAAAATCATAAGCAATAACATATGATTTATTTTGTTAACTAGTATCTATTCGATCGTTTTACACTACTGTAAATTACATACAGGCAAAGTGTAAAAGAACATTGAACCTGAAAATAAATGATAACTCAAAAATTATCATTTATCTCCGCGTAGAGGAGCCGTGGAGGGTTGGAATCGTGCACGACTCCGGAGCTCACCAATCCGCTGGCGTGGGTTCGATCCACGCAGTCAATTCTAACATTTGTAAGGTGACCATGTGGTAACGCTAGGTAAAGGTCTAGGTTGAGTGGTAGGGAGAACTTTGTAGCATTAACTTTGCCTCGTTAAACAAGACAAACGTAACCCTTTTTACCTCATTGTACTAACTCTTCGATAAGAAGGTTGAAGAAAGAGCCTACATAGCAATTCCAAACTGGAAACTCACTTTCTGTTCTTACCCTGGACATTCAATCATATTATTACCATCCATAGGATGTATACGGGGTGTCACAAAAAATCTGTAGTGCGCTATGCAGATGCATACAAAAGTAAGTTGAAAATGCCTTGTATCATTTCTTTGATTTCGGCTTAGCTTAGACGTAAACCGCCATTTTTTGAATTTTGAAAATAATTAATAATCTTTGAGACATTTTTGTGAAACTTGATTTAAACCTTAATTGTTTTTCTTATAACATTTTCCAACAGATTTTTGCTATGTAACTTAACACATTTTTTAAAATGGGGTAATTTAAAGACTTCAAAGTCAAATTCCAATTGGATTACATTTGACATTGAAATGTTGAAATGGCCGCTATCATGAAACTCGATAAGTTAGATAAAAATATTTGTGAGACATTTTATTAGGAATACAATTAAGGTTACTAAGTTTTACAAAAATATCTCAATAGACTTTTGAATTATTACTTATTTTTAAAAATTTACACAATGGTGAATTACGGCTAAACTAAGCTGAAATTAGACAGCTGAAAAAAATGTTACTAGACATTTTTGACTAACTTTTGTATGTACAATTATACATACAATTCTACATACATGTGCTTATATTCTATTCTATGTAGAGTCCAGTTCTGCATAGTGCGCTACACATCTTTGTGACAACCTGTATACAGTATATATATATATAGTATTAAAACCAACAAAACGAACAATTGCTTCTTTTGTGAAGAAGACAGAAAAGTGAGTGACACATCGTGAGCGTTATTATTTCAACTGGAGGAGTGTAACAGTGATTTCAACTAATTCGTGACTTGTACAGTAATTGAAGTTTTGTAAAACTGTCTAACTGTGACGCTGTGCGCAAAGGCGTCATCACTACCCGGGTATTAGAGTAGTGCAGTGCTCGGTGTGTCTCGCAACCTTTGCCCAATCCTGCGCACCCTGCGCACCCTGCGCACCTTGGCGCCTTGACTCCCTGCGCGCTGTGTCGTGCCGCAGTCCCAGTCAAAGTCAAATCGTTTATTGCCATTAAATACTATGATACATAGGCACACGTCAACATGTATACACTATTCAAATAGGTGGTGCTGAGTTCTTCTAGCTTACTCATTCTCTATCATTCATGGTCCAGAGGCTCACTGACTTTATAGAAAGCATGGTCTAGCAGAACATTTTTAGTTGCCTTTTGAATGAGTTATTGTTGGGTTCTTGTTTAAGAAAGCCAGGAAGAGCATTAAAAAGTCGCACTCCACACTGCAGAAGATGGAGTTTAGAAAAGGTTGTCCGGTGTCTTGTTAATGGGAGATTGTTCCTGTTACGTAAATTGAGATTGGGATTTACTGAGGGTATAGGAAACAGGGATGTGTTTTTTTTACGAAAGTTAGTGTTTTTAGTATATAAATTGACGGAAGTGTTAGGATTTTGTAACTTCGCAACAATTCTCTACAATAACCACGACTCTTTTAATGGAAAATTGTCCTTTTTGCTCTTTTTAGAAGGATAAAAAGATGATCTGTCCTGGACGAACTGAAACCCCAAATAGGAATGCCGTCAACAACCAACCCAATCACGCAATCTACCGGAATGGAAAATCGCCTAGCCTATACGGTATATTTCATCATTTCGTCCCAGAGTAAAGCTTTTAATACAAGCTAAGTGTAACGTCCGGGGCACGGCCGAGGACTTCATATGGGCGAGGACCAAAATGACACTTTTGGGCCGAGTGAACGATACTGTTTGTAAACAAAGTTTGTCTTGTTTAACGAGGCAAAGTTAGGACTACAAGGTCCTCTCTACCACTCAACCTCGACCTTCACCTAGCGTTAACGTATAGTCACATTACAAATGTAAGTGGTGACTGCGGGGATCGAACCCGCGCCAGCGGAGTGATGATTCCAACCGCCACGGATCCGCTTCGTCGTGATATAGTTATAATACCAACAAAGGTATCCATTACATTGTATATCAACTTCACATTTAATTACTTAATTATAACTTATAGTTTAAGTTGTAATGTTTACTTTAAGAAACAGCTGTTATGCTAGTTCATCCTGACCGATTATCAGTTAGTGCTTGGTATCGATCTGGAATCGGTTATTTCTCAGATAGTACACTAAATTCCATTCGGATCGATAGTTGTATTTACAACAGTTTAATTGTTTACAATATATAATTCCGATGAAACAAAACTATTGGAATAGCTGATCTCGTATGGCACATTAAGATTTCAAACAAACCTTTTATCCATAGGAATAAAAGTGCAGTTTTAGCTCGTCAATACATGCCTCTAAAGCATGAACTTTTACAGCAAAATCAAAATAAATATAATTTCATCACATCAAAAGCACATACAATATCTACTGGAGCGGAAAATTTCACGATTTTTGGAGCGAACTGGACGTATCTAAATTGTTCTTTGGCACGAGCAAATGGACAAATTGTGTTCATTATTTAATTTGTTATTTTGGAATGGAAGCAAGAACTATCATTGATTGAAAAAGGGGCAACTTGTTTAAGTTATTCAAAATCATTAAGTACTATTCAAAGTATTCAATATTTCGTTAAGTTATTAAATTACTCACTCTGATTTTAATTTGATAAGACCATCATTAATATTACCTCCAAACAAAACTGGTATTATATAAAAATTAATACAATTATAATTGTGTACTTGTTTTGTTACATATAGTATGGTGTCTAATATACCTTATTAATTCATATTCCTTAACTCGTTTAATAATACTTTTCCCTGTCTGTCGCGTCTGCAGCAAAAGTAGTAAATTGAACATTCTATTATCACTCTAAATTCTTAATTTAAACATAACAACCCTTCAATGTTGCTGGAGTGCTTGAGGTTATTTCTATAAACTAGATCTAAAGTATCTATCATCTCTAATTCTTCTTGAGGCAACGGAACATAACATTCAAACCAATTAAAAGTCAAGGACAACAATGTATTTAAGCGTCTCCCTAATCAAAATCATATAAATCCGGTCATCACTAATGAAACAATCTTACCTGGCGACAAAGTTTCAAATATCGTGTAAACTGAATTGAAACAATAACACAACCCGGTGAATAGGGGTTACCGAGTAGGGTGCATTCTTTTCCAGCAGGCTCTCACCGACCGCTGTCCACTCCACCGTCCCTTGTCCACTTGACCATTCAAATAAAAACAATCCTGTCCGACATTTATTGCCTCCTGCGTTTCTTTTGTAAGGAATCTGCAGCAATCTTGGTTAATCCGGCAATAACATTCCCTTCTTCTCTGCCACCGATATCCACTTCAAACCCCACTGCTTTGCAACCCTGGACTGCCGTGGCATAACGTGGCTTTTCACGTGGCTGCTGTAGGTCTTTGGTGGTTACAGAACTGAATATTCTGGCTGTCCATTGTTTCAATGACTAAAACATAAGTTTTATGAATTATTCTTCACAACCGCTAAAACCTTCACACCGATTCACGAAGTTACTTATGCTATGAGCCAAAGGCCATTGGAGTTATTGTAATCTCAACAAGCTCAACCACCACTGTAGCGTCTGCAGTGCTTCAGTGTTTGATAATATAATTTGTATAAACAAATTATCCTCTATTTTCTTTGTATACAATTGGCCTTACCATGGGCTACCAGCCAAGGAAATGCTTACAAAAAGGAAAAGCAAGACAGGGAATGGGTCTGTTAGCATCATGCGAGGGCGACTGAATTGGTTTTCGAAGAATCTTAAAATAGCCGTCTCTAAACTGCTTCACAGAGGTCTATCCAAACCGGAGGTAACCAATAATATTCACTATCTCTTTCTCTTCAGAGTCTGTTTCTGTCAATTCGACTCTTAAGAATGAACCTTCTTTAGGCACCTCTAGTTAGTTCCTCTTTTGACCCATTTAAAAAGAAAATGTCTTCCCGAGTAGCCAAAAACCATACGTTTGTTACAATGGACCTTCTTGTTTATATGTCCTGTTCGTAAAAGTATCTTTTGAAGAAGGCCTTCTACTCCACCCACGAATACATGATGGTAGAAATGTGTGAAGATTACCGTTTGTTGTTTTCCTGGGTCTATTGGTTGTTTATTTGTTGGTTTGTTCTTTTTTCTATGTTTTTCTTTGTACTCCTATGCATATATTGTACGCCATGGACTAAATCTTTCTTTCTCTCTTTTTTTCTTTCGTAAAAGCTCAATTAAAGAACTTTGCATTTTAAAGTCACAGAGCCAGTGTACAAATGAAACGTTACCCGTATTTTCCAAGTGCCTAGCTTGGTTGGTCACAGCGTGTTTCTAATCTTCGTCACAGCTTCGTTTGTTCCAAACACTCGCAAGTCAAAGTAACCTGTTGAACCTTGTGACGGAGTCTAGGGTAAGGCCACTTTCAGACGTTACGACCTTTCACCGTCCGCCGGACACGGCACGGCGCGAAAGAGTTTGACTACAATATCATCATATGGAGCTGTTCAGACGTGCCGGACACAGCGCAGCGCCGGACACGGCCGTTCGCCATTGTAATCAACTCACTCACGCCGTGCCGTATCCGGCGCCCGGCGAAAAGTCGTAACGTCTGAAAGCGGCCTAAGCCTTGTTCCCTGAGACCGGCACGCCACGCTCAAGCACTTTGGAGAATGTACTTTGTATTGAGGTTTCGGATTATAACCTTCACCCGCCGTCACTCAAAGAGGAGAATGAGGATGTAGATTCAGCGGAAAGATGCGGGCTGCAGCGGCAGCGGCATCAGGATATGAGGTTGGCTTTTATTTATTCATAGCGAACGAAATACGCTGCTTCAGATGCGACCTGCCGCCTTAATTCTCCATTCCCTTTCATCACTTCAAGACCAAAGATAGTGCGATTGAAAGTGTTAATAAAATATTTTTCAATCCGTTTTTCCCAGCCCCTCTTCCCGTGGTCCGCACTACAATAGAACCCTTGACCTCTATTAACTGCGAAGGTCTTAAGCACAAATCAATTGTAGAAACTTAAAAAAGAGCAGAATTTTAAAACCCTGACTTACAGTTTTATTTCTGAGTGATGCTAGACTGAATTCGTAATACAAAATTGGCAATTATGATTATATCATCAATGAAGTTAAATATATTCGATTGTCATAACATGTTTATATTTTTATACATACCATAATTATAACAAATAGTATTGGTACCTTTTTAATATAAGTAACCGAGTTATATCTCGTAAAGTTTGTATACATTTGATTCATTTTATACAGCACGCACAAGTTTTAAGTAGATTCCTCAAGATAAGATAATAATTAAAGCTGAAAATACACATCAATCACAATACTAACCTACAATGATGAGATGTTAAAGGTTCCTAATTTCGACCAGGCTAATTAAAATGGTTAAGAGAGCATGTTGTAGACAACTAATTCAATATACGAATTTTCAATAGTATTGGACGAATGAAACCCATTCTTTTACACACAATACATCTGATCATTACTTGAAAATAAAGTAATTCCTTGTTAATAACGTTGAAACTCTGGCCGGTGGGGGATTTGTGGTAAGATACACAACTGACAGGGAATCCGTCATTGAAACTCCAATTATTTTGAGTTATTACCCATAGTGTTTTCTGGCAATTGACTCATCCGACCTCAATACCACTGTGGTTTCTGAAATGTGTTTCCCGGATCAATCATTATTAGAAACAGGGCCCGACATTGTTTTCTCTCGGTTTAAATTTGATTTGTGGTCCGAAATACTGCTTCTGGAGGAATTTCATTTCCCATCTTGTCAGCCGCCGATGTGGGCAGTTAACTGTTCTCTGCCACAGACATGATTTGCGGGGAACTTGGTACAGGAGGAGTTTTCTTCATTGATCCTTACTTTTAAGGCACGTTAAGTCGTAAAAAGATACCAAATGAATTTATTTGGCTTAGTCTTGTTGGATTGCATAACGTGTTTAAATTCGGTTGTTCCCGTATTTCCATGCGTACTCAGTTCTGGTCCAATCAACAAACAAATTCAACATACTTACTTGTTTACTGTTTAGTAGTTTACATATTTTGTGCGCTACATTACAAGTATTTTAAATTTTGTAGTCCGATTTATACAGAGGAGTCGTTATTTGTCTGGTTAGTTGCTAAGGTCATTTTATGTTGACAAAAATTCTGTTTAAGACAAATTCGGATATACTTAGGTTAAACCTAATAGATTTACGGAAGTGTTCACCCAGAAAACACACTAAGTTTTAAATAGATGACATTTATTCGATTGAACGTTATGAAACTAGCTCGATGAAGTCAACCACATAACATAGTGGCCTGTAATAAAGTAAAAAACTTAACTTAAATGTGCTTCCAATGGTTTAGCAAAGAAAAATGACCAAACTTAGTACAATTTTTATAAGTTAGACTATTCCAATACAACACAACCAGTTAAGCCCTACATTTTTTAAGTGAAGATGACTCTAGTACTGTAGTACTAGCTTGTTTGCCATAGGCATATGCAGTATGTGCGGTAACCTTGGCGACGAATTAACTACTAACCCGTTGGCTGAGGCGGGGCTCGAACCTGCAAACTTCGGATCCACAGTCTCGCACACTACCGACTCAGCCACTGAGCTGGCAAGTAAATGATTAAATTGCAGTATTTGTGTTAGAATAACATTTAAAAGGTTTAAGTTGAACTTTACTAAAAGAGTTAAAAGTACGATTTATCTCAAGAGTTTAAACTACCATCGTTAGTGAGCAAGATGATCACGACGTTTCGGGACCTGCAATCTTATCCCATCTTCAGGTGAAAAGTAACCTAAAACATAAAAGATAAAAAAGGTCAAATTGTTTCACGAGGCGATGTTAGAACTACAAAGTCCTCTCTACCACTCAACCTCGACCTTTACCTAGCGTCACCGTTTAGTCACATTACAAATTGCAAGTGGTTACTGCGGGGATCGAACCCCGCGCCATCAGAGTGATAGGCTCCGGAGTCGCGCGCGATACCAATCCGCCACGGATCCGCTAATAACAAAACACTGAACATTATAATTATTTTCTTTTGTTCTGTGTTATGTTTTAGGTCACTTTTCACCTGAAGACGGGATCAGATTGCTCACTAACGATGGAAAATGTCCGCAATAATACTTTAAACTCTGAACTTTTCACATCGTCAACAACAAACTTTAAACAAAGCAATATTTTATCTACTAGATCAATCAAGCAGAAAGTAAAAGCAAGCTATACAATTTTTGGTTATTTGTACATAGTTTTTCTCATATACTTCAATTGCCAGGAGCGTCAAATTTCAAACTAACCTTTTTCATTATGTTCCCATATTTATATAAAAATAAGCTTATAACTATTCTCAACCCTCTCACTCATACAATTAAATGAAACTAAACTTGCACACCTAAAAATCTTGTCAATAGAACGAACCTATTTAATAGCTTGACCAAATAACTTGTGCGGGTCACATGTTGTTTTAGCAAAAGAACGATTCGATGAAATATGCGAGAGAAAAAAGAGAAAAGATAATTGGATGATGAATAATTTGTGTGGGGGGGAAGGGGAAGGAGCGGTGAGGGTTAGGATGTGTTTGTATCAATACTCGGTCCTCTGAGGACCTTAATATCTGTAAGTTTTCAATACCCCTCACCCACTCGGCAACCACTTATACTGGTTATAAATATTTATTAAAGCCTCACGTAGCAATGGCTCGGGCTCGGGCTCGCCTCCTACCCTTACTTACTGCGGTATCGATTCATCCCTTCTTTTTGTGAAGCTTATCTTAAATTTGCATGTAGAAATGTATTAATGGCTTTCCTGAATATTCAGTTCCGTACGGACGGGTTAAGTGTACACCGAAAATATCAAAAAGAGGGGCTGAGATAATTATAATTTGTTTTATACAGGGAGTCACAAAATGTGTAGCGCTATTCGGAACCTGATTCTACATACAAAAGTAAGTCGAAAATGTCTGGTAACTTTTCTTTAAATTTCGACTTAGTTTCGACGTAATCCACCATTTTGAAAATAACTAATAAATAAAAAGTTCTTTGAGGTATTTTTGTGAAACATGGTATAAACCTAAATTGTTTTCTAAATAACATTTCTCAAAAATAATTTTGATCTAACTTATCAAATATCAAAATGGTGGCCACTTCGAAATTTCAAAGTCAAATAAGACTTTTAAATCTTTAAATAGGCGCCAAGTATTGTTGGAAATTATTATAAGGAAAACAATTAGGTTTATACCAAGTTTCACAAAAATATCTAAAAGGGGTTTTAGGTATATAGGTCAATAGGTAGCTTCAGATTACCAAGAGTAAATAAGGACATTTTTAGACATTCTTTCCAATATTTAGGACCCAAATTATTAAACCAACTTCCACTTAACATTAGAAAACTACGCAATAAGACTTCGTTTTGTAATAAAGTAAGAAAATGGTTACTTGCACAAGAAAATATTAGCTATTTAAGTTCTGTTGTAATATAATTAATTTATTTTTAACATTTAATAGTAGACATAGTTCATTACCCTTAGAATAGTTTCAGAATACAAACTGTCAAGTATTTAAATGTATATATATATTTGGTTGATCTTGTTCAATCTTTAGGGTAAACATATTATAGTAATTTTTACTCACTTTTGGTTCAATTATGTTAGTTTTTGCAAACATGGCAGGTGGCGTTTTGTTTTTAACTTGTAGCTAGACTCAAAATACGAGTATCTTATTATAATGTTTATGTTCTTGTTTTAACTGACCACATAACTGTGTAAGTGGTCAGTCTTTTTTCCAAATGAAAAACATGTTTGTACATATTTTATAAGTATTGGAAAATAAATCATTTATTCATTTTAAATTATCAATTATTTTCAAATTAAGGCTAAACTTAGCCGAAATAAAAAAATTGTTACTCCACATTTTTAACATACTTTTGTATTTATAATCCGGATCTGCATACCGCGCTACACATTTTCGTGACACTCCTATATCGTTTTATTTGTTTTGCTTTTATGGTAAAATAACGCTCCTATAACATTATAATATTTGTTGCACCAGTCTTTTCAGGACAAGCAAGGGGAAACGACCGAAACATTGACTTTTTATATTGAAAGGAATTAAAAGGGATGTTACTTTTAAGAGGAGGTCCTGAAAGAAAGTGCGATCGGGTTCTTTTAAAGTTTGTTTTATGGTAACCCACCGGTGTACGCCATTTAATTTAAGCATAACTGCCGTTAGTGACTGGGTTCTATTTCAAACTAAGCTCTTTATTCATTTGTTAGGGTCATTAAGAGTACACAGTCAATTTTTGGACTGGTGGCATGGTTTGACAAATGATACAATGGAAATTCGGCTTAGCGGAGTCACTAAAATATTTAATACACTTTAACACAAAGTTTACTTCATAAAAGTCCGACGAAAACTGTAGTTGTGAAGTGTCCCAAGAAAATTCATGTTTTTACATAGCTCTTATGGAACGAAATTAAAGGTCACAGTCACTACTGCGCACTCTTAACAATAGTAGACAGATTTGAAAACAAGCTCACCAGTATCTATAAAAATAAAATAAGACTTTTGCCTGTACATTGCAAAGAATCCATCAGTTTTTGGTTATTCAGTGTTTATATACTTTGCATAGACCGAAACTGGCGTCAAAAAACTGTCTGTCTGTAACGTTTTTAAGGCATCTTGGACCGCTTATAACTCAGAACCGACTGAAGCTATGGCGGTGAAACTATGTTTAAGGGTTAAGCCCATCACGCAGTGTGTCTTTAGCTATATTTAATATCCATAGAACATCCACAAGCCCGAATGGCTAAGGACCAAAGTGGACTCTGAAAATGTTTTTAGGCATTTTGGACCGCTTATAAGTCAAAATCGGCTGAAACTATGGCAATGAAACTTTGTTTGAGTTAAGCTAATCACGCAGTGTGTCATTAGCTACATTTGAAGTCCATATAACAAAGCGGGCTCTTAAAACAGGCGGAACGGCGGGAGTAACTATGACTCTTACAATGTAGCCAACGCTTAAAAGGAGAAGATGGTGAACTAACAGTCAAACTAAATGGGTTTTCTGAGGATACTTATTGGAAAATATTTAGTTGTTTTCTTTAATTTGCAATTTTCTTAAAATATACACACAGCTATGTTAACAATGCCCCGAGGCGAAGTGCGGGTATTTTCAGATAGTATCTACTAAGATCATGAATCACGACGTAATCAAGAGGACAAACAAACAGCGGAAGCGCGGTTTGACACGCGCAATAATCAAGAACGAACGTACACATAACACAACCGAGACAAAAGCTGTCAGACGCAGGCACATTGAGACTAGGTAAAACCAGCCTTAAATCTAGATCCATTGTGAATTGAGAGAACACACATAAGGTAAGTGCACTGATCACACGTACGCTGTGCTGTTGTCGTACGACGGTACGAGCGTACCAGCTGATTCACGACGTGGAGACTGGAGACGTTAGATCGGAACCGTCTTGTTGTTAGACTTAGGCGTGAGCGTGCTGTGCTCGTGCTATTGTTCCCTAGCCCACTTGTTCCCGCTAAGTTAAGCGAGTAATCGCTCCTACATTCGCCTATATCCTCTGCCTCCGTGTGCTGTGTGTGTAGTATGTAGCTATAGACACTCACTTACTTGTCTGAATGTTGTACTTGGTTGTGTGCTGCTAACTTGCGATCACTTACCGGTAACAATCCCCATTGTCACTGTCAAACTTGCTGTTTCTACCGACAACTTGGCGTTTCCCCCTTCCACCTCCGTTCTATCCGGCTATTACCTGAGCGTATCACGCGTCACTTTCAGGGCTGTTCTAGATCTTTTTTAAAAGACCGAGGAATGGGTGACATTAGGAAGATTTGTCCGAAGCTGTTATTAATTTAAACAACCCTTTGGTCTCCGACATTTAAAGTCCATCCACGTAAGCCTTTTTAAATAAACTGGTCCTATGTTTATCTTTTGAAGTATCAAACCATTCATCTAATGGAAGAAACATTTAGCCTATTGTGCTTAAGCGTTAATATACGATTTAAAACTAGCTGAAACATTGTTATAATGGCGTTTTATGGGGTGAGCAAAATAAAAACCATACAAATAAATAATCAATAAATAAGTTTTTTACTGCATAACATTTTATAATGCATGGCAATTGTCAGAAAAGTTGATTGTTAAAATTGTCCATTCACTCTCACATCTAAGTCCCTTTCATACATAAAATTTTTCCAATCTTTCTCTCTCATTCATTCGAATTATCCCACTCTAGGCACTAGTCGGTAAGCCAATTACAAGGTCTTCCAGTTAAACGCCATAAACTCGACTACGTTGTAAAAAGCTTGAGTTGACAACACATTTTTTAGACGAGCTTTGAATGCCTTGGGCACTTGTGCGTTTTTAAACGAATTTGGTAATCGGCTGATGAGATGAACACCTCCCCTCACTTGTCTGAGAAGGTAAGCGCTCAAGGACTACTGTCCTGTGTCTCCCAGGCCGGTAGTTGTCCCTGCCTCTGGATTCAAAGTTTGTGTCGCAACCTATTAATGTGTTCCAATCCGTATTATTAAGATCAATCCGTATGATAGATGTGGGTAGATTACTCCGTAACACGCCGTCATCAGTACCTGAGTCGGACAGTATTCGGACACTTTCCTCAAAACATAAATTCCTGAGGCTAGTTTTGAGCAAACGTAGCGTACGTGGACGTTCCAAGTCAACCCTCAGTCGAGGTGCATTCTAAGGAATTTTGTTGAGTAGACTTCTTCGATCTCAGTTTCATCAGTTCATACAAATGAACAAAAACTCAAAGGTTGAGTTAGAACTAGTGTGTATAAGAATGTAATCCTCAATGAACCTCACCGACTGAAAACATGATTACCAATTAGAATGCGGTGTTGATTGGTCGCCGCACCACTGACGGCCGCACGGCCGCTGGTCACTGGTCAGTGGTCTGGCCCGAGCCGGCGGCCGCGCACTGGAGACGAAGGTGGCGTCGCGCCGCGCCAGTAAGTGGTCAGCACTTATTAAATAATACGAGATTGTGTGTTTGCACTGCGGTACCGTTTGTCGGGTAATGGTAATGGTACAGTGGTCCGGAGCAGTGCCACGTGAGTGTACAGCTCGCCGCTCGCCGCTCGCCGCTCATCACCCCGACACCGCAGAACCTAATCATGGAAAAATAAGCCCGGTAATGGTTCTTTAAACTGAGCAATGGATTCCGACCATAATAACCTATGATACACTATCAACACTGTGGCGCCTGGGACGTCCTCTCCTTCACCTCACTCGACCTGCCGTCGATGTCAATACACCGTTCCTCGAAGCTTTGGACGATGCCTCCTCTCTGCTTGCAGTGCGTTGGTATTCAATCCCATGTATCTACTGATGTCATAAGGATGATATTCAGTCACTGAGGATGCTCGATTGTAAAACGAGTGAAGCTTTAAATGGCACTATAAACAGTGTAAATGGGTGTCGTTTATACAGGGTGAGATTTAATTGTTTCCCACATACACAACAACTTTTGAAAATAGAAATATTAAAAACTCTTTAGAGAATGTTTAAAAAAAAGTTAAGGTTTGAATTCTAAGATTTGTAATTCTTTGAGTCACCCCCCCACCCAAAACCGCGAGGAGGCCCCCTAAATTTGTAAATACAACCCCCTTTGGGGAACTTCAAAAGAAAGGGAATTACAAATTCAACGACGCAAAGAAACATTTTTATCCCTACTCGTTTTTTGAAATAACCCAGAAAATATAACAAGAAATCAGTTTTAAAATGTCACATTTCACATACAATATTTTTGAATGCTAAACCTTTCTTGAAAATCCTCTGAGGGAAACATCACTGCAATATAACATAATCCCATAAAGTACATTGAAGATCAATTTGTCATTAAAAAATTCATGTGAAATGTGGAATTTTAAAAATGATTTCTTGTAATCTTTAAATGGGCATTGCAAAAAACCCGACTCGAGATGAAAATGTTTATTTTCGTTGTTGAATTTGTATCAAATTGCCCTTTCTTTTGAGGTGCCACAGACGGGGGGATTGTATTTAAAAATTGGGGCCATCCCCATTTTAGGTGGGGCTGGGTGACGCAAAGTACGTCCAAACAACATTTAGAATTTTATAAAAACATTCCCTAAAGATGTTGTAATAATATTTGCTGTTTACAAACGTTAAGGTAGTGGGGGCATTTAAAACTCACCCTGTATATCCGTGCTAAGCATGACCGAACGAGCTTGCACTAAGTATCATTTAAGTATTTCACGCCTTGCTATTCACAACGGTCAAGTAAAGCAGCCAAGAAACATGTACCTACCTAAAAGAAACCTTTTCGTTCGAAAAACATGTTCACCATAAAAAATACGTCAAAAGCACCTATCCTAAAACGCTTTGAATTTTCTGCGATTTAAACACTGTTGAATACTTTAAGTGCTCGATTTGATGAACTATTAAGTTGAATTGTGTTTCTACTCAATAGTTCAAACGGCCAGCTTTATTGAGTCTCTAACAAACAAAAACAAAACGAAAATAGTATTAGTTTTGAACTCATGTAAAATAGTAAAAACCCGTTATTTCAAATGTATTAACTTTAACGATGGAATCTAAAAGAGGTTAAGTAAATCTAAGACTAAAATCTACAGTGAATTTAAACAATTGGTCATAATAATTGGTTGGAAACATTTCGGTGTTGCTGTAGAGTACCATCTTCAGTGAGTCGCTGATTGGCTGAAACTGTTTATTTTTCATCCAAATATTATGATTTTATAACGCGGTGTAAACCGGAAGAATAAGATTATAGTTGTAACACCAGCCGCGAAAGCCTAAGAGTTAAATCTTAAAACTGTTTATTATTTTATTACACATAAATTATTTTTAGAACCGTAAGCGAAACCAAGAAATCTACAATTTATGTTTCTCAGTGTCTCCAACCGAACAGTAACTTAGATAATTCACCTTTAACACATGCATCAAGTCTTGGGCAGGATTGCAGGTTAGTTTAGTGCATAGCCCAGAATGGCTGTTAGCAGAATTAGCTGTTAACCAGAATTAGACAGTTAAAGTTAAGGACCGGTTTTTCAATCAACAGTTAACTCTCAGTTAATTGCTGTCTCATAGTTTATTTTTATTTATATGTCAAGAGCAGAGCTTGAACTTTTTTAGTTTTATTGTTTTTTGTATAATGACGGAACCCCAAAACGGACTTATTAGTCCTTGGGTAGTATATTGTTAAGTAGATTCAGTATTTCAGGACAGTCTGGGTTTATTGTGTCGTATATGTATGGATTTGTAAAACACAAAGAAAGTATACGATTCTTATTCGTTCTTAGTTAGTTGTCTTTGACTGTTTGCAGTGTTAGTGTGTTCCCACAATATTATTATTTAAGACTAATCTTCCTATAATATCATATAAGTGGACTATCGTGAATTTAAATTAGGCTACATTTAGGTTTATAAAGCACCTTATAAGTATAGGTATACATTTAAAGAAAATCTATACTTTAAAAATTTTAAAATCGAAACAGTCAAAACAAAATTGAACCAAAAGGATGTTTTGGCCAGCGCTTTAGTTTAAAGATTCCTGGTGATAAAACAAATCGTGTCTTAAATATTTGTTTTGAAGTTGTTTATTTAAAAAATTAATAAATAAGTAAATTCGTTTTTATAATTTAGTTTTTTTATTTGCAAATTAAGACTTGTTTAAACGAC
Source organism: Matsumurasca onukii (assembly GCA_018831715.1). Classification (NCBI taxonomy): domain Eukaryota; kingdom Metazoa; phylum Arthropoda; class Insecta; order Hemiptera; family Cicadellidae; genus Matsumurasca; species Matsumurasca onukii. The sequence continues at coordinate 37,264,896 of CM032064.1, forward strand.
CTCCAGATTAATAGAAATTTAAATAATTTATCTTTAATTAAAATGTTAATTTGTATAACTCAGTATACTATGAATACTTTGAACACTCTTCCAAAAGCTGGGCTTTCTTCACATTCAAATATCAAACCGTAAAAATTGTAATGGCATTTTGTAATTCAGTAAGGAACCAAAGTAAATCTTTTAATGAAATACTTCTAAGTTGTCTTCCCTGAAAGGCAGCTTTGATTTCATGATATAATTTAGTGAAATTCCGAGAAAATTGTCTCTCGAGATGTAGAAGTGACGCGCTGAGTCAACAAGCTGGAGTGGAAGCAATTATTCGAAAACAAAAAGTGAGGAACAAGAAAAGTTTGCGAACGCATTAAGCCGATAGGTTGACGAATCCATGTAAAGTTGGGAGCTGTATCCGTATCCGCGGCGCGCTACCGGCCGGCGCGCACAGCACGGCGCACAGCGCCTCCACAGCCATTTACTCATAATAATGCCGGCGAAATTGCATTCTTGTAAAACCAATCTCGACATCTCATCGAGAAAGTAATTTTCTCCCTTAGACAAAAAACTAAGGTCAAAAATGTATTCCCTTTCCAATTTATTCTTCCAGATATCATTAATTAAAAAATGTCCCTCTATTATTCGCGTGATGAAGACCGTTTTGACATAACAATTAAAAGAGCAGAAACAAAGAACTCCCTAACTGTCGACGATTGCTAATAAAGAAGGCTCAAGACTATTGGTTTGGGGTGAACCCTTTCCTGGTCCCTCGACTCTCCCTTCGTTTTCTTTTTGTCCTCGAGGCTATCAATTCTTGATCTTGAATAATTTGCCTGTTGATTTCAACTGTTTGTCCTGTTCTGTCAAACCCATAAATTAAACAATTCTGAGTATTTATAGAACTTATTTTAGTTTAAAACGAAAAACAGTTCAACGGTAGTGCTGGCACCTTTTTTATTTTAATCTACGAACATGTTACTGTGGTCGTACAGCTCTTGTGAAACAAAGTCAAAATGTTCTAACGAATAGAGATCAAAACATATGTGGAATACCAAACCACGCAACTTTTATCTTGCCCACTTTGTTCGTACGGCTTGTAAACAAGTTTTAAGTTACATAAAAATTACGTTGTAATGTTTAATTTCTTGAAAGTATTCGGTTTGTTTGGATTGAACATTATTAAGTATTCTTCAACGAAGGGACTGCAATCTCTAAGTCCGTGTACTCAAGAATCATGTATAATATCCAATGTATCATGGTCAAAAATGAGTTCAATGTCAGAATTTATTGCAAATTGTATCAACTTAAAAGGTTATTTTGACGATTGTATAGCATTAAGTTGGTAACTTGCAGTTGAGATTATATTTTGCGACTAGTAAAATTTAAAGTAAATAAAAAGGTCTTTATTTCGTGGTGAATTAATGACCACGTTAAATATATGTAATGAAGTCAAACCAATTAGATATACATTACAGAGGGTTTTGAAAATTTGATATTTCAAATTTAAGATTAGATCAATTTAACTGAAATCTCAGCCAGTCAATCAGCTATAAAATGACGGCTGGCTGAGACCAGCTCCTGAGGATGACTCTCCACAGCGAGGTCGAAACGTCTAGCTGTAACTTTATTTCAACTGTGACGTGGTGAAAACCGGAAGCTTTAGATCTTAGTGAAGACACCGGCCGCAAAAGCTTAAGAGTTAATAACAAGCAAATTCTTGAGACAGAGATACCTTATATGTAATTTTTATCAAAACAATTAAAACAAATGATAAAATCAACTATACATCCCTTCGAAAATAATTAATTAAAGAATATCATCATATTCTGGAATTATTTTCTAGAAGCTCAGAACAAATATAAACATAATTTAAAGTATCATTTACACAAATTTTCCACTTGATTTAAGTGCTGAAGCAGCGAAATGATGAGGAATTAAACGCTTCTTTTCAACGAATGAATGCATGATAAGTATTAATAAGTCTGTTAATTTAACACAATTTCCGAACTCTGGGCGGAGCGGATAGCACACTTAACCATTAAGACTTAATGAAGATTTTGCAGCAGAAGTGGCCACCGCCCGCCGCCCGCCGCTCGTTGCTGAGTGTAAAGGTATTTTGTATTCAATATCCGCTTCCTCGCCAGTATTATTATGCACGGCTCAATAACAGACGCAATTCAGATTCACTTTTAATTTTACTCATTGAAAAGTCAAAACGTGCTTTCTTGGACTGCGAAATTAATTTAATCAGTTTGACTTAAGGTTTTGCTAACCTTGAATACAAATATAGTCATCTGAAGGTCCTTGAAGGTTTTTTGTAACACCAGATGTACTAGTCGTCTGAGAGACATAGTCTTATAGCGCATAAAATCACGAATATTTTATAGATTAGAGAACATTTTAAGAGCGCGCAGTAGTGGCTGTGACCTTGAATTTCGTCCCATAATAGCAATGTATAACATGCGTTTTCTTGGAATACCTCTCACCTACAGTTTTCATAGGTTTTATGAAATAAACTTTGTTCTAAAGTGCTTTAATTGTTTTAGTGACTCCGCTGAGCCGAATTTCCATTTGATCTTTTATAAGACCGTGACACAAATCCAAAAACTGATGAAACTTTATATTTTAATTTCTTGTTTTTACTCGTAAACTGATAAAATTTCAAAAACGTGGTCTGCGGAGTCATTGCGTTACACGGTCATCTTTCAAATAAAACATGTTTAAAAAAGATTCGATAAAGTTTTTATGTGTGAGATGTCTTAAGAAAATGCCTGTTTTACATTGTTCTTATAGGACAACAAACAAAATTGCCGGCAGGTACTATGAACTTAACTTCGGGTAAGGGTTCTATAGGTAGATGTAGAACAACCAGGTTCGTTCAAAACAGATTTTTTCTAGCGCGTGCACTCTATGTTTATTTCCAAAGCTCTTATTCAGTGTTACTAGGTATGCCTTTGTATATGGTTTAGATCCGAACAAAAAATTACCGAATATATCGATCACAATGTATTGTTGGATTTATGTGCTGCATTTGATGTATTGTTTTATAGATGTGCATTATTAGTTCCCAAGCCATTTTCTAGTTAGACCCCGACTGGAAAATGTTACGAGTATTATTTGTTTATTTTAAATGTATTGTTTTCAAATTCTTGCTATTATATTTGTTTTTAGAAACTGTAACTTAAATATTGGGACGACGGTCTGGCTCACGTAAAATTGTAGTAAGAACACTCTTTCTTAGGTTGTATTTAAAAGTATCTATCACACTGATGGCTTACCTAAATGTTCTCCCTAAAGATGGGAATCTACCTGTAGGTCTAATCAATGATCTACCTGTCGGCCATTTTGTTTTCCCCATAAGAACAATGTAAAAACAAGCATTTTCTTGAGACACTTCACGCCTACAACTTTCATCAGATCCTTTTGAAATAATGTTTGAATGGTCCCGCTGACCACTTTTTTTAAGTGATACCGTTTACTAGTAAAAAATGTAATGCAAATAAAAAGTTTGTTCATTTTTTTATTTATTTCACGGTTTTATAAATAATAATATGGAAATATTCTTAGCGGAGGCACGAAACATTTAATACACTTTAAAACAGAGTTTGTTTCTTAAAATTCCGATGAAAACTGTAGGTGTGTAGTGTCTCAAGAGAATGCATGTTTTTACATTGCTCTCATGGGACGAAATTCAAGGTCCAGCCTACTGCGTACTCTTAAGTCCAAGTCCAACATTTATTGAGGTTGGAGAAAACGAAAAGAAACAAAATAATACAGGTACGTCTAAAGGAGGGGTGCTGCGGTTAGGGTCTGGGTGACTGTGACCAAGTTAAACACGTACTCGTTCAAGAATAGGCCTAGTGATGTAAATATAGTTACTTACAAAAATGATTATCACTGGTCGATGTTATTGAAGAGGTTAAACTTGCAGCAGCAACCTGAAAAAATGTGTTAATAAAAAACTGTGTCAAAAATTTATATAAAAAAGATTCACTTAAAAGGGATACTGTATATATTTAAACGAAAAAAGAAGTAACCAAGCACCCTTGATTTATCATTTTATTACACGACCGGATTCGGACATAATTCCATCGTCTGGTGTGTACAAATTGAAAACCCTTAAATACATTTGTCAACAAAGCTAAAATTCTAATTCAAATTAATAAACCATATGTTGTCTAAGTAGAAAAACTTAGGAAGTTCTTGATGTTTATACTATCTTATGACTAAACCTGCTTTGTTTATGAGAAAGTAGTCAAATATCGGATTTATAGTTAGCGTACACAACAGACGATGGAATTATGTCCGAAACCGGTCGTGTAGTAAAATTATAAATCAAGGGTGCTTAGTTACTTGAATTTCGTTCTAATATATTTGGAATACTAAAAACAACTTAAACTTTTGAATAACTTTTGGACATGCAATCAGCAAACGTAGAAGGTAAGTTTATCTGCAACGAGTTATTTAACCTCAAACATTGCAAGAGTCACAAATTAAGCCGTGGATGGTTCTCATTACAAAGCTAAAAAAGGTAAAGGAGGCTAGAAGACCCTTAGCGGGTTGGAATCGTGCACAGCTTCAGAGCTCATCTCTCTACACTCTACGGCTTCGAACTTACTTTATACAGTGACAACAACGTGACGCTAGGTAAAGGTCGAGAGTAAATGGTATAGAGGGCTTTTAGTGTACCTGCGGCCTTGTATTTTGTGTACGTTCGCTACGCTTATTGTTAAGACGAATTATCTTCAAACACTGGATTTATGAGACGAATAATTTTGGAAGATGCAGCTATAACCACCAGAGCAAAATTATTAGAAAATTGATTAAAGTTCAAACTTTAGGTGCCGAATGAACACATTTCCTTTAATATAGAGTGGCTTTCCCAAATTAGCACATTTTTTCATACACACCCATACATTTTATATTTCTGGGTGGTTGATAAGTACCATAAAAAAGAGCCTAAACACGGTGAAAAGTTGAATTTTCGCAAATTTAACTTCTAACTGATTTAGCAAAGAATCCGTCAGAGGTGGGAAAAATGTTATATACAAAAGTTGTAGGACATTTACTTCCACACCAAAGATGTATCATTAGATTGAAGATTTGAGCAACTGTTTTGCCGCTATATTGCAAAGTACAGCAAGGGCAGATTTTCATACGTCATATTTTTGGCCGCCAACTTGCCAGAGCCTTAAAAAATAGGATGCCGGGAAGTGCCTAAACATTTACTCGTTCAGTCACCTGTACAACCGGCTTTAAGTATATTCATTAATTAAATACGCCTCGTTAAAGAAGACAAAGCCTGTTTACCTGTTTTGACCAAAGCTAGTATAAATAGGAACTTTGCGTCGGAATGAGTGGTTGTTATTGTTAGCTATACTCGTACATGGGAGTAAAGGTGGGACGGGACAGTGGGGCTGCTTGTGTAGTTGTGTTGTGAGACAAGAGTGACTCGAGGACAGTGCTACTCATTGTCTTGCCTGTTACAGCAAGGATACTACACCTGGAGGCTAGAGTAGAGACTCCAACTCGACAACTCCTCCACCCTACACAATACAACCCTTTTTTATTCATTTCGAGTGTTAATTATTTCCTATACTTTTCCACCGGCGAAACAAAAAGAAATGTTAATTACTTTTCCGAGCGTTCGTCTTCATTTTTCCAAACAATCCCCTCCCTTGTTAAGACTGTCCCTTTCTCGATGGCCGTGATATCTTTAATTGACTCATTTTTCCTCCGAAGGATCGCTGCTCCCCTTTATTTGCTTTTTTCCAAGGTGGTGATGAAATCGCTATCAAGTCGACTGGGCTTATTGAAAAGTGCCGCGATTGTTTTCTGGTCACTTTGAGCTTTTCTTGCCTTCCCTCTAAATAAACCCCTTTGTTCCCATTAATTGTCTTATTCAAAGTTTTAAGCTAATTGACTTTCAGTTCTTATTTCTTCTTCAAGAAATCAAATAAACCGAACTTTGCGTTCTAAAGCCTGTTCCAACTTTTAACGAAAGACTTACTCTGAAGATTGATTCTTGTTCTTTCACCGGCAGTCAGAAACCGCTTCTTTATTTTGCAGTATTTACTATTTTACTTTAACAGTTTAGTTATACCCTTACTAATTACATTGGTTTTCTTACAACTTTAAAATTATATAAAGTTATGTAACTGTCTACTGAATGACATGATGTTGCGTTTTCAATTTTATTCATAGATAGTTTTTACATTGAGTTTCTTGGACGTTGCTTTACTTAGAAACAAAACATAACCGTCCCCATTTACCTAGTCATATTCTCAAAAACAACGCATTGCATTCTACTCCTATAACTGATCTTTGCTAAAGACAAAAAATTAGTTTTGTACGTGTAAAAGTTAGCCTATTCACAATTTATTTCGTCGACACCTTCTGCTATAGGAGTTTAGATTTAGAATATATAAACACTCATGGACAAAATTAAGGAACCAAATAAGTTTCTTTAATTTCATCACCCCTTTTTGTTTAACACCCTGTATATTTTTGAGTTGTTTGTAGTCGTTCAGTTGGTTTTTAATATTTACTTACGCTTTGCTGAGAAACATTCCAATTTAAAATGAAAAAGGGGCAATGAAATGAAAGAAAATCATTTGGTTCCATAATTTTGTCCATGAGTGTATTTTTTAAAATAAGCTTTTATTTTGGTTGCTATTGAATAACAACAAACTTATTCAATCATGATTCACTCTTATCATGGCTAGGGGAACACACAAACTAAGTCTGATGTAGGCCTAAATATTATTTCGATAATTAGATCAGGAACACAGTTTAGGTCTCTACGGGGAAGCTCTTTATTGAAAGTACAAAAGTAATTCATGAATAAATTTATAAACACACAAATTCAAATACCACCCTTAGTTTTTTCATTTATTATGAACTTTGCAAGTTTCAAGAAAGTAATTGAAAACATACAATAGGATGATTTATTATTGATTACCTTCATTTTTGTATCTCTTTCTACTAATATTGATGCTCAGATATATCAATTGACTCTCCTTTTCTCACATTCTAATATAACTTGAAATTGAAACTAAAAACTAACGAGAAGGACTTTTTTTGAGTTTGTTGACGATAGTGGATTTTTGAGGATAAATTATAATTACGAACGTGTTCAATAGATTTTTAGAGAAGAAAAATCGCACACCCAAAATCGTTGCCAAAGATTCATAAGACTAAAATTCCGCTTAGGGCTACAATCAATTGTCGTGACTCACTGTGTAAAGGACTTTTTTCAATTATTATATTTTTTCAAAATGAACTTTATAAATGAAAAGGATTTTCTAAATGCTTTGTTAAGAACAACTGACTCATTCCTTAAAACTCTAAAGTAAAGAATATATACCCTTTCATTGGCTGTGCATAAACATGTGTTTGTGTATTGTCTGTTCTAATTGGTCAGTCCGACACGTCTGTAAATTGGTCGTCCGCTGCTACCAGCCAGTCAGTCAGTGGGCAGTTGTTACTGGCCTTACACGTGATGGGTTTCTCAAACTGTTTTTAATGTTTTAACATTTTGTGTATGTTCTATTCATTTCTATGCTAGTTGTTTAAAAAGTAACAAATTAAGAAAAAACAAGAGAGAAGACGAGTGCTTTTTGGTAATGGTTAACTGGTTTACTTTTTGCTTAGCCCAATCCCTAATGTGTTATGATTTAGGTTACTCTTCGCCTGAAGACGGAATTTATATTGAAAGTCCCAAAACGTCTTGTTATTTTAATTCATTGACCGACGGAAAACATCCGTAATGATATTTCATCCCCAGTAACAATCGAACTGAGATGTATATTTGCTTATAAGTTATACAAGTGAAGTTATATAGCGGATCCGTGGCGGATTGGTATCGCACGCAACTCCGGAGCTCATCACTCCGGTGGTGCGGGTTCGACCCCTGCAGTCACCACTTACAATTTGTAATGTGAATAATACGTTGAAGCTAGGTAAAGGTCGAGGTTGAGTGGTAGAGCGGACTTTGTAGTCCTAACTTCGCCATGTTAAACAAGACAAACTTTACCTTTTACCTTTTTATATAGCGTTGATATAAGACAACGTAGTGTAATGTTCATTGACTACTGGGGTTCAAAAGCAAAGGTTTTCATGATATCTTTTGTTCAATGGTACGGACACCCTTTTCACTCAAGCAAATACATTTTATTCGCATTCAGTTCAATATGATGATATATGGTGGTTTATTGCTTGTTAAGATTGAATTATGGTTTGTTTATACTACTGTACTTAACGTTGTCGAATGGTAGACTCGTACGTTATTCTTTACTTTCAATGTTGAAAAACACAGTCGACACATAACCACAAACAATACTGTGAATCTTGTAAATTTTATAAAAACAAATTAGGCGATACCCCAATTTTTAGGTACAAGAGAAGTTTAAAATTCGTTACAAACACGATCGCCTCCGTATAATGTACCGAGTCTTGCAGAAACCACATACACAAAAAACACACTGATTATATCGTCAAAACAACTTAACCCACTGTGCCAATAAGATTCAAGAATTATCAGTTTTCAACTCCAGCGTAGAAACTAAAAAGGCAAACTAATCGCGCCCGAAACCTATTAGGTGTCAGCTAAAGTCGGTTACTCGCGCCTCAAGGTTCTCCACTTGTTCCACTGACCTCTAAGAGTTCTTTTTTAATTCAGTTCCAGTTCCCAAAGTGGGGGAGATTTGAGAGGATCCGCGAGGAGCGTGAGAAGAATTGCAAAAGACAAACTGAAGAAGGGCGTCAGGCGTCGCGTGCGGCTCGGCTGAGCGACTGCGGGAAGGGTGAGGCGCGATGGGGTGGAAACGGACGGTCTCAAGGCGGCCCCTTGCAACGTCTTGAATAAAATGGTCAGTTCAGTTCGAATTCAATTTGGGGTCAAAGGGCAAATCCCTTCAATCGAATCCCCTCGTAAGATGTATCAACCTCCCCTAAACAAGTGGTTTATTTGTAAAATTTCCTTGGGGCCTCTTTCGCCCTCAGATTTATTTGAGGATCGAAACCTTTTTCTTTCACCGGATTTCCAATGCTAACCCTGATCTCCAGTTATATCAATGGAGCTTTGTAAATTTGTGTGGTGTTGTTGTTCACCTTTTGAGTAAAAGCACTTTTATCGGAATCAGAACCAGGTGTATTAAAACAGATGTGATTTGTACAACAGTGGACAAAACATACAATGAACACCTATTAATACTAGCTTATAATGAAAGTTAAAACTGAATATCCATTGAATGTCATTTATAAAATGGACCAAATAATTTTAAAATGTATAATTTTAATACCAACTGTCTCTAAATATTTCTAAATATCTACAAGACCTGCACAGACCAAGGAAAACATGAAGTGAGTCATAATAAAGAAGCGTATTAGAACACACACACATTGATATGGATTGGTATTAACTGTTATGAAGAAACTTGTTTGCAAGAAGCTCAATTGTATTTTATGATTGATCACTGAACCCATAAAGCTAGAAAATGCAATTTGTGTGTGTATATCAGTGAATATCCTGTGCGTCTCTACGCTGGACCTAACGTTTGGGAACCCCTGTCCCAAAAGGTTGAACAATGTCTAAGCTTGTCTTTCGATAGGTATTGACTGTTGACCCTCAAAAGTCTCAAACACGCAATACGCTTAAATTAGGAATAAATTAATTGTTTATTGCGTCAACATTGAACATATTATACAATCGTCAAATTACGGTATTTAAAACACTAAAATTTTACACACATTCTACCAATGCTATCAAAATCAGACATACATTTTCGGCGATCAGTCCATTATAACAATTGTACCACTCTAACCCTCAGAGTGTTTCGGGTTTCACCAGTCATGTGCCGCAAACACGTCTGTATCATAAGATTCTTCTGCGGCTAAAACCTTTTTCAGACGAGTTTTAAAGCCTAACATTGGGGCACTTTTTGTCGAATTTGGCAACCTGTTGACGAGCTGAACTCCTACCTGAGAAGGTAAACGTTCGTGAACTGCCGTTCTGTGTCTCTCAGTTCGGTAGTTTCCTGTCCCTAGTTTCATAAGAGTAAATGCCACTTCCTCTTACGAGACCGCAATTTGATTTGAAAAAATACATGTTTCTAAAAAATAGAGGCAAGGTAGCGTCAACAATTTCAGTTTTTTGAATGCTGGCCTATAATTTTGCATTGGTTCGGAACATTTAAGACATCTGCATGTGTATACAACAAAATCACTGTATTGAGGTATTATTAAACAAATCAAGTAAAACTCAAGCTACCTTTAGATTGTATTACTTCCACGTGTAGAATGATAACTCGATATGAGACATTTCATCTTTTTTGGAGTACGAGCGCGTGCATTTTTGTCGCTTGCTTATTTTATCGTTGACTGTGCAATGTGCTACCTTCAATTAAATCTTACCTACAATCGCGATATTCAAATCACTTTAGTATTAGCTATTCAAAGTTTTGTCTTAGTGACAATTCTGATTTCAGAATCGATACGATTATTTTATGTTTAAAATTTTGACCAAACTTTGAAATGGTCATCGAATTGAAAGCGTTCCAAACAACTATAAGAACAGATTGAAATGAATAAGCCGCCAACACAAAGCTGTAAAGTTGTAAGTGAAAGTGCCGTAACACAAGATCGCAATTAGAAGTAAATCACGCCACTCTTATCCCGAACCGAGGGAAATCACTTAGCGGGAGCGGAAGAGAGCGATGCAGTACATCGAGGTAGAAGATACAGTAGGAACCGAGTGCGAGGAGCGATTTAAAGTATCGCCGACACCATCATCGTCACCGTCATCGCACCGACACCGCTAACGTAAACGTAAACGTCGTAGTTGTAGTGGAGTGCGCCGTGAGCGGCATTGAAAGCGTAGACGCGCGGAGGGTGGAGGCGGAGGAAGCGAGAGAAAGAAAGAATGCATTTGTCTGTCTGTAGTAATCCCCGGTCCAAGTCACTGTCAGGTTGTTGTCTGTATGTATTGATTAATCCGGCTAATGGGAAAACAGTACGCGGGACAAAAACACGGAGGCCGATATGACGCATTAGGCCTGTCTCTGCACTCCACGCTTTGCGCTCCACGCTCCACGCTCCACTCGGCCCTGCGATCTCGCCTTGCTTGTCTCGAGGTCTCCCGTCTCTTGCACCGCTCCACCCATTACCAGAAATGAATAATCAACGATCATTCCCCGATCCCTCTTTCCCACCCGGCACGATCCACGCACTTCTTAACAAATTAAATAATTCCTACAATCTCCACCGACATTTGCTACTCGGTTGCAGCCGTCAAAGTGGTTTTACTGGTTTTGTCGGATATGAAGGTATGCAATTAGAATTTTCGGAGTTTAATTTAAAATAGTAATGAAAGAGGTATAATCGATAGATATGAATCTTATCGATGCTTAATAAATTTATTTTCTCCTCACATTTTTAACTGTCATTAGTAAGTAGTATTTACATTTATATCAAACTAGCCACGGTACTGTATCAAAGACTTCGCTAACGGCTGAAATGTACTTCAGGGATATGTTACTTACGTCTGGTATTTTAACATTAAATTAGATCGAGGGCAGAGCTCAAATATTATACTTTCAGGGTTTATGTTAATATTTAGTTTTATTGTTTACAGTAACGCTTTAATGAAATCATGGGTACATTCAAACAAATAAAATCAAATACTTTCTTGAGAACCAACCGACATTCAGACGTTACCACGCAATCATGATTCCTCTATTACTATCTACCTATTACTTCTACATTTTAACTAAATAAAATTTTTTGGTTGAGTGACTAAGGTATAAAGTAAGGAATCCGCCCACCAGTCTGTGACGGGACGAAGTTTAGCTAACAACATCAAGTGTCAATTACAAGTTTAGATCGACAACTCTGATTATTGGCTACTGAGATCTCACTTTGTGTCATTGATTTCTCAGACATGATCTTGGTCAGTTCTAACTGCATTTAGTCACGTAGACAACGTAAATACTGTTGAGTGGTTGTGTGACAAAGGTATAAAGAGAGGAATCCGCCCACCAGTCTGTAACGGGACGAAGTTTAGCTAACAACATCAAGTGTCAATTACAAGTTTAGATCGACAACTCTGATTATTGGCTACTGAGATCTCACTTTGTGTCATTGATTTCTCAGACATGATCTTGGTCAGTTCTAACTGCATTCAGTCACGTAGACAACGTAAATACTGTTGAGTGGTTGTGTGACAAAGGTATAAAGAGAGGAATCCGCCCACCAGTCTGTGACGGGACGAAGTTTAGCTAACAACATCAAGTGTCAATTACAAGTTTAGATCGACAACTCTGATTATTGGCTACTGAGATCTCACTTTGTGTCATTGATTTCTCAGACATGATCTTGGTCATTTCTAACTGCATTCAGTCACGTAGACAACGTAAATACTGTTGAGTGGTTGAGTGACAAAGGTATAAAGAGAGGAATCCGCCCACCAGTCTGTGACGGGACGAAGTTTGGCTAACAACATCAAGTGTCAATTACAAGTTTAGATCGACAACTCTGATTATTGGCTACTGAGATCTCACTTTGTGTCATTGATTTCTCAGGCAAGATCTTGGGTAGTTCACTAACTGAATTTAGTCAGTTGGTTTCAAATAAAAATTTAAAATAGTTGATTCGTAATGTTTATAAATTTAACTTCACCAGGCTTTAAAAGCTATTGCTCATATGGGCCTATTATCAAGACCTAATCAAGAGCATTTTATTGGCTAATTGTATATATTGATTGATATTGACTTAAGTCCATGTAATTTCAATGGCAATAAAAGGTTTGAATTGATTTATATAAAATCTGTGACGTAATATATAAACACTTTTTTACCTCCTAACGTGTAGCTTATGAGGCTTTACATATCCAAAAGTATCGTTAAATTTACTAAAACCTTGTTGATCTTGTGTCAATCCTATTGAGGCATCGTCAATTTAGGTTGATACCGAATTGGATGATCCAAATTACGTACGATTTGGATCATCCAAAGACCAAAAATATATTTATTCGCCGACGTTGCAAACTAATTGTTTACAAATTATTCACTTTTGAACACATTCTTTAAGACATTTTGCCCTCTGTATGAACTTTGACATCCAGCTGGTATGACGTGTATAGCGTCTAGACAAGTTCGTGCTGAAAATTATTAATTAGGAGACGCGAGTACCGATACAATAGACACGTCATAAATCGTACGATGGAAGTTGAAGGAATTGCTTGTTATGCCAAGAGTTTATCGTTAAAACTCGTATCATCTGCAAACTCGGCCATGCGCGTGTTTATAATTAAATGTTTTACTCTGCCATTCAATTCCTCAGGGCGGAGCAGAAAGAAATGTCGTCGCTCACACTCTAGCAGTATGTTATCCACAATGTGAGTATTGCTTAACGCTGTTTAGCGGATCCATGGCGCATTGGTATCGCGCGCCACTCCGTAGCTCTTCGCTCCGGTGGCGCGGGTTCGATTCCCGCAGTCACCACTTACAATTTGTAATGTGACTAATACGGTGACGCTGGTTAAAGGTCGATATTGAGTGGTAGAGGACTATGTAGTCCTACTTTCGCCTCGTTAAACAAGACAAACTTCCTACCTTTTTACCTATAAGTAAGATAGGCATTTACTTGTCATAAAAAATGTTCAAAGTAGTTCAAACATGTTTCACGCTGGATTAACACGTTTATAAAGTATGCTGATGACTCAAAAACACAACGCACGAGATTGTTACCCTAATTAATTAATGGTGTGTTTAGTATAGTGTACGGAATTTGAAAACCATAGAATTTCTTTTTTCAATAATTTGTTAAACTAATTCTGAGGCCTTTTTACTGACATAACTAAAGCCTGCTGTGTTCCATATTGCTCTCTCATAATGGGGATCTCGCAGTCTATATGTATTAAGATTGTAATTGAAAATGCAAGAGATTTCGATAACTTTGACCTAATTGATCAATCTTTTTAAAGTTGTTTCAGTCCACATGTTAATTTACTATTATACAAGTTTTATTCGTCGGAATTGTAGGATAATTCCTGCTTCTAATTTATAAAGGATAATTCACGCAATTGTTGGGTTCGTCTTACCTTGAACTAAACCTTTTGAAAACATGAAAAGAAACTTTAAGTACGTCATACTTAAACTCTGAGGCAGATTATAGGAAAGTATTTGTAGTTTAACAAAATTAATCAAATTTTACATATATTATTATATGTACGCGCTAGGTGATCGCGTAGTATCGGTACTAGGCCATGGCCACCTCTTTGATATTAGTGTTCAATTATAACCTATTCAGTGTCAATAATCTGAACCAGTTTAATATCAAATATCGGTTTCTATTTTCACTAATGAAGAAAGCCACCCAAAACATGTTCAACAATAACACAATGATAATAAGAGTAGTCATCAGTTTGCAGAAGAATCGAAACACAAGTAGCCTATCGTTTCTATACAATTCCTCTTGCAGCCAGGCCAAACAAGCGAGTATTCATCAGCCGGTGAAATCAACAATTAAATAATTCACAGTTTTAATCTAACAGTTTGCCTTCTGTTTCCAGGGACCCGTTAACGGATCGTGGATCGAGGATACGAGGATTGGGGACGGGGTGCGGGACATTTGCCTCGGAATCATCATATTCCCCACACCTCTACTTTGCCATTATCACCGTCGACAGATGAAATATTCAATCCCTTTTCCCTCCCCCGCTCCTATAGATTCAAATGAAACCAAGATTTGTCTTCAGCTTTTTATGTCAACCCTCTTCTCTCTGATTAGTTTTCTGATAATAACAACAACGCCACTTTCTGCGAGCCCCACGCTACGCTGGGCGCTCACGCCGGATGCCTTTGTTGCATTTCTTCAGTGGTACAGTGGTACACAGTGATATCACAGACAACGATAGTAGGTAGATAGAGCGTAGACGCCGCATGGCAGAGGTAGGCAACTCAACGTAGTTGAGACAGTCCACGCTGCGAGCCCCACGCTACGCTGGGCGCTCACACCGGATGCCTTTGTTGCATTTCTTCAGTGGTACAGTGGTACACAGTGATATCACGACAACGATAGTAGGTAGATAGAGCGTAGACGCCGCACCTGGCAGAGGTAAGCAACTCAACGTAGTTGAGACGTACGCAGGCACGCTACGCTGGGCGCTCACACCGGATGCCTTTGTTGCATTTCTTCAGTGGTACAGTGGTACACAGTGATATCACAACAACGATAGTAGGTAGATAGAGCGTAGACGCCGCATGGCAGAGGTAGGCAACTCAACGTAGTTGAGACAGTCCACGCTGCGAGCCCCACGCTACGCGGGCGCTCGCCGGATGCCTTTGGTAGCATTTCTTCAGTGGTACAGTGGTACACGGTGATATCACAGACAACGATAGTAGGTAGATGAGCGTAGACATGGCAGAGGTAAGGCAACTCAACGTAGTTGAGACAGCCACGCTGCGAGCCCCACATACGCTGGTCGCTCACACCGGATGCCTTTGTTGCATTTCTTCAGTAGTACAGTGGTACACAGTGTTTTGAGGATGTTATATGAACATAAATGTAGCTAAAGACACACTGGGTGATTCTAAGCAACCCTCAAACAAAGTTTCACCGCCATAATGGCAGTTCGAGTTATAAACGGTATAAAATGCCTTAAAAACTTACAAGTGCCCACTTTGGTCCCTCGCAATTATTTTCTGGATATTGTATGGATATAAAATATAGCTAAAGACACACTGAACAATAGGCTGAACCCTTAAACGAAGTTTCACCGCCATAGCTTCAGTCGATTCTGAGTTATAAGCGGTCCAAGATGCCTTAAAAACGATACAGACAGACAGTCACAACGACAGACCGACAGACAGACACCAGGAATTTTTTTGACACCAGTTTCGGTCTATGCAAAGTATATGAACACCAAATAACCAAAAACTGATGGATTCTTTGCAATGTACAGACAAAAGTCTTATTTTATTTATATAGATGAACGAATATCAACGTAGTCTTATAGAAGTCAATTTATTATGTATGAAAGGCTTTAAACTACTCGTTCATACTAATATGTAATATTTACAGTAACTGTTAATAAATAAACTTAGTAATAAATTAGTTATGAAAAAGCTGTTCGTAAACCAGAAACAAGCTATAAGAAGTATATTTAATATTAAAAGGAGATCTAGTTGTAAGCACATTTTTTATTGAACACAATATAGTGACTTTACCTTGTATTCACACTTTTAGTGTCTCATGCATTTGAAAACCCAACTTTTGGATATTTCATATGACAACAAAATTAGTAATTAGAACAAAAACTATATTAAAATACCAATTCAAAATTCAAATTTTATACCAAAAATACAAACTATGTTTCGTCTACATTGTATAATAAACAACTAGATAACTTGAAGCCAGAAATATATTCGATTTTCAGCATCAACATTAAAAAAGTACCTCTTGAAGAAGCCCTTCTACTTTACACGCGAATACATAATGGAAGAAATACAGTATGTGAAGAATAGCTTTGTTTTCCTCGGTTTATTTACTTATTTGATTTGTTCTTTTTAAAATGTTTTGTTTTCCTATGCAACTTGTATGCCACGTAATGAATATTTCTTTCTACGGTGTCTGAAAGTATTTTCGGATTTGTTGTTTTCCCCTTCCCCTCACAAAAACTGCGAAGTTTGACATTTCTTTTCAGATCCCCCACCGTGTGGTTCCTCTATATAATTAAAATAATCTTTATTGACAATTGTAAAAATATTTACATACGAGTACATACAAACTGCTGCAGGCTAAATTCCCAACATGGACTATACGTCTGTGTGTGGGGAAGAGTTATTACCATTTTATATAACTGTTAACTGAATAGTAACATATATGTTATGATTTAAGATCATAATTTAGGCACTAAATACATTACAAGAATTATTACTAAAGAAATTTGAAGACAAAATTGTCTGGACCGAACCGGGACTTGAACCCGGGTCTCCCGCTTGCCGGGCGGTTATGCCCACCACTACACCACCGGCCCAACTTTTTCTACCTTCAAATTTAGAGAAGTACTTAAATCTGAATGTTTGTCCAAAACATGTGACTGTCAAATAAAGACTTTAAATCAACAAGCTGGAAATAATACAAACAGGATTTAAATACTATGTAAAATGACTTATATATATCTTAATTCGTATAAACGCTAAATAGCTAATTTATTACTAAAGAAATTTTAAGACAAAATGTCTGGACCGAACCGGGACTTGAACCCGGGTCTCCCGCTTGCCGGGCGGTTATGCCCACCACTACACCACCGGCCCAACTTTTCTACCTTCAAATTTAGAGAAGTACTTAAATCTGAATGTTTGTCCAAAACATGTGACTGTCAAATAAAGACTTTAAATCAACAAGCTGGAAATAATACAAACAGGATTTAAATACTATGTAAAATGACTTATTATATATCTTAATTCGTATAAACGCTAAATAGCTAATTTATTACTAAAGAAATTTTAAGACAAAAATGTCTGGACCGAACCGGGACTTGAACCCGGGTCTCCCGCTTGCCGGGCGGGTATAGATTGTCCCAGATCGGTACATATATAAAATTGCTGAGAGTCTGACGATGAATGCAATATTTGCATTTGAAAGGCCTCAGAATAAAAATATTTATGTATTAGAAAGTTTGATGTTTTTGAATTTCTTAAATTATTTTATTTTCCCACAAGATAACTTTTAGACTCGTCCGATCCATAGTAAAGTTCCGGCCGTAAATAGAAAGATGCTTAAACCTTCAAGTGGTACAAATCAAATAAATACTTCATACAATGTGGATTCAAAACTGTGACCTAAACGGGTCATGCACAACTATTCAGATCAAATAGACAGTAGACAGAACGTCCCAGATTGACTTCACCTCAATAATCATACAAGAATTTACTTATACAAGACATATAAAACGGGTTTGGTCAAAGACAATACTCATCCATAACTCAAAAATGTAATATAAAATGTTAGCCGAAAATTGTCAATGCTGAATGAAATATCATCAAAAGCTTGCGAAAGCGAAAGTTAATATTAAAAAGTATATAAGAAACTTTAATCGTTCGCTCTAGCAAATCCGAATGAGTGGAGAAGAGGAAGAGTGTTGTATTAAAATGTAATATTATCCGCGAAGGAGGAATCGTAATGGAAAATAATGAAGGGAAAAGAATCAGAAAACCGTATTTCAGTATTTTATTCACCTTCGTTATTTTCAATAAGAGGAACGCTGCCTTTTCACAGGCTGTGTCTCCGTTTGCTTACCATTCACCGAGGATCATCGTTTCACTTCGATGGTCCGGGGACGATCCGTGCTTGTTACGTCACTGTGCTTCTTAGGAGGGTGCGCTTGCGCGTGTGTGTAGGTGTAGGTGCAGGGGGTGTTTTCAATAGATATCAGTCATTGATAAGAGTCGGTGAGAAGTGGTGAGAGACGAGTGTGAAGAGTTAGATATTATGTGGCTCGGTCTGCTCAGCGCACAGCGCACGCTGTACTGCCACTGCCACTACCTCTGCTCGCTGCTCGCTACCTCACCTACTGCCGATACACTACCCGTAATTGCTAGCCCTACACGTTCACACTTGCACACCTCCATACACTGCCTTTTCACACCTTTCCCTCCCTCCCTCTCCTCTCTCCGTCTCTACCCTTCATCCTCTTCATCACACTCGTCACTCGCACGTACACTTCTACACCTCTCACCACTCGACGATCGTGTTTCTTTCATACAATGTTCGATAACTCGTACGAATGTTGCAGGTTTTCTATATTTCATGTGTAGCTAGCATTTGTACACGAGTGTTGACAAAAGGTGTAGGTTTGTCTTGTTTAGCGAGGTGAAGTTAGGACTATAGAATAGTCACTTTGCAAAGTGGTGACTGCGGGGATCGAACCCACGCCACTGGAGTAATGAGCTGCGGAGTCACCGTGATACCAGGCCGCCATGGATCCACTAAATTGGTTGATATGTTGGCCTAATTTATATATTATTAAAATATGATGTGAAGATGAGGTAGTTACAAACTTGTGTCAAAAATATTATAAAACGCGTAAAGATGATTGCAAACATTTTCGCTTAACGAGCGTCGTTACGTAGGTAGACGAGTTGTTTCAAACTTCGCTAGATACTAACACACATTATAGATCGATTATAGTAAAATTATAACGTTTAAATTATATTATGACATCCGGGTCAAGTAGCCTTGTGGCAACGTTAATCTGAAACTGAACATTTGCGTCAGTAACCAGGTTATACTTTGTACCATAAGCTTACGTCTAGATTTAGCCAAGTTAGCAATGTTACAAAACACCCTCGTTTTCATAACACTCGATTAGTTAAACATCCCTGAAAAAACAAAAATTCAAATTAATTCCAAACAATACGTTATCGTGGAAAGTGCGATAGGACGGGGTTGCGGGGTCGGAGAGAAACATGGAAGAGGCAAGAGGCATGCAAGAGGTTGTCGAAGTGATCAGTAACGAGAAGAGAGGGCTCTCAGCAAGGGTGACTGTGAGTGATCAACCACTAACAAGACTCTTGATTTTTATAAGCGTGTTGCCATAATTGGAGGACCTCGGGCTGAGGCCGACACTGGCACTGTCTCATCCTCGGTAATTATCGCTGCATTCCAATTAGTATTGAGCCATCTTTGCTCTCCAGACTCGCACTGCGAGGGGACGCTGACACGCTCACTGCCACGTATCACTGCAAACATCACCTCTGCACTCTCGGCAAATAGGAAAGTGTTACGTCTGTGTGGGTGTATGTGTGCAGGGTGTGCATTTTTATGACTGTAGAGATTTTAATTTTTCTCGTAGGTGGAAAAAATGCACCAATGGGGTGTCCAGTTATTACGGGATCAAACTTCACCAGATGATTTGTCAGGTCGTAATAAACAAAAAATGTCCTATAACACATAGGTGTATATCGCTTAGGTTTCCATTACGAAATAATTTTCATCTCCAAAATCAATTGATTTATAAATTAGAAACCTTGCACATTTGTCAGTGTAAATAACATCAATACTTAGAAATATATTTGACTAATTTTCACTTCCGGTTTGAAAACGGCGGCCATTTTAAATGTTCTAAGCCTAATAACTCAAAACTCTTGCACTTTATGATAAATACAAATGTACAAGAATACGTGCAAATTTTGTGACGTGTTTGTATAAACATTTTAAGACTGTAAGTTTATAAAAACCGTTGGCAGTTTCTGATATTTTTCTTGATCAGTGGCAGGAAAAGTACTTTGTCAAGAATTACATCAACTACAAAATAAAAACCGTAATTTAAACCCGTTTGAACATAATAACGCGCGTTAGATATATAACACTAGACACAATATTCTAAAGTTTCCTAAACACAAAACCTCTTTCTTTGAAAATGACTCCTTTTACAACGGAATTAATCTCTTTAATTGTTTGAGCGCTGGCCTAAGGAAGGAGTCTAACATATGGACTTTTGATAAGGCAGAGAAAGATCTGAGTGTTAAGAACTGTTTTTATTCCTTCATCGAGTTTAAGTAACTATTATGTTTGTATTGGTTTTGTATTCAGTACCTTGTAATTATTTTTAATTATCAAAACTTTTAAATTGCAAGTTCAAAAATGAAAATAGTTAGTTTTAAGAGTTAGTGTAAGCCACTGTAAACCTGTAAGCTAGTTTAAAAGTTAACGAAACCTGTTTCATGTAAATGACTAACGGAGAATAAAGTTTGATTTGTTTTGGTTCTATAATATGGGGCGCAGCGTGTACAATGTCAATATTGTTAGAATTAGTTAACATTTAGAGACTCATGTCGTGATATTTTCAAAGGGCTTGAATTTCTGACTTTGCCTTGCCTCTACATTATGGAAGTTTTGATGTATTGTGTGCAAAATCGCTATTAATATCAAAACAGAAATATCCGTCCGTATGAAACAAGAGGTAGAGACAACTTGCGAATGGCTCCTTTTCCATATTAAAAGTTTAGAAAATTCTCCAAATTCAAAAACACTTTAAAGCGTGATGTTTTGACTAGGGCTTTTTATTCTGTTGGTGAGTTCGTTGAACATGTCCAACAATCATTTCCCCAATCATAACCCCTTTAAAATATGGTCTGACCGGAATAGTGTGAATGTTTGATGTGGTTGTGTGTGTTTGTGTGCCTTTTATTGTTTAGTTTGTATGTATGCGTTTTTATACAGGGTGTTCCATAAGTAAAGTGCCAGACTCTAGGAAAAGGTTATATGGGTCAAAATAAAATTAAGAATAAAAATATTTCCAAAAACGCTTAGTTAACCAGATATTTGCCATTTTATATTTGCCACTAATTATTTATTATCTCCCACACCAATTATCGGATTTGACTCAAACTTAGCATAAATTGGTATCTAAGTAAGACCATTTGTGGAAAAATTACCAGCATGATATAACTTATCATGTTAAAACAGTGGCTATTTTATGGTATTTTAGGGAATTTTTGGAGTTACACCTTAATTAGCGAATAAACGGTGTGCTTTACGATAAAATGTAAAGAATACCATTTTGTAGGGAATTTTACTACCTATCTATTGACACTAAAATAAGAAAAACTATTAAGAATCAACAAAGTTACAGTGGGAACCGTAGCAAACCTCAAGATAAAAAGGTGGTAAGTTGTCTGTTTTAATCCAGAGTTCCCCTAAAACTTCGTTGTTTCCCAATATATTTTTATGACCTTGGTGTCAATAGATAGGTAATAATATTCACTACAAAACGTTAGTTTTACATTTTATCGTTTAACTCACCGTTTATTCGCTATTTAAGGTGTTTAAGAATGAAAAAAAGGTGTTTATGGCCAAAAATGCCCTAAAACTACCATAAAATAGCCACCGTTTTAAAATGATAATTTAGATAATCCTGGTAATTGTTTCCATAAATGGTCTTACTTACATACAAATTTATGTTAAGTTTGAGTCAAATCCGATAAATAGTGTGGGAGATAATAAATAATTAGTAAACCATATAAATGGCAAATATCTGGTTAACTAAGCGTTTTTGGAAAATTTTGTATTCATGATTTTCTCTTTATTTTGACTCGTATAACCTTGTTCTAGAGTCTGGCACTTTACTAATCGGACACCCTGTATATGTACATATTTACATCTGTATGTTACTTTGTTGTTGTTTTGTTTTGTTTTGCCATGCAATTGTATGAATCGTTTGCAAATAAATTGTTAAATTTAACGATGCGCAGACATTTCGACCAAATGAAATCAAGATTCTGAAGAAATCCGCGCGTATCGAACGAAAGCCGAGATGACAGTAACATATTAACGGGTGACGGTAAAACAACAGACGGGAGGCGAGGCGCTCTTATTCGATTAATCAAAGACGTAACCAATTTATGTTCGTTAGAGCGGAGACTTATATCACGTAATGCCAAGACATCAGCGTCAGCGTCAGCGAACGTGTCAGATCAGCACTACGTCATTCTTGCTGATTCCATTCCTGATTCCTGGGCCCGACGTAACCAGTAGACGGCATTGTCCGCTGGCTAGAGACCACGTAAGCAACGGTCGTTAGCAGTGAACTACTAGGGTGCCATACATCAATACGTGTTTCCTATTTATGTTGGGTAAATTATTTGTTTTTCGTTCCACTGCACAGATCATACAGCCATACAGGGTTATTCAAAAGGAATGTCCTACTTTAATTTCCTGTATCTTTTATAGTATAAGTGTTTCATGAATAATTTATATATGGTTGAAAACAAGAAGTTCCAAAGTATTGTTTACATACATTAAGAAGTTATTTTAGCTGTTTTAATTATTAACAAGGTGATCACCCTTCAACACAAAATATTTTGCGTTTTTGAATTTTTTAAAGCAAGTCCAGTTCAGCGGGAGTTTTGTCGTAGATTCGAGATTTCGTCGTTACCTTCTATGGAAAAGAGAAAGTGCACGTACCCCCTGCCAAAAATCTAGTTAACTTGCGGAGCCGTATCAGAGCTGCAGTTTATTCCATAAATAGATTTTTGCCGAACCCTCAGGAGATGACATGTTAAGCATTTATAGAAGTATACCAAGAGAGACAAACTTTGAAAAGTGTTGTTTTTACTAATATTTAGTTTATGTATAACTAATTAGTAATAAGTATTAATGAAGTAGATTTGTTTGAAAGTAAGACATTATTTTTGAATAACTCTGTATAATAACCCAAACTTTATATATAATACACGATAGTTACACAGACACTTTAACGTCTTGGGCACAGTTCTTGGGCTAGTGGGTCTACCTACCACTTGGGCGATATTTCTAGGAAACTCCCTGTTTGCTACACAGGCTACACAAAGCAAGTTAACACAACCATGTTCCATTTTTGACGTTTTCTAGTACACTAGAGTCTACTAAACTCTCTGGAAATTACATTTTAAATGTACAAAATATATTTGCAGTATATTGTTTTGTATGGAATAAAATATTTGAACGTAGTTTTTGTTGAATATATATATACTACATTTTGTTTGAAATAGCTCAATAATCAGCTACTTATCGTTCTCTATAACTGCTCATAAAATCAAATTGATAAATAATCATAAAATAACTTGAGCGGGCCCGTGGCTGGTTGGAAGCGTGCGCGACTTCGGAGCTGATCACTCCGCTGGCGCGGGTTCGGTCCCCGCAGTCACCACTTACATTTGTAATGTGGGTAACGCTAAGGTCGAGATTGAGTGGTAGAGAAGACTTTGTAGTAATAACTGCTTCGTTCAACAATACAAACTTTACCTCTTTTAATATGTTCACTAACTCATCACCTGTGTCCAATCCACTCATATAGTAACGCTTTTAATGTAGTTTTCAGTGAAGTTTCAAATATCTGCTAAAGATAAACTCTACTTCCCGTTTGAATCACCCTGTATCCGGAGAACGAATCTTAACGGATCACCCTTCCTCTAAGCCCTTGCTTTCAAACAGCCGGTGTCTGAACATTGAACAAACGGGGCTTGGAAGCTGCCGCAAACAAATATCCGACATTTGACTGCCAAGTCACTATTAATTAAAATCACTCTTGTCGCTCCCTTGATATTTCATCTTACCCGAAATGGTTCCTTCAGCGACCGATCTCATCAGTCAAAACAACAATATCCGTAGACACATTTGCTAAGTGATGAAGTAACAGTATCCGTTGCCGTTGGGGGACTTAGGACCGTAATGTTTCTGTTGGTTCATAAAGAATTGCCACTTTTAAATAAAACATGCTAATTGAACAGTAACGAAGTTGCAACACAAGTTTGAATGCTTATCTCCGCAGTTACCATTTACAATTTCTAAAGTGACCTTACAGTGACGATAGGTAAAGGTCGAGGTTGAGTGGTAGGGAGGATTTTGTAGTCCTTACTTTGCCACTTTAAAAAGATAAACTTTCTAAATGGATAGAATCTTTTTGTAAGGGTTTGATACAAATGGGTACACAAGAAAAAATATGCACATTTTTAACTGTAAATAATTAACATATATGTTATATACAACAAACTATGATGTACATTTAAAAACCTCGCAACCCGTCGGTAAATATTTTTGATAACCATCCAAAGCTCGCTTTGGAAAAGGAATTAGAAGTCAAAACAAATATTTCAAAGTCAAATTATTCTAAGTGGCAAAACGAAAGGCTGGAGAAATGAAAGGCCGTGTTGTTAAACGCTTAAAGACTTTGAATGTTTACGTAAGGCTTGAGGAAGCCATTGAAAGAATAACAACATTTTAATTGATGTGCAAACAAGAAACGGCAGATGAGCATCTAACCAGAAAACTCGAGCAAGATCCAGTGGAATTTCGCTCAGAATAGCAGGAATGTCTTGCAAGGTAAACTCCATTGATTCACCCCACCCCCGCAGTGCGATGCGACTGGAGGGTGGAAACGGTGGTGTGAATCGTGCTCGTATTTAAGAGAGGTGATAAAATCCCGATCATTCTTGGTAGGGAGTGGATCCCTGGCCGGGCAATCTGTTCCTGGGCCAATGGTGAGGGAGGAACCTACATTCATCAGCCCTCTCGGCCACAACTGCGGCACTACAGTACAACGTCTAACGTCTTACGTCTTACGTCTAACGTCGTGGTCGAATAGCTTCACTCAGGCTAGTGCGCTTGCCAGACTTTCCCGTTTGAATCGAGCGCTACGATGTTAACCCACACCAGATGCCTTCTTTCGTCTCAAATCTAACTTAGCAAACCTTGCTACAAACTTCCTTTGGTCGATGAACCTACTGGAATCAACAAAGTCAAACGGTACAGACAGAGCATATTTGACAAACGGAATTTGCATCATATAACAATTGGCATAAACCACAATATGAATTACTGCGTACATAAACTGTTCGCCAGACACGTTTAAGTCAAAATATCTCTAATACATTATCATCAAGATAAGTTAAGTGTGACAGGTCTAAAACACAGCTCTTGAAAAAAAGGAAAACAGTTTAAAACTGCTTTTCTTTCAAAAGAATAAATGTATACATTGCTATGTCAAGTTATACAGGGTGTCACAAAAATGTGTAGCGCAAAACCGGATTTTACTTACAAAAATAAGTCGAAAATGTCTTGTAACCTTTTTTTATTTCGACTTAGTTTAGCCGTAATCAACCGTTTTGTAAATGTTTCAAAATAGTTCATAATTCAAACGCCCTTTGAGATATTTATTGTGAAACTTGATATAAACCTTAATTGTATTCCTAATAACAATTTCCAAACATGTGTTTTATATAACTTATCAAATTTCAAAGTCGCGGCAATGTAAAATTTCAAAGTCAAATAGGAATCAAATTGGAATTTGACTTTGAGAGTTTTATAAGTAAGATAAAAATATGTTTGGAAAATATTATAAGGAAAACAACTAAGGTTTATACCAAGTTTGACAAAACTATCTCAAAGGGTTTTTGAATTATAAATTATTTTCAAATATTTACAATATGGCGGATTACGGCTGAATAAAAAATAATGGTACGAGACATTTTCGACTTATTTTGTATGTAGAATCCGGTTCTGCATAGCGCGCTACACATTTTTGTGACGCCCTGTATAACTCATCTAAGAAGTAGAAAGGTCGATCTTGTAGCTGAGTCTTCAGGTGTTGTCCAAACAGCCGATTTTCTGTTATCTTCAGTTCCTCAGGCAGTGCATTCCACATCTCGCCTCCTACCTCCTGTGTTCCTCTCCGTCTAACTAAGAGTCGAACAACATTTCACCGCTAAATATGTCCAATACGGTCCTGAGGAAACATTTCTTTCCTTGTGGGACAGCAAAACTACACACAATAGCAATGTGTAATCAATGACAGCACGAGGCAGGGTTGTTCAGCGAGCAACCGCAAAGGCAGGCAGCAGTCGGCAAGATTATTCTATGAGGGCGGTGAATTACTAACTGTTCAAAGGAACAACAGAGGTGAGCGAGTCGGCTTATTTGACGGTAGTAATGCAATAAAGTGGGAGTTAAGAGGAGTTTATCTATGCTCCGATAGGTTAAGTAGCATTTCATGCAAACAGTATTTCGTTAGGGGCTAGAGCCTGCTGGATGCAATTGTGGTGTGGTCTAGACTCCCCTTCAGGCTGTTCAATGTTCACTGCTCACTCTCACTCTCACTCTCACTCGCTCCGTTCTGTTTTATAATTACAAATCCCATAGTAATGTTCCAGCTCGCAACGCGACACTTGCTGGGGGAATGTGTTCCAAATTGTTTTCTGAAGAAATATTTAATTGAATTGCAGTTTCCCTCTTTGGGCACGGCACACAAATCTTTGATCACTAATTTACCTCATGGTTTCTCCACCCTTGCTTTCCTCACCATATTATCTCCGCTGCCTCTTTATTTATTGTTTCCCATGTGACTTTAATTACTTCTCCTCCCATTCCTTGTTGTAGGAAAGCCCTTACGGTATTTGATTCAGAATGTTGCACTATTTCCGTTGTATCTGATGCTGTTGTTGTCAGTACTACACACTGGCGTGTTTGAGCCTCCATTAATTTGTGCGGTGGTCTTTGAAAGTGTTTCAAAATGTATGTTTTAATGAAGACCACCCAATTTTAATTTATGGATCTTAGAGAAAAATAACTTTAATTGAATTTCACAGGAGTAGAACCACTTTAAACAGTATTATTTCTTTCATACACGTTTGTTGTAGACGATGGTACAATTAATGTGGTTTAAATATTTGCTGTGCATTGATGGGTATTTTGTGTTCTCTGTTACAGTTGGTCATTCAGATTCACGGCTGTGATTGGTCGTCCACTGCCCAAAGCCGGCCAATGCGTATGTCTGGCGACTGGCCAGTGGGCAGCTCTCACTGTCCGTGAACGTGCTTGATTTCTCCATTTGTCTTTTTATTTAAAAGTTGCTGTGGATGTTATATTGTTGTCTAGGCTAGTTGTATAAGTCTAACAAAAAGGTCATTTTAGCTTGCGATGAGTACTATGCTAGTTCATTTCCTAAAGTTTTGTTAATGTTTTTATTTTACGTTACTTATTTTCACCTGAAGACGGGATCAGAATGCAGATTCCGAAACGTCGTAATATTTTTTGTTCACTAGAAAATGACTGTAATAACACGTCAACCTCAGTAATATATTACGCTTTACACTTTCGTTCTAGGAAGAAACGTTATGGTTATATATATATTTCTGTAGAGAATTTCCTTTTCTGCCTCGTATTAAACGGTATGAAATTTGATCCGACGCGTAGTTTTGTCAGTATTATTTATAGGCTTTGCTCTATCTAATATGTCATCTAATGTCTATAGTATATTAACGCAGAAGGCCAATATATAATTAACACAAAATCGTTCAACTATTTATGAACACAGAATACGACACCAACTTTGGCTGTATATGTTCAGCTAATAATGATTTTTGGTCGAATAAATTTCCATCCAAAGTATATTGCAACGTGTTTTGTTAAATACAAGCTACATCCAGCCGTAACTGTTACTTATTCAACCGATAAGAAGACAAGAAATGTGTGAATATGATTTGAAGAGCTGACACCTGATTGGTTTAATTTAAACAGCAGCCAATGGTAACTATCACATGATTATGTTCAAGCAATAAAGGTACAAAAACTAAGTCAACACTATTTGTGTAAAAACCACTGGCAGAACCTCAAAGATGAAAACTTTGAACTTCCCAAAAGAAAAGTTGAGTTTATCAAATAAAATGCAAGTTTGCCCCGACCAAGCACGCCATAGTGGCTAAAAAGCACATGCGTAGTGTAATTATGTTTCGTTTCTTGCATTATAAAAAAGTGGCTCATTCCTGAAAACCAGAAAAACTACTACTACTATAACTGAGAGGCACTGGACGGTAGTTTCCCTGAACGTTGTATACAATTGCACTTTGTCAACGAGTCAGGTTTGATGAAAAGTACTAAAGCATTCACCGTTCGTATTACTTAGTCGAAGTGAATTCTAATGGCCTGTAGATATAAATGAAATCCTTTTTCGAAAAAGGTAAAGCAAGTTTCCAAGTTTGAGTTTGTTGAACATCAATTGAGTTTGTACTCAATTTGTTGTATAACTTAAAATACACCAAGAGCATACTCTTAATTGTGGTCGTATATGGTTTTTGTCATAGTTAGAATTAAGTTGCTTTATAGAAAATTAAATTTGATAGAATAGCTCAGAATACGTTTACATTACAATTTAATTTGATATATCACGCACAATTAAATTCTAAATGTTTGATATACCGAGTTTCCAATAATTACGGGATCAAACTTCACCAGATGGTTTGTTAGATCATAATAAACAAAAAATGTCCTATAACACATAGGCCTATCTCGCTTAGTTTTCCGTCTGTCTGTGTTTTTCACTAAATAGTTTTCATCTCCAAGGTCACTTAAGTTACAAACTTCAAACCTTGCACATTTGTTAGTATAATTAATACAAAATTTAGAAAATAAATGTGACTAATTTTTACTTTCGGTTTAAAAATGGCGGCCATATTAAATGTTCTAAGCTTAATAACTCAAAACCCTTAGACTTTATGGTAACACACAAGGCTAACAATACGTGGCAAATGTTTTATAAACATTTTAAGACCAAGTTTGTTGTGCTGCGATAAGTTACAACGGAGAAATTAAAGTTTTCCTGAGCACAAACCTTTATTTACGTATGTTTCTTAAATGTAAATAGAGGAGTGTATTCAGGAAAACTTTAATTACCCGTTATTACTTATTGCAGCACACCAAACTTGGTCTTTAAATGAGTATAAAAACATTTGCCACTTATTGTTAGCCTTGTGTGTTACCATAAAGTCTAAGGGTTTTGAGTTATTAAGCTTAGAAAATTTAATATGGCCGCTATTTTTAAACCGGAAGTGAAAAATAGTGCAATTTATTTTTAAATATTGGTATTAACTATACTAACAAATGTGCAAAGTTTGAAGTTTGTAATTTAATTGACCTTGGAGGTAGAAATTATTTAGTGAAAACCCAGACAGACGGAAAACTAAGCGAGATAGGCCTATGTATCAAAGGAAATTTGTTGTTTATCATGACCTAACAAATCACCTGGCAAAGTTCGATCACGTAATTACTGGACACCCTGTAGATTGGTCAAATAGTTCAGCTCTCTCATAACATAATGTTTATTCTTGAATCTGAAAGAGTCCTTATCTCAGGCTGGTCTAAGATACTCTATATTTTATATATATCAGTGTTGGAACAAAAACATAGTACCCTTTAATAAATATAGATTTTATTGGGCGACCGGTTTCGGATCTTGTCCATTTTCGTAGCAGCCTTACAAGTATTTAAATATACAAATATTTACATATATTTTATATTTCTGCTATTGTGTGTATTTTAAAAATCATGTAACTTCTCGAACCAATTGCCAATAATCTAACAAATTGTAATTAATCGAAGAAAATAAGATATTATTAACGAACACTTTTAAAGTTAGAAACGCGCAAAGAATGAAACGACACTGTTCAGCTCAACAGCCAGCGTCAGCCTTTTACGAACCGATGGAACGAATACAAGTTCAATGTAAATTGTAGTCTAATTGCTATATAATTAACAATTCCAAATCCAATCTACTTTGAATGTGGAGAGAATATAACTTGTGCTTGTACGGCTGGGTACACATCGTCTCCCCGGTCCCCTCACCACTCCCCCTGAGCGCCAAACCCTCGTCGTCACTGCCATCACATTCCTATTCTACTTCCAAACCGGAATAATTGTATTTCAGGCGGCCTCTGTTATAATGGGGAAACAAAATTACAAATAATTAAGATTCATTCAATGACTTAAAGGTTGTAATTAAGGAAAGTCGACTGTTGCGATGTGGCGGGGTGTTTCACTGTTTCTATGGATTGTTTCCATTGTACTCCTTGAATTCCTCCGTTCCCGGTATGTTCTTCTTGTTCGACTCCTCTTGTTTTCTTATTGAGTTGTGTACAGTTGCGTTTCTTGCGTTTCTTGTGTTTCTTTGCGTGTTTCTTGTAAGCCATGTGCGGGCTTAGATGGATTTCATATTTATAATGCGAAATCGTGCTGTGAATTGTACTAAGTGGAGTTTTGTTGTAAAATTTATTATTAGAGTTATTTATCACTTTACATTATTCATTTGTATAAGATTTTTTCGCCTACACAAACTCTTACTCGCGTGAATTTGTACCGATTTAATTATTATTCCAACGGAGACACCACTTTTAATATTCTACAGATACCTAGTACAATCATGGTTGTGATGGCAGATCAAGAGGGACCAAAACAAACTTACATAAAACCTGCATTATTGAATTTTCTATTAGTGAGAGCAAACTGAGTGGTCTTCAATCATTCATAGGTGACGTAGAAATCAGCTCCTCTGATCAAATGAAGTTTTTAGGTGCCATTATTGACAAACATCTTAAGTTTCATGAACACATTGATCATGTAGCAAAATAACTGTCATCAGGAATATTCGTACTTAGACGTCTTTCAAATTTTCTGCAACCTCCCACCTTATTAGGAATATATTACGGCCCCATTTTTCCTTTTTTAAATTACGCTGTTCCAATTTGGGAAAAGTGAATCAACTAGGACAAAATTGTTATTTATACTCCAAAAAGTTATTCGTACCATTTTAAATTTAAAACCTCGTTCATCCTGTAAATCCACTTTCCTAGAAAATATAATATTAACATTCCCATGCATTTACATCCTTGAATCCGTGTCATTCCTTATGAAAAACCGTAAGAATTTTTCCCCGAAAATTCGTCTAACTCCTATGACCTAAGAACCCGATCAAATTACCCAATACCCCATTATAAGACAGCTTTTTTCGAGAAGTATTTGATGAGTCTAATAGTAAATTTATGCAACACTCTCCCAGCTTGTTTTAAAAAAATTCAAAATTGTCAAAAGTTCAGATCTGAATTAATAAAAATATTGATGGTAAATGGTTTTTACTGTGTGGAGGAATTTAAAGATTATTTTAAAAATGATGTTACACTAGTTTAACAATTTTAAGCTTTAACTACTTATTGAAATGACGAGTGCTCATGTACTGTAAATATGTATTTATGGCATAATAAAGATGATTTGATTTGAAAAAAAAAGAAAAAAGACACTCAGTTCATGCGATAGTGATGGATAGGCAATAAAACAATATTAAAGAAACGAAATGTTATTAAAATAGTACAAAGGAAATAAAGGAAATATATTTTTTTAGAAACAACAACTTTACAACTACCAACCTGGTACAGTTTTATACTATCTTAGAGTTACAAAATTCTATGATTTATATTTTTTCAAAGGCAAACAAAATACTTTAAATTTAAAACAGCCGTACCAAAAATATTGTACCAAATTTTAATAATTTACTTTGGTATGTTTTCATCCTGAATGACTGATGCCAATAATAAATAGGTAAAGTATGTGCAGAGAGTACACCTTTGTTTCCGTGAGTCCCGGAAATAAGACCTATAGATTGCATCGGCCTACAACTAAACCCTGTTACGACGTTTAAGCATTTCTTTTTTCAATATATAGGTTTATGTTACCTTGTTGATCTGTCGAGTAATCTTTATTGTCGTTTTTAGTTATTAGTTTTGTTGTATTTATTCTTTTATTTATTTATCTGTTTATTTAATCAACTTGACGACCTCTATGAGCGACAACTACACGACCTCGTACCTGAAGAAGCGGCCTAGGATGGCCGCGAAACAGCTGTAGGCTAAGTACTCATAATTACAATAAAGATTACTCGACAGATCAACAAGGTAACCTGAACCTATACATTGATTCATAGTAATCTGGTGGCTATCATCATGAAGATTTCTTCTTTTCTTCTTAAAGATCGACTAAGACCAAAACTATATACAGTACTTCTCTAAAAGTTCGACCTATATTTTTGATCCCTTAATCTTTATGAATGAATACGAGCTACCCTTGGAAACAAATTGTAAATACTTAGGCTTAATTTTTGACAGAAATTTTTCATGGGCCCCTTACATAGATACACTTTGTTCAAAAGTGTCATCTCAGCTATTCTTATTAAGTAAATATTCTAAATACCAAGATTTCTTTCTTTTACGGTTAGTTTTTACGTCTTTAATTGAATCAAGACTAAGATACGGAATCGTCCTATGGGGATCTGCATCTCGTACTGAGTTTTTACGAATATTTCGCCTGCAAAAGAGAGCAGTTAGAATTATGGCAGGGGTATTTAGACCAACCTCATGTAAACCATATTTCCGATCATTCCAAATTTTGACTCTTTCTTCATTGTACTCCTTCATGAACTCCTTATGTATTACAAATTTAAATATGACTCCATCCAAACCGGAAATGAAGTTCATGAATATAATACAAGAGCCCGAGAACAGCACAGGCAGACTCCGCATAGACTACAACTTACTGCCGCGCTACCCCAAAACCTAGGACCAAAATTATTCAATAAATTACCAAGAAAAATTAGATTTGAAAATAGGCCAAACAAATTCAAAATTTTAATTAAAGAATATCTTTTAGAAAGAGCGTGTTACTCTGTTGATGAGTTTTGTCACAAGAGTAAACATTGTAAATAACGTACAATACTATATTATTTATAAAAAAAAGAAGAACTTTAGGCAGAAAGGAATTTGTGTTATATTATGTTTTTAGTTAAACCGTTTTATTTAGCTGTAAGCCACAATGTCAAACAAAATATGTAAAAATATAGGTTAAGTGACATCTGTAATACAATTATTGTAAATTGCCAATCTACAGAATAAAGAATTTGAATTTGAACTAACAGAATTAAAAATATAAACTGATAACTATCTTTATACTCTCAATTACACGCACAAAGGCCGATATTGAATGGTGGGTTCATTTAATATTCAAACAAAACATACATTGTAACTTTGAAATTGTACTTTAAATTATAACTGATTGATGTTGATTAGCAATTGTATTTGTGCAAAATAACATATTGAACCAAAACTGATAACAACTCGATAATTATTGTAAAGTTTAAAATAAGTTGGAAATTTTCAAGTTATACATAACAAAACCCCCATTGTAATGGGAGAACAAATGTCAGTGTTTTGCATTAAAGAATTTTTCGAAATGACACTTCCAAATGCTGTTAATGCTTATCGGAATAAAGAGTTGCCATTTCTTAACCATTGAAGCTATCTGACGGTACACAGCAGTTGTGGGGGTTTCAAAACCATTTGACTCAATACTAAAAACTAAAAACGGTAAAGTCTGTTTTGCCTAATAAGGCGAAGTTAGAACTACCAAGTCCTCTCTACCACTCAACCTCTAGCGTCACCCCAAAGTCACATGACAAATTGTTAGTGCTGACTGCTGGGTTGAACCCGCGCCACCGGAGTGATGACCTTCGGAGTCGCGCGCGATATCAATCCACCACGGGTCTAGAACTTTTATTAATCCTACCACCACTGCAGTAAGATCAGACCGGCTAGAAACAACTCTATGTTATATAAGAACCTACTCGACCTAAAGAACAGTGAAGTACTAAAATACACCCTCATTTTACTACTGCGATAAATCGACCTGGCCCATGAACCGATACCCATGTTCCCAGGTTACATCGGATGCATGTCTATGGGTAGTCGTCTACGGGGAGTGCGAGTGAGCAGTGGAGGGTTGATAGGCGCCACGACCGAGACGTAAGGAGCTAGCGTGCGTGATCGACACTGACTATAAAACAATAAGCAGATCAATACTCAAGCAAGGCCCGAACTACTATTGCGAAATGCCTATTAAGTTCTGTCATATGTTGGAGGGGTCGGAGTCGATCATGAGGCCGACATGCGATCTCGCCTCCTTGCTCTTAGGCTGATATACCCTTACAACGGCTCATTTGTTTGTCTCATTTGTACGGCCTTCTAGGGGTGCACGTGAGCGGTGAAGTAAAAAGTAATTTTAAATATATCTTTGTGTTTATTGGTAGATTTAAGACCAGTGTACAACTTAAGGCTTATTATGATGTTAAAACGAAAATTAATACAAGTGAACGCTTCGACTTCCATAAGAGCATAATCTTAACTTGGTGCCACATATCTCGAAAAGAGTAAGAGATAGAGTCATATTTTTTAAGGAATGGCTTAGTGCCTAGTTTCAATCAGGCGATTGTTTGTCGTACTTCATACAAATGTTTTATGACTTTTGTCTAATAACTTGATTTAAAAAAACATAAATTGTTTCTAAAAACTATAATTGGAAAAATCCACATGATTGAAACTAGTTCTTTGTTTGAAGTTTGTTGTTGACGACAGGGAATTTCAGAGTTTAAACTATTATCCTGAAGACGGGATCAGATCGCAGATCCCGAAACGTCAATATCATCTTGCTCACTAACGATGGAAAATGTCCGCAATAATAGTTTAAACTCTGAAACTAGTTTTTAGTATTTATTCCCATGAATTGGAATAAATAAATATGTAAAATCTTAAATGTGATAGTAATCGTAGTTTTTGAGACATGTGTCTTCAAAGCCTTTAACATACAAGTTTCGTGAAAAACTATACAGTAGTTTGAAGAGGGGCGATCTCCTGAGAAATCCTTGACAAAATGACGGTGTGGATGTTTTTGATTTATTTGTTATTACTTCCTGTCTCGATAATAATAATTGGATGTCATATCAATGTAAAAATAAAGTTCTGAAAAAATTAATTTGCGAAAAGATTTTTTTCAATGTTATTTTTTTTAGATTGTCCGAGTGGCGCTCTCTTGTGAAATCTTTAACAAAATGACGGTTCAGATGTTTAGATGTATTTTGTTTACTCCTTTATACCGAGATAATAATGAGGTGTAACATATCAACGGAAAGGAAAAGTTCTAAAATTAAATTATCTGCAAAAAGAAGTTTGATTTTAAACTAATTTGTTTCATGTCAGACTGCCCTGAAGTAAGAAACGGAACAATGTGTAGGCTTGAGATCGGTTGTTGTGAGGTTGAAGCGAATACAGGGAGTGGAAGTGGAAGTGGAAGATGTAAGATCGTGAGC
The DNA here is from genome assembly GCA_018831715.1 of Matsumurasca onukii. Classification (NCBI taxonomy): domain Eukaryota; kingdom Metazoa; phylum Arthropoda; class Insecta; order Hemiptera; family Cicadellidae; genus Matsumurasca; species Matsumurasca onukii. Next base: position 37,300,381 of record CM032064.1, read on the forward strand.
AACTGAGGGTGGTTCTGATGAAGACGTTCAACTGATGACACGAAACTCACAGATCGCTAGGATATGGAGCCCAGCCACGATCTTGAGCTCAAGCAAAGGTTCGTGTCCGCACACAATTCCGGCCCTATCTCTCTCGGAATTAGAAGAAATACATCAACAGAAATAGAGATAATCCAATATGTGTCTTTACCATGACGCATTCGCCTACTAACTCGATCCGTCTTGGGGCGATCCGTAACTGTCAAATAAAGGTGCGGGGAGTCTAACTCAGCGACTCTGTCCACAGTCCCACAGTCCACACTTACTTTCTCTTCACCCTTTCCCAGACCCCAGTTGAACCTTAAATCCACCGTGCAAAGGTTTATGTGTAAACTAGCTTCCCTACCCGTGTTACGCTATGGTGCGAGAACTAAGTATAGTGATAGTTAACCAAAGTATTTACTCAGATTTTTAAAGTTGGAGTCTCGCGCCTTTTAGTGACCTAATTTTTAAAATGATATAAACAATTGTAATAAATTTAATAAAAACTCATTTTGACCTTATTGATTGAGATCACTATGGTTGGCAACTGATAGTTTTGGACTCAATTTCGGAAAATATTGTGATAATTTAAAACAAAATAACATCTTTTTTAGATTTTTGGGGTCATGGTTACTCTCGTTGTTTGCCCACATGAAAAGATTCTGAAACCGAATAGTTCTGCCCGAGCAATCAGACAACTTTACTGCAAACGAAATCTGAAATTTCGGGACTTGCACACATCTAATGAAAATAATTTCCTCTTTATATCTGATTTAGAAATAACCTACATGCCGTTATGAAATTTCCCTATGTTTTTCTTATGTGTGTCTTTGTACTTTAACCCCCTTGAAACACCCTAAAAATTAAGAATTTTCCAAATCCTTTCTTAGTGTGCGTTTAAAGCCTAAAAGGAATGTGTGTCCAAATTATCAAGACAATCTGCCAAGTTGTTTGGGCTGTGGGCTGATGAGTGTGTGGTATTTGGCTTTTATAGATATAGAAGTTGAGCTGACACCCTTAATCAGATATAATGAATGAATTTAGCACTGCCTACATTGTAATTTGACGATGGAATCTAATTAAAAATCAATCAGGCTAAATTTCGATTAATGAAGCGATCTCCAACCTGATTTGCGTGTGCCTGAGAGAAATTCTTTGAATACTGTAGCCATATATATTATATATTATTCATATACTAACCAAATCAAATTTAAGCCAATTCTTGCATTTTGTCTAGATTTTTGTCCGTGATTTATTTTAGGTAGATCATTTCTTATTTTAGTCACACTAAATTGCATATAATAGTAATATTGAATTTTCACTCATACCCTCTGCATGTAATTACATATTGTATATTGGCGTTTGTCGTTAATAAATTAATAAACGAATAAAAGATAAACCTAAAAAACTAATAGTCCGGTCTAAAATGTAAATTTATCTGCTAGGGATTAGAGTAAAGACTAATTAAAGTGAATCGTTTTGCAATATATTTGAGCACTTTCGTAGTGCGTAGTTCACCTGTACAGTATTTACTCGTAGTATGGAAAAATTTCAGGGAAACCCCTCGAGAAAAAAGTACATAAAACTTGAAAAGTTTTAATTTTAATTATTTGTTTAAAACTTCTTGCGGACAGAGAAAGTACTTCTGAGTTTTGTAAAAAAGAAGTAAATGCGGAGGTTTTGCAGGAAAAGTAACGGTTTTGCATAGTTAGGTAACAATGAGAACAAAATTAAATTAAACATCATAATGAGGAAACATGAGAGATCTTTAGAATGGTAAATTTTGTATTCATATTCCACAAAAATGATTATAATTCATTCATACATTTTTGTCACAAAAGTTTTCATAATTACTTCTCAGGGCTTATAGATTTACAACCAGGTTATAAGTACAGGCAAAATATATATTGTAGATTTCATGACGCCCAAAATTCATAACCTAACGTTCACCAACGACATCTAACGTCGTATTCTTGAGTCAATGTGTCCACCAACACACTCGAAAACGTCCACCAATCACCATGAAGTGGGGAAGGGAAAAGAGGTGAATTCTTTTCGCAACATTCGTTCGTTATTTCGACGTTGGCGTATTGAATATCATGTTATATGTTATTGTTTATAGAACTACAATGTATATAATTACAATCAGATCCATGACAGTCATAAATATTTCTGATATATCAAACAAGTTCCAACAATTTAAAGCCTGCATTATTTCTTTGGAATTATAAACCTCCAGAATTTGTACGATTTCAAGATAGCCAAACAAACATATTTGTTCTCTAGTATAGTTCCTACCAAAACGGAACCCAAATGTTTTCATTAATATTGAAAGTTTTACCCAAAACCCAAGTCACGTTAAACCAAACATTTTCGGATCTTTAGCCCCATTACTAATATTCTTACTTCCTGCTAATTGATCACGAATAAGGTTAATACCTGTAATTAAATTGGTCTGAGGCTATTAAAAGGGGCGAGAGGATGGGAATGGCATGTTAACTTGTGATGGGCTCCGGACTATCGCCCCTCAGTCGATTGTCAAACTTTCTTCCAACTCCGGTAATAATCTATCCGAATGGCTGTGATTTTAATTTTCTTGTCGACATGGCCGCGTGTCGGCGCGGTAATTGCGCCGTGCCAGTTGGTACTGCTTCGTATTAAACACATCTGATATGCCGTGATCATTCGATGCTCAAACTCTCACTCTCGCTATCATTATCTCGTAACTAGTAACTGGTAACTGGTAACTGGTAACTGGCTGAGCGATTGGCAGTTGGCAGTGACTTTAGTCTACCGCGATCCCTTCCACTAAATTATTCTTCGATCCGTTCCCCGATGTCTGACTTGTAACTTTGATACGTTTCTAATTTGTTTACCTAGCGCGCGCTCCCCTGCCAGTCTCTCAAGTCTGAGCCGTCTCTGAGTCGATCCTTCGGAGGATTAAAGTACAATTCTACTGATTCTATGTGCACACGTAAATCTGTCGTATCAACTTCCGTGTCGAAAAAAATATGACAGGTTTAAATTTAGTGGTATAGATTTAATTAGCACACAAGCTATAATTATACGTAAAGGTTGGCTACCGTACTTTTGAAGCATGGTTATCAGTTTTTACTGCAGGTTATCTGAAAAGTATACAAAACTATCTGTTTGATACCTGAAATTAAAATATTAATTGATAAACAAAAATACGACCAAAATTACACGACGTTCAGCTTAGGCTTATAATCAATTTTTGTGATTCACACTGTAAAGCTTTGTCTAAAGTTGTGTTAGTCACTTTAACTCATTTGTTCAGAAAACCGGTTTCGTTCATCAAAACAACAAAGAATTTCCTTTCCGTTGGCTGTGCATAAATAGATATTTCTCTCTTACGGTTGCTCAGTTTTATTCACGGCTGTGAATTGGAGTCCGCTGCTCCGAGCCAGCCAATGCGGCTGTCTGGCGCCTGGACAGACAATCATTCAGTGGGTAGCTTTCACTGACCGTGGACCGTGCTTGATTTCCTTACTTGTTTTTAATTTCGTAAATGTTGTTTTCTACGCTGATACAAAATTCAATAAGTAAAAAAAATGTATCTGGGGGGACTGATTACTTATAGGCTCGCTCATTTCCTAACGGTTTGTGTTATGTTTTAGGTAACTTTTCAAGTAAAGACGGGGTCAAATTCTAGACCCTGAAACGTCGTGTACCTTTTTGTTAAACCAAAAATGATGGGAAACGTGCAAAAATTATTTCTACCTCAGAAATTTTACCATTTTAGCAACAAATTTCAAACAAATAAGTGTTTAAAATGCATTGACGAAATACGTTTCCTAGCTCTTTTATGGTGCGTTTATATCTTAAACAAACAATCATATATAAGCGGTTCCCATTAAATAGTAAACAACTGTTGTATAAAATATATGATATACGAAATGTTTAACAGCCCTATGAGCCTTAGGCAGTGTCTGATTTGCTCAAATTAGTTTAAATCTATAATAAACCGTTACAATGTTAAAGGTTTAAAACGAGGAAATCGTTAAATGAACTTTTCTAGTTCCAAGGAAAACAACCTTTACTTTTGCACGCTTTCTTACATTTCTTGTTTGCATTAATTGAACGAATCACCCTTTTTATTCGAAGCTTTGTAAAAAAATACAATCTCAAAAGAACTCTCAATTAATAAGGACAACAAGTTTTAATTGCTGCCTTAAGGAATGTTCGCTCCAAACCTCCTCCTAAGAATGTCTCCAATATTTTTATTAATTTACTTTTGTAAACTTAATTTCTAAACTTTGAGTTGAACTTCAAACACTTGTCAATCACAGTTATTTGCGTTAGAGTTTCTTTCTTTTAAACGAAATAACATTACTTTACAACTTTTTATTCAGAAATATCTCGCTTTATGGGTAGTTATTAATTGCACGTCTGATATATTTGTATTCCTCTTTGATATGTCTAAGCTTTTTCTGCTATGTTGTTTTATTACCGCTAGCTATGTTTGCATTTATTATATTATATTATACCGGGTGAGTTTTAAATGTCCCCTCTTTAACTTTTGAAATCCTGGACATTTTTCATTAACTCAAAATTAATGTTTCCGTCAAAATCTTTTAAGTTTGAAAAACCTAACATTAGCTATTTCCTCCATTTACCACAAAAACGTCACAAAATATAGTACCATCCAAGACGGGGTGGATTGAAAGAAATGGACCTCTCTACACAGCTTTTTCTGTCTGTAATGTACCACGTTTTCTTTTCAGCTCAACGTTTTTATTATTATTTTGTACTCAATCATGTAAAAAAGCATATATGGCGTTAATAAACAAATTTAGTTTTAGTGTCGAGTGAACGAAAACCGCAGATGATTGGACCGTAATAAATTTATCAATTGTCAGCTGGTTTCAACAAATGTTGTCTTATTTCTTAGAAGAAACACACTGCTGTTTAACTATATTTTGTTTTATTAGATATCATAACTATTTGTGGGTTTATAAAAATGCCGTTACCTTTCATACTGTGAACGTATGATTTAAGTCGTGGTCGGGGGAAACTAGCTAGAACTGAATCAATAGTCTGAGATGACGGGAAAGGAAACCGTGCAGTGATCGGTGAGGAGACCCGGTGGCATTGTAGCTCGTAACATCCACAACATACGAGCGTCCGGCAAATCCTAAGCACTATACATGAAATTAACATAAACAAAACCAGTCCGAGATGGCCTAATGCTCGGTACGACTGTAAATAAACAAAAACAGAGAGGAGACAATCCGTGGCGTATGATACGATGATGTGGCGAGACCATGGTGCGACGACGCGACGATGCGGTGATGCGGTGAAGCGCTGTGTGGTAGTAAGATTACCGCAAGAACGGCACAGGATTTTATTTTCCGCCTATTGACATTTAGTTTGACAGTTCCATCCAAGTCTATGCGAACTAATCAAAACTATAAGAAGTGTTTGTTTGTTTCAAAGATAGATAAACAAAACGAGCTATAATATAGTTCTTCCGGTTCAAACCGTGTCCAAACTTCATAATTAACCTTAGATATTTTGGCCTTACTGTGGAGTACCATCTTCAGACACTGATTGGCTGAAACAGTTGGCTGAAACATTGGTTGAACAGTATCAGCCAATTAGTGACTGAAGATGGTATTCCACAGCTAGGCCGAAATATCTCAATCTTATTATGAGGTTTGGACGCGGTGTGAATCGGAAGAACTAGATTATAGTTGTGGCACCGGCCGGGAAAGCCTATGAGTTAAAACGAAGCTAGCTCTAAAATAAGAAAGTAATAATAATCATAATAAAACGTATTAATATATTTTTATAGCTCTGCTAAACGGTGGACACTGTGGTCAGCATCCGTTTATGGTTTACACAAGTATTTATAACGTTTGTTGTATCGGAATTTTAACTGTTAACTGTTAAAACTATAGTTTAGTTCTTCCGGTTCAAACCGCGTCAAACCATCAACACCGTGACTGAAGATGGTACTCCACAGTGCGACCCAAGCTAATTACTATGATGTTTTGCCGCAACGTGAACCGGAGGACTAGATTATATCGGACCTTTCTTTTAAGTTAATTTAGTTGTTTTTATAATGTGGCTCGATTGATCTGAACTAGAAAATGAGAGACAGCTCAATACGGGGTTATTAACTTTCCATAAAACTGTGGAGCTTTCATTGGACCGTGTTATGTTTGGATTTGAGAGATTAAAACTAAATAAAAAAAGACTAATAGTAACTAGGCTTACAGGTCTAGTTCGTAAGACACGCGGATACATGGCAGTTTAGAGTCCGGAGTCCGTGCGCTACTCCGGAGCTCATCACTCCGCTAAGGTGGTTTCGATCCCCACAGTCACCACTAAAGTGACTGTACGGTAACGCTAGGTGAAGGTCGAGGTTTAGAGGCAGAGAAGACTGTGCAGTCCCAACTTCACCTTGATAAACGTGAATCTTTAACTTTTTACCTTTACACGCATCGATACAGATACACAGGCTCGGCGAAGGACTGGAGGAATGGTGGCGTATTGACGAAGGGACCTCCGGAGCGCAGGGACATTATGCAAAGCCCACGGGCCCGTAGGCCGCAGTCGCCCGGACAATGGGGCCCATCAAACGTCGGCCCTAATACCTAATTAATCCTGGGCCCAGACCCGCAAATTACCATCAATCCATCGGATACGTTCTGACAGATAAAAACAATATGTGGCAATTATTTCATTACAAAGGTACCAGATACAAAATTGATGCAGCGCACATAGACGGCTGAAATGAGTTATATCATCAGAAAGACATTACTGGCAGTGTCGGGCCCTGGGCCCGGGGCCCTCGGCGTGGATCAATCAAGGCGTCTAGCTCCACGATCCGGCTCGGGCCCGTGTGACAATCCTCCTATTGATCACTCCGGCCGACATCCGTCTATCTGTCTTCACCATCGTCATTGCCGGGTATCCATCCGCCTTGTCTGGTAGGAAGCTCGCGTCATCATACTACTCAGTAGCACACTCGTGCTTATTTTGTGAGAAATCGTGTTCAAGGTTATTCTAAAATTTTATTTCTTGCCATAGCCCGACATATATACGTTAAAATTGAAGTACTATTAATTTTCTGTTCTTTGAAATATAAACTATATTAATTGCTAAAATCTTAGTTGATTTTATACGTTCTTACATTGTATTATTACACATTATGTTGAGCAAGGCATGATTTTAATTAAGATATGAACCTAAAGATTAAGGCGTGAAGAGTAAGGTCTAAAAACAGCAATGTAGTTGTCATTTCATTTCATGCTAGATGCAATTTCTTAAAAAAACAATTTAGACGGAACAAATAGTTTTATTCCTTATATCTTTCAGATACACTGAACTAACTTACTTTTGAACGCAATGAAAACGTGTTTGAATTATTAATGAGTGATCACTTCAATAGCCCAGACCTAGTTGACTTCAAGTTAATTTCACAAATATTAAGTAAAACAATGAATAAAAGACGAACTGTATAATAAACACCAAACATAACACGAAGCAAACACACGCGACAGTTGAGGAATTGTCTAACAGAAAAGAAGGCGCCTATAAAAGATTATTCCTTAGCACTCTTAATAAAAGCATATTTTATAAACTGAAAACGTCATGAGTTATCCTAAATAAAATGCCTAAATTCTTTACGTACCACAAACCCTTGGGAATTGAGCGTATAATTCAATATTGACGGAGCAATCCCCATCGTTATAAACGTAGAGAAATTTCAACACTGTAATAGCAGTAACACGTTGTTACAAGTTGTGTAATTGAAAACCGTGATAACTAGCATTTCTCATAAAATGGAAAAACTGAAAACAATGGAAAACACGTGCGAACCAGTGGATGTAAGGCTCCGGGCGGCTTCCACATTAATGGATAAATTGAACAAAAACAAACAAATCAACGAGTGCACCTCTCTTTCAACAAATTAAACTAAATATTGTTCTATCATTTTGTATTTCAACTTTTGACAGAGTAGTTTTATGAACAAATCCTATTTAAGCTTGTAGGCTGATTCAGTACGCTGATGATACCACAATAAGTTTTAGTTGTAAAACTACGAGAACTTAGGTGTACTTGCCAAAGAGAAAGTAACCAGTTGTATTAACCACTTGGAGAACCTAAATTTAAAATAAATCATGACAAATACTTTTTTTATGAGTTTTGGGTTTTCATATATAAAAATGTATCAATTTGTATTAATAATAATACCATTTAAAATTTTAATTTTCTAGTCTTATTCTTGGACAAAAAACTAGGTTGGAATAATCGTGTTGATTTTATGTGTAAAAAGATAACATCTGGTGTCTTTTTATTACGAAATGTATCATCTTATTGTAAACTAGATGTTTTGAGAACAGCCTATTTCGGATTGATAAATCCTCACGTTTTGTATGACATAGTATTTTTGGGGGAGCTGTGCTGAATCTAAAATATAACTAATTTTGATTCAACTTCAACAAAATCGGTAGTCAGAACGAAATGTATAACAAACTTCCACTTCAGGCAGGTAAAACATTATATAACAAACTTCCAACAGATATTAGATCAATCAACTACTTTCATTTAGAAAAAAAAAACTAAAAAGTTAACTCATAAACCATTCATTTCACACTTTTGACGAATTTATGAATACTGAGTATAAATGAGTGTTCCATTCAGTATAAATTATTATACAGGGGTCTTCAAAAAGAATGTCCTACTTTCATTCTTCTGCAACTTTTAAAGTTTGAGTGCCTCATGAATAATTAACATATTGTTGAGTTAAGCAGTTTTAAAGTTTTTTTTACATATACTAAGAAGTAATTTCCGTTTTTAACTACCAACAAGGTAGCTGCCTATTAAACACAAGATATTTTGCGTTCCTGAAATTCCAAAAAGCCAGTCAGTTCAGTTTAGCGAGATTTCCGTGGTAGATTTGTGATTTCCTTGTGAATTTCTTTTGTGGGGATATGTAAGGGTGAAGGTTTACGTACCCAATCTGACAAAAAATCTAGAGGGTCTGTGGAACCGTATCAATGCTTCAGTCATTTCCATAAATCAATACTAACTTCGTGATCTACCGGAAAAGAGATATTATCGGCTAGATTTTCGCCGAGCAGTCAGGAGAGGACATGGTGAGCATTTATAGAAGTGTACCAAGGAAGACAAACTTTGAAATGTGCTCTTTTTACTAGTATTTAATTTATGTATATCTAAGTAACAATGAACGAAGGAGAGTTGTTTGAAAGTAGGACATTCTTTTTTAATAATTCTGCAGTATTAAATTGCACAAATACAGAATTATACCTTGTCTAACCAGTGGCCGTAGTCAACACAATCTTATTGTACAAACGACTACATACGAACAAATAAATATTACTCCAACTTGATTGTAGAAAAGATGAGCAGTAAACATTCAACGCCGGGAAGTTTATGTTAATTAATTGCAAAGTACATAATACAAATCGCAACATGTCACGACAGCGACGTTTATGTAACGTACTGTTTGACTGTTACAAAATTGTCCATTAATACGGTTGATGTTGCAGTTTATGCCAATTAGTTTTGTGCTTTTAACTGCTAGCCTCAAGGTTTCAATGTTTGATTGCTTCTTTCGTTTACAACAACTCGAAAATTGACATTTAATAATTATATTACAGGTAAACTGCATTTTTCCAGTTGAAGTGGTCGTTCGCTTTTTGTTCGTTAAATGGTTCTGGAATTAATAATTTATAGCTAATGCTATATCCTTTTGGACTCTATTTAGTTGGAGCCTGAGAGCCTTGTCAGCTCCAATTAATGAAAGTGAAATTTGCGTATTGTCTCATAAAACTATACTGTGCCAACTCTATGTAATGTAATATCAGACTACTATATACCGATGTGTTCAGAATAACACAAAAAGGGTAAAATCATTTTCTTTAGCAACATTTTTTTGCAATTTTAGGCCGGGTAAAAGAAGTTTTTTTCAACACAGTTTCCTTTTTTTCACAACTTTATTGACTTTTTCATTTATTTAGAATGTTTTGTGTTTTATGAAACTTACATATTGGGATTCAGAGTTTGTTTTTGAAAGTAATGGTGTAAAAATCATCAAATTCCTGCAAAAAATGCACACTTTAGATTAAACAAAGTAAAATCTGTTTGTCCAAAGTTATATTGGTTCCTAGTAGCCTAAGTAGGCTATTACACCAATATTGAAACCACTGTATTGTGTTGTATAGCTGATATTTTGTTGCCAAGGTAATAATAATACAAATAACTAATAAAATGGTTCACAAACTGTATTTCATTCACTATCATCACTTAATCTAATACGTTCATCCTCTGATATTTCAAAATTAGGCTTCAAGTCGTCATCATCTTTATCAAACAACGCGTCAATGTCATCCAAGTAATCTCGATTTTCGCCCACGTTTGTCATTACATTTATCTATATAAACTACGAATTGAATCTACTTCTTATTAGATAAACTTATATAATATTACTTTACTGAAAACGAAATTAGAATGTAAGCAAACAAAGTCTAAGACCACAAAACTAAGCGTACAAAAGTTAGTAAACGTCAGAATACAAGTCGTCACGGCAACTCAGTAAACAAACAAAACATCTGTTTTGGAATCGACTAAAAACAAAACACACGAAACTCAAAGACGTGTATTATTTTATTATTTCAACGGTCAAACGACCAATACATACATCATGGTGATAATCAAGTAGTGTTAAATAATAAATAAGGAAAACAATACAATTGAGTTTAACAATGTTCAAGATGGCTATTCCAGGAATGAAACAATTAATACTAATGAGTAGGTAACTGAACAATAAATAATACATAAATAGTGAATAAATTAAGCTAATAGCTAATATGTTTTGAACGATAACAGGTAACAAATAGACAATTAACAAAAACTAAATATACAACGAACAAGAATATACATATAAAAATAAATATATCCATATTCACAGACTCATAAAGAGATACGGGAAAAATCCCACAGATATAACTTAATATATACTAAGAGCGCTATATGCAATAAACGATCTGTCCGACGAGATCCGACATCGGAGTGGAACAGCAAAATAGCGATGTCGGGTTCAGTCCGCCATGGGAGTGGAAAAGGTGCTATAAGTTGAAGTTTGTTCATAATAATACTCGTTTATGACCGAAATATGCGATATTAGTTAATGTCACGGCCTGTGGCATATAAAACTGTTTCAAACTATTATATATTTAGAACCATTCTTTTCTAAACAAACCCGTCTCAGGTTGAAATCACGCGCGAATGCGGCGCTCATCACTCAGCTGGCGCGGGTTCGATCCCACAGTCACCACTGACATTACTAAAGTGGCAATGAGACAACGCTAGGTAAATGTCGAGGTTGAGTGGTAAAGAGGACTTTATACTTCTGACTTTTTCTTATTAAAATAGACAAACTTCGCCTTACGTACATTGACTACCCGTAAAGTGTATCTTAACGTGTTGTAACTGAAATTAAATGAAAAAGTTTTTTACGTGGCAAAATTAGGACTTTATAGTCCTCTCCATCACTTAACTATGTGAAATATAAACAATAGAACCCAACCAATTTTCTAAAGAGTATATAAATTAAAACTAAGGCAAAAACTAATATAAGCAAATGCATACAATCAACTTATCACTAAAAGACAATCATGAGACACATAATTAAGTTGCATACTTTCAATAAAAAATGATTTTGAAAGATATTTATTTGCTTTTACAGCTATAATAATGCTGCAATACGTTTAAACTATAACGGCGTATATTTTATGTTGAAATTATTCAAAGCAGAGTAGTTAAGTGATACAGTTCAAAGTGTTGGCCAGTATATGGGACATTTCTGTTATCAGTAGTAGTTGCAATAAACATATGTATGACTTGCTACGTGGCTATGTGGTCAACACTGTACTCGTAGAACCGACAATGAAATCCTACTCAGTTCATATTACTCAAAATATTAAATCCATACTAGCACATTCAGAAAAAGTATGTAGAAAAAGCCTAAATTATTGCATAAAAGTAATTTTCTACAAAAGGTTACTATGTATTCATGCGGAATAGGAATTTTCTAATTTTTCCTACAGCGTGGCCCCACTACCAATTAATATGTCCTTAAAATTTAGCAGAATGTTTTTAAACAATAAGAAGTTCAAAGTATACATTTTTAAAGTTTAACAGGCTGTTTTCATACTAGAACTTTGTTCTTATACAAAAGAAGAAAATAAAAAAAATAATTTGACACGAAAACAAATTTACGTATTAATTTTGTCGATCTATTATTGTACCGCATAAATTAGCCGATCTATGACTTCAATCGTAGAGGGTAATTATCGCGGCATCGACCTTGTTCGGGTCACGTCTGGTTTGGACCAAATGATAAAAAAATTACGCTAAATAAATCTCAGCAATGATTGATAGAGATTTTTTTGTAATACGAATCACCAAAAACACAAACTTGTAATACAAACAATTAATCATAAAGTATTGTAATATTTAAAGTGAAACTAATTGTAGTGTTCTGATCAGGCCAAACTTGGGCGCTCTTTAGACAATGCTTTGAGTTACTATTACGAAAGGCACGTTTCTTCATAAAATACTAATTGTATAATTAGTTATCAATTTTTAAATAGACCTAATTACCAATAATATGAGTAATAGTTTCCTGTAAAACTTGACTCAGCTGTTAATTCGGTTTAGTAAGAATCCTTCAGAAAACAAGAATGTTAACTTATTTCTCCATACTCTAGAGGATAAGCATCTACTACTTTGTCTTACTACATTATCTTTCATGAGTTTTCATCGATCATTTCGGTGCTTCGGGGAATGGACCCGGGTTATCAAGGGAGGAGAGAATTAATCGTAGTTGCAATCACAAGAAAGAAGAACAATCATCGATGACGGGGAGTTGTTGAAGGTAGCAGGGGGTGAGGGGGAAGGGGATATTAGGGGGCTAGATGGGGAGGGGTGGGGAAATCTAACACCTGTTAGCGATTGAAGCTTTCTCACTCTAACGACTTCTGTCACCAATAGGAATAACGGATGGAGAGCCATCTGATAGGTTTTGTTCACTACAATACCGTCCCCTCGGAAAAATTACCTCGGCTGAGACTGTTTATCAAGACATAAATAACCTCCTTTCTTTGAAGCTTTTTTCAGGCCAAAACGACGAAAGGATGCCAGGGGATATTTTAATACGTCTTATTGGACTGATTTCCAGCCTCTCTTCTTTTTGTCCCTTTGCGTCTTTTCGAGAAAGGGATGGGGTATAAATATGATATGAGGGATTATAATGTCACAATTCTGTACCCTTTTACATAACTGACTGTTTAAATTATGGAAAATGCTCAAAGCAAGAGGTAGGTTGATGATGTACTAATATACGTTTTCAGTTCCACTTGACATATTCTGTCATTGAAATTATAATTATTTGTTTTATTATTCTTAGTTTGGATACTAACATAGATATAGTTAAAAGTGAAACCACCATAAGTCTTAAAGTGACAATTGAAAGATCTTTTAAGAATATAATATGCTCCTTGATCATATGTCATTAACAAAACATTCGATTTGACTTCCAAAATCCTAAGCTTCAGATTCACAGCACCTAGACCGAGGAACCGTTAAGGACCTAGGAACTTAAATCGTTAAGAAACATTTTGCCCGTGTTAACTCAACGCTAGGCAATTTGACTCTGAAGGAGAATTTAAAATAGTACAAGCCCATCAAGTACAATGGGCATGGAACATAGGTCTAACCTTCAGTTTTGGCCAAACCAAAAGGTAAAAACTATTACAAAAAAGGTCGACAACTAGAAATTTGAAATATTTTGTAAATAACACCATTTTTAAGTTTTAAACATGTGTTGTTATTTATTATAGATTGGTATTAGTTGGTTGAAAATTAAAAGTCGTGATTGGTATAACGTCAAAAAATTTTTTAGTATCAACGTCCTCTGAAATTATTTCAACTTAATTCCTTTTTATGCCATAACAGACGAACCAAATTAGTTTCCTTTCAATTACCTGTTTTTCTCTTTTATAAACGATGTTAAAGTACCCACATTTGTCACTAATATTATTTGCACTTCTCTTGAAAACCCTTTCAATTCAAACGGCTCGACCAATTCAACAAACAATACCAATACCAGACGCAAAAGGACCATCGGAAAATTAGAGAAACAAAACGATCGAGCCCGCGGGTGATTTCAGTGTCGTCTGTGGCTGGGGTTGGGGGATGATGGGGAGAGACGTTCACCAATATTGTCCTGTTGTCAATGGTGCGATGGTGTGATCGCTCGGGTCCGTGTCGAAGGCCTCAGGCTCAAATACCAATCACGGATTCCCCTCTTCTCTTCTCTCTGCACCCTTGGCCTAAGGCCTCGTCGTTTTCATTCCTTACAACCCACTTACTTGTCGTTGCTAACATCGCCGGCTGCATTCTGGCCGTCGTGTCGTCTTGTCCACCTTTTTAGCACGGAATGTTGATATTTTTTGTCTACGTCAATAACAGAAGTGAAAGAAGTTAAGGATAATATCATGAACGAAATTAATACCGATGAGCTAGGTAGCTTGAACAATTGTCCACTGAACAAAGCATCGTTGCTTACCTTAACTGATGCAGATTAAAAATATGTTTTACATAGAAACAACGGTTTCTTCACCAGACTGCGCAACAAAACTGCATGTAATGTATTAACTATTTGGTTAAAGTAACATTAACAATGGTATCACTTAAGAAGGAAAGGTAAATGAAACTGAACCAATGAATCGCAAAAGATATGACTGAAACTTGAAAGAAGAGTCGTGCAGGCCAGCGTTACAAAATTTAAAATTGAGGCTTTACCACGCCTCTACATTCTTAAAACTGTCTCTTTTTCCAAATCAAAATGTAATCCCATAGGAGAAAATCACATTTACTCATACGAAACAAGAGGCAGGTAGAACTACCGAACTGGAAAGCACAGAACGATAGTTCATGAACATGTGTTGCACATGGTCTGTTCAACCAATCAACCGGTTGCGAAACTCAATAAAACGTGTCCAAATGCCGAAGGCGTTCAAAGGCGTAACGCTAATCACAAAGGCGTTTTACAGTACAGACGAGTTTATGGGAGAACATGCCTGGGAGACCGCAGAACCCACCGACTTATACAATAGGTCTAGAGTGGAACAATTTGAATGAATGGGAGAGTGTGAATGAACAAAATGTATGTTCGAATGGGTCTTCGATGGCAGAACGCATGCCAAATTGTAGTACAAAATACCAATGACTATTGCATAACATGTTGATATGTCTCCACAATATAATATTTATTTATTTTACCATTTTCGTAATTCACGCAAAAATATTCTATATTATTTAAGATTCTAAAAATTAAAAAAATCGAAATTGTTAACAATACTTTGCCTTTATATTTTAGAAACATAGCTTTTTCAAATCAAACTGCGGTCTCGTAAGAGGAAATGACATTCACTCTTATGAAACTAGAGGCAGGGAAAACTACCGAACTGGGAGACACAGAACGGCAGTTTACGAAAGTTTACCTTCTCAGGAAGGGGTAACTCGTTAACAGGTTGCCAAATTCGATCAAAAGTTCCCCAGAGCTTAAGGCTTTTAAAACTCGTCTGAAAAAGGTTTTGGCCACATGAGACAGATTTTATGAGACTTGACTGGGAAACCGTGGAACACATTGAGGGTTAGAGTGGTTCAATTCAAATGAATGAGATAGAGTGAATGCCAAAATGTATTGCAGAAAATATTCTATTTTGACCCAAAAAACAATTTATTTATTTAGGGAAAACGGAGTTTGTAGCGTGCAGAGATGCAGCCGGCCTAGCGCCTGAAACCCTCTGATTATACCTACAGTGTTACAGTGGAGTGTAGACTCAAGACTCAAGACTGTAGTTTGTAAGGTGGCGAGAAATCTGCACTTGTTCCCAGATGCCGTCTGAACGAGAGGATATGCAAATGTTGTTTTATCAATATAGAACGCGATGTGTGTATTGCGGTTAAGTGTGTTGGTGTTAGCGAAGGGTTTGTCGAGAGGGAGTGGTGGAGAGGTGGTAGGGAGGGTTTTGGCAAGGTAAGGAGACGTCGCGTCGCGTTGTTAGGAGCACAATAATGTTTGGTGCGAGCGGCTTAACGGATCAGACTCGACACTAAACACTCGCTCTTAGATTGTCTGCTTCTGCCACCTTCTTGTTTTTGGCTTCCGTCTGTATTTCTCTGTGAATGATGGCTACGAGCTCCCTCTCCTGCCCTGCACCCCGTGCACTCTGCAGGTTACGCAGAGCGTAGAGCTGTGCGCGCTGTGAGCGCTGAGGAACCGAGAGACCTCGCCACACCTAAACTCAGTTTACAGTTGAATATTCATAAGAGCCGAGTTTGAATCGTGAGGTTTGCCATATTTGTTTTAAAAGTTGACAATACTGACGAACCCCGGGGCCGGCGGGTTTATTGGGTTTTACATTTCCCACGTCTTGATTTCTTCTTTTATCGTTAGCTAGGGTCGGCTTTACATATGTGTAATCGTCCCTGTGAGAATAATTTCAAAAATAAGATAAGGTAAACTACTAAATTGCTATAATTATAATCTCTGCACAATTAAAATCGATATTATGTATAAACAGTTTAAGTATATTTCACAATAGCTTTATAGCCATGTAAACAATGTTATTTACATGCGGTTTTATCATCGGTATTTTCAGGACACGTCCTTGTCAGGCAAGGTCTTCAAAAGAAAAATTTCGAGTTCTCTATTATCAAACCCAAAAAAGCAAATAAACCTTTATATTCAACCATAGTGGTCTTAATACAGTTCTCAGTTATAAAACCAAATTTAGCATTAAATACAATATTATTAGTTATGTTATTACCTTCATTGACCTGGAAGGTTACACGTATTGTAGAGTGTTGAAAATAACCTTCCGTAGTTTGGCAATGGCTTAATGCAAGTATAGTTTAAACTGAGTGCTTAGTTTATCTGACAGCTGCAATCTTGTTTTAATTACTAACTCATAATAAGAAGATTATGTCAGTTGTTCCCACAAGCTGAGCTAGAAAAACCACGGGTTTAGTCCTAAGTGTAAAATTATGTGTCTCTCAAGTTTTAAATGTGTTTTAATGTGTATAAAAGTAAAATTTTACTACAAAGACAACAACCAATGGATAGAAATTATAATGTGTAATGTGTTGGTTCTTCTTATGTCATTACTGATGATGGGGCTTCGGCCTTAAAATCGATTTTAAAAGGCTGCGCCCCCCAGACCCTCTCTCGGCCTGCGACCTCGTATTTTGTGATTAAGACCATTCTCTAGGCTTGTGGTTAAGACGAATTTGCTTTACTCTCTGGTTTCATAGTTCAAGTTTAAAGTTTAAACTTTAAGTGGAAAATAATCACACATTCTTTAATATAGAGTAACTTTGTGTAAGTTTTTCTAAATTTAAATATTTTTTATACACACACATACATTTTATATGTGTGGGTGGTTGATAACTAAGAGCCCAAACATAGTGAAAAGTTGAATGTTCGACAATTTAACTTCAAACTAGCAACGAATCCGTCAGAGGTGTGAAAAAGGGTTAAATACAAAATGTGTAAGAAATTTGTTTCCACACTAACGAATTTTGATCAGATTGAAGATCCGGGCATCTGTTTTGCCACTATGATGCAAAATAGTACAAGGGCAGATTTTCAGACGCCATATTTTCCGCCGCCAACTTGTCAGAGCCTTAAAAAAAGAATCTTTTCAGATGTTTCCTTGAGGTTTCACACCAAGAGCTTCAAAAAAGTAAATGGTTGAGGGGGGTAGCATGCCTGGAAGTGCCTAAACATTCACCCGAACTCGTTCAATCACCAGTCATCTGTACAACCGGCTTTATAGTATTTTTATCTTAACATTGGTTGCTAAGGTAATTATATAGCAGAAATTATAAATTATTACTGGTAGCTAGTGGCAAAATATGAATCTTCGAGTAGTTATTAATTTTACTAAAATCAGTTGTTCTTGACTTTTTCCACCAAAAGAACACACCAAACAAAATGTCGAGACACATCCAACATCCGAACCCAACACGTCCAACACACATAAATTGAAAGCATCAAGATTTTCGATCTGACTAGTTTTGGATGAGGCTGAAAAATATGGTTTTGTAAAAGTTAAACATATACTAAAGTAAAAGTGTGTGACGTGGAGAAGCAATTAGCATCAGTTTCAATAACCGAGAAACCAAAAGGATTCCAGCACGTATCATTTGAGGTTCTAGTTTCAGCACATATTTCACAGCCTATCTCTCATTCATTCCTTGATTTCCTTCCCCAAATAAGCGACAGTTTTTAATTTAGTTTACCGTAATTTGCAATTAATACTGTGTCAGTCTACATTTGTAATGTTTGTAGATTTTGTACAAGTATCATATCTCACAATTACGGATCATTATTAGCAAGTATCAAAATTAATATTTCTTTATTTTATTAGCATTTCTTGGCAAAGCTTAATGAAATGATGAAGTTTAATTCTTAGGTTTTCGCGGGACGTTTCACAACTAAAATCTGGTTCTTCCGGTTTACACCGCGTCAAAACATCATAATCACTAGCTTGAAATATTTCGAGTACCATCTTCAGTCACTGATTGTTTGAAACCGTAATATGTAAGCTAATTATTATGGTGTTTTGAAGCGGTGTGGCCCAGAAGAACAAGATTATAAATGGTTCAATGGAACATTATTTTGTTATATAAATTTAATCCTTTTTTTTCAAAATAATGAAAACCTGTTGAACGTCGGTTCAAACTATTTGGATAAATTACGTTTGTAGGTACAAAGGAAACGTATGCGATTTGCTCTTTCGGATATTGTGAAAACAATGAATTAAATGATCGGCTATTTACGAACTTGGTCTTAATGGATTTTTTGAAAAGAGAATAACTTTTTAACTAGAAATGCTAAAAGTTCTCGATGCCATGTAAATTAGTAGATATAGTCCTAGTGATATACGAGAGTAGAACATTAAGTAGTTCACAAAATCGTTTAGAAGAGCCCCTATGTGAAATTCGTCGTCCAACTAAAGGCAACTATGTTTTTTTCTTTAAGATTAAAAATCAAATCTTTGTTGGATTGCAGGTGACGATGCCGAGCCGCTTATTGTGCACAAGGATCTGTAGAAGGAACCGGGTGGGGGTCAGGGGTGTGTAGGCTACTGTAAGTTCTGGCATAGACACACCTGGCAAGTAAGCCTAGGCCGTGCCCGTGGGTGTAAACACCCCTGCGAGCTCGAGGACCGTTGCGTTTTTTTGCACCTTTAAAAACTCAGTCGTAATTTCTACTTGAATGAATAGATCTTAAGCAAAACAATAAATTAAAATCTTGTTACTGTTATTTTGATGACAACACTTACAATGCATTGTGCAAAAGGGTTGAAATAATTAATCAACCTTTAGAAAATCCCTAAAAGTCCTAAAGAAATCTTTCAGAATTTGCCTTTTATTGGCTGTGCATAAAAAGGTATTATCTGTGTTCTCTGTTAAAGTTGGTCAATCTGGTTCATGGGTGTGATTAGCTGTCTACTGCTCCGAGCCAGCCAACGGGGCTGTCTGGCGGCTGGCCAGGTAGTCATTCAACGTGCAGCAGACAATGGTTGTGAAGGTGCTTGATTTCTCTATTTGTCTTTTAATTTCGTAAAGTGTACATTTTGTATTGTTTTCAAGGCAATTTGTTATGACATTAACAAGTTTATCAAATTTCTTTTTGAGACATGAGATATTTATGCCGTCAGCATGGTAAGACCCGTGATCGTGAAATGAGCACCGATCCTGATCTCCAGAACACGTTTTGAGTTTTTTTTAAATCTTGATATACATATGTATTTAAGTGAGTACTCTCTTCAAGGCGCTCTTTATGTCTGATTTTCATAAAATTTGGAACAAGTTTCCTATTTCCAATATCTCGGTCAAGTTTGTTAGCCAGCAAAATCAGATTACCAGGAGCACCCGTTACAAGGAGTTTTTATTTTTTTTTTTGTAAGTGGGTTTAATGAACTTATAACAGTAAACTTCATCATATTTTGATGAAATTCGTAGCAAATATGTATTTTGATGGTGTAAATTAACGTATTAGTTATTATGAAAATCCATTTATCCGTGTTAAAATGGCGGCAAAAAAAGTGATTTTTCGCTAATCGCGTTATGCGTTGTCCAATTTTAATGACATTTAAATTAAGATTCCCTTCATGATATGTAATAAAACTTGTAATAAAAGGTCACACAAGTCTGAGGCCGAAGGGCGAAGGTCTCGTAACAGTAAAGAACGCAAAGCTCAGGCTGGAGGCCGAAGCGAGCCTGTGAACGTAGCGGACAAAGTGTTGTTCGGCAAAGTGACTTTTGTGACAGCCGGTACATTTATGGACTAGTTGACTGTGTGTGTGTGTGTGTGTGTGTTTAGTGGGTGCGGTTCGTGACGAGAAGGAGAATCTGTATTGAAAACGCAAATATGGCTAAACAAGACTACATCAATTAGCAGAGCCCGAATCTTTGGCGTCGCGCGTCGCGAGTCGTGAGTTTCCTGATTGGCAAACAGTGCAGACTCGTGAGTTAGTTACTATTTTATCCCTCCTCACTCCCCAATCCCCAATCCTCAATCCTCAATCCTCACTTCTGAGTCTCATTCCTCAGCTTGGGAAACAGTATACTCCCCAAGCCCTTGTTGCAAAGTTATAGACGAATTTCAGTATTTCAAGTAGATTTTCGAAATTGGCTAGTTTTAATACTCACGGACTGAAATAGTCCGTGGGTATCGCGTACCATTTTGCTGTGTCAAATGGTCATGTTAGTACAAATAGTAAGATCTTTGAAAAACGAATTAAAGTAGTTAGTTAAAGAAATCTTTTTTTATGAAAATACTCGTATGTATGTTTGAATTATTTTAAACACAAAACGTTTTGTTTAAACTGTGTTAGACATCATCAGTTGTTGACAAAAAGAGTATAATATACATGTAAAAATATAGAAAAAATATAAGATTCGAAGTTAAAATAATTTTAAACAGAAAATACATAAAATTATAAATATTAAAAACATAAAAACTGTCGTTCGACTTCAAGATAAAATACAAAAACTTTTAAAGTGCTTAAAAATTCAAATGTTTAAGCATTTTAAAATTATAAATAAAAATATATAAACACAACATTATTTAAACTTTGAATGTATTATACATTTTTATATTTTTGCATTATATATATATTACCATCATAACATAACATTCAGTTGATGTTATGGTCTGTAGATGGGAACATGGTTCTTGAAAGGCCTCACCAACTATAAAAGTGTTTATTAGATCATATTTTGTGTTTCTTTCAAGTATAAAATTATAAATCCAATAATGGGTTCTACTAGATGTACTTAAAAATTTTCAGTGGTTTTCATCTAAACAGAGGTCTTAAATTATGACCAACTACTTAAGTTGGAAATTAAAATCTTAGTGTAGTGATTATTTCGAGAGGGGTCTTGATGAAAATATAATCTTTTACTTGTAGAAAATGTCTACAATTTAATTAGAATACATAACGCTTTATTTTCGAAATTTCTCCAAGAATTGTCAATGAGTTCTTAAAATCTAGTTTCTCAAAAAGGTTCCTGAACAGCTATGGAGTTTCTTAACTTTTTACTTAAGGTCTTCTACTTTAAGTACATCTCTCAGAGGAGTTTCAATCCATCGTTAAAGAAACTCGGAACCCCTGGAGAGCACTGGATTATTCGACACATTGGCAGCCTCCTATGATCTCCTGACAAAGGTGGAGGAGTTTGCTTTTGCCAAAGAGTTTTTATGGGGTGATTTAATCAAAAAGTTCCGGTCGACAGCGTTCCAGCCTGGTCCCACGCTCGCAATGGGTGACATTCGGTGGCCAAAAAAGTCTAGTCTTTGAGAAGAAAGAAGTAGGTGAAAGACAGTGTTGAGGAGGGTCCTTGAATTGATTCCGAAGTAGGCCTCGATCTTCGATTGGTTAGTCAAGTGAGAGACGCACATTGTGCTTGTAATCCTTTAGCTCTGTCGCCGCACACACACAAGCGCACACCTACACCCGCGCACCACCTTCACCTGCGTACCCACATCACATCTGCTCTCCCCCGTTTCCTATTGCTTATTACCTTAAGTAAAGAATATTTAAACCACATAGTCACTGCTAACACTGATTTATCGCGCTCTGTCTGACGTTTCCGTTTCTATGCATATCATTAAGGTCTTTTGTAGAGTATCCTTTCCGGGACCGTTATTATAATTTCAGACATTGAACTACATTTGTAGTGATATCGCTTCTACAGCTGAAAATTTAATATGGCAGGGTAAATTTTTCTTTAGGCCCTTGATTGAAAAAATTAAAACTTCGTGTACGCAGGAAGGTTAACAACGACGAAAGAACAAACATTGATTCATAGTTATTCTACCGAACAAAATCTTTCAGATACAACTGGTTTCGTGTGCAATAACCTTTTAAAACAGTAACATCATGAGAAACTTTACCAAAATATCGCAGTCCTTGATAAAAATATTTTGCTTTAGGTATATAGCGAAGCCGGTTTGATAATATTACACTCAATTACATGTTATCTACAACAATTGTGTCGTACTACCAAGATCCTACAGAAAATTCAGAACGGAGTTTTGCACGAACAGCTTTATACAGAAATGCTTTATACAGCTTTGTGTTGTATTTTTCTTACATTATTTAATATCACCATACCATCTAAATCCAACTCTTCATCGTGAAACCGTTTGTGTTAATTAAGTCCCTTGTTGTTACCCATAACCACCCCGAACATTAAACTCATGCAAAAGAATAAGATGTACAAAAGATAAAGTACCACAATATTCGGGGTGGATTGGACGAAATCGACCTTTCTACCAATAATATAAATACTGTCATTTGTTCATCAAGCATGTTAATTTTTGAAAAAGGTGTATACCGTTTATAAATAAATAAATCTAACCTCTGAGTGGGATTTTGAATGAATCTGAGAAATGTGCAACGAATCTCCTGGGAGGACCGTCACTACAGCATCTAAAACACCTCTAACACCACGAAGAAGCAGTAAGAACTTACCTGCATCATCTTCGCCTGTCCCATAAGACCTACGCCAAGGCTGTAGTGAAAGGAATTTCTAGACAGCTTCCACACGATGGACTATCTGAAAAAAATGTAAATCCAAATATAGCTTAAATCAGTTCGGTTATGATAACTCCAGATAAGATCCAAAATTTGTTAACGTCATGAAAACTCCTTACTAAAAAATGAGTCATTAATTAACATAGTATGTATACACATTAAAAAGTTATGTATAAAAGAAACTTAGATGTGAGAGTAAATGGAAAATTTTAGTTCAATCAACTTTTCTGACGATTGCCATACATTGTGAAATGTTTTGCAATAAAAAATGCATTTATTTATGTATTGCATTTATTTGGTAACTATCACTTGGATATAAACTTACTAATTTGTGTTGAAAAATAAGCAAACTAGTAATCCACAAAATTCTGTAGTCATAGGCTTCTAACTTATTACAATAAATAAAAAATAATTTCACAACTATAATTATCACAAAACGTAATACAGCATAACTTGAAACCATACTGGCATTCATAAAACCTAAATCAATCCTCCATAGTTTGCAACATTCGCAACAAGTCTAGTTTAATCATCTTTCCCGACGTCGTAAAAAATATAATATTATGAGTTCCCAGCTGCAATATCGTCTCTGATATCTAATAGAAGGAGGACGCGCCGTCAGTATTTATGAAATAATAAAGTGACTTTGTCATTGTCCGGTTATGAGGCGATACCCACAAAGTCACTGGTCTCATAAGCGCAGATACAATGGCAAGCTAACATTGTCATTGCCCCCAACATACACACTGGGTAGGGGTGACATACCCACATATTACCCGACCTTTTTCCTTTTCTCAGATAAAATACCCTGCTTTATTGAAAGGTTTGATGATCCAATATGTGGAAACTGCGTCATTTTCAAGGTATGTGGTCAGACTTTAATGGCGCCTGTAGGTTGATGAAATCGTCAGCTTGTACTACTTTGAGGTTTGGTCATAATTTATCGCCCACTGTATGATTATATTGTAGCTGTATATTCATTTCTTATGAATCAAAGTTATGGTAAATTAAAACATAATGCTAGGTTGTTAGAAAACTGTTTGAATGTAGATTTATAACCTTGTATTGAAGTACTAAGTTTTTCGTTTAAGTACTTGACAAAAATATTTAAAGACCGTTCACTTTGAGTTCACATATTTTCCTTTTCTGTAAGTTTTCTTAGAATAAGAACACGGTTCTTCGTGCCCATTACGTCAGGACTGTTTGTAAATATATTGCACACCAAAATTAAAACTGATAATGCTTGGAGTGTTCAGAGGTTAAAATAATTTCAACCAACTCACCAGTGGCGATATCTTTACGGACATAAAAGTTTATTAGAGATAAAAAAGTCTGATCTTTCCAAATATATTGTTCCAAACATGTATACAATTATGCATCTCCCTCTTTAAAAACTATGCTTGGAACTTATGTTGGTTTGAACTTAAGTTGAAACCTTATTTGACCGAACCAGTGACTGAAACATAGCTTCAAAAGGAGACAACATAACATACAAGCACAGCTTACCAATCCTGCACAGTAAACCCTGCGCCAATCCTTTTTGAGCAGTGATTCAAACAGAAAACCCCTACTTAAAGGCTTCATAACATTTTTAGTTAGTCTTTTATATGCTTCCATCGAATTAAGTGTTTCCTCTCAATCTACAAAGTAATCCAATCCAGGACTAGATTTCTCCCTGTGGATGAATGAAATGAAACATTATGATAAGAAAATGGTGGGTTGTGGTCGTCAAATAGAAATTGCTACATCCTGTCGTCATTGTAATCAAATTAAGTAAGTAGCCATTTCGAAATTAAACATGTCTTTATTCAGATGAAATTAGTGCTAGCGAGTTCTTTCTTACACTTAACCCAACTGTTTCCAATATTTAATTGAAAGTGTTAAGAATATTATAAACTTCAACTTAGTAGCTTAATGCCGCCTGAAATATACTCAAACCAGACTAGTTTTTCTGTCAGTACTCGCAAATTGTTCACGAGTTGAAACCTGATATATTACACGGATTCACCGTGTATTTGAAACTGAAGTGCCACGCAGTATTACTACGGAGAGCCACGCTAAAGCTCAAACGCCTGTTCATCAGTTAACAGTAAATAAGAAGTATATTGGAGATCTGACGCACCCCCCGCCGCTTGGCTGATTACGAATTCCCGTCAAACGTCTCGAAACCTTGACAAAAACACTCGGAAACTATCATAAAATGTATTTAAAACATTTCCATACATTTCGTACATTATTACTCCCGGTCGGATCGTACTCGGCTCGAACGATCGTCCCATCCAATCGTAATGTAAGTTGTTTTAGGGCCGGTCGGCGCGCCCGGAATGCCTACACGTGTTTTCCAGACCGATAAAATATAATTTTATTACTAAACTGGTGCATATATCTGACCGGTCAATCTACGGTATTGTTTTCCTCGGGTTCGATGTCGTACAATTTGTCCGGCAGGAGGATGGCGCTCGCGCAGTGGCGCCCCGCTGGCACAGGCCGGCTCTGCGTCTTCGCGCATAGGGTGCCTGATGGCGCCCTCGGCCCGCTTCACTACTCACTTACTCACTACTCAGTCGACAACTTTACATACGGTGCAATCTAGACCGTGTCTTGTGCACATTGCCATCTCGCTTCTATTTCGTTCCTTGACGAATTTCCCAGGAAAAATGAGCTATTCGTGCCGTGAGCATAGAAAACCAACCCCGTGAAAGAAACACCGATCCTTACCCCATGGAGCATTTTTTCAAAACTGTACACACATACGTTGACACACAAAACACGACGATGTTGAAAGGTCGGTCGGCCTCAGAAGAACACTCAACACGAAACATGCAGTAGTATTTGGCAAAGCCAAAGTATTCGCAAAAAACTCACATGATTACTCGACAGTCATCCGATAAACCGTTGAAATAATTAAAAGTTATAACAAATTTAACAAAGAAGACGGCATTAAACTCTTAAGAAGCTAGAAACCAGTCTTGAAGAAGTCCTTTCGATAGTTTCACAGCATATGAGAACATCAACAGTTAGCCTCCCTGCTTCAATGGACGGTTGTCAGCCCTGTGACTAACAGGATAACAGAAAGCAAGTACCTCAGTTTCAGCCAATCGGTGATTGAATATGGTACTTCACCGTCTTATATCACCGAAATAGTTAAAGCAAATTATAATGATGTCTTAACTAGAACTAGACTATTGTTGTGACACCGTCCACGAAAGCCTAAAGGTTAAGGGGGTTAGTTTGGGGGTAAACCAGACCCCCGTTAGGTATAGCAGTACATTTTAGTCCTACTCCTACCGAGTGCTCAACAACATTTTGACAACCGAAGTTAGCCAAGTGATTGTAAAATTTCCATAAGACTTTTGAGAATATAAAATATAATTGCAAACATAACAAACAATACTTCAGCGGGCAACCAAATACCTCTATTTGTCACTTTGATTTGAAACACCGACCACTCTAAGAGGGTATTTTAAGGTAAATATGAGATGAATAATGAGTATGATGAATGTTTTGATGGACAATAAGGTATAGTCTTTTTACTAACTGTAACTCGACGACCAACTGATTGGACCAACGACTTAACGTGACTTCCGACCCACGAGGATTGGCCACGGTATCATATATCTTATCTTAGCGGATCCGTGGCGGATTGGTATCGCACACGACTCCGGAGCTCATCACTCCGGTGGCGCGGGTTCGATCCCCGCAGTCCCCACTTACATTTGTAGTGCGACTAATACGGTAACGCTAGGTAATGGTCGAGGTTGAGTGGTAGAGAGGACTTCGCCTCGTTAAACAAGACCAACTTTACCTTTACCTTTTTTACCTTTATCTATTAACATAATGATAAATCCAAACCGGTTTGACAAATTATACCACATTCCTGTTAAGTAGAATGAAACAACAACGAAAATAAAACGGAAAGCTGTTAACACAGTGAAATATACTAAAATTCACTCCAAAGACCATTGTATAGACCTATACGTGAACAGTATTTGAAAAGGAAGCGACTAAAATCTGCGGCAGAGGATGTCTAAACAATAATACAGCTGGCAGCCACAATAATCTGGTAAGCTTGGACCATGAGATTGTATGATATGAACCAGGATGTCATCGATAGGCTATATGAGAGGCACCTACCAGCTCCCAGATGCCAGGGCCCTATCTGCCATCTTCAACAACAAAACACGTATGTGTGTGTGCCTGTCACTAGATATCAAATAATGTTCACTTTTTGTATTTTATTCCGTCGACATATTGTTGGGTAAGATAGCTAAAGAATTAGGCCGTTAGTTACTTGAATGCTTGTACGGGTTGATTTTATAATAAAATGTTGCTAAAGACATGAAGTTAGTGGGGCATGATATAGTCCACGCTTTTATTTAATCACTTTTTTCGTAGAAAACTTACAACAAGACCTTAGGGACCGGGATTTCACCACTCCGCACTCATCAAACTAGGCATCTTACACAGGGTAATGACCCTCTTTGAAAATCAATGTTACTATCATTAATCCTTCCAAGCTAGCACATAATTCCAGTTCGACACATTTTATACTTTTATCGTTTGGGAGGGGGACTGAGGGAAAAGTGTAATTTCTGAAACACATATTTAACATAATTATGTTTTGATATTTTGCCTTGTTCTCATTTTGTTAGTTTTGATTGCTAATCAGGGTAAAAATTTTTGAAGGAATAATTTTGTGGTATTTAGTTTTCATTTTAGTTTTTGAGTGTAATAAAATTTAATCTTAATTAATTAACTGAGAATAAACATCATGCTTCCTCTAGATTCTAAAAATGAAAGGATACACTTTCTCACATGAGTTGTTTTAAAAAATTTAAAAATTTGTCGACTCGTTAAGTTTGCAAAGGGAAATTTTTCCATTTGGCCCATAAACGGGGTTTTTACTGAAATCTGTCACATTATTAATTATTAAGTCCTGTTGTATGGCTTAAATACAAACTTTATGACTACTAATAATTTAAATGTTAAATCTAAAGATGGCAGATAGGTTGGTTATTTTTAAATATATAAATATACACGTATGGGTAGTTTACTGTCCAATTTTCTTCGACAACGTTCTTCGTACTCATTGATAGAGTAGATGGGGTCTTGAATTAGCCATTCTTTAAGCCTTTTTCTTAGGGTAAAACTATCTCTATTTTTTACACTACACGGCAGGTTATTGAATAGCTTCAATCCCATATATAGGGGCTTCTTTGAAAACTGTTCTGTTCTATGGACAGGCAAGAAATAATCGAAAGCGTTTCTAGTTTGATACGAATAAGTATCTTGCAGTCGATTAGATTGATTAGAAGAAGCATACATGATGACTTCCAGTATGTAAATTGAAGTGACTGTTAACAGTCGGAGGTTTTTAAACACTAGTCTGCAACTTTTACGAAGATTTAAACCAACCATTACTTTCAAAACACGTTTTTGGAGTACGAGAGCTTTTAGACGAGATTCCCTAAAGCAGGATGCCATATTTAAGTATAGATTCAAATAATGCGTGATAGGCCAGTTTTAATGCTTTATCTGTATCTGTGGTGGATTTAATTCGTTTAAGAACATGTATAATTGAACTAAGTTTCTTGCAGATTAAGTCCACATGAGAGTCACATGATAAGTACGTCCATGGGCAGTGACAGCTACCCACCGACTGCTACTCGGCTCTTGCGGTATCCTGCCTTTAAACCAAAAAATATAAATACCAGCTATCAGACCATAAATGTTCACTGTGACCCAGAATAATCTAACTAAACCTTAAACTTGTGCCAGCTAACTTTAATTAATAAACTTAAGTCATGAGTTCATAATTTCGGCACTGCATTTAAAACATTTACCCATATCACTGATTACCCCCATCTTTAAAAAGGGTTCCAGTTCAGTAGCTACCCAGGCTCCTGCTCACTGGGAGCTCCGGCCACCTGGAAAGTGGAATAAGAAGTGAATTTTTTGTGTGAGCAGAAAGGAAGAATGGTCGGTCTCCTGCTGGCTAGGTCCCGCGCACCTCTACCCCTGTCAGACACCCGCGCCGCTCTCCGCTCACCGCTCACCCCGTATCACCTATATAACCTGTCAAAACGCCAACATTGACCGGCTAATCACCATATTTCGATATGATACCTTCCGCTCCACGGTCCCACGCTATTGTTTTTGTTTTTGTCCCGTTCACCTGCGGCTCGAAATCAAGGAATGTCGGGTACCTTCTGCTTCCCGTGATTATTGTTTGATTTCATCTTGAAATATGTTCGGGACGAGCTTTTCCTTTTGAAATCTCATCCGGCTCTAATATTTGGACAATACCACCTGTCCAATAACGTATCCTTCGAATCGTTACATAAATATTGGAGGTTTCTACGTTTTTTGTGGACAACGGGGTGCTAGGGGGATGCTCCGGGTGCATCGCGAGGTGCATCGACAGTAAGAGATGACAGATTTACATGCATCGGAATTTATCGTTTGCAGACAGTTAGGAAGACCGTATATCTCGTATTCATAACCCGATGATAGACATAAACACTCAGACTGCTCCCGATGGATAGGCATGTGTTCCTGACTATATGTACCCGTTTACAAGGTAATGTTAATATCAGTATACACTAAAATTAAAAGGTACCTTCAATTTATATACACACCTCTGCTTTGTTCGTTAATTTACCAGGCTCATTTAGTCGGGCCTATTGCTTAGTGCTTGGTTTCGAGAACAAATAATAGACTACTTGTGGATTTAGTACAATGCTGTAAGTTGTTGCCTACCCTACAAAACTCCAAAAGTTCAAACTTGTTCTTACGTTTTACGTTGAACAATAAATCACAACCAACATGTAGGGCTACCCAATTTTGAGTTTATAGTTTTAAGCCACCTTAATGACTCAAAACTACGTCACCACATCAGCGGTTCCGGCCGAGGACCTAAAATACAGTGTTATTCAAAAAGAATGTCCTACTTTCATTCTTCTGTAACTTTTAAAGTATGAGTCCTTCATGAATAATTTACATGTCGTTGAAAAGAAGTTTCAAAGTTTTGTTTACATATACTGGGAAGTAATTTCCGCTTTTAATTACTAACAAAATGGCTGCCCATTCAAAATAAGATATTTTGCGTTCTTGAATTTCCAAAAAGCCAGTCAGTTCAGTTCAGCGAGAGTTTCGTCGTAGATTTGTGATTTCCTCGTGAATTTCTTTTGTGAGGATATGTAAGGGTGACCTACGGAACCGTATACGAGCTGCAGTCAATTCCATAAATCAATATGAACTTCGAATCTACGGAAAAAGTTCGATTATCGGCTAGGTTTTGCCGAGCAGTTAGGGGAGGACATGGTGAGTATTTATAGAAGTGTACCAAGGAAAACAAACTTTGAAAAGTGCTATTTTACTAGTATAATTAATTTATGTATATTTAATGAATAACTAACGAAAGAGAGTCGTTTGAAAGGAGGACATTCCTTTTGAATAACCCTGTATAGTAAAAACTCATTTCTTTTCCATCGAAGGTAACGATACCCTGTTAGATACGTTTTAGGAAAGGAAAGATGATCTCATCGCAAGTCATGATGTAAAGTATATAAATAACGTCCCATTGACTTCTGAAACCTTCGAGATAGTTATAGTCATACTATCGGTCTATTAGTAGTATTATACATCGAATTAAGACATAAATAATTAACCCAAAACCAAATATACAATGGACCAAGGTAGTTGAATATATTTAGTTGTTTGGAATTTTTAGATAGAAAAATTCAATACAACGGACATCAGCCACAAACTGATATAGGATTATGTACCTCATACGTACTTCGTATGTGACTCTATTTTAGTCTTGATGATTACAAAATAAAGAATGCTGATTTCTGATTACTTCCAAATTGGTTCTTGAATCTTTTATTGGAAGTTCCAATGAAAGATTCAAGTACCCTGATGGTCGCAGTGGTAGAAGGTAAATATACTTGTTCGTAACTCTAATCTAGTTATTTCGGCTCACACCGCACCAAACCAACATAATAATTAGCTTGAAGTATTTCGGTCTCGTTATGGAGTAACATCTTCAGTCGCTGATAGGCTGAAACTGAAACTAATCAATATGTTTTGACTTTTGACACGGTGTGAACCGGAAGAACTAGATTATAGTTGTGTCACGGGCCGCAGCAGCCTAAGA
Source organism: Matsumurasca onukii (assembly GCA_018831715.1). NCBI lineage: Eukaryota > Metazoa > Arthropoda > Insecta > Hemiptera > Cicadellidae > Matsumurasca > Matsumurasca onukii. The sequence continues at coordinate 37,331,734 of CM032064.1, forward strand.
GGTTAGTATTCTTGTTCGTCAAAATATTCGTTGCTAAATACGCTATCATGTCTATAAGCACCTTAAATTCCTTAGGACAATTTTAAATGAGATTAATAAAGACACGCCGACTTTGCGTGTGGATGATAAAACATGCCAGACTGTGAACCCTGACATTTCGGCGAGACCGCCTGTACGTGTTGTGATGTCTATATATCCAAGTGGACGCGGATGTATCCAGATGTATCCACAGATAGACAGTAGAGAGGCCGGTAGTTATGGCTCTGCGCCTGCGCGGGGTGTGCGCCTGCGCGTTGTGTGTTGTGCGCCGTACGTCTATAACTCGCGCCAGTGGACACGCGCACGCGCACACACACGCGACACAAACACGTGTCTTGTTACCTCGGAGCCGACAAATTAATTCTCACCCGGACCCTGTAAATAATTGTGTGAGGAATTACTCGTAAATTAGTAAAATCCAGAAGTGAAATCTGATAGGCAGATTTTGAAAATAAAGCAGAAGAGTAGGTGAAGCGCCTAGCGGGGGGCAGATGGCCGGATAGATAGTTAGGCCTAAGACGGACTGGGATATATCTTGCCTTAAATTTATCACCTCCCCTCCCTTCCCCGTGCTGCTGAGCTCACAATCTTTAAGTAAACAAGGTATTCGATTTAAATCGTCATATTAATAGAAAACGTTTCCGTTGGACCTTTTCAAGTCACGTTTCTAGAGGTTTATCTTTAAGACTGTGATTTTTTAGAGTTCTGAGTGAACTATTATAGTCGAACATTTATTTATCTTCCAATAATCGTTATTTAACTAGAAAAGTATATTCATCGGTATGTGAATCACAACGTTGTGACGTATTTTCAACACAGTGTTTCGTCGTTTAAATTCGTGGCAAAATGTAGTTATCTATAAAGGGGGTTGTAGTTAGGCCTATTTATTTATTTTCCAACGGCAACTAACCAATTAACTATGAGAGTACCAATTTAACAATTTAGTTATGAGAGTAAAATATGTTTGGAGGAAGGTGACAATTTAACTCAAGCATTTAAGTCTACAAAGCAATAGCACCAATCAATTAAAAAAAATTAAACATCCACAACTGTTGTGTTATTTTTGTTAATTATTTACGAGAAATTTGTAGCATCTAGTTGGTCGTTCGCAGTTTAGAGTACAGTAGCCTAGCACTGTAAATGGTTTTCTTTTGTTATTTTTTATAATAATAAAATAATAACCCGAGCCTGCGTCCGTGGCTCAGTGGGTAGAGTCACGGCTTGCAAAGCGCAAGGTCACGGGTTCGATTCCCGGCGCAGGCACAAGGGTTTGGACCACTTTCCCTAAAAGCGTTTTGTGATGCCCACGAACCCTAGGTTAAGTAACTTATCAAAAATCCCATTGGCGTAGACAGTAAAAAATGCGGCTTTTGATTGATTTGACAAAGTTCAATACGGTGAAACGGTTAATTAAAAACAAATCACTTACAGTTGGTTGAACAGTGCGAAAAATTCAAACCGCATGAACCACAAAGTTTACCCTAGTCTACTTAACATATTGAGTGTATTAATGAATCCATACATGTAGGTTTCAATTAGAGATTGGATTATTCATATATTTCAAATATCTTTATGAAGTACTGTAGTACAACCGAATAAGACTATTTTTGGGATATATGCCATTTTAGAAGCCTTAAGGCGTGCTGACACAATCGGATGACATTGTCATAGAATTTAAAAAGAATACCACGTACTATACTATCAGAGCTGACATTATTAATTATTATCTTGTTAATATATTATCATGTAGCTGTATTTAAGTAGGGGAAGAGAGTATATATAGGTCAAAATGAACGGAAAAGCAGTTATTTGAGCTTACAGGGTGGAAAGGAAGACACTGCTATAGTGAATCGGGTCTATTTTCAATGACACATCAGCAGTTCGCACGCCGAAGCAAACAGACTCGCCTGGAATGCTATTATTGAGAGCATATTTCAGTGCTCAGCACAGGGTACAATTTTACTATCTTCTACCCAGATCTCCATTCGTCTTCGATACTCATTTCATTAGATCTCTCGTGAAAATAGAGTTTCCTAGTTTGCTAAAATGTGCCTTTAGTGTCTCATGCCATAGATATCACTTTAAAGATGTCTTTTGAAGTTGGTTGCTATTTTTGTTGGCCAATATCCAAATTAAATGCATTCCTAACAGCTGCTGTTCACGGTCAAAGAACACACCAGTTCAAACAACACTATAGCTAAGTATTATAATCTAGCTCTTCTGGTTCACACCGAAACATCATAAGAGTAAGTCTGAGATATTTCGATCTCGCTGAGGAGTACCATCTTCAGTCACTGATTGGCCAAAACTGAGATACTTGTTGTCTGCTATCCTATTGGTCACAGGGCTGCAAACCGTTCATTGGAAGATGACAACTACCGATGTTCTCATTGGTTGTGACACTATCGAAAGGACTTCTTCAGAGCTGGTTGCCAGCTATAACAAGTTTTTCATTCTTACAAACAGAACACGTTACAATATCACTGATTGACCAAACTACGGCTGGCTAACTTTCCACCGTGTAGGCCAGCTAATCAGTGACTGAAGAGGGTACTCCACAGCGAGACCGAAATATTTCGAACTAATTATTATGATGTTTTGCCACGGTAGGAACCGAAAGAACTAGATTAAAGTTGTTACACCACCCGCGAAACCCTAAGCGTTATCCAAGAGGTTCTCATCTGGCTAAGAACTCGCTCAGCCCTACGTCCAGATGAATCGATGACCACGAGACGTGATTTCGATGCAAATTAAATCGAATAATTCCAGCAGGCTGTAGATGGTGTACGCTATCACACAGCCTGGCTGGTGGCAGACTAATAACAGTCCAGGGCGTAACCGTCAAACCGAGGTTGTCTGGGCCGTCAGTGGTGTTCGCCTCTTCGGCCCGTCAAGCTTCAAGCTTCAAGCTTCAAGCGTCAAGCGTCAGCCGGCGCGGATACTATTATCGATCACGCTAGTCGCTACGCCTCCCAATGATCCAATGATTGGCTGTCCTAGTCCAAGCTTGTAAACCACCGGCTGTACCCCGCACCTCCCGAAGCTGTGTTTAACTCTAATGCGCCGTCGTCAAACCGTGTAATTTCGAACATTCGATCGCACTATGGATTGGATGGCCTGTGTCTTAACTTCAGTTTCTTCCCGCAGACCGTTTGGAATTATTTGGTATTTAAAATAACGGTACAGTTTTTCTTCTTTAACGAGGCGAAGTTAGAACTTCAAAGTCCTCTCTACCACTCAACCTCGATATTTACCTATCGTTACCGTACAGCCACTTGCAGTGGCAGTGTCTGTGTTGGCGTCCAGCCCAGGAACGCTTGGGTGCCTTGGTCGGGGAGTGAGCTCGCATAATTGTTTTGAAGGGATACACAAAATCTTTGTGTAAGTGTAAAATTATTTTTGGCACTAAAATTAAAACCGATCTTGTTTTAATTATAACTTTTATTTATACTTCTCCTTCGCTGTATTTTCTTAACTGAAATTGAAGGAATCTCAAAACAGGCAATGCCTTTGAGATCCTATATTTTCTTGTATTATTTTATAAATCATCATAGACTGAAATTAGTTTTATAATAGTCTATTTTACTTGCACAATAATATGTTAAGCTATCTCTAGGTTGTTTTATACTGTATTCATTTAGATGTAAGATTCAGCCCTGGCAGGTAGAATATTTCATTGTTTATTTTTTAATTTAAATTGTCTGATTTAGATGATGTATGTATATTATGTATTATGTAAATAATCAAGAAAATAAATACATTCTTATTCTTACTTTACAAATGTAAGTGTTGACTGCGGAGATCGAACCCGCACCAGTGGAGAGATGAGCTCCGGAGTCACGCACGATTCCAACCCGCCACAGGTTCGCTAAATTTTATATTATTTACTGTCACCATTATATTATATTCATCTCCACTTTCAGGGTTTTCTGTTTCACACCGTGTTGAAAGCTTTCGACCATACACTTCACTTTGCTGCTGGAAACGAATTTTTATCAATCAAAATGTACGAGAATGGAACCCAAAAATATCATATCTAAAGTGTTACACAAGTATTGCCGGCGTGGTGGCTGAGGTGGTAGCGTGCGAGACTTCGGATCCGAAGGTCCCACGTTACCCAACGGTCGGTAGCCCAAGTCGCCACAAAGACTGCAAAGGCCCATGGTAACTAGCGATTTAACTGTATACACACAAAATGAAAACAAACAATCTGGAAATCAACTAACACTAACTGACTATAATTCAAGTTTCGTCAAACCATAATTCACTCAGTTTGAACTTGACGTGTTGAGGTTTCAGCAGGCTAGTAAAAAGGTGAAGTTTGTCTTGTTTAACGAGGTGAAGTTAGGTCTACAAAGTCCTCTCTACCTCGACCTGTACCTAGCGTCACTGTATTAGCCACATTACAAATGTAAGTGGTGACTGCGGGTATCGAACCCGCACCACCGGAGTGATGAGCTCCGGAGTCTCGCGCGATACCAATCCGCCACGGATCTGCCACATCGTTAGTAAGTACTACATTGCAATAGACACAACGCTATGATGTGATGGTTGGTTTTGTATGATTTCAATTGAATAAAACGACTATTTTAAAGGCTAGCTACAAATATATTAAACGTTATTGAACAATTCCTCATACTGTAGGTTTTGTTTCATGGAACTTCCAGTTTCAAAGTAATATATTTCTGCATTGTCTTTAACAGTTTTTTTGTACTGACTACGCCAATGGCATTTTAATGTGTTACTTAACCTAAGGTGTGTGGGCATCACAAAACGCTTTTAGGGAAAGTGGTCCAAACCTTGTGCCTGCGCCGGGAATCGAACCCGCGACCTTGCGCTTTGCAAGCCGTGAATCTACCCACTTAGCCACTGACGCAGGTTAATGTCTTATTTTGTTAATGTCTTACATTTTATTAATGTTCCTTATGTGTTTCCAGTGTAATGTATCAGCCATCGGAATAAAACAATAAATGAACTAAGTCAATTTTAAACTAATCATTATACTAAACTTATTAATAGTTATGGTTTTAAGAAATTTATTTTAATATTCTCAAGGGTTGATAATTTTGATGTCTCTGAGTCATTTTTAATGTAATTTTCAGAGCCTATGATACGTGTCTTGGCTTTATTTTTGAATCAGCTTATACAACTTCTATAAGTATTCACAATACTTACCAAACTGACGAGGAAAAATGTTGCAATTCCACATACCTTGATCCTTCTGAACACAGTCGTCAGTAAAACAACGAGAGACAAGAAGTTTTGTCTTTGGGGTGAGAGGTCACTAGTTCGAAGCCAGCACCAACAAAATACGTATTCCGAACAACCGTGTAGTTTCCACAAAACATAGGTTGAGGAAACGCCAATTTAGTTTCCCTACTGGCGTTTCAAAGACAAGTTAAACACCGGTCTGTGCAGTTTGATAAGTATCGAGAGTTTCGAGGGCTGTCGATCCCCTACATTGACAGGGTAACCGTGGAATTAAACTCCAATCACCGACCTCTTCAGAACGCCAGGTGATGGGAAATTCGCATCAAAAACTCATCACTTCTTATTGGCTTTTAATGACTTATTTTCAAGGATATTTTTTGTGGATCAGACTTCTCCCTACCCCGACGGCATTGTATTAAATTGCGTATTCCATTAAACATCGGAGGGATAATTTTAAAATCGACAAGAAAGACGTGGTGCGATTACTTTGCAATACGTTTTGTAGCGCTTATATTTCAGGAATATTCTGTAGCTTGCAAGATGTTTGTTAAATTAGTTCAAACTCAATCAGTATTAAGGTTGAACGGTTGTTTAATTTTATTAAGAAACAAAAGTTAATTCTAACCTGAATTGAATAATAAGTAATTATTAAAGTATTATTTATCAAGGTGCTAATGAATTCTTTAGGATTCAGTCGCTTTTATCGTTCACTGTGTGTTTTTGTTTTATTTTCTCTGACAAGATGTTTAACTACTTGCTTCTAAGCTTACTCGAGTATCCCTTTTTTACAAGACTATCCTCGGAATTCTTGTTATATTCCTTAAATTGTTTTCTACTAATTTACATGGACATGGATATAAACATACATGTAGATATTGAAATGAATTACACTGGTTCTCTTTGTTTATCTATAATTGTCTCGTCTTATAGATATTCTGTAAATTTTAAAACTTAACGAGAGGTGCCGTAAGACATACTAGTTAAATGCTACCTTAAACCACTCTAGGAAAATATAATTGAGAAATAAAAAATTTTGTAGGACGTCAATACTCAAACTATTAATATTTATTTTTACTCAAATATATGATTTAATTGGCTCAATTCTACATTCGTAACAATTTGAGTCTATGTTTAAATGTGGCCTGACTTTTTAGCTACAACTTGGTTTAACTTACACTAATTGTATCTAACTTCACGCATGTACTTATATACAGGTTGTCACAAAAATGTGAAGCGCGCTATGCAGAACCGGATTCTACATAAAAAAGTAAGTAGAAAATGTTTCGTAACATCTTTTTGATTTCGGCTTAGTTTAGTCGTAGTCCACCATTGCGTAAATGTTTGAAAATAATTAATAACTCAAACCCCTTTTGAGATATTCTTGTGAAACTTGGTACAACCCTTAATTGCTTTCTAATAACATTTTCCAAAATATTTTTATCTAACTTATCCTATTTCAAAATGGTGGCCATTTAAAAATTTCAAAGTAAAATTCCATTTCATTTTGACTTTGAAATTTTTAAATGGCCACCATTTTACAATTTGAAAGTTAGATGAAAATTTGTTTGGAAAATGTTACAAGGAAAACAATTAAGGTTTACACAATTAAGTTTCACAAACCTATCTCAAAAGGCCTTTGAACTATTAGTCATTTTCAAAAATTCACATACATGTGACAGACACCCCGTATAATCTTGTGTCATGTTTTAACTTCAACTTTGTTTACGATAGGTTTAAAAATATTAGCATCAGAAGTTAATAGCACCCTTCTTTGCATTAGAAGTTGCAAGACCAAATCGTAATGAAATATTTTCCATTTGTCTAAGATGCCATCAAGTACAAACTGCTAAGCACGACTACTCAGCTGTAAACAACCAGCTAACCCCAACTCATCGTGCATTTTACTGCGCAGCTAAGTATGCCTATGCCAGCGCTGCACAACATTATACGTGAAAGATATGACTCAATTTTATAAATTGTGCTTAAGCGTCGGTTTCAGAGGGCTGTTAAGCAGTCTGATAATTCAAACTATGGCTGTCTAGCTCGCGACAAGTAATTAAAGGCAGTGTGGTAGTAAGTGGTAACAGCGGTGGCGGGCATAGCGGCGCTCTACAGTGGAGTAAACGGCAGTAATGATGGACAGAAATGCCGAGCATACGAATGTTCCCTCATGGCGACTGCTCTACTTTTATACGCCAATAAAAACTGTATGAGTCGACTATATTCCTGTAGCCTGGTACTTTGATGCGTTGTAGCGCTCTGCGAAACACTGCTTACTTCATACATCAGGAGTTTAACGCTACATTGTTTGTCCCGAGAACCGAAGTCAAACATTTCTATTGAATTTTTTGAAATTATTTTAGCACAGCTTGCGAGAAGTTGTGTCGATATGATTTTTTAATTTATAACCTAAATATTACAACCGAGCAAAAGTATCAAAATTTGTTACGAAATTGAACTTTTTTGGTATAATGTCACCAGTTGATTAAATACCAACTTTGATTAAATACACGGTGGCGACTTGGTTAGGTGTTTAAGAACTGTACCACAAATAATGAAATACGAATTTCTTACTTAAATTTGAATGCGTTGACACTTATTTTGACCTATCCATAAAATCATTATTAAAAAAATGTGGACTGCTTTGCTTTTTAGCCTTAACGGACATAAAACAACTACAAAAAAGAGTGTATCTGAAAATTTCTAGTACTGGCCGTTCAGATGGCAATGCACAACTTTCACGAGGCGAAGTTAGGACTAAAAAGTCCTCTCTACCACTCAACCTCGACCTTTACCTAGCGTCACCGTTTAGTCACATTACAAATTGCAAGTGGTGACTGCGGGGATCGAACCCGCGCCACCGGAGTGATGAGCTCCGGAGTCTTGCGTGATACCAATCCGCCACGGATCCGCTGAAGTCACTAGTCAAGTATATTACGCAGAGTGTCTTAGACCACTTCAAATGTCCATAAAATGATAAACATTAAAATAATGCGATCTAAAAGTAAGGCGGTTGGAGCTGCTTCGTAGGGAGACCTTCTCGTTGCTTAATTTACCCCTGATTTTCATAACTATTACAGAAAACTTAAATAATCAAGACGATTTAAGTGCTCTCAGAAGTGAATATTGAGAAACATTAATCAAGGGTTTGCAGTAGTGGTTGTGAGCTTGAATTTCATCCCATATGCGCAATGTAAAAACATGCATTTTCTTCGGACCCTTAACGCCTGCAGTTTTGTTGGGGTTTTGCGAAACCAATTTTGTTTTATACTGTAATAAACGTTTAAGGGGCTCCGCTGAGCCGAATTCCCATTTTTGCGTTTATACAACCGTGGCATAAATCCAAAAATTGAATAAACTTTGTATTCAAATGTCCTGTTTTCACTAGTAAACTGATAACATTTTCAAAAAGTGGTCAGTGGAGCCACTGTAGTACATTGTTGTTTTTCAAATAAAACTTATTTCTAAAATATATGATGAAAATTGAAAGCGTCTCAAGAAAATGCTTGTTCTTGCATTGCTCTTATGGGACAAAAAACAAAATGGCCGAAAGTACTGTGCACTCTTAACAGATTACGCAACACACCACAACTGACTGGAAGAGTGTAAGAAACAAGACGAGAGCAGCAGAAGCATCTGGAACAGCGACGTAAGTTGTAAGAGGGAACTTGGAAGGGATGTTTATTATAATATTTATCGATCTCGAGCGGGAGTTGGGCAAGTAATAAATCGTCACCGGGTTCCGAACACTGGTAGAGAGGGGGGCAGGGAGGGGACGACTAATTGAAAACCAACACAAAACACAACATCTTGGCTAACTCGTGAATTTGTCATCGGCGAACAAGCGGGGCCGCCTTGCGACCACCATAACTCAGCACAGTCAGCCAGCACTTCCACTTGTACTTCACTACTTCCACTCCAACCTACCTCCAAGTGCTAACCTGATATCTGCTCACTGTCTTATCTACTGTACAGGTTGTCTTATGAGTTGCCCAGAATCCATAAACTTGGTGATCAGCTTAGATCATAATCAGTTTTCACCGGGGACTCTCCGAGTAGAGATTTCTCTAAAGTTTTATTAATCATTTCAACACCTTCGATAGGAAAACCTGGTTCATTCATCAAACCTTTGAAGAATTTCCCTTCAATTGGCTGTGTATAAATAGGTAATTTTTGTGTCATCTGTCATAGTTCGTCATTCTGATTCTCGGCAATGATTGGTCGTCCATTGGTCCAAGTCAGCGGCTGGTCAGGCAGTCATTCAGTGTGCAGCTGTCACTGGCCGTGGACTTGGTTGATTTCTCTTTTTGTTCTTTAATTTCGTAACGTTTTTGTTCATGTTGTAATGTTTTCTAGGCTAACCGTTATGAAACTACAAAGTTTAACGGAGAAGAATGACAAAAATAAAATTTTGATGGGTCAGCTGATTACTTTTAGCCGAGCTTTTTTCCTAATGTTTTGGGTTATGTTTAATGTTACTTTTCACCTGAAGATAGGGTCGGATTCCAAATGTCGGATTGTCGTCGTGTACGTATCGTTCACTCAAAACTATTAAAAACGTCGGTAATCATATTTTAACCTTAGTGGGTGTCTTATTTCTTGACTGGGTAGACTTTCGGGCCGGGTCTGGTTAGTTTGCAAACATACAGTATCACTGTACCACGAGCCAGAGAGCCCTCTTTACAAGAAGGGGCAGTGGGCATGAGTACGGTGTGCCGGGTTGGCTGCAGGTGCCTTGAGGGCAACACGTGATGGTAAGTGGTTCGGACCATTTAAAGTCTCCCAACAGGGGATGCTCCTGGTGGCACACTATCAGGTGTAGAGGAAAGGAAACCTTCAAGGATCTGGATACTAAGTCGGGCCCCTGCTATTGCCCCGACGTCTCGTATGGACGGAAGGCAACGGAGTTCGGCCCGTTCTGAATAGGCAACAGCCACCCTGAACATAGTTAAAGTCCTCAGACGTGAATATCCCACGGAAACGAGAGTTCAAATTCAAAATTCACTATTTAAGATCTTTTTCTGAATGTCTGTCATAAAACCTGTGACCTCTCGTAGCGGAGTGGTTGCATTTGCAACATGTATTAGAGTACAATTTGAAATAAAAGACTCATTAACTGTATAGATTTCCTGCCCGTTTTACGTATCGATCACTGAAAGCTTTGATAACGTATTGTCAGCACTGCTCTGTTAGTTTCATTTATCTTTATAATTTGTTTGGTCTAGTATATCTTTCAGTTTGCCTTGGAATTAGCACTGATTTATCTCTTCAGGAAGGACATATCCAATTATGGCAACATTATGAACCTCCCGTTTCACTTACATACCCAGTCTGCGTAGTCAGTATGACCTTAGATTCACAGACCACGCATCTGCAATCTGCATCAAGTCTCACGCTAGTTGCGGTACGATAGTGAATGTGTATATAACTGCATATGCTCGCGGTGTTCTAGGTTACTGGTGGAGGTGGATACAGTGGATGTGGAGATGTGGAGGAGTGGTATCCTCCTCTGTATGTGAATGGAATGAGCATGTGGATCACGTATGAATGATTCACGAGCCAGTCGTTGTCATCTCTTCTACATTTCTAGCCCCATCAAGCCATGATGGATATGATTCTTGTGACAGATATCTTGTTAGCTATAGCGGTCTCTCTTATGCGACCCTGCTCCCACCTCACCTCTTTCTTCCGTTCCTCCCGCCCTCCCTCGCCCTCACCTTTCACGTCGTCTCGACTCACTTTGTTGACGCTTACCGCCACTAAAATACGACACCCTTACCACTCGTGCGCTTGTGCCTTGTCTCTAGCGATAGAGTGTTCACCTTATTTTACTGCCAGCCGGCTCCCAGTTGAAACCCAATATCTTACGAAATGGTCGAGTAACAAACCAATTACTCATGTAACTGTGATGTTCATGCAAAACACGTCACGCTACACGGTGGTAAATTCTCCTTCCAATCGCAATTTTAAGTGGAAAGATTTAGTACACACTGCGGTGCTGGATTCTTTTGTATTTTATATTCGAATGCGAAATGCGCCTCGGCTGCGAAAAATATGGGAGTTTGTTTTCCAAGCTTGTTTACCGAATAATATATAAACAGCTAACATAAGAACTCGGTGTTGCTATTATTCATACACTATAGTAATTTTGGAATATTACATATTATTTTGCTGGTGTTTTATTTTACCATCTATTGTGGTCTCGACCAATTTCGTTACACGGTTTCAGCCGCCCCTCACTCACAGTTAAAACACAATCTGTTAGAAAGTAAACCACAAATGTTAAGATCGTTAGGTTAATTTTTTTGTGAGTTTGGCATTTAATAAATTGGTCGTGAAAAATTACCTAAACAATGGGAAAAGTTTGTTTTGTAAAAGAAAACAGGCCTTTGAAAATGTGAACCACAATCAAAATCAATAACGGTTTTTTACACACACATACACTTTATATGTCTGGGTGGTTGATAAGTACCGTAACTAACAGCCCAAACACAGTGAAAATTTGAATTTTTGACAATTTAACCTCAAACTGATCCAGCAACGAAACCGTCAGAGGTAGTACAAAGTGTAAAATACAACAGTTGTAGGATATTTGTTTCCACACTAACAAATTTTCGTCAGACTGAATATTTGAGCAACTTTTTTGCCGCTATGATGCAAAATATCGGCTTAGTACAAGGGTAGAAGCCATTATTTTTAGCCGCCAACTTGTCAGAAACTTAATGATTTCAAATTTTTCCCGAAAGCTTCACACCAAGAGCTTCAAAAAGAGTATATGGTTGGGGAGGGGGTTAGCATGCCAGGAAGTGTCTGAACATTTACTCGTTCAATCACCAGTCACCTATACAACCGGCTTTATAGTACTGTATATTAATTATCACTTCCTCATAATGACCATACTTGGATGCGAAAAAATTATCTGGTTAAACTATATCTCCATTGTGTAAACCGGGATGCACAAATGCTACACAATGTGTCAAAAAGAAAGAGAACCGACCGGTTCAAGGCGTCAGGATTAGCACGAGAAGAGACAATTAATACGGAAAGCAAACTATGACAAAGGGGGAAATTGATTGTAGTAAGACTTAAAGGAAACAGTAGCGGGCAGATTAACCGTTTAGCACTAATTAGGTTTGTAGTTGGAGTAGAAGTTAGAGTTGAAGTTGAGCGCTGAGGTGAGGTGAGGTGAGGTTGGAGGTGGTGTCGAGGGGTGAGGGGGTGTGCGAGTGAAGACGCACCGTGAAACCTCGGCCAGGTGTATAAACATAATCTGCCGCCACTGTTGACTGAGGCCCAAGTATTCTAATTAGCAGTGAACAATGTCTTAGAGTCCAAACTGTAGCCAAGTTGCAAGTTGCGTCCGTCTGACGCATGACGGATGTTTGCCTCAGCCACCGACAACGTTAATTGACAAGGATCACTCACGGCACAGTTGTCGCTGTCCGCACAAACTTGTGTCTTCAGCTAGGGAGCGCGGGCCGCCTTCCTTCCGCCTTCCGTACCTGTATCCTTCTTCCTTCGAACCAAGTTACTGGCAAATATAACTATGGTAAACATGTTTTCAAAGGAAAATACAGGGTGTCAGAAAAATGTGAAGCGCGTTATGCAGAACCGGATTCTACATACAAAATTAAGTAGAAAATGTTTGTAACATCTTTTGATTTCGGCTTGGTTTAGCCGTAATCCGCCATTTGTAATTTTTGAAAATAACTAATAATTCAAAAATCCTTAGAGATATTATTGTGAAACTTGGTATGAACCTTATTGTTTTTCTAATATTTCCCAAAAATATTTTGTATCCAACTTATCAAATTTAGATATGGCGGCCATTTAAAGATTCCAATGTCAAATTCCAATAATACTTTGAAATTTTAAAATGGCCGCCATTTTGAAATTCGATAAGTTAGATAAACAATTTTTTGAAAATTTCATTAGGAATACAAGTAGATTTACACTAAGTTTCACAAAAATATCTCAAAGGGTTGTTGCATCATTACGTCTTTTCTTCAAACAATTTACAAAATGGCGGATAGTGGCTAAATTAAGCCGAAATCAAAAAAATGTTACATGACATTTTCGACTTGCTTTTGTACGTAGAATCCGGTTCCACAGCGCGCTATACATTTTTGAGACACTCTGTATATCGTTATATAGATCATATTATATTCTATGGATGAACCTTTATTATTTTTAAACCACGTTTTATCAAAAAGCACTCAGGATTATAAAAATTGTACCTACAGTGTAAAATTTAGTTGTGATAAGGAATACATATAAGTGACAAAAGACCACTGAATGTAAGAGTTTAAAACCAAAACAAAGACATATTGTCGTTAGAGTCTCACAAATGATTTCAAAATTGCTCAGCATTGTTGGTCCGAAAATTATGCAACGAACAGGAGTTAGGAATAATACATCGGGAGCCACATTTTTCCTTTCGAAGAAAAGTTATAGAGGCCTCGCCATTAAACTAGCAGTCAAGCTGTTTAGGTATTTTAAAGACAACTCGATTGAAAAGAAAACTTTACATCTGATGTCGTTTGTTTTAGTAAGGACTTGGGCTTAATAAAAACCATCTTTGACCTCTCTAGTTCTAAAGTTGTTTGTTTTAGAGCATCATGAGGTTGATGTGTATTCCCGTACTCACCTTGTACTATTCTCATCGGATTTTCCCTTTTAGGCTTCCATAAAGTTATCCTCAATAAACTGTTTTTTCTCTCGGCTAAAAACTACAATTTAATATTTGAATGAAAAATGTATGTGGAAAAATTATATAGCAACATTCACTCTTTAACATGACCAGTCTAATCACTTATGGGCAAAATAAGCCCAAAACCCACTGTACGAGGCTAATATTCAAATGTATTAGCTAAAGTAAAGCTTAAGGATACTAGAAGTGAATTGTCTCAAGAAAATGTTGATTTTACATTGCTCTTATGGGACAAAAACAAAATGACCGACAAGTACTGTGCACTCTTAAGAAATCCTCTACGTTTCTCTAAGAAGCTATTTCACAGTCTGAGCAAATCACAACGGCGATGCATTGCCAGTACAGTGGTGAGTCAGGTGAGGTGAGTTGCGAGTTAGGTAGACGCTGTTATTACAAAGTTAGCAAGACTAAATACGGCAGATTGGTCAGAAGATTGTAGCGCCGCACGAGCAGTAGAGTAGGTTCACCGGGCGCATCCCCGTCCCCGTCTTCCACTTGTTATTGTTTGTCTTGCAGATCTTAGTAATTGCCCGTGCTGACTTGGCCTGTCTGAACTTCGCCCGCTAAGATATGGTTCGTTTCTTCCCTAACTCGGCCGTCTGCAACGATCCAACTTTTGTGTTAGCCACAGTTCATAGTCAGGCTCTAACGGTTTCTACTCGGAGCTTTCACTAACTTGCTGCAAGTGCAATTTGTGCAATCCATACTTGTTAAAGTAGGGTTTTTATTGTCTACGCCAATGGCATTTTTACTGTGTTACTTAACCTAGGGTTTGTGGGATCACAAAACGCTTTTGGGCAAAGCGGTCCAAACACTTTGCCTGCGCCGGGAATCGAACCCGCGACCTTGCGTTTTGCAAGCCGTGACTCTACCCACTGAGCCACGGACGCTAACTAATTAATTTGTGTTAATTAGTTTGCGTAATGTTCGCATGTGTCAATCTACAACGTTGACGTTTTTTTCAAATTGTCTTTTTAGCGAACTTTTATTGGAATTCATGCCGTCAGCACTATGAGATGAGAACCGATCCTGACCCCCAAACACGTGTTGAGCACTTTTATCCACCATCCATTTATGTACATATGTATGTATTTTGTATCCTCAAGAGGCTGCATTTTCCGGGGTCCATAAGATTTAGCACACATGTCGCTTTTGTAAAATCTTGGATCGCCCGTAACCCAGAAAAAACATTAGCCTTCCGGAAGTTTCCTTCGGGTGGGAGTTTACACCAAAAAGGTTTTCTAATGTTTAAAACAATAAACTTCTTTTCGATTACACTTAAAATAAATATGTAGTTTAATAGTATCCATAAATAAACGAAAAAAAGAAAATTCATTGAATCGTTTCAAAATCATTAACAGTGAATGAGTAGTCCGATTTGAATGATATTTGAAACACGTTTCGCTTACATGGTAAAAAGTGCCACATAGGTCAAAATATGCCAGTAAAGGCCACGCAAGTGTAAGGCCGAAGCCCAAAGCGAGACTTTGAACATGGCACGTAAAACTGAGGCGGAATGCTGAAGTGAGGCTATTAGCGTGGCGAACTCAAGTTACAATTAGCAAATTAGAATAACGAATTGCAAAGGTCATTCGCTCCACTCATGCCAGCAGCACTTAAGCTGCGTGTCGGCGTGGTTTTAAGGGTATTTGAATCCATGGCGATTGCTTATCAACAGAATATCAGCATGCTCTGAAAGAGTGCCCTTACATTGGATATATTAAAAATTCCACAAACAAAGCCGAAATCAAACGTTGATTAGATCAAGTTTTAGGCACTCAACGACACGCTGCAGTTCAAATTCTCTATTGAATCAAAGCTGATGATTATCAACAGGCTCCCAGTGTAACTCAACACTCTGCTGGGACAACAATGCCCGTGCTGGTGAAATATCTAACATTTAATGCCGTTGAGTGAGGATAAATAATAAGTAAATATGACGTCAATTAGGTCGTATTTTTGGCCCGGCAGTATAGACGGGAGTTTCCCAGCGGGCGGTCTTTCTTCGCGGGACGATAGTCTAACTCACTTCCAATGCGGCGAGACGTTCCTAATGGGCTAATCACTTGTTGGATACGAAACGTAACGATCTCCTGAACTGTCCACATTTCCAGCATTCGCTATATCATGCATATGCGTGGATTTAGTGGTAAAATGTGTGGACTTTGAACTTTGAAATACAGTATGCGCCAAAATAAACAATACTGAAACTTAATCGGCTGTTTTTGCTTTGTCGATCAATTGTGACAACTTTTTATTGGTGACAACTTGTGACAACTTTTGACAACGTTGGAATAGTCTTAGGTTAGATCTTAAGTTAAGATATTAATTAAATGTAGTTCCTAGATTAGTGTAGTCCTCTGAAGACGGGTGGAGTTTTTAACTACCCGAAACGTTAGGAGTAGTTTTTCTCCGGAAGTGGCAGGAAAAGTCCGTTTCTCTCCTTTTACTAAATTGCTCTCCGCCACTATTATGAACTTTCAAACTAACTTTTGATTGTTGCAACGTATTTATGACTGTTACTTATTTAATTTTTTAGGTTACCTTTGCTGATATGGTGCTAACTACTGCAGAGAAAGACTTTATCGTGTACCATTAGCGGATCCGTGGCGGAATGCTCATCACTCCGGTGGCGTGGGTTCGATCGCCGCAGTGACCACATACAATTTGTAATGTGACTAATACGGTGACGCTAGGTAAAGGTCGAGGTTGAGTGGTAGAGAGGACTTTGTAATCCTAACTTCATCTCGCTAAACAAGACAAACTTTACCTTTATGTTTGCATAACAATAAACCTTCAGACGACTCAACAACCAATCAATCCACACATTTGTTATTTATAAATAACTATTATATTAACATAGAAATCTATGTACTTTTCTACCTGTTATTGTATTTAAAACTTAATAACGTTTCGAGTTACTCCTCTCTTTATCAAGTGAAAGAGATGTAGGCTGACTAACTATATCCTATTCCAATACAAATTCACTATTCTATTTTGTATACTAAAATATATTGAACTTCTAGATAACTTGAAACAAGAAGTGTTTTCGGATCTAAATTTAAAAATATCTCTTGAAGAAGGCCTTCTACTCCACACACGAACACATGATGGAAGAAATACGTCAAGATTAGCTTTGTTTTCCTGGGTATATTTGTTGATGTGTTCTTTTTCCTATGTTTTTTGTTCCTTTGCATCTAGTACGCCATGGATTAAATCATTCTTTCTTTCATTCAAATCCTGAAAACTAGAACACTTTACTTTAAAACAAATAAAATGTGATAATGTGTACTAGAATTTTAGAATTAGAATATGGTTTAAGCTAGTTTTTACTTGATAACGAAAGGAGTTTTCATACCTCTCGAAACGTTGTGTAGTTTGGTACAAAAGTATTCAAAGTTCACAATAACCGGTAGATGAAAAAATCTGTTTTGGATGAAACCACTGAAATATAATATATTTTAATAATATGAAATACATAACAAAACATTTCGTCTACACTATGGTAGACAACTTGAGTTGCGGAGACAAAGACGAGTAAAAAATTAATGAACGTTCTGTAGAAATATAAAATGTATGGAGAGTATAAAAAAATTCAACGATAAAATAATTTAAGTAAATATTTATTCTATTGTTTATGACATTAATTCATTCTTGTATTAACATTGAATAATTTTGATTTAAAATTATTTTATTTTTGAATTTGTTTATACTCCCTATAAATTGTATTTTTTTACATTTTATAGCCTACATCAATCGAAACGTTTTGTCATATATTTTCTATAATTAATACGTATATTTTAGCTGATTCATCCAAAAAATAATCTTTCACTATGACTATTCACTCAAGCTTAAATTTGAAAAAATAACCAGTAGAAATTGCATCGAATTTTATGTTAGTGTAATAACATCAGCATAGTGAATTTTCAACAATTTAGTAAAACAACTAACAACCTTGTCACTTCACAATTATCTCATGAATTATCACTCATAGCAATCCGATACGAGTGAAATACAACTGAAACATTTTCAGCGAGCAAATCGTAATTGTCATTGTAACGTATCCTCGAGGCATAATTCAATCAACATTTACGCTACGACATAATGCAGCAAAATAAAACAGATATGCATTATTGCTTTCTAGCGACATTAAACAAAACAATGTTTAAATTATGTTTACAGTGCATGCGATGCGATGTGATGCGATGTTTGAATATGCGACTCCCCGCTTTATGTTTTAAATTTCCTTTACAGTTTATCCCCAGCTTATTCGTTACAATATGTCGTTTCTTACTGTCTCGTAAAATGCTTTCATAAATATCTTGAATCCTAGTTGTTATGTGAGTATACTAAGCAAATTTTCTTTGAAAACATACCTATTTATTTCCTTGGACAAAGAGAAGGAAACGTCGTTTAGAAAGGTGCGGTTTGCAGTTTTGTGCTTATGTTCAAAAATTATCTAGGTTAAAGGTAAAGGTTAGTTTGTCTTGTTTTAAGAGGCAAGGTTAGGTCTAAAAAGTCCTCTCTACCACTCAACCTCGACCTTTACCTAGCGTCACCGTATAGTCACATTACAAATTGTAAGTGGTGACTACGGGGATCGAACCCGCGCCACCGGAGTGATGAGCTCCGGAGTCGCGCGCGATATCAATACGCTACGGATCCGCTAATAGGTTAAGTTTGTTTACCAGCTAGACCGGATCATTCGTTTCAAAATGGTCGTTTCAATTGTTTTACCTATAAATTTGTAGGTTTACCATAAACGAATACAAAGTTCACCCTGTGTAGTAGTTTTTTACGTTTTCAATCGATCAGACCCGTTGCTCTAGAATCTACCGTTTTAAAGTTATTTCAGTTTAATAATTTAGTCAGAATTTCTTCATTCTGTGTCATTCAGAGCACTGGGCAGGAATTATTTTAAATTTATTTCTAAACTAATTAGTCTAATTAATCAGCCTAGGTTGCCTTGGATATAGAAAGTAAACAACTGTCTTATTTCAAAACAAATACAACTATTAACAGCTGTTGTTTGTTTACTATACAAACCATACATTAAATAAATAAGGCGAATATTAAAAAGAAAATTTAAAAATGACTAATAGTGTATAAAAGAATTGTGTCGAATTCAAAATAGATAAATGAAATCTTTTCTGTTTTATTGAAATTCGCTAAGATTCACCGCAGCGCTTTTGGCTAAGTGTCCTTTATTGTTTGAAGGATTTGTTTTATGTTTTACCTGTCCTTTGTTCGAAGTAGAATGTGTCTAAAAGAATTAAATTGAGATATCAAATATATTGCTTCTTTTTTAAAATCTTAAATTTGATTCTATTAGAATCGGGTCAGACTTTTACGGTTATAATACAAAAGCTTGAGAACAACATTGACAAACCCCATAGGCTTCAAATTTCTGCCACGCTACCCCAAATATGGGTCCAAAATAATTTCATATATTTAAAAAAAGTCCGAATTAATACAAACTTTGTTAAAGGAGCATCAGCTATTGCAGAGAGCTTGTTACTCCGTTAGTGATTTTGTGTCTTAAATAATAGGCTAGGTCTAAAGTACAAAACAGTTTGTATACAAAATATTTTTGTATGCTCATTTATAATTATGCTTTAACTAAGTCACTTATATAGTTTAATACATATAACTAATTTGAAGACTTAATGTACATATTTATTGTCAATCTACAAATATAGAATTTTGATTACTTTTACAAGGTGGTACAACTTGATCTAGTTTAATGCAATTATGGGCTTATTTAAAAAAGATATTTAAATACATTGTAGCAATCGTCCCTGCGTTATTACCGGTACCTCTTGATATCCTAGCTATTCAGTTGGGGTTTGAAATCAATTTTATTACAAACCTTTGTAAAGTGTCTCTCGAACACTTGTTTAGTCACCTGTTGTTTAAATGTGTAATACATTGTATCATCAAGTAGATTTAAAACTAATTTAAATACACAACGTTTATTGGAATATAAGCCTAGTTTCTCACAAAACTAATCTAGCTGAATATTAATTTAGTTTCATCAGACCTTCGTCGTTGTACTATGGAACACCTTTTACCCGAGAAATTAACGATATGTGGCCTTAAAACTTAGGTGATTTATGCAGTCACACAGTCTTACCTGGGCACTATAAATAAGCATTGGCGAACAGTGATAGTAAAGTTTTAGCATGACAAAATTACACATGTATGTTTTTTCAGCTGTATTACATATCTACTTTATCTTGAACTGAAAGGAATTTCAACCCTAATAAACTACCAGCCCTGAGCGTCATTAACATTACAGCTTAAGTACGTCTGCCCCAGTAATAAACACGAATTTACGAGTCGACTTTGTCGGGGTCTTTTAAATTTAATATTCTTCGATCCGGGAAACGATCGGATTTATACCCGAGACGAAATCGAAGGAATGCCGAACGACACGATGAGTCGTAGAACACCGTGTAAACGACATCGGCGAGCGGTGCCCGGTCGAAGGTGAGCTGGGCGCTCCTAGCATAAATATCGGCAATCGTAAACCCTTAGCCGAACCTCGTCCTCGTCTTTGATGCCGCCGAAATCGAAATATTTTCAGACGACTTCATTATATCCGCTTTATGACGGGCCGGGCCGGGGCCGGGGACAGCACGGTGCGCTTGTCGCGAAGCGTAGGTGGCTGTCGTAGATGTGATAGACCGATACCTCCTGGTTTATGACGGTCTGGTAGCCGTGTTCTCCAGGACAAACCTTCCCGACGAAACCGAAAAAACGACAGAATCGTAAAACCGGTCCAAAATGCCTTAAAACATTTTCAGAGTCCACTTTAGGGGCGTAATTGGTTAAACCCTTAATTGAAGTTTCACTACCATAGCTTCAGCCGATTTTGGTTACAAGCGGTCTAATATGTCGTAAAAACGTGTTTAGTGCACACTTTGATCGCTCAGTATTTGTTTTGTGGACGTTTTTAAATACAACAAATAGCTAAAAACACATTGCGTAGTGGGTTCCTTAAACGAAGTTTCACTACCATAGCTTCAACTGATTTTAGATATTAACGGTACAATGTGCCTTAAAAACGTGTTCAATGCCTATTGCCTATTTTGGTCCCTCGCCATTTATTTTTTGGATGATTTATGGGTACAAAATATAGCTAAGGACACACTCCGCAATGGGCTAAACCCTTATACGAGGTTTCATTGCCATAGCTTCTGCAGATTTTGAGTTATATGGGGTCCAAGATGCAGACGTTACAGACGGACAGGAATTATTTTGACGCCAGTTTCGGTCTTTTGGACGTAACCCAAACAGTTTCTTAGTAATCCTTTAAAATGTTTGTTTTCATTTTAAATGAAAAGTAAAAACGCATTAGTTCATTGAGAATTAATACCTCTGCCAGAAGGTCATCGATGCACCCCGAGATACGAACGCGCATGTTCGCTTCGTTTTCACAAACATAAACGTCAGTATCACACAATTTGTTTGTAGACAATGTTACATTAAAGTACACGAACCAATACCAGCTCGCTGTGCTAAAAAAGGCAAATTTTGTCTTGTTTAACGACGCAAAGTTAGGACTACAAAGTCCTCTCTACCACTCAACCTCGACCTTTACCTAGCGTTACCGTATCGTCACATTACAAATGTAAGTGGTGACTGCGGGGATCGTAGCGATCAGCTCCGAAGTCGCGCACGATTCCAACCCGCTACGGGTTCTAAAACGTCCGGTTGCTGACCCAAAACAATGAACGTATGATGAGAGAAATTGATACCTTTATCAAATAGAACAGCAATAAGTTACACATTATTAACGCCTTTTCAAAAACTCAATAACGCACAGTAAACTCAATGAAGCACAATAACCCTCCCCCGATAGACTTCAGACTTGTCAATTAAATTACTACTATTGAAGAAGAAGACTTTAAAGGCCTATTTAATACGCATACAAGTCTTGCTTATGAAAAGTTCAAGATAAGTGATTTTTAAACTTTAAGTTTTTATAAGTTTGGTGTGTACATTGAGTTACCTGTGCAGGTTTCCATAAAATATTCACTATTTATTCAAGGATTATAATGTGGGCAGGAAGCACAAGTCGATACAACGTTGGAAAGATCCGTTCCTGTTCAAAAGGAATAATAAGTCTTTGAAAAATGAAGGTGAAAGTCAGTTTTCTGTAATCCTCATGACATTATTTGTGTGTCCGTAGATTCTATAAAGTATTATCGTTGTTCATTCTAAATGACCCTTCAATTTTCAGCTAAACATAAAATAAATTGAAATTGCAACTTACTCAACTGTAGAACCAGCACAGCACCTTCTTATTTCCGTTTTCATTTTGTCAAGGTCTAAAACAGTAAATAAACACAAAACATTAAAATCTAAAAAAAAAAAAAACAGAGACACACTCGACGAAACAAGTACAGAACAATAGCGGGTGATTACATGCGCACGGGCTAGCAATTTCTATTTTATGAACATAACAGAATCCAAGCAAAAATCAAGCACAACTAGAAGAAAATAATACAATTGAATATTTAAAAACAAATCAATACCCAACGAAGATAATTAATGAAGCTAAACGTAAATGTAATAAAAGGAGAAACATCCACCAAGAAGATGAAACTAAAACAATAGGAACTGTAGTACTCCCTTACGTTAGTGGCTTATCAGATCAAATTCGAAAAGTTAATTCTAAATTTAATATAAGAACATCATTTAAATCCCAAAACACTTTAAAACGTCAGTTAACAAAATTAAAACCTAAAACCTTAATCAAGAAACTAAAAACTCTGTATACAAAATTGACAGTGAGTGTAAAAAACATACTTAAAACACGAATCAAAGAACATATATACAATTATGAAATAAAAAACTATGAAAAATCAAAATTAGTCGAACACGCTCTGTCTGAAAACTTTTCTATAAAATTTGAATCGTAAACTTTAGTTTTTAAAGAACCTTCCTGGGCTAAAAGAATCCAAATTGAAAGTGCTTGCATGAGTGTGTTTAAAAGAAATTGCATATCTCAACCTTTTCTAAACTTTATTAATATATTCATACCAATAGTGAAAGATCAAATTGAAGAAAAGTTAGAAACTCAAAGAAAATTTTCGACTGATAGTATATACAATATTATATCTAAATTTAGAGATTTTATTTTTTTTGGTGTAGGCCTACATATTTTTGGGGTTTTTGATATTCAACTTAGTTACACAGATGATTGTCTTTTGTTATTAAACTGAAGATGTCTTAGCCGGCGAAAGGTAGCTCTTTCAATAAAAATTAAGTGAAAAGTTTAAAAATGTCTGATTTAATAATAACAGAATCCACCGGATTCTTATCATATTAAATAAATTGTAAGAGAACCGTAAAAGTAGGTAAAGTACAAACGATCACTCAAGTTGACTACGAAAAATAAATGAATTATAAATGGCGGCCTAAAAATATTACAGTAAGTAAAAGAAATCATTATGAGGCTATTCCAACTATTTGAGAGTAGTATTAGCTTTGCAAATGGTACACACTGAACTCATTAGAATATATTTATATCGTATCAATTTTTATTTTGAAAAGAGAAAACATTGAACATTGTGCAAAACCCTCTACTTTGGCAGAAAAGACTGCCTTGTACGGGGCTGCACAAACAAATAATTAATAAAAAAAGGAGCAGGAGTTGTGAGCAAAAGTAAATTGTTTTCGAAAATACCCATAAAATATTAGTGAAAGACAGTGTCATGTAAGTCCCAATTACAGTGCCCTGGATCTGTAAATAATTTGTATCTAGAAACTTAAAGTTATTAAGTGTTAGGACTAGTTCGATCAAATAAAGAATAAAGTTAGTACTGGACTTTGAACCTGCAGGCTTGGAGTTGAGAGAAGCTTCTATTCCATCTGCATGGGGTATATTAGTGTATACAGATTGCATCTCAATTGTAGCCATTAGGGAGTCTGAAGGCAGTGGTGTCCGTTTTATTTCTGAAATATTTTCTAAGAATTGATTTGTATCTTTAATGTAGGAACGCAAATCCTTAACTAGTGGTTGAAATATGTCATCAACATCAGCCGAAATTCTTTCCGTGGGGCAACCATCGCTAGACGCTATAGGCCGACCAGGGGGAGGACGAGAAGGTTTGTGCATTTTTGGTAACGTGTAAAAACATGTGTTCTGGGATATTTTGGAGTTAAAACATTAATAGTTTTTTATTTAATCCTTCTTTGGATCCGTTGGCAATTAGATAGTTTCTTATTATTTTATTATGCTCAATCGTGGGTCAGACGTGATCTTTTAGTAGTCTTTCGGCTTCTTCGATATAATCCGCTGTGTTGAGGATAACAATGGAGTTTCCCTTATCAGCTGGCAGTATTATCTTTGTGGTATTTTAATGAACTTATTGATTTCCTTTCATTAAGAGTTAAATTTGGAATTGTCATTAAATCGTCAGTAAAGAAAGGTTCCGATATGTTAGAAAGTAAAACATTCACAAATTGTTAAATTGGATGGCTGGGGAACAGATCAGGAGGCTCAAAAGAAGGGTTTGCATTAAACTTCATCAGGAATATTGCCGGTAAGAATTTGTGCAGTGTTTGGTAAAATATTTTTGAAAAAAATATTTAAGTCTGATGTTACGGGGAAAGTATATTATATTTTCATAAAATTCTCTTATCTTCCCCTTCTAGCCGTGTTTCTAAACGAGCACTTATTAAGTGTGGATACAGCGTACAAGACTGGCATACCCCGTTGTCGAAGTGCTACCTAAAAATGCTTTCAAGACTCGGACAGGTTTAATGCAGAAATGTGTCACGACTAATTAAGTCCGACAGAAAACAGTGCTTAGGAACAATAATATTAAATAATTACCATACAAGACACGGAACAAAGGGCTGTATGTGCTCACTGCTCAGTGCTCAGTGCTCATACGACGACGAAAAAGTGCCCCCATTCAACCTAATGAGCGACTACACTGGGAAAACAGAGTAAAAGGTGTCGCGCACCCAGATTAAATCACCCGTTTGTACATACAACCCTGTGTACGAGATACACTAGGGGTGTAGGGGTGTAGGGGTGTAGGGTGGGTCTCCGGGAAAGTATAAAGGCGGCCAGTGTTATTGAGTTACACTCGTAATTGGTGTATTTCTGGTCTCGGTGGTCTTCCCAAAGCTTGTTCTTTGTACTCGGCAAATACTGGTCGATACAGTACCGTTTTCTGAGGCCATCCAGCCTCTATCACCGAATGCCCTCCTTAGAGTACAAACATGATCGAATGTGCATGAGGGAACTCAAAATCCACGGGCAGTGACAGATACACACTGTCTGGCCGGACAGCCTCTTGGCTAGCTCGGAGCCGTGAATGACCAATCACCCCTGTGAATCAGACTGACAAACAATAACCAAAAACATAAAAATACCTTGAATTTATATAAAATACCTATTTATGCACAGTCAGTGGAAGAGAAATTCTTAAGAATTTGATGAAGGAATCAGGTTTTCCGAACAAAGAAGTTAACTAACCTTTCAACAAACCCACGCGGTGAGTCACGAAAGGTAATAATAAATAAATAAAATACATAAATAGTTATTTTTATGTTCTTGGTTACGGTTGGTCAGTCTGATCCATGGCTGTGATTGGTCGTTGAAGGGGCTGTTTAGCGGCTGTCCAGGTAGTCAGTCTCTTCAAACATAAGTTAGGATATGTCATCAAAGCAATATGTAAAAAACAATACAACCGCTGTTACAGTAAAAAAACCAACTTATAATCAACACGTTTTTAAACAAAACCATCCCAATCTACGGCACTAACATTTTTCTTATTGAGCCACACACCATCATTAGGTCGGTGTCTTAAGCAATCATTCACTTTGCAGTTACAACTGCCTCGTCGCTTAAGTCTGAACACGCAATTGCAAAAATCCGTCACGTTGTAACGATGCTCGTAGCTCGTACAGTGTGTGATACGTGACGGACAGGCGGTGTGAAAAGGCTTAATTACCCAATGCCGTTATCTCAACTCCGGCCGCCACTAATTTACAATTTGTTTTTCCCTCTGAGGTGACTTTGTTTTCCAATTTGCTCACAGAATCGGTTACACGCGGGCCTGGGTTTTCCACGTGTTCGTTTCCCTCATTTACATTTCGCTTCTGAACCTCTATTTAATCATCTCGTGATGAAGGGATTTCTAATCACACTTCAGTTTGTGTTTAGGATCGACACTCCCACTCCCGGGCTAGTTGCTGTTCGTTCCTACAAACCGGCTATTTCCTGTAATCTAGTTCTTCCGGTTCACACTGCGTCCAAACTTCATAATTAGGTTGAGATATTTCGGCCTCGCTGTAGGGTTTCAGCCAATCAGTGAGTGAAGATGGTACTCTACAGCGAGGCTGAAATATCTCAACCTAATTATGACGTTAGGACCACGCCACTACCGGAAGAACTATATTATAGTTGTGACACCGGCCGCGAAAGCCGAAAAGTTAAGTCGACTATTTCCTTTTGGAAATCTTTTGGTTGTGGCAATTTTAACAAAAGATAGCTTTTAAAACAAAAGTCGTTGGCAATCTACTTTGTTTACGTTTACACACAACTTGCAATACCACTCTATAATATGGAATATTGAAGACTTTAAAATCAAAAAGGCTGTTCTTTTTCCGTTATTTAATATATTTAACAATCATTTATACTGATTATACAATAATTGACTAGTTGTTGAAAATTCATAATGCCGGTGTTATTACATTAACATAGAAATAGTTGCACTTTTCTACCGGTTATTTTGTTTAAAACTACACAACGTTTCGATATATATGAAAACTCCTCTCGTTATCAAGCGAACCCTAGCCAAAATCATATTCTAATTCTATAAAGTAGAATACAAGAATTCTGTGTGCGAAATTTATATTTACAAACAACAACTTTAACAATAAACCATTTGCTCGATTGAACATTTTGTTCTGCCTCCTTGTGGGCTTTAACCCTTAGTGGACCCGTGGCAGGTTGGTATCGTGCCCGACTCTAGAGCTCATCACTACGCTGGCGCGGGTTCGATCCCGCAGTCACCACTTATATGTAAAGTGACAATGCGGTAACGCTAGGGAAAGGTCGATTATGAGTGGTAGAGAGGACTTTGTGGGCCTAACTTCGCCTCGTTAAACAAGACAAGGTTTATCTTCTACCGTAGACTATCTTCTGTAATAATCTTGCCTGAAAGCCTTTAGTACCTTTTTCAATGGTTGTAATAAGCGTTTTGATAGTTTTTGAAGGACTATTGCCAGTTATTTATAACAATTTAAAATTCATGTCCTCATAATTTCGAAGTCAATTATTTTATCTTATATTTTGCAAACGCTATGAAACCATCCGGAACCTTTTGCCAACCTGAAGAACTCATTAAGGCTAGTGTAAAAAGGCTACGTGGACAAGTTTTCTGTGGAAAATTAGACGTGTTATTTCATAAATAAAAAAACAATTTCCCTCGACTAACTGAGGATTGAGGACTCAGTGTGAAGAATGAATGCGCCAGATGTTATCAACAAATGATGGTATTGCGCCACCGACCAGTGTTGGGATTTACATAAACAATACTACAACTATATCGTAGCGTATAAATCATACATATCATTGGTGACGTACGACCTAGGCCAGTAAATGTTGTTATGCGGCACACCGTCACATCATGTACTGTACTTGTACTGCACTGAGTAGCCTACATTACAGTGCGCCCAAACTAGCTTTGCTTCATAGAGCCGCAATCAGTTACCAGTTGATTAATATGTGTACCGTTAGTATAACTAATAGTTGTTGTGTAAGAGTGTATTGGGTGGGTTTAATTTATTTATTTCGTTTGTGGAAGACTGACCCAGACAATTAATCTTGTAGCACGACGTACTAGATTATAATAATATAATTATTTTTTCATTTTCTATTCACGTTTTCAAAATACACATAAAATTTATATAGTACATGTTTTATTACATCTACATACAGTTATCATGTAACACAATTAAATTGAAGGATATAAAGTCTCTTTCAATTATTCAGCACTGAGATTTCTTCCAAAGTCTGGTAAAATTAAATAATTCTGGGATGGAAAGTTCGAAACATAAATTAATTTAACTAAATGAAATATAAAATAGAAATAATCAAAACAAATATAAGAACAATGTTTGCAATGTATACAGTTTTGATCATAAAACAAGACGAATGTACGATTAAGAATACATACATATAAGTTAAGAGAAATTAAAACAAGACCGATTTAGGACAAATACTAAGATAACTCAAGACCTAACCTCAATATGTTTTAAATAATTATATTCAATGATAAGTTGGCGAATCGCACTTTGAAAGTGTTTTTACAACCTACAGGCTAAAAAGTGAAATTAGTTTTATATTTCTTACAGCAAAATAAAAATACAATAATTTAGGAGTCATTTGGACCAACTCATAAGTGTATTTTTGTATTGTTTTACTTTCTACGTTTTCTGTTCAAAGTTCTGTGCGTGTAGAGCACATATACAGGGTGTCGGTGAACTCTCTGAACATACTTTGTAGAAATGTTCCTTGGGTCAAAACAATAATATTTTACCGTATAAGCAGGGGTCTTCGGCGCTTCGTTGTCCGTCTTAGTCCGAGACTCTCTGTGTGGATGTGTTTAAAACAAAACAATAAAACAAATACATTGATTTTCACAAACCTTTGGTCAAAATTTAAAATGCCACTTTCTAGTTAGGAAAAAATATTATTTAATTTAACTTTCAAATTTCAAAATGGTGGCCGTTTAAAATGTTTAAAGTTGAATAACTCAAAAACTAGTACTTATACAACAAACTTATAGGAACAATTTATTACTTTTAGTGTCTTTATTTATATTTCTTAAAATTTATAAACTTTGCAAATTTAATGAGAAATAACAAAGTTATTGCAATTTCTGCCTTACCGGTCTATGTCCACCGTGCGTTCCTCCAGTCAGCTAACGCAACAACAATGGAACTGACTACATTATTTTGATTCAGGAGTTTGTTAAATTCGTTTGGACATCTCTACAATCAATAATTAGTCTTTCTGGTTATGATTTGGTGTAAATCAGTGCATAAGTTTTAATGGCATAATTATTTTAGTAAAAAACACATGCACACAGACAGACGGACAACGAAGCGCCGGATACCCCTGTTTATATGGTAAAATATTATGGTTTTGACTTAAGGAACATGTCTATAAAGTATGTCCAGAGAGTTCACCGACACCCTGTATATATAAATTATCTTTAATACATATTTTCATTAAAAACCATTCAAAGTGCTACTTTAATGTTAAAATTTTATTTACGAACATTTTGTCATAATTTTTGAAAAGACTTGAATCATACAGCTCTACTAGCATGTATTTCCAATATTTAAAGACATTTTTACTGTCGCTGGGTTTGCGATCAAACCGTTACTAATTTTGCGTAACTACACTGTATGTAGTTGTAACTACTGTACCAGTTAGTGCGTGTCCCCAGTAGTGCGAGATTCGTCGTCCGAGTCCGGGTGAGATCATTTCAATTAATAATTACCTACCACATTTCTATGTTTTCAGCTATTTGTTTTTTTCAGCTATTTCTTTTATGTTAAGGCTAACATTTAATTTTCTTCCTATAACGTGTCCTCATTTTACTCGGTTATATTTTTAATTGTATTTTTGACAAGCTGTCAATTATTATGATGTAGCGGTATTTTTAAATATTGGTTGGAATAGTCTTAGGTTAGATCTTAAGTTAAGATATTAATTAAATGTAGTTCCTAGATTAGTGTAGTCCTCTGAAGACGGGTGGAGTTTTTAACTGCCCGAAACGTTAGGAGTAGTTCTTCTCCGGAAGTGGCAGGAAAAGTCCGATTCTTTCTTTTTACTAAATTGCTCTCCGCCACAATTACGAGTATGAAGGTTCAAACTAACATACACTGTAGGGTATTTTATGTTAAAAATCATAACGACAACATTAATGAATGTATGCATTATGCGTATTTTGTTACTGTTAGTTAAATTTAGTTAAACTTGTTTTCCACCTGATCTATCGTATTCGAACATAGACCAGACGTACTTTGAGGCATTTATAGAGAAAGAGGTGCAGATCGTAACGTAACGGTGGTGAGGCCGAAATGCTCTGTAGCGAACATAATGTTCTGACCTAATGCCACCTATAACACAGACCCTTAATGTTTGACTAGATAGTAATACGTCAAGGCAATTAATCCCTTTATGTTTATACGCCCTGATACTGTCCTAATCAACTACACTGTCCCCTAATACTAATCGATACTAACCTTGTGTAAAACTCCCCCGCTGGTTATTAGCGAGTAATGTCACTTATCATTTATGGTTCATAATTTTGTAGGTACTTTGATTTCTTCATCGCTTTATCATTTATGGCGGTATTTACCTTTTGACGACGCAATTTCCGCTTTACGACTCTCCGGTAGGACAGTTTTCTCCGCAAATCCATACCGTACTTTACATTCTCAATACGTCTTGTATTCTATAGTAAACCCGTTAAGTGAATAGTGTGTTTATTTATACATTATACGAGATATAACCGTATAACTTGTCTACTATATACGTAGACATAACTAAAAGTAAACTCAACCGACGACACCACCTGAAGGCTATGTCCAACCCACCGAAAGCCGTAAGGTTCACCAATTAAGTACATTCACCTCCGCCGTCCATTCGGTGAAGATAAATTATCATTTTTCGCCATCAAAAGTCTCCTAAAACTTGAAGCACTTATTTACACGTGCCGTATCCGGTATCAGATGGGGAGCGCAGGACTGCGAGCGCGGTGCCGCGGTGCTTGTGAAGTTGCGGCACGTCAGTGCGGGATCAGTGAAGACATCTCGCTCGTTCCGTCACCGGTCAAGGATCGAGCATCGGAAGCCGTCCACGTACCGAAACTCTACGTAACATAAGAATCCATTATTTACCGGAGATTTTAACAATGGCCGAGCCGTAACGCGGTTCCGTGGTTCCGAGTTTGACATAGTGGCGACGTGGGGATTCGCACACCGCCGGAATACCGAGGCCCGCTGCCCGCCGCTCACCGCCGATCCCGCTTTTGATTAGACATTACCGGATTTACTCGGGCATACAAATAAGCTACTTTCTACGACCCGGCTCGCGTTACACCACTATATCGTCCGCATTGTGGACGGAAACTTTAATTAGAGTTTTGAGTTTATCGTGTTTGTTAAGGCGGGGGCATAGGGCAGTCAGATGACGGTCGACGGTAGATGGTATCTGCGTGGTGGGACGTGCAAGTGAGCTACCACTTCATTCAGCTCTGTACCCGTGTACCCGGGAGTTACAGCGGACTCTTGAACCTGGCTGCTCGCTCACTGACTCTACGAACCCTTCACCCCCTGTATCTACGGCATGTCAACCCTTATCTCGCTCCGACCACTATCTCTGCGCCATCTCTCACGAACTGGAGCTTACTCTGAAATATAGCACGGTTACTCGCCACAGGACCATATGTGGATGTGGTTCGTTGGGATTATTTCTTGTACAGTAAACTGAATCTCAGGGTACTGAGTACGTAGGTCACGCTCACGTCATTAACCATGACAGTTCAAGAGGATTCCTAAGGATTAGGACCAATATATTTAGTTAAATTCATATTGAAGCAACCTTTTCATCTGTATAGTTCTACAGACCAATACGTATTCAACAAATTCAACTTCAATTCAAATTTAAACTTGAAAATAATAACTTGTACAACTTGTGATTAACTCGTGTCATAGCTGTTGTTGCGGATCGTTACAGTTACTATTCTTATATTTTACAATTGTTACAAAGTTCTTATATGGATCATCATGGACCATTCTTATATGGACATATTGAACTATGTTAATATCTTGCACAGTTAAGCTTTATTACCTTCCAAGCTTATCTGACAGTCAGGAAGGTAAGACTTATTTATATTTCTCATACAAAATACAATAAGGTACTAATTTGTTTTGAAAAATTAATACAATGTCAACATTGCATTATTCGTGCATGGACAAATAACCCTCGGTATTGGTAATTTAGTGGCTAAGGTTGATTTTTGTCAAAATGTTTTGAAGATGTTTTTAAGACCTTCTGCTTATATAAAAAAGGAAAGGTATCCAAATATGTCAAAGCAATGGTTGATTAAATATGAGCTTATGATAACTCTCACTTTTTTATGTTCAACTAATTAGACGGATTGGAAATTTGCTGCTTCCAAGGGGCCTCCCGAATAGCCAATAGCCTGTCGGCCCTCTCTGGCGGCACCAATGCACATGGGTATATTAGAACAATAATAAGAGCCTAGTAGACAACAATGTTTACTCTAGGGTTTTGCGGCCAGTGTCAGAAATATAATCTAGTCAAAACATCATTATAATTAGCTTGAAATATTTTGGTCTCGCTGTGGAGTACCATCTTCAGTCACTGATTGGCTGAAACTAAGATACTTGCTGTCTGCTATTCTATTAGCCACACGGCTGTTAATCATCGATTGGAGCAGGGATGCCATCTGTCGATGTTCTCATTGGCTGTGACAAAACTTCAACAAAGAAGACAGCATTAACTTTCTAGAAGCTGGCAGCCAGTCAGATGAAGTATCTTCGATAGAGTCACATCCAATGAAAACATCGATGGCATCTCTGCTCCAATGGTTCATTTTCAACCTTGTGACCAATAGGTTGGCAGACAGAAAGTATCTAAGTTTTAGCCGATCAGTGCCTGAATGTGGTTCTCCACAGCCTTCCGAAATATTTCGAGCTATTTACAATGATGGTTTGACGCGGTGTAAGCCGGAAGAACTAGATTATAGTAAAATAAACTCCATTTCACACTCTGTACATTTGACTGCGGTAGTGAGTGTGTTTATGTTCGATTCCGGGTGTTCTGAGGACAGTGAAGAGTGCGCGGTGAGGAAGGGGGGTTTGCTCGGCTGAGTGAATGAGTGGAGCGGTTAGCGGTGATGGACGACTAAGAGAGTGCGGGGAAGCAGTCTGCAAGAATTTATAAGGTTAGTATTTAAAAAGAAAGGAACATTTAGCAGCGAGTGTGGCAGACAAACTGCCGAGTGCCGGGTTCTGTCGAGAGCGACGCTTCTGAGTGGATTCCGACGTCTCCGGAACCGCTGGTGGGAAGCTTCCGGCAGTCGGTCAGTCCGGGACCACGTGCCAGCCTGCCAGCCTGCCAGGTACACGAAACAAAGATACACACACAGATTCCTCTTCAAACCGTGATACAGCTTAGTGATTCAGTTTAACATTATAAAAGGCAAAACGTAAAGTTTGTCTTGTTTAACGTGGCGAAGTTGGGACTACATAGTCCTCTCGACCACTGAACCTCGTCCTACTTAGCGCTACTACAAAGTCAATCAACAAATTGTTATTGGTGACTGATAGCTCGAAACAAAGATACACAAACAGATACCTCTCCAAACCGTGATACAGCTTAGTGGTTCAGTTTAACATTATAAAAGGCAAAACGTAAAGTTTGTCTTGCTTAACTAGGTGAAGTTAGGACTACAAAGTCCTCTCTACCAGTGAGCCTCGACATTTACCTAGCGTTACTGTAAAGTCAATCAACAAATTGTTATTGGTGACTGCATGGCTCGAAACAAAGATTCACATTCTAAAGTGGGAAGACATTTCTAATATGTTTCTTTTGAGAGTATTACGTTCAAATTTAAGAATGTCCGTGTGTTAAGAATAAACTTTAAGATAACAGAAACAATAAAATGAGTGTAGACAAATAGTTTAAGAAATGTGAGTATCATAAATCTAACGTTAGTACACAACCATGGAGATTAAACTATTGCAAAATGAAAGTTACTTTATTTAACCTGAAATATAGCTGTTAAACTAACGCAAGGTATTCCTAGAAATGGTTTACTTTTTGTTTGATGATATTAAAGGGACTTTTTCTCTCGTGTATCTGGAAACATTTATGTTTCACCACTTCCACCGGTAGCCGTGACAAACAAAAGTTTAGGCTTGTACTCTCGTCATTAACTATTTACTGTTACTGTTACGGTTTCAACATGAAATGTAAACGTTATAAGAGTAATTGAGGTAAAACTATGTAGGAATTGTTCAGTTAATAGAATTGTGTATCTTAAAAAGGCAGGCGCTGTTTGAGTTACTGTAGTTTTCTTATAAACTTATCGTAGTTGAGTTATTACGAATCGAATTATATAGTTTCTAGTATTTAGACTTCTCGCCACAGTAAAACTTAATGAATGCTTTGATTCACTTCCAGAACTTGATGAACTTTCAGTCTGTTTTTTTCAGAATCGACTAAATAGATAGTAACATTCAGTTATACTGTTGAAAACCCGATGTTTTGAATCATCAACTGGTGCAACTTCCAAAGATATAGGTTTTACTTGCAATTAACTACATTCAATTAAAGCGTGTATACATGTTTTGAGACACCCTGTGTGACGGCCTACAGGTAAAGAAAGCAACGCCCTTTTATATATACACACAACTATGGTTGTTGAGGCCGTCCACTGTTTTTTTTTCAACCTGTAAATAAAATACAGTCCTTGACGCCTAAAACACACTAGTCAATGGACCAATAGAATACCCTAAATAAAGACCCAAATTTATACAGTGCACATTTCCTACGTCAAAAGTCGGTTAACCAGGCTGTGGCTAGCTTCCCATAGTAATTAATTACCGTGCTGGAATCTCCAGTATGTAACCGTGGTCAGACTGCTGAGGCAGCAGTCCGCTGACGAACGACATGTCTGATTGGTTGTGACCGACCCGGCTGGACCAATCAGCGCATGCCTAATACAACGGACTAGGCGCGCTGAGCGTTGCTGAGGTAACCTCGCTCACTCCGTTCTGGTAGGGCTTTGAGAAGGTAACGTTTTAAATCCATTCTTAATATAAATTATTATTATTTACTTTAGTACCTTTTTACCATTTTTATGTAATTAAGTCTCACTGAAGATCTAAATTGTATTGAATATGTAAGTCTGAGACGAAATCTTTTATTTACCAAGCCCTACACGTTTCCTTAAATTGTGCGTTACTGCGACTAAGTATTTAACACCACTCAAGAATGTAGCGTTAGATGTAAATTGAAATCAATTATACATATTATTATGCTACACCTGTACACCTACCATTATACCTATCCACGTATATAGCATAATATTTTGCATAATACGTGCATATACATGCATAATATTTTGGCACTGTCATGGTATAAAGTAAGCTACCATTTCACGACTGCTATAATTAAAATCACAACGCCCTATTTCGTCTGCTCCCGAACCTTGGAAGTGGCGCCTCAAACCAAATCCAACCAGCTCCGTACACCACCTCTAGCATAAACGACGCTGCACCTTCCCGGTGGTCTTGAAGAGGTGACAAGTATCTGCAGATAATATGGTCACCGGTCAGCCACGACACGCACGGCGCAGCTCGATGTGGGTAGTGGGTAGGCCTATATCTAGTGAGTCCTATACTGAGTAATGTATGGGCACAACGCATCCGGCCTGATGAATAGCAGCCTTGAGCGGCCAACTACACGCAAGCCACTTACCCTTACAACCGCACCGAAGCAAATGTTTTATAAAGTTATTTGTCACGATAAAATTGCCAACACAGAATTTGAATCAGCCGAGTGCGCTCTTTACATTCCCCGTGGCCAGGAATGCAGAATCATACGCCGAAACAGATGAACTCTCCGCTGCGCTCGGGCAGGCGTAATTCACCCTTTCCGATCTACCAACAGAGTCGATGTCGTTATATTCAAGGTAAGTTAAAGGTTTTTTACTCGATTTTGCAGGTTTAGTCCCTCAGTTGCATGCTGTGTTTTTTGGACGGCTTAGGCTGACAGATTTATTTTAGAGTAATCGACTAATTGTCGTCAGGACTGCGAACATGAGTAGCTTATAATTTTCAGTGAAAATATTTAGTATACGTTGGAATCGGACCTCTGTAAATTTCGAAAAGAACTCAAACGTGTCTTGGTCGATCTAGCCTGCTGCAGCGTTCGGGACTTTTTCATCGAGCAAACTAGCACACTAGCACCTGATGTGTAGAAATGTAAATGGGCTATCCAGTAGTATGCTAGTTATAAGAGGAGTGTTAGTAAAAGGATTTTTAAATTTATTATTATATTCAAATGAATATTTTTTTAATTTAACAACAAATTTATTGTTAAGAACATATTATGTATGACTTGGTTAATGCATGTAAATAATTGTTAATCTGGCTTAATAAAGAGTTTGAGTAAAACAGAAAACTCTATCGATAAGCCTATGGCGAGCGGTGACAAAAAAGGAAATGCATGAACACACAATTGATTTCTAGTTAAACAGGTGTTGATGTATCAGTTCGTTTTAGGGTAGAAGAGGAACTGACAGGAACTAACATTACGTACCGTAAGTATCCCCTGGACTTCCACAGAATAGTTTGCTCATGTGGGGTACTTACAAATTTTGCGAGAATTTACGTTTGCCCATTTACGTTTCCTGGGTAGAAAAGTGCCCAATTGAGATATACAGGGTGTCACGAAAATGTGTAGTGCGCTATGCAGAACCGGATATTACATACAAAGGTAAGTCGAAAATGTCTAGTAAAATTGTTTTGATTTCGGCTTAGTTTAGCCATTTTGTAAAACTTTTGGAAATAACTAATAAATCAAAAACCCTTTGAGATATTTTGTGAAACTTAATATGAACCTTAATTATTTTCCTAATAACATTTTCCAAAAATATTTGTCATCTACTTCATTAAATATCAAAATGGCGGTCATTTAAAATTTTCAAAGTATAATTCCAATTTGATTCCATTTGACTTTGAAATGTTAAAATGGCCGCCATTTTGAATTTTGATAAGTTCAATAAGGGACATATCTCAAAGGGAGTTTCAATTATACATTATTTTAAACGAATACTAAATTGCGGATTACGGCTGAAGTAAGCCGAAATAAAAAAAAGTTACTGGACATTTACGACTTGTATGTAGAATCCGGTTCTGCAAAGCGCGCTACACACTTTTGTGACACCCTGTAGTAATAACGCGTTGGAACAAAAGCTGGCCGGTCCTGTGGCCAGATAACACAAGTTGACAACGATGGCCAAGCTGGAGGTTTGAAGGTCTGGAGGTCTGGAGGCCAGCACTGTCTATGATGAAGCGGTTTGTATGCGCCCGGTCTCGGCCTGGCTCTCGGTCCCGGTCACCCCATCTTATCCCTCGGTAATCTGAGACTGAGTCTGACATATAAAATGGAAGCATATTGGGCGGCTGCGGGAATTTTTATCGAAATTATTTATTTATGACGTAGAAGGGCCCGGTGGGTGTCAATGTGTCCCCGATTCGAGCCTCGAGATAGACCAAAGACATAGTGTTACGGGCGACCTCGCCCGCTCAGCTAGACTCAATAAATATTTCCCTTTTTATTTACCGCGTATCATAATTATATCAGTAATATACTGCCGCACTTTCACACATCTGGCTCCACATCCTGCGTCGGTCTTATCTCGGGGACATTTCCGCTCCCTTCCCCGACCCCGACACCCGAACCCTGCGAGCAGTACTGTCATTTCTGGGCAAAAAACTATATTTGAATAGATTGAGTACATCATGAGCTTACCTGTGTAGGATGGCCTGCTGCACAACTGGCTACTGCGTCTGGATATGGCTATTTACATTAATTATTAGTAATGTTATATTTCTGTAAACTTTGGAAAGTAAATATATTCTTATTCTTAGTACAATGTCAACACTAAACTTACCAGTTAGATGTATATATTTGTTAAGGTTAAAACTGGATAAAGACTACTTGAAGAAGTACAGGTTACGAATGGCATCACGATTTATATTTACATACAAAAATAAAATAAAATATTTCAAAATTAGTAGTTGATAATAATTTTAGTTTCCAATACAATTACTAATTGTAGAATGTTTTATTTTATTTTTCATATATAATTAATAGTAATATGTCGTTATAAAATCAATTTGTTTTTACTGTGTTCTTCTATAGATCTTCTTGGTTCTCCTCATAGAGATTTTACGTAAACTAGAGAGCTATAATCACCAGTTTCTTATGTGCCACAAATTCCTTCCTTTTGTTACGAGACTATCCCATATGATTCCTTATTGTAAGAGATTGTAGTGATACTAATCATTATAATAATACTACTCATTTTCGTATTCACTTTATGAGTTGCACCTGTTAGAGAGTTTAGAAAACAATGCCCAATGAAAGCAATGCATACATCAGCTTACATTTTCCAACTATAAAACTATTATTTTGTGTAAACAGCTTTGCCAAGAGTTACCGTCGTACATCGAAACCAGTACTAATACGAACAGACAAAATGATCACGTTACTTTTAGCACTCAAATATTAACCCTCACTACACTGTTAAATGTAATCTTCGAAAATACAATTTCAGCCTTTATATAGTACGTTTTAATAAATACAAGTGTGTCATTTGCCAAGATAACTTACAAAGCCATGTCGTTACGCTATTCTTGCGCTCATTATAATTATACCACTAATGGGTAGGCGTCAGTTCTTAAGTTGTGGGAAATCTTCCGCAAACTGTCTTTGATAATCGTCACCCTGAACATAATTTTTGAGCAATTACAACGTCGGTCTTAATACTCAAGATTCTTCATTCCGAGCCACTCGGATCCGTTTCAATTAAGTAAATCATCACTTAAAATGTAAAACGAGATGTTTTGACGCTTTAACAATTATACTGCTGGCCCGCTAATGCATGAGTGTATATTTATATTTTTGACTTCTACTGAAAATATGGCGGGAGAAATCGTGAAGTGTCCTTTTTTATCGTGTTGCTTCCCATTTGGCTTTTCTCGTTGGATATAGCGAATAAGTTAATAGATTATGTTGTGCGTTTCCCAAATTAAGCATTTACTTAGTTTTAACACGTCAGAAGGCAAGGTTAGTTGGTCTGGTCACACCTGAAAGTATTATAATACAGGTAAAACTGTTCTAGTTTAACGAGGTGAAGTAAGGACTACAAAGTCCTCTCTACCACTCAACCTCGACCTTTACCTAGCGTTACCGTATAGTCACATTACAAATGTAAGTGGTGACTGCGGGGATCGAACCCGCGCCACCGGAGTGATGAGCTCCGGAGTCGCGCGCGATTCCAACCCGCCACGGGTCCGCTAATGGATCCATATTATAATAAACTTACTATTGAAACTTGCTTGAAATATTTCAATCTCGCTGTGGAGTACCATCTCCACATCTTTGTGGTTAAGTGGAAGAGATTACTTTAAAGTCCTAACTTCGCCACGAATAAAGACGTTTTTCATTTCATTTCATCTTCAGTGACTGAAGATAGCACCCCACAGTGAGACTTGAATATTTAAAGCTTATTATTATGATGTTTTGACGTGGTTGAACCGGAAGAACTACGTTCAAAAAGGAGGGTCTACGTTTACAATTTTCAACTAAAATAACTACCGGAAATCGCGTGTGCAGAAAACGAGCGACCCGCGGCCGGTGGCCGAGCACGGGTGCGCGCCTGAGCGCCTGAGCGTCACTTAGAGGCCACGGCAACAATAAAGACATCACTCAGGGCAACACAATGCCTACACAGCGATAATATATAGAGGCCGGGATGAGAAATGCCGGTGATACGACGGTCCATGCCAATCCGCAACCCAGTCAGGTCCTCACATAAATTTGAAGATTTCCTCTAGAGACGAGTTCTCTATTTGTCACCGGCCACCGACTCAATGGAACGCCGACATCAAATCCAGATAAATTACTATTGTCACCGCACCGTTCTTCTTTTTCATGATTTCCGACTGTTTTACACGGCCGCGAGTGATGGGGCCTCAGGTGTTTAGGAAATGGACGTGCTTGATTTACCGTCTGTCTGCGTCGTGCGTCGTGCGTCGTGGTCCTGTACACACGTTTGCACTTTTAATGGCCGATTGGGGATATCTTGCTAAATAAACACCTTAACGCTTTATAAGGAAACCAATCAGCCTGTGAAATGGTCGGCGTATTTTAGTAAGTAAATTTATCGTTACAAATACTAGAAACTCATTTAGTATAAATTAAGTTATAAATTTGCTATTTAATAGGTTTACTTTTCATATTACGATATAAGAAAACAAAAGAAAACTGTAGTATTCTGATAACACTAGTAATTCATACAAGCAGTTGGAGGAAGTTATTCCATTAACATATATGTATTGAATAAAATTAGTCCTAGAACTAAAAAAATAAACAAATATATGTATTTATATAAATTATGTATTTATAATGTAGATATTATTTGTACACACACGCGAAGATGGAGTAATCTCTGAAACCGGTAGTGTGAATAAAATAATTTTATTCAAGGGTACTTAGTTTTCACTTTTTCACTTTAGTATTTATATTCATTTGTGATATTATTTTGTTTATTTATCTAGTTCTAGGCCCAACTGTATTTAACACACACTACTAATGGGATAACTTCCTGAAACTGTTCGCGTGAATTAACATGTTTTTAGGGTACTTCTTGGTTTTATTTGGTTTCTAATAGTTTTAAAAGTGGCCCTTCATATTGAATACACCTTTTCAAACATACTACGATGGTATTTTATGTATACCGTAGCGAATGTGCAACCACTACAACTAAAATCCAACAACATTACAATAGTTTTATATTTTTCAAAACTATAACAATGAAAATTGCATTTCAAACAAGAAAACAAAGCGAATTACTTGTGAAGTTTTAAATTAGTTAAATAAACGTTTGGGTGAAAAAGGGGTTGAATTGTAAAATTCTATGCGTATATGTAACCCTTGTTCACTTGGAAGTTCGATTTACTTGGAAGTTGGAAATTTACAATACCGCATCCTGTAGCTTCGATACATTTTATTTCTTTTTTATATGTTTAGAAACAACGCTCACATACAAGTAAACACATTTTACTTTCAAGTTACAAACATTTGCTCTCCCTAATAAACCGTTGATTGACCGTTGATTGTACATGCAATCATTTTAGCCATGTTATTATACATATCTTGTTGACTTATTACTTTTCCTTAACTTTCAGAAATGCATTTTTGGAAATTATTATATTATGATGTACTATTTTTTGTTTATCTTTGTTATGATGACTCTTGAAGTCACCGAATTACTACACAGTAAAGACTTAAAAATAAATAAAAGTAGAAAAATATAAGTATAAAAATTGGCAAAGAAACTAAAAGGGATTATAATAGCTCAAATCTTTCGTTAAAAACGTTTTCTAGCTATAGGAGGGATAAGGGTTAGGGAAAAGAAACAAACGTTATTTAAAAAGCATTTTTAAAACCAGCAGATGTAAAGCCACATAATTATATACTATGTTTTTTCTAGACAAATGCTGTAAATGATTCAATTATTTAAAGTTTAAGTCGAAAGGAGTCCTTAATTTCAAAACCAATTGATGCGCCAATTTAAAATTTTGTAGAGAAACATGGCTAAACGCTACGCTAGAGGAAGGTGCAATTTTGTGTAAAGCAGTAAGATTATAGCAATTTTCTAAGCTCTTACTGTGTGTGATGAGCGGCATGCTGAGCAACGGGTTAAGCGTAATCTTCGTGATTTACTCTGAAACGATGAAACGATGAAACGATGGCCAGTCATTCTAACCCGTAATGAATTTTAGGTTTAGCCGATATTTGTGGTTTGTTTATTTTCGTGTATTAATAATTCTCCTTGGAAAATAAATATTATTGATTCTTGAGGCATTTCACATTTTTAAGGTAAAAAGGACAAATGATTTTTTTCTGGTAGCACAACCCTTTCCCTCGCTCAGGCAAGTAAGGGATTCAGTTTCGGGATTTCAGGCACGCCCCAAATTATTTCCCTTCAGTATTAAGTGCGCTTTAATGAACGTTTACAGTTTAATACCTAGATTTGAGTTGTACCAGTGCATTGAAATAGAAAAGGTCACTTTTGTGGACTATTCAAAAGCTAAAAGAAGTCAGTTTACAAGATGGCTAAACGCAATAAACTCGCACGCACCGAGCAACGAGTGACAACACATCGCGAGTGACACTGGATCAGGGTAACATTATGGACTGTCTCACTTATGGAATTCAGAAAACGCGAGCTCCCTATCGGCCCCGCGTCTCGTATGATTTATAACCACTTCCTTTTCTTCAGAATATCCAGAGTTATTGGGAGTCTTCTATTTCGCACAACACGCAATTCGTTTTAAATGTCGCCAAAATGAACGCGACGCGACGTATTCAGAAAGATCCTGATATATGTATAAGCTCCTCTCGGCGGGTGATTTATACGCCTGATCCGGCCCATCGGTCCCAAGAAACAAATACTCGCCGTGAATAATTCCCTAAAGTGCTCTCAGATTTATCAGGATTGGCCGAGGTATAAATTAATTTTCCTCGTTTATCTTAACCCTCCGTTTCCAAACTCGTGTATAGATTCTTATTGCGA
The DNA here is from genome assembly GCA_018831715.1 of Matsumurasca onukii. NCBI lineage: Eukaryota > Metazoa > Arthropoda > Insecta > Hemiptera > Cicadellidae > Matsumurasca > Matsumurasca onukii. Next base: position 37,374,139 of record CM032064.1, read on the forward strand.
AAAGAATACTTTTAAAAGGTGAAGTTTGTCTTGTTTAACGAGGCGAAGTTAGGACTACTATGTCCTCTGTATCACTCAACCTCGACCTTTACCTAGCGTTAGCGTATAGTCACATTACAAATGTAAGTGGTGACTGCGGGGATCGAACCCGCGCGGAGTGATCAGCTTCGGAGTCGCGCACAATTCCAACCCGCCACGGGTCCGTTAAAACAACGTTCTCAGGCCAAGGCCAAAAGCGTTCTGATTATCAGCAGTAAACCCTTACAAACGCATATTATCCATCAGAAAAGTTAGATTAGAAAATATTACAGTGGAAATGGGAATTCGAAGAAATGTGTTAATCTAGTAGTTGGAGTCTTTCCGATTGAAAACTAAATTTACTTTCTCTGTTCGATACATTTCAAACTGTAGAAGAGGAACTGAAATAAATACCGGACTCGTGACATAGGCTACAGTAAGAGAACGAGAGACACAAGCGTATCGTGGCGGGATTCAAAGGCTAATACAACGTAATAGGCTTTATCGGTAGATCTGAGCCCAGTGAGCCCAGTGAGCCCAGCGCGCACAGTGCGGTGACCGAGCCAAAGAAAGAGCGCTGTGGCCAACTAAGAGGCTCACGGCTTGGATTTGCGTCCTTTTTGTCCCAACAACCCTGATTCCGTAAACAAAACCTCCCCTCCACAGCCAGCTCGGATATTGGTAGACCTTATCAGCCTGTGGTGCGTTTTTCTCAAGATCCGTCACTCTCTGTGACTGTGCTCGTGGGCGAGTCAATTAGGATGCTGTTAGTATTGCGGAAGTAAATTAGAATGCTGTTAGTATTGCAGAAGTAAATTAGGATGATGTTAGTATTGCGGAAGTAAATTATAAAGCTGTTAGTATTGCAGAGTAAATTAGGATGCTGTTAGTATTGCAGAAGTAAATTAGGATGCTGTTAGTATTGCGGAAATAAGCTGCGTTTGAGTTTCAACCAAAGTATATTGAATACGGGGTGAGTTTTAAATGTTCCCCCACCTTTACTTTAGAAAAAGAAAAAAAGGTTTTTTAATCCTTTGAGGAATGGTTTTATATAATTCTGAAGTTTGTTTCAACATACTTTGCGTCACCCATCCCCCCCACCCAAAATTCGTGAGTGAGGGCCCCCAAATTCCTCAAACGAAAGGGAATTTGAATTCAACGGCGCAAAAAGAAAATTATCTCGAATAGTTTTTTTTGTAGTACTCATTTAAAGATTACAAGAAATCAGGTTTAAAATGCTACATTTCACATACAAAAATGGTTGATGACAAATCTTTAAAATACCCTATATAGTTGTATAGGGTTGTAATGTTTCCCTCTCAAGAATTTCAAGAAAATTAAACAACAGTTTCATGCAAAAGTTGGTATTTTAAAGCTGATTTCTTGTAATAACTAAATAAGTATAGCAAAAAAACGAGTAAAGATTCACAAACGTTCTTTGTACCGTTTAACTCGTATTAAAATTCCTTTTCTTTTAAAGTGCCACAAAGAGAAGGTTTGTATTTAAAAAAATTGGGATGCCCTCAACCCCGGACTTTCGGTACCGCAAACTACGTCAAAACAAACTTTAGAATTAAATGAAAACATTACCCAAAGGGTTTTAAAAATATTTCCTTTTTCGAAAGTTAAGGTGGGGGGCGTTTTAAAACTCACTCTGTATTTGTCCGAAAACATTTTCTTTTTGGAAAAACAAATACTATTAAATCGAAAGGCAGTTGAGTTAAAAGTGGTCAGTGAAGTATGACCATTTTGTTGGGCTGTTGGACATATTGTAATGCATGTGTGTTTTAGTAGTGTGTTCTGTTCTGTGTGTCTCAATAATCTGTTTACGGATGAACTCATTTTTCCTGGAAACCCAAGACAGGACTTTCGTTATTCTTCTTTGCTTTCTAACTAATTTTACCACGATATTTACAAAAGTAACATTTGTATTGATATCATGAAAACTGGACAAAATATGACCTGTATATATGTGGCACATACTTGTATTCATTTAACTGTACACTTTCAAAGAAAATATCAAAACGTGTCGTAGAGAGCAGGATCGGTGTTCATTTCATGGTCCCGGGTCTAGGTCTTACCATACTGACGAAAAATGGACAGCTAACTATTCCTAAGACGGTTCGCTCAAAACTCTCAAACCTTAAACTCCCATTTGACATGGAGTCTACACCGTGGTAAACTTTTAACATCGTACTAAAAAAATGACTTTTAATTTCAAATACTACATGGTCTATGCTCTCAGTAAAGATTTTCATCTAAAGCCTTGGGGGCTTACAGGTGGCATTTTGTAATGGTTCAGCACACATAATGTTTCCGTTAGAGTTGCCATTCAAGAGTTATAAAGTCAGCCCGGAACTAATAATTAGTCATTATGCATATTACAGATAAATTGATCAATTTTAAATTCGAAGACATGATGCTACAAAAAGTAAATACATAAAAGGAACAGACCAGCGGAATTTATTGGTTTTATACTACGTGACTGCATTTTCTATCATGAGTTGTTCTTTTGAACTCCAAAAGTAGTGAGGGACAACCAATAAAACTCCTTATAATGTCGGAAAACGAAGTGTACCTTCTACAACCAATACCGTATACCTATCCCACCAGAGGCTCTACGAACCCCACACCTTCACCTGAAGCCACATGTGAGTCATCCCTCTGTAGCCCATACTTTGCATTGATATAATTTCTATACTTCTAGAGTATGTAGATTAAGTTTCCAAGCGGTCTGCACTGACACCACTCTACACTTAACTCACACCTCACCTGAGGCCACTGGAGAGTCATCCCTGTAGCCCGTAACTTGCATTGATATATTCTATACTCTGTAGGCTGCTTCCAAGCGGTCTGCAGTGGACTCCACTCACACTTAACCACACCCTCCCCTGAGGCCACTGGAGAGTCATCCCTGTAGCCCGTAACTTGCATTGATATATTCTATACTCTGTGTAGGCTGCTTCAAGGGTCTGCAGTGACCCACTCCCCACACTTAACTCACACCCTCACCTGAGGCCACTGGAGAGTCATCCCTCTGTAGCTCCCAATCTTGCATTGATATACTCTATACTCTGTAGGCCAAGCCTAAGCGGTCTGCAGTGGACACCACTCTACACTTAACTCACACCCTCACCTGAGGCCACTGGAGAGTCATCCTCTGTAGCCCAAAACTTGCATTGATATATTTCCATACTGTAGGCTAAGCCAAGCGGTCTGCAGGACACCACTCTACACTTAACTCACACCCTCACCTGAGGCCACTGGAGAGTCATCCCTCTGTAGCCCGTAACTTGCATTGATATACTCTATACTCTGTAGGCTAAGCCTAAGCGGTCTGCAGTGGACACCACTCTACACTTAACTCACACCCTCACCTGAGGCCACTGGAGAGTCATCCCTCTGTAGCCCGTAACTTGCATTGATATACTCTATACTCTGTAGGCTAAGCCTAAGCGGTCTGCAGTGGACACCACTCTACACTCCTTAACTCACACCCTCACCTGAGGCCACTGGAGAGTCATCATCCCTCTGTAGCCCTGCACCTTGCATTGATATATTCTATACTCTGTGTGGCTAAGCCAGCGGTCTGCAGTGGACACCACTCTACACTTAACTCACACCCTCACCTGAGGCCACTGGAGAGTCATCCCTCTGTAGCCCGTAACTTGCATTGATATATTCTATACTCTGTAGGCTGCTTCCAAGCGGTCTGCAGGACACCACTCTCTACACTTAACTCACACCCTACCCTGAGCCACTGGAGAGTCATCCCGTAGCCCGCACCTTGCATTGATGTACTCTATACCTGTAGGCTGCTTAAGCGGTCTGCAGTGGACTCCACTCTACACTTAACTCACACCCTCACCTGAAGCCACTGGAGAGTCATCCCTCTGTAGCCCGTACTTGCATTGATATACTCTATACTCTGTAGGCTAAGCCTAAGCGGTCTGCAGTGGACAACACTCTACACTTAACTACGCTCGCAAGATGCGGATACCCAGTAATTAATCTATTCCGCCGCGGATTTATCTGTTTCCGCAGACTCCACCACCGCAGATATCCGACTCTGCCACATATTATCTCCGCTACGTTAACTGCTAAACAACTTAAAAACATTAACATAACTCGTAAGCCGAGTTAGTGTCACGTGACTATGAACTATGTAGAAAGATAACATTCTTTTTAGTAAAAAGATGAAACGGACTTGTCCAGCCCCTTTTGGAGAAAAACTACTCCTAACGTTTCGGGCAGTTCAAAACTCCACCCGTCTTCAGAGGACTACACTAATATTGGAACTGCATTTAATTATATATCTTAACTTAAGATCTGACCTAAGATTTAACCAAATAAAATTTAAAAATACCGCTACATATTAAGAAATTAATAGCTTGTTAAAACACAAATTATAATGAAAAACAAGTAAAATGAGGAAGCGTTGATAAGGAATAAACTACATGCTAGTTTTAACTGCCCGAAACGTTAAGAGTAGTTTTTCTGGGAAAATTCGTTCCTTCTTTTTACTAAATTGCTCTCCGCCACTACTATGAAGTTTCAAACTAACATACGATTCTTGTTGTAAGCGCTGTTGAGTGCCTTCCTAATAAGTGGATTGGTTGCTGGGGAGTTCAAAAATTAAAAAGATCGAAGCTTTAGTCTAGACACCCTTCAGTTTCTTCTAAATAAAGATAAGTAAAAGACGTAGTAGAAGTGAAAGTGTATACGACTCAATTACACTAACGAAATAACACGACAGCAAGCAAGCTTGAGTGGATCTATATTAGATACAGTAGAGTAATCCGAGATAATTTTATATCCAAGGAAAAGTCAAGATTTGACGAAACGAAGATGACACAAGAGGCATCAGGACAAGGTTGAATAACCTCGTCTAAAGGGATTTGATTATGAAAAGAAGTCAGGCCGGGCTCGGGGCTCGAGCAGGGCAGACTTAAAGTCGAAATCTGTCTCAATCAGAAGTCTTATTCTTAACAAGCCGAGTAGACCTGGGTGAAATTATCGACGCTTGGGGGGTCACAAACAGGTCTCGTAATCAAGGGCTCGGCGCCGTCCCCACAGCCCCTGCCAATTTTCGCAAACATTCGCACTGAGCGTAGCGTTCAACTGAACAGATGGCATGGATTGGGAATCCGTTGTAGTTGAACAATGCCAATATGAACCAGGCTGAAACGCAGCTAAGCGCTAAAAGCGACAATCACATGAGTGAATCATTTTAGATTTCAATAGAAAAGGGACTACTCATTCCTCTCATAAGGTGAACAATTTTTGGCCACGATTTTGAAACGACTTGATAGATTTTCATATTTCTAGTATTTTATGTATCATAACAAAGTACATATGTATTTTAAATTTAATTAAAACCAGAAAATAATTATTTTTAGATAACCGAAACCCCTATTTTGGCGAAAAGTCCGCTTCCCAAAGGTCTTTGGTGAAAATCGGATAAAAATGCCACCTTTAGAGATGATAAACATATTTACACATGCACATCAAGTGCTGACAAATGCTCAAAGCGTGTTCTGGGGGTCATGATCGGTTTTCATTTCATAAGGCGTTCATTTCATTTCCTGGGTCTTACCACGCTGACGGGATGAATATCTCATTTTTCCAAATGAAAATAATAATTACAAAGGAAAACGAATATACAGACAAACTCACTAAAACATTAACACCGTTTTTCTCGATCGTTTCGTCAGTATTACGTTAAGGAAGCTGTTATTCCAATTTAGCCCATCAACCTTCATGGCGTTCGATAGGAGTTCGGTCATCAAACTTGAGTTATAGTGGAGAGCATGAAACTTCATTGTAGGCGGCACTCACCACCGTAACGACTCATTGTTTACTACTAATAACATTCAAGTCGCTAACAAATTTGTAGATTGGTTTTGTTATTGACTTCTCCCAAAGTTTTTTCCACAAATAATTCAGTTAGTTAAGTTGATTCATAGTAAATGTAGGCTATTAATTTTTTCGTATTGGTGATTACCTTCTATAGATTTGTGAAATCAGGAAAATTATTGGCGTACAGGCTGAAATGTCATTCAAACATTGCTGTGTCGATAGTTCAAAGACTAATTTTATCGAGAGAGTAGTGGTGAAAGTAAAAGCACGAACAAATCTTCCTCCTATGTTTCTGTCAATTCATAAGTTAAAGGTGTACACAACTAATAAGTGACTTATTTATGTCTTAATTTGATACCTGTACAAAAACACTCACGTTTTACCAGTGTACTGAATGATCTCTTTCTATGGTCGTTCAAATAACTATTGTATTGTGCACGGCAGTTTTGACACGTTTTCTGTTGTGTGACAGTTGGTCATCGCAATTCCTTGATAACCATACTTGTACCACGCCACCATTGCCATATATGACTCTCTACTAAGGAACATAAAAATATATGTTCAAACTGAAGTTTAAATAACAAATGCAAAATTGTGTAAAGGGTCTGGTTGATTAGGAAATGGAGACGATTGGCTTTCTTTTATAAATCAATAGATAGTTTATCGATTAAACCTTATCAGAAAGGACAGGCTATCGGTATGCATTTCAACAGAGTCTATTTCATGTAATCCTGTGCCGTGTGACACGGACCTGAATGTAGGTGAGAGGTAAGAGGTGAGAGGGTGCGCGAGCGTAGGGTCAGCGAGTATGTCTATAAATACCTCTCCGACTGTCAAGGCTTGTACTCTGTACACTGTCGACTGTCAGTGTATAGTAGGTGTAAACGTAGCCAATAAGCAATCGACTCGCCTGTTTAGACGTATCAGCATCTATATTTTATCGTTATCTACTTATATAAATCTACGTGTTGGTGGAGATATATGAATGCCATTGCACCTAATGTTCAGACGACCTTAATTTATAGGCTATTGGAAGTGATAAAATAGACGTGGGTCGGTGAGTGATCATTTACAAATAATGTACATTACCGGACACGGCGCGGGCGCGGGCGCAGCGCATGCGCTGTGCGTACTGCGCAGTGAGCGAGCTATGACGCGCGCAGGCGCACACACAGTCACACCACTCTCTCGCCGTGACACTAATCGAGGCGTCCACTCCTTATTAATGTGCCCACAATGTCGCCTCACGATTATTTCTCCAATTGTCCTTTATTTATGACTACAATATACCACATTCATTTATGTCGAGTCGATGTAAACCTGACCAGCTTCGCGACAATGGACCTCTCCCTCTTTAGTGCTCCACCCTTTTTCTAATATTTGTTGTGCTCGGTTTGGCTTGTATTAGCATTAGCTGACAGAATGATAAGATAGTTTTGAATTGGTATATTTGCCGTAATTATGCGCTCTCAGCCATCTAATTTTGTCAAATGCACAATCATATTAATTAACTGTTTAAGTGTTCGCCGTTATTATTGTGACTTATAATTAACCAATTTTTAAATAACTGCGTTTATCAAATCATACCGTTTGGTCATCAAAGGTGCCTGATGAGGACTGACACCCGAGCTGCAAGTGGAATAAAAATATGATTACGTATGGCTCATTTATTTATTAATATATGGCCTAAGTTTATCTCACTGATAAAGACAACTTTCATTTCATGCCATACACTAAACTAAAAGAACATCTAACAAAAATAAATTTTCCAAAGGTAATAAAATATTATCTAACAATAATTATTATAACGCATTTAAAAAATAAATCTTAAAGTATCGACGTTATTGACCGATGGTGGGATATACTGCCAAAAGATGCTAAATCTAACTCATACAAACGTTCCGAGAAAACTAAGGAAATAATCAAAGCAACGTTTGGAAATATTTCACAAATAATCTGATCGGAGACGACAAACCGCAACAAGGAGAGGAATGCTTCTGATTACAGAATGTTGAATGGTGGAGGTTGAATGCGGACCGGAAACGGTTGAATGTTCGAACTCGCGTTCGGTGGTTTCTTGATCGATGACAGACACTGAACTAACAAATTGCCCGCTGCGAATGTCCTTTTCCATTCTTCGTTTCCTCGTCTAATATTAATCACCAGCCGATACGAATTTTCCGCCGGTGACGGGGAACAAATGAGCTGAGCGTCCACAACCATCGCACACAAACTCCCCGCAACACTTCTTCACCAATCACCATAGCTCTCACTTCCCCACTGTGACGCCTTACTGCAGTCACGCATATACGACTGATTGTAATGATAAAGAATTTTATTCAAAACATTCCAAAACATTTTGCATCGCAATTGTCTAAAAGAAAAGTTAGGAAACAATATAGCTAAAATTGTGCATTCGCTCCTTACATGGAAATGCCATTCAAACATACATTATAAAGTACATCCATCCAATTTCCCATATATTCGAATTTTCCCACAGCTTTATATTGCATTCGATTTTCCAACGGTGTGCCATGAACTCGTCTATACTGTAGAACGCTTTCGAAATTAACGCGGCTTTAGAAGAGTTTTAAATACCTTGGGCATCGTCATACCTTTTATTGAATTTGGCAATCTGTTGACGAACTGAACTCCTGCCTGTGAAGGCAAGCGTTCATGCACTACCGTTCAGTGTCTCCCAGTTCAGTAGTTCTTCCAGTCTCTATAAGAGTGTATGTCACAACCTCTTATAGCTTCACATTTTGATTTGAAAAAGAAAGATGTTTCCAACATGTAGAGGCAAGGAAGCATCAAAAAATCTTATACTGGCATTTGCAGTTAATACATAAATAAACAGATGCTTAAATTTTGGTCTACACGACTCTCTCCATTGGAGTTTTGAAATGGTTCTGATTACTTCTTTTGAAGAATAAATATTATGGAAAAAGTGTATTGTAATGATAATCTAATAGTAATAACAACTTACTTTGCTGAATACCGGGCTTATGAATCGCGTAATAATCAAAAAAATCAACCACATTAAAAAACCACGTTAGCATCAGCTCGGTTGACAAAACAATTTACGACTCTCAAAAGTTTCAACTTATTTACGCAATTTTAAACTACTAAAGATATTTTAATATTTGTTTTTATTGATGAGTAACATCAACATATTTATATAAAAATTCATTAAAATCATATAATGTTTACGGTTTTAGATTAGTAAAACCATTTATAGTGATTATTCCCCTCAATGATGGTACTTTCGGTATTCTGATTTTGATGGCTAATGAACTTGACCGTGAAAGGATTATTTATAAGTTTCATGAAAATATACGGAAAATATGACCTGTATTGGGCGACACTTGTAACAAATATATACAATAAAAATATGTGTATATTCCGTAGAAAACATTTTAGGACCCGTACTTATTTCATAGTCCCGGGTCGGGCTCTTACCATCCTAACTGCATAAATATCTCATTTTTCAAAAAATTCCCTCATAAGGAAATGAGGAAACCAATCAAGAGAAAAATACCCTAAAACAAAGAGGACAGTTTGACGATAACACCACTAAAATTTAATAAGATGTCTTTACCACTTTCTTCTAAGATGCTCTTCATGCCCGGAGTTATCAAAACATACGCGTCGATGAACCACTTCGGGCAAATCTAAGAATGAAACCCCACTAGTTGCTTCAAAGAGTGCCAAGGAGACTTCCAGATCAATGAGTTTAAAAAAGAAAAAGGAGTGATCAGAAGATCTGTGTTCAGTGCTCAGTTGTTGATCCAGGGGTGGCCGGGGGTGGCCGCGGCTTGAGAGATGGAGTCAGGGGCGGTCCACAACAACTTCCCTGATCACAGGGTTTTTTATTGAATGAGGGAGCGTTTTACGCACTGGTGACTACAACTAAGGGTTCGAACCTTAAAATAAAAGAGCCACGATTCAGGAGGCACAAGATAAATGTCACCGGGACCCTTCCGGAGGGCCGTTTAATTTGTCACTTATTAATATATAGGCGTGGGAATAACAAGTGTACTCTCATTGAACGATGCTTCGGTCCCCCGCAGTTAAAAAGTGCTCCTGTCTTATGTTAATCCCTTGAATTAAAAGAACGCCCTTTTTTATCCCTTTCAGAGAACAGGGAGGAAAATGCCATTCATTGCAGTACAGTTTTCATCGCCTATGTATATTAGATTTTTAATGGCTTCGATGTCGTTTTAGGAATAATACTTGAGAATTAATAGAATCCTTCCATCACAATGGTTATTTCATCGTCTATGTAACTAAGATTTGTAATGGCTTGGATGTCGTTTAGGATTAATACTTGAAAATTTATAGAATCCTTCCATCACAATGGTTATTTCATCGTCTATGTAACTTAGATTTGTATTGGCTTGAAAGTCGTTTAGATTAATACTTGAAAATTTATTGAATCCTTCCATCACAATGGTTATTTGTCTGTTAAACTGATGACCGTCTAACGAACATGTTCACGAAGCTTACCTGACAGAAAACTTTCAGTTACGTGAACGCCGTAACAGTAAGAAAGGGAGCTCCCAACTGTCTTTACACTCACCAATCTGGAGATTAGTTCATTTATCAGCTCGATGGAAGGTTGAATAATTCAGCTCTATCTAAGGGCCAAGGACGGATCCCGTTCCATAAAACATGTGCAATCAACGGCGCAGAGCAGTGGAGGAGCGATAATTAGCAGGCCTTTGAGCGTTCTGGCGACCACGTCACTTAGCAGTGCGCATCACTTAGGCTGTACGAGTACCGGTGTGTCAGTGTACCTCTCGTCTCGCTGTCTCGCACCTTCATACGCTCATACGCTCACCAAGAATATAATAGAACATTACTTTGAGCGTTCTGGCGACCACGTCACTTAGCAGTGCGCATCACTTAGGCTGTACGAGTACCGGTGTGTCAGTGTACCTCTCGTCTCGCTGTCTCGCACCTTCATACGCTCATACGCTCACCAAGAATATAATAGAACATTACTTTAAGCGTTCTGGCGACCACGTCACTTAGCAGTGCGCATCACTTAGGCTGTACAGGTACCGGTGTGTCAGTGTACCTCTCGTCTCGCTGTCTCGCACCTTCATACGCTCATACGCTCACCAAGAATATAATAGAACATTACATTGAGCGTTCTGGCGACCACGTCATAGCAGTGCGCATCACTTAGGCTGTACGGTACCGGTGTGTCAGTGTACCTCTCGCCTCGCTGTCTCGCACCTTCATACGCTCATACGCTCACCGAATATAATAGAACATTACTTTAAGCGTTCTGGCGACCACGTCACTTAGTGCGCATCACTTAGGCTGTACGAGTACCGGTGTGTCAGTGTACCTCTCGTCTCGCTGTCTCGCACCTTCATACGCTCATACGCTCACCAAGAATATAATAGAACATTACATTGAGCGTTCTGGCGACCACGTCACTTAGCAGTGCGCATCACTTAGGCTGTACGAGTACCGGTGTGTCAGTGTACCTCTCGTCTCGCTGTCTCGCACCTTCATACGCTCATACGCTCACCAAGAATATAATAGAACATTACAAAAAGAAGAAAACCTCATGCATGAATAACGAAAACGGCCCAGTTCAAAATTCTCATTTGTTAAAAATTGAGTTCTTAGGAAATTGTATATAGTAGTTTTTCTCATAATTGATAGCTTTAAACAAATGTTTTATTTTTTATATTTTTTATACCATATGTCAAATGTAATTTTAGATGTTAACTGTTTGTTTTTGTTTATGTTGAAGACCTGTAGATAATATCTTTGATATCGATAGACCTCGTCCTAAAAGTAATAAAATATTGGTTTTCTGAATGTTCAAATTACTTTCACAACTTTTGATTGTTTTTCAGTATTTTTATTTTAAATGTTATATATACATATATTTTACAATCAGTGGTCGTTATGAATAATGTAAGTTCACTAAGACAGGTGTCATTGACAGACTAACTTAGTATTATCAATACAGTAGTATATCTAAACTATTATCATTAGATAGGTAAAGATGAACTGAGAATTCAGCAACACCGAACTCTTGTCTTTGAACATTTGCCAATGCAATTTGGAGTCAAAATTATCAACAAACTCCCAAAAATATAAAAACCATAGATAGTATTCAAAAGTTTAAACAACAATTAAAGATTTTTTTATGGTGAAAGAATTTTATTCGATTGAGGAGTTCTTATCAGGCTGTTGGGAAGAATATTTTTAGGCCAATAGCTTGTTACAGTAAGATACATTAAATTGACACAGATAGAAGAGTATGTGTAGGAGCCTACAGTTAATAAAATATATAAACATATTTCACAATATAAAACATGTCTTAAGTTCTGATGTCGTATTTAGTTTTGTATTTGATTACTTTTTTTTAATTTGTACCATACCATCCATACTCAATATTTATCCATAATTATTTTAATGTAATTCATCCCATTATTCATGAACAGCTGTATTCATTCCATTATCATGTCATTTCATATCCATAATTATAAAAATATCAATTCGGCACTTTTTTGTTTCAAAATTTTTAGTGAATGTACACATGCAATAACATTGTTAAATTTGTTTTATTTAAGCATGTAAATAAATAAATAATATACTCGTACAGGTATAAGTGAAATGCAACATTCAAAATTATGAGTCGTTAAAAATTAACATTTTTTAGTAATTTTCTCAGCAAGATACTACAAGTGAGACTGCTTTTGAAATTATGAATGTGTATTTACAATGTTATCCTGAGAGGCAACTTGAACAATTGTTTTCCACATGTACGATGGTGTTTTTTCGACTAACTGAAGACGATGTTTAGGGTATTGACAATTTTGAACCTAGTATTTATTATATTCATGTACGAAATTTTCGTTGTATAATTTTTCCTGATTAGCTTGTGCAAATAATAACGTTTTTAAAGCCAAAAACCACCAAATGAGTAAATCGATCTGGTTCAGACTAAATAATTATTTATTGGATATATTGTAAAAAACATAGTCTACTTGTATCAGTGTATCTACCGTGAATTCTAGTGAATTCCAAAATCAAATGATAAATATTTTCATGTATCTTAAATAAGTTAAACAAAATTCTTCTAAACACTTTTAATATTTTTTAAGTTTGACTCTATTCACTATTCAATTTATTTTTAATGCATATTTTATAATAAACAAACAACAGCTTTTATAATTATTTATTTGTTTTGAAATTAAAAGGTGGTTTTTTTCTCCGTACCCTAGAAATCCCAGACTAGTAAATTATGCAGCATGTGGTTTATTGTTACTGAATTGTTTTCTAATAAATAGACGTAGATTTTTACCCTAAAACTTGAATTTCAAAGTGAAGAAATTCTGACTAAATAATAAAATTAAATTACTTTGAAACGGTAAGTTCTGAAACAGCGGGAGTAGTTTTCGTCGGTTAAGGAGGTACAAATCGATTATACACGGTAGAGTGTGTATTTGTTTTTGGTATTGCTACAACTCCATAGGTAAAACAACACTTTGAATGGCCACCACTTTTAAACGGATGATCTGATCTAGCTGACTAATAAACTCAACCCAGAGATTTGCAAAAGGAGTATTTGTAAAAAATTTCGTGAAAATTGGAAAAAAGCCTACCTGGATGCTCAAAACTGCAAAGAAATGAATAGGTATATTTCCAATATATATTCGATGGATATGTTTCGAAGTTGAAATCAATCACCTTAATTCAGCCCTGTCTTGGGTAGCAAATAAAAATTATAAAATAACGGTAAGATTTTATTTCGTTACTCATAGTCTCCCTAAGTCTCAAACACACTCGGTACAAAAGTAGTGCAAAATATTACACTGGACGCAGTTAAACATAGGAACTAAAGACTATTAACTTCACAGGATCGATTTACACCAGCAATGAGGTGAAAAAGTAACGAATTCCCTCGCATATTTGTCCAGAGATACCGAAGATTAAGCGCTGCTCACCGACACTTGACCGCAATTTAGCCGAGAGTCATTAATGCGCAAGTGTGGCCGGCTGGTTTGAATAAAGGCCGATAAAAGTGCGGTGCGCAGGTGACAGCTATAAACAATGTATAGGAGCTGCGAGCTGCGAGCTGCGACGACCACCGCGATGCGACGCCGTAGATTTACAGCGCGCGTTAACTCGCCGACAACGGCCACTAAATTATTAGTTATAGATACTTAATTCTTTCGGCCGGTCGCCATTGCGCCCCAGCTTGTGTGTAATTTGTACGCGCTTTCCCGGTTTCGTTTTATTGTGCGCATTATCTTGAGAATGGCAATGTCGGGCACCGTCTTGTCATAAGATTTACATCGGCGAACGCCACTAAAAGGAAAAATGGATAGTTAATTAATCGCGGCTATTTAATATTTTACCGTCTGCGTCGGAACGTGATTTATATCTTCGGCCGCTTTACTACTTTGTACAGTGCTCGATCCTCGAATGAAAATCGCCGTAAAAGCTAAACGCCTTTCAGTACGGTTTTATTCGGTGAAATAAATGTTGGCGCAGTCTCGGTTTATGTCCGTTCCCGGAGACATTGTTGTCTGATATTCCGATCCCACCGATATCTGCCATTATTGTCCACATTATGTCTCTTTACGGCGTCTTGTGCCGAGCCGTAAACCCCTTTAAAGCAATACTTTCATCACGCAGTACGGCTATACGCCTGGGTGTTTAACGGGCTCCTGAGCACCTGAGCACAGGATGAGGTCACAGCTCAACATGTGATACACGAGCATTTCAGCTTTAACGGTCAGCATTTTTAGTATCAAACGTTACTATTGGTTTATTCGAGCATATAGTATGAACAGTCATCAAATTGAACCAAGTTCTAAGTATCAGAGTAGGAGTTAAACTAAAATGGAAGTGTCACAAAAATAACCACTACTAAAAGCGACTGCCAACAGTTGCAGGGTCATTGTGTTATTGTAATCTTTTCGATAGTTGCAGATGTAACTTGACTATATCAGACGACACAACTTGAGCCCATTCGGACATGATAATTCCTAATTTATTCACTCCCTTGGCTCATACACTACCTAGTCAACGCTACCGGTAAGAATCATCAAGGTTTTCGTTTTGAAATTATGCTATTTTCACCCAATACCGAACTTAATCAAGAGCATTGAGAGAGTGCAGCGGAATCCAAGTGCTCACCTATATTATACGCAAATTAATATACAATTTCAAAATACTGTATTAATCACAAACCAGTAATTGATTTAAATCATTCATCTTATGACCATAATGCATGGTCATGTATCTTCAGGATGAAAGATAATTTTATATTTATAAATAAGGCCAATACAGGCTAAATATGTATTGGACTAGCGCTGTCAATGTGTAGGATGTCATCGTCAGACTTGTTACATAAATTAGAAGCTTATGTAAATTAATTTATGTATGTACAAGCCTGACGATGACATCCTCCACGTCGAAAATGCTTGTCTATTGAAAATTTAACCTGTATTGGCTTTAACTGTAAATATAACATTATCTTTCATATATGCCGATATCTGCTTTATTACACCTTCAAGATTTTAAAACGGAAAACACCTCTGAAACTCTGATTTGAGACAACGACCACTCCTAGAGAGTATTTTTAGGTGGAGAACATGCAAGGCTGGAATGGGGTTGAGGAATGTGCTGAAGTGCCAATAGTCTCAACGCCTCGCTATTGAACAGCTCAGCAATGACATAAAGGAAGGCATTTGTCGATAGACGAGTATAAAGTGAAGAGCCACGGTTAATAAAGAGGTTAGGTTATGCTGCGTACGTGGAACGCGTGGCAAATACCCCATTAACCACTGGCACCGCACTACGCGCCAGGGTATACGGCCATTCGGCTCCGAGGGGTATTCTAATTCGAATAGTCGACCCTAACCTCCTTTCGATTTTACGAATCACATAACTTAAACGCTCATGGCTTTTGCAAAATATGTAAAATCTTCTCCACAAAATAGGGTTTATTGTGCGATAAAATACGACACCGAATGGCGCTGGCTTGACTACACCCTACAGGTATAATCGTATAATCTTTATCGGTATTGGCGACTTGAGCACTGCGCACTGCAGTCAGCTGTTGTAAGCTCACACTGTTGCACTTTGTTACACTGCACATCAGGCTCAACTTTAAAACCACATTTTATCGACCTCTTCTCAAAGATACGGTCTGGAGTAACTTTTTATTGATTAAGAGTTGGCTTAGAACGTCATAATACGTTTTATGTTTGAATAAGAAAATGACATGTTCTCATCAAGCCATTGTAGTTTGAGGTCAATGAAAAATCCTGTCTGGTCATAGCAAACAGTGTTGTGAAGCGTTTAGCTTTAATTTATGTTTTCTTTACTTTTCAACTTCAAATGGACTCTTAAAAAATACACACATTTATTGTACAATATACCGGGTGGCCACGATAAAGTGTCCTAAACGGATTACATGAGTACTATTAGAGCTAGAAAGATAAAACAAACTTTATTCTCTGGAAATCGTATATAAAGATTTCACGAACAATATTTTTAAGATTCTCAGTATACAGGGTGTGTCAATACTGAAACTCACGGGGTCAAAACTCGAGATGTTTAAAAGCAAAGGTGGGTCATATTGTACATAATTTTAAACAGAAGACAATTCTCGACATTTTGACGAAACAATGTTTTTGATATGTTGCTTTAAGTTAGAGCTATAAACATGAGTCGCGTAAGCTTTTACGGGACGCCCTGTAGTCAAATTATAGATTCGATTAAAAATATGGCGTTTACGTAGGCCTATTTTTTCTCAGTATTTGACGAGCTTTTATATGGTATGTCGTCGTACAACCATGTTTTCAAAATATTTCTAACCTCAAAATCGATGTAAACATTGAATTTGCTTTAATCATGAACAAGTGAAAACATTAAATAGTAAGGTATAGCATGTTGCATATCATTGTAAAAATAATTTTAATATGAAATTTTTTGTATTAAATATAATTTTGTATCTGTATTTTTTAAGAGCTATAACAAAAACACCAATTTTATCCTGGATTTTACTAGTATTTTAGTAGTTTATACGGTCGTTTGACTTGCTTGGTAGTTAAATTAAGAGCCGAAGTTCTAATAAAGTAGTTCTTCTTGGTAAAACGCTCATAATATGACAAAAATATAACCAAAAACAAACAAAAATAAGAATACAACAATAAGTTTGTGTAGCTGTTATAAATAACAGCTCTGTTTTAACAGAGTTGGGAGAGAACAACCAGTTGTCATGGTTATGTTGTTGCGCTCTTTGCAATATTTTATCTGCTGTGTTATATCAGCTGATTGATTTCTTCAGCGGTTGTATTGTTGTAATTCGAATTTCATTACATTTTTACGTGTCAAATACAATGCATATTTATTTGAATTACAACAATACAACAGCTGGAGAAATCAATCAGCTGATATAACATAGGAGATAAAATATTGCAAAGAGCGCAACAACATAACCATGACAACTAGTTGTTCTCTCCTAACTCTGTTTTCGTTATTTTCTTATTGGTTTTCAAGTGTTAATAATTTTATTTATTTTTCCACCTTTTTCAAGTTTCAGGACTAACGTAAGCGTTATAACTATTATCTTAATTAATAGTTACATGATTAAATTGCCAAGCCTTAAGTGAGGAAACACTGAAGAAAAACTGTCCTGTATCAAAGAAAATAATCTCTGAAATAAATAACGAACTGCCTTGTACTAGTTCAAAAATCACGAACACTTCTTAGTAATGTGAAACTAAAATCAACTGTAATTTTGTTGACTAAAAAACAATGTATGACAAACCAAAATTACAATGTAATTGTTGAACGGGCTGTTCAGTAATTCGTATCAAGCCTTCCATTATAATTTTACTAGCTAACGCTACTTATTGGAACCTCGTTTGGTTTGTATGGATCTGTAAGTAAAGAGTTTCCATCATCTGATGAGTCACGTGACTAAAACATCCCGCTTTTGGTAAGAATACCTGAAAAATCGTCTTAAATAAAATACTAATTGGTTTGTGTCATTTGGAACAGTTTTAACGAATAAACCAACTATAAACATAACCGACACGTAGCCACAAGCGCTAATAAAACCGAACACTCTTTATTTATCTATTTTAAATTAGACACAATTATTTTATACACTATTTTTAATTTTTACAATCTCCTTTTTAAGATTTGCTTTATGTATTTACTCTATGGTTTTGAATAGTAAGCAAACAACAGCTGTTAGTTGTTGCATTTGTTTTGACGTAAGAAGGTTTTTACTTTCTGTATCCTAGGCAACCTAGGCTAGTAAGTTTATTTAACTAGTTTAGAAACTAGTTGAAACTAATTTCTGCCCAGTGCTCTGAATTCCAAAGTGGAGAAATTCCGTCTAAATAATTCAAATGAAATAACTTGAGGACGGTAAGTTTTAGAGAAATCAGAGTTGTTTTGATCGAAAAGTTCTACTATACAGGGTGAGTTTTGTATTAACTTATGGTAAAACTAAAATGTTATAAGCAAAACAAAACTTTGAACGACCACCATTTTAAAACGGCTCATCCGATCTAGCTGGTAAACGAACTTAACCTAGAGGTTTACAAAAGGAACATTTGTACCAAATTGCATGATAATCGAACCAAAAAGTGCGACCTGTAGAGTGGTCACATAATTATATTTATACTTATACCGTATGTCCCACGAAGAGGTTTAAACGTTTAATTTTATACTACTTGCCCATTCATGCACCGAACTTTTTTAAACTTTACATAGTTTACAAAGTAGGTTCTAAAAATATTCTGGGAAAATTTCAGCTCCCCTAACATTTGTAGTAACAAAATGGTGGCATATTGAAAATTTTACCAATTTGCTTCCTATAAAAACTACTTTCATGAGTTATTATCTGATTGATTACTTAATGATAACCTTCATGGCCGTTGGATTGGTCGTGGAAGTGATTTTTTAGATTGGCCACCCCAATCACCAGATTTAACTGTATGTGACTTCTTTTTATGGAATTACTTGAAGGAACAAGTTTATACCCATAGCTTCAATAATTATGAGGAACTAAAACGATCAATAGAAGAGGAACTTCTCCGGATACCGCGGAGTTTCTTTGTAAGAGCTTACGAATCGTTTCTTAAGCGCTGTTATCAGTGTGTTGCTGTGGATGGGTTACAGTTTGAATAAATTTGGATTTTAAGGCTTTTCATTAGGCTATGTTCTAGTTTTTTATTTGAAAGTCACATTGCCCTAGAATGTAACAATAAAAATATTTTATAAAACCAAAAACACCTTTTTTGATGTTTTAAAGTATCGTTTTTCAATATGTTGCCATTTTGTTTCTACAAAGGTTAGGGAACTGAAATTTTCCAATAATATTTTAAGAACCTAACTTGTAAACTGTGTAAAGTTTAAAAAGGTTCGGTGCATGAATGGGCACGTAATATAAAATTAAACGTTTAAACCTCTTCGTGGGACACTCGGTATATAAAAATTTGCCATATGACTCAGGAGGTGATGGGAAGCAAAAACTGCAAACTGCCCCTTTCTACGAGGTGTCCTTATCTTTGGTGAGAGAAATGAATAACTCTATTGCCTATGGAAATTCGCAACATATTTCCAACTTAATTGTTCATTAAGTATAGTTTACTTTGATCAAAGTAGAATTCATAAAGCTGTGTAAACAAGCCCGAGCAGAATAAATAATAAATAAATGTTCTGTCATTCAATAGATCGCACGACGCCTACTACAGTCTCTGGTAGCTCTCGCTTATCTGAGCGGTGAGCGGTGAGCAGGGAGCAGTTCTTTACGAGGAGAGTTGCCAATACCTTGTCCGATGTCTCAATCAGGCTTGTCGAACAAGATGTGGGAGCGGCCGATAGCTATCAACTCCTGCCTTCCTCCTCCTCCACCTCCTTCTTCTTTAGCTCATGTCTCTGTTAGAACCAGAGCTCTAAGAGGCGCCGGGGTGGAGACCGCGCGGCGTTTAAAAGGTAAATGAAAAATTTGCAAAGGAGTTTTGAGCTAGATTGTAGTAAACGTGACGAATTTGTCTCTGGGAGCCCAAATCAATTAATTCGGTGCGTACACAAACAAAACTTTGAGTTTAGTTATAAAATATAATTTTAATGTACTATGTTCTTATATCCATGGTTCGGGAGTCACGTTAAGCTGTTGGTCCATTTATTGGCTGTTGGGCAAATTAATGACCCATTCTGGGGAACAGTCGGCCCTAGTTTGTAACAAGATTACACCTCATCATCCATCAAAAACGCTCAACCTACTCACCCTTCATCCCAAATTCACCTTAAAATACCCTCTAGGAGTGGTCGGTGTCTCAAAGTATCAAAATATAGAAAAATCTAATTTTAAAGTTTTAAAAAATTTAACTTGATGACAAAAGAAAATGTCCATATTCAGCAGCATCGATAGATATAATTATACTTTCAGACAAAAATTCACATTTAAATAAACTAACTAGCTTAAAACGTATTTTGCAGATTTTACTCCATGGCATAAGCGGTACTCTTTAGTTAGACCCGCGGCCGCGCTATCCGGCCGCCACTTAACTTATTCAGCGAGTCGAGGAAATCAGGGGAAAAGAAGAGGAAATAGAGAATTTCAAAAATGTTTACACTATTGACCTGTTTTTAAGATGTACGACGAGTGTTTTCCATTTAAAATTAATGGTGGAGCAAATTTTACTTGTTAGTTTGAAAGTTCATAATAGTAGCGGAAAGCAATTAGGTTAAAAGAAAGAAACGGAATATTCTTAAATATTGGTTGGCATAGTCTTAGGTTATATCTTAAGTTAAGATATTAATTAAATGTAGTTTCTAGATTAGTGTAGTCCTCTGAAGACGGGTGGAGTTTTTAATTACCCGAAACGTTAGGTAGTTTTTCTCCGGAAGTGGCAGGAAAAGGCCTTTCTTTCTTTTTACTAAAAATTTACTTCTTTTAATTTTGAGAACTAACATTTCACGCTTTAAAAATCCGTTGTTAATAAAAATTTAAAGCACTGTATTATAATATAATTAAAAAAAACTTCTTTGCCAATAATACATTTTATTTTGGTTGACTAGATCTTTCGGAAGCTAAGTTTCATTCATCAGGTCTAACCTTGAAATAAAATTTTGTGATTAGATTTGATGAAGCTTCCGAAAGATATAGTCAAAAAATTAATATTGGCATATTAGTGTATTTCAAATTATATTATTCATTCCTATATTGGAGCTCAATACCCTCGTTACTGTATTCTAATTTTACAATTTTAGTTCATAAGTCACAGTAATATGTTCCTGGTACGAATTCTAAAACGACACTTGTTATCAAAATTATAACTTCAAAAATGCACCGAAACTATAACTAAAAAAAAAACAATTTGAATAAAATCATCAATGAATGCGAGCCACGTGTACATTGTACATTGTGCATTGCACATTGAGCTGGAATGCACTAAACTATTGTCACTGTCAATTCACACAGCGCTCCACACACTATTTCAATCCCGTGGCGATATATTTCCCGACTTTGCATACAATAAACTATAAATTACAGCCGGACGCAAGGGCTCGTGGCGCGGATAGTTCAATCATAGTAACAAATCATGAATATTAAAGTTGGAGAATTAAATGCGCACATTAGTTGGATGTTTGTTTCAGTGTTGCGCACCGCGCACTGGCCCTACGTTGACACTGACCGCATCCGATAAATCCATCGGGCGAAACAGCATAATCGTCCAAATATTCATACAACATTAACACACTATTTTGTCCGAGCCCATGATCCAATCTGTTAAGCACTCGCCGATTTGCCTATGGCGTAAACATTTAATTTGCTCTTGTTTCATAGTCGATGAAATTGCACAGCTCTGACACTGATTTAATTAATTGTCCTGTAGCAATTGTAGGTTCGGTATTTATCACGTTGGATACACTTTTCACTTAAGTTAGTTTTAGAGTCGTTTGATGACGACATAATTCATTTTAAAGTTGTTTAACAATCGAAGATGTAATGTGAATTTAATTTTAACTACTGTATGTGATATGTTAAACACTACCCGCCGAGTTGTTTCTATTTTACACAATGGTAGAATGTTGAACGATATTTAAGCAGTAAAATATCAATATTTGCAACGTTTTACTACTTCTATTTCCTCGGTGTTTTTTCTGGCCACTTGTTATCGTAAACAGTAATTTTCAACCATTAGTAAAAGTGTAGTAAATTGGGTTACTCTTTCTGTCCTAGTTCAAACTTATTTAGGACGTTTAGCAGCTATACGGTTAAAATAATTAGTATTGACTTAATTGGAATTATGGACTTGTTATTATTGAACATTTCATTTCAACGTTACGGAAAAATGTTCCAAAGTATCCGGAGACTGATGACAATTTGGATTGAACCAACCGAACATTGATAAAACAACATTAAAACGACAAACTCCGAACATGATTAAAAACCTACTAAAGATTACCCGACTGAATATTTTTAAGTAATTAGAAAACCTGCGAGTTGCAGAGTGGGAGTTAGACGGTGATATTTTTGTAATTAGCTTCTCCGAAATCTTGCTATTAGCCTCTCCACCCCCGTCCGGTCGACCAATTAAATACAGGACGCGGTCGCGTCGCGGCGCCAGTTTTAATTGTAAATTAATACGTCAAAGCGAAATCACCTCACCGGTCGCAGTAGTCGAGGTCGGAGGCAGAGAGTAATCAGAATAATCGAGCAAAGAGTCGGGGCGGACGTCGATATTAATTAGAAATGGCGATGTGGAAGCCCAGATGCACGGCCACCGCCTTCTTCTCCATGATTCAGAGAACTGCCACTGCCAACAAATGTGATAAGCGGGTTCATTTTCAATTAAGAACTGTAACGAAATGGTGGGCGAAACTCCTAGTCTGTTAGACACTGCTCGCCTCGACTGCATCACTTATTTCTATGATTGTAATTTGTAACGGTGTGCAGTTTGTGGTTTATTGTTCTAATTAGATGAATCCACCGTCGTGAAAACTCTAACCAGAGTTTTGTTTGAGAGCTAGAACTTTATTGATGAGCATTTTATAGAAAAACATTTTTTTATAGACCGCAAAACGGATCATCGATGGAATCAGTAAAAACTAGTTTTGGTTACAACATAAGGAAGTACTTACCATCTCCTGAGACATGCTTTTCGTGGGGAACACTAAAGAAAAAGTGTTCCAAGCCGCCACCACAACTATTCAAAATCTGAAACAAAACATAACATCGGTTCTAATAGACATTCTCCTCGATAATGTTCAGAAATGGTTGCAAAAATGTCATACTCAATGGCGGAATGCACGTCGATCATTTAGTTTCAAGATGAAGACTTCCATAAAATGACGAGTACCTTTTTTGGACCACCCTGTACTCGTATGCACAAACGTGACGAGCGTGCGGGAGGGTGGACGGATAGAGGTTAGTGTGTCACGCTGAACTGGGAACTGGGGAGAAAAGTGTGGTGAGTTTTTCAACCCCTCACTCGCTCTCGCTCTCGCTGATCGGGCTATCCGCTATCGGAACACCTCGTTGCCTCTGTCTCGTCGTTCACCGGGCTTGATTTGATTTTCCGCCGATGGGGGTTTAGTCGAGCTTATTTTGTTACGGTATTTTCCGACCACGCTACTTTTATTCCTCGCGGATTTGTTCGGCTTCAAAGTGATTTATTAAATAACACTCGGCACCAGCTTAACTTTCATTAACGGAAAAACCAATTACTGCCTTTCATATTGCTTTATCACTCGAAAGGTTTACCTTTGCTGTCAGCTGCTATTGGATTCATTTGTGAAATTGTATACTCATTTCCACCATCAGGTGCTAATTTTTATGACTCTCTATATTTTGTGTTTATTATATTTTATGTTTTATATTCGCATTTAAACCATAAAAAAGTGTGTAATATCAAGTAGGTAAGGCCATGTAGTTTCTTCAACACTAATAAATATAATCTGTCCAGTTAGGGTTTGCACCCGTTTCCTCGAATTCTAAGCAAATTAATTTTTACTTGTAGTGGAAAAAGTATGATGAACTTTCTTTTTAGGATTTCCATGGACGCTAGACTTTTTTACGTGGTTTAAGCGCGCCGGCATAGCAATTCGTTTCTATTCATGTGTTTGTCAGTGGGCAGTGGTATAGTTGTAAAAATAACTAAATTAATCTAAAACTACCCTCGGTCAGTAATGCGAAATCCATAACCAAAATAAACAAAACAATATTAAAAACTGCCAGTAATTTATCATTTTCGAACGTACAATCAGCCACATATAAAGATGTAAAGCGACAGAGAGTAGAGACATGTATCAGTCGGGCAAGTGTGTGTTTGTGTTTGTGTACAGTGCGAACCACACAGAGGTGCAGAGGTGCAGGTATGTGATATATACATGCCGGCCAATGGCAGGCGTCTATAACTTACCTAGATAATCAATCAGTGACTAAGCGACAATGTTAATGAGTCTATTGCAGTCAGTCGTACGGGCGTCGGGCGCACGGGCTTGACAAACGGCTTGGCCTGGCAAATTGATTTCGATTGAGCCGTAATCAATGGGCTCCCCCGACACTAAATCCTGTGTCCTGCCCGATAACCATCTTGCACATAACACATAGCACATGACACATCACACTACCCTTCACCTACGAGCTGGCCCGTACCGCCGTACGCATCCCTTAACTCAACTCAACTACTGGCTGTTCCTTGAAGCATGAGACTGCCGTCAGTATAGTGTGGTAGTTTTGTGATGAGTAGTCTACTATTTGTGTTAAAGGAGAAATTCTGTAAATTTTCAAAGATAGTCTAATTATATTTTGAGTGATTGGATTTGGTTCGATTATCTGTGAAAGTTGATTATTTTCCGAATTACGAGATGCAATCAAATGAGTACGGTATGTGTAGATGATATTGAAGAAAATATGATTCCATCCTCACCAAAGCTGTGTCATAAAATTCAGTATCTACTATTTAAAACGTAAAAGGTGAGTTTTAACGAAAATTTCAAATAAATAGCTCATACTGAAAAAAAATTGAACTTTTATCGATTCAATCTAACGATTTAAAATTAGGATTTATGAAGAAAAAAACTCTTAGTTAGCATACGTCCAGGAGGTTCTTTTCCATAAGCGTTTTTATTAGTGAAGAGTATGAACAAAGTGGGCTTGATTGTGTGTTTGTAAAAGACAGGTTTCATCGGCCCATGTGACAAAAGATGCTCCGGTTAAAGCACATCACTGTACCACCGTATGTCAACAAGCTAACTACACGACAGTATGTTTGGGGCACATTATGAAAATATGTTCCAACTATTCTTAAGGCCAAGGGTGATCTGACTTGCACTCGAATCGGAACTTTCAACGAACAGATCAAATTAAAAAGGTCACCCTGGAGTGCTCTACCGTACTTCAAGAAGACACAGTATCTGATGACCTGTGCGCGTCACCTGAGTAGGGTGTGCGTCACTGTGCCAGGGTGGTTTTTGCGGTAAGACGGATACCGGACGTGAGTGACAGGCCTGATTGCGTACAGCGTCACCTTTGTTCACCACCGCACACCTAATTGCTCGTCCACTCCACATTGAATTATGGAGTTAATTTCGAGTGTTCGATGCCTTAGCCGGTGATTACAGGATAACTGACGCTTCTGATGGCCCATATCCAGCTGTCACACTGCTCTAAACACTGAGAGCTATGAGAGCTTAGACGCTACGCGTATGTTAAGCTGTGTTAGTGTTAGCGCTCGCTAGGCAGCAGTATACACAGTGAGTTTTAATTTCCTCCTCCCACCTTAACTTTTGAAATAGGAAAACATTTTGTAAGCCCTTTACAATGCTTTTGTAGGATTCTAAAGTTTGTTTTGACGTACTTTTCGTCACCCCCTGCGAAAACCGGGGGGAGGGCCTCTAAAAATGTTAAAATACAAACACTTCCATTGTAGAACCTCAAAAGAAAGGGTCAATATTCAATGACGAAAAAAAACCATTTATCTCAAGAAGTTTACAAGAAATTAGGTTTAAAATGGTACATTTCATATAAAAAGGGGTTTATGACAAGTTTTTGTTTTTAAAATGCCCTGGGATTATGTTATAGAGTTGTGATGTTTCCCTCAAAAGATGTTTAAGAAAAATGTCATAAAAAGTCGTATGTGATTTATGGCATTTTAAAGCTGATTTCTTGCAATCTTCTAATATCTAGGCCTATTAAAAAAAACGAGTCAAGATAAAAAAATATTTTTCGTCGTTGATTTTGTATTAAAATTCCCTTTATTTTGGGGTGCCACGAAGGGGGCTTTGTATTTAAAAATGTTGGGAGCCTTCTCCCCGGTTTTCGGGTGAGGGTGGGTGACGCAAAGTACGTCAAAACAAACTTAACAATCCTCGTATTAGAACATTCCCAAAAGGGGTTTTAAAAAGTGTTCTTTTTTCAAAATGTTAAGGTGGGGGACATTTAAAATATACCCAGTATGATTGTCAACTTATGTTTTGTCATCTCATTGACATTAAAATTAATTGCAGACTAATTAAATGTACTAATTGGTCACATGATTCTAAATTAATTGTTAGCTTTGTAGCCATCTACTTTATGAAACTGTTGAATGTTAAATAATTCCATTGTAATTTGTAGAAATTCCACTTTGTTATATTTTAAATTCATAATTCTAATTGAACATCATCAGTTCACAAATAAAAATGGAAAAGACAGCTGTAAGTTAATTTGAATTGTAACTATTTGATAAACAGTAATTTTCCTATTAACCTCTTACGATAAAAAGAAATGTTATATACTATAATAAGTGTATTACAAATATATGATATTAATATTATCAAAAGATTAGTTAACAACAATTTTAACTTTACAACTGTAAAATAAAAGTTAGTATCCGGATAGTAAAGGTGAATCAAAACGCAGTAGTGAATCGGAAATATTCTTATTCGACAAATTACTTTTTGAAAACCGAGAATATCCGAAGAATTAAGTTTTGCATTTTTTAATGAAAAAAGGAGAATTTTGAAATTATCTTGGTCTAAAGTTTCGTTTTCTTTAATCAAGTGTGAAGAAAACAGAGTCTGGTTTTTGTGTTGAAAATCATCACTATGGTGATCTTTTATTCTGGTTTTAAAGTGTCTCCCAGTCCGGACAATGTAGCAAGCGCTATAGTCATTACATTTTAATTCAAACACTAAATATATGCCCTCTTTTATGTACTGTATTAAAAATTTAACAAAGTGGAATCTATACAAATTACAATGGCATTATGTAAGATTATAAATTAACCCTATGAGTACTTTTTAAAGTGATTAGTTAAAATAAAATCTAGTTTTATGTGTAGAGTAGAAAAAGTTGAAGGTATATCTAATAAATTCACGAAGACATGTTTGCCGCACCAAATTTCCCCCTCAAACAATTAGTTTTCAAAACATCGCTGTCTTTTTCTTATGTACTAAAGGTACTATGCAACCATCCAATATAGAAGCCCAATATCACGTCACATAGAAAATATAAAGTGAAATAAGTTTGTTTTCATTGTTTTAGAGCTGAACTGAGACAATTGATTTTGTTTTAGGGAACAGTTAGATTTATCTTCACGAATCAGCTAATCGTCGGGTCATGGAAAATTACACTATATGTATATTTTGGTACCAAGTAGGTTCAAAAGCAGCACTACAGTACTTGCATATTCTATTCAGTGGTTTTTGGTTTTAGTTGAAAACTAGCTGGGTACTCGTCTACTCATTGTTAAAATTATCCTGTAGAGCCATCGTTCAAAAAGTTCAATCAGTCTAAACTGTGAAAACAATTGAACTTCGCTATCTTGGAAAGCAAACAGGTTTAGGACTGAAACCTTTCTAAGTAGAATAAAAAGAAAATGTAAAGATAATTGAACCTAATAATACCCTTATAACATTACCGGTTTCGGGAACTGAGCCCATCATCTTAATGTTGTAAATAAAATAATAAAACTATCTTTACATGAATAGAAAGGTACTAGCCTATTGTGTTAACTTCTTTTTGCTAAAACGTTAGTAGGCCTAAGTGAACTTTATCTGTTCGATAGAAAATGTAAAAATATCACTTATCTAAAACTGGATATAACTTTGAAGTTAAGCGGATGCATGGCAGATTGGTATCGCGCGCGACTCCGGAGCTCACCACTCCGATGGCGCGGGTTCGATCCCCGCGCATTCATTACTTACAATTTAATGTGACTAATATGGTGACGCTAGGTAAAGGTCGAGGCTGAGTGGTAGAGAGGACTTTGTAGTCCTAACTTCGCCTCGTTAAACAAGACAAAGTTTACCTTTTTCCACGAGAAATCAAGTGATTTGACATGAGCGCAGAGAGCTACCACATATTATCTATTCTTGCCGTGTTAGCCGTGTGTTTGACACCCCACACACACTAACAGCTCACACACACACACACACACACAACCCCGTCACTAATTCGCAGGTGATTTACGAGCGACTACAGTTCCGATAATATCATTTTAGCCGCCTAATCACTGTCGTTGACGTTCTGTCTAACCGTGTGAAATACGGCCACTGATTAACAGCTACGAGTATTCCACAACACAAATCCCGAGTGCAAAACAGTTTCAAAAACTTATCCCTCCATTTAACCCGAACTAGTTTTAACTTTATTGTAGCCTGTCATAGCCATTTATTTTCATCATTTACATCAATTGACATTTATTGTGATTTTGTCAAAGTACAATAATTAAATTAAATATTTTGCAGTAAAAGAACATTAAAAGGTAAAAACATACCAGTGTGCAGTGTCTTAACAAAATAACTAAAGTTAAATATAAAGCGTTGCATACACAATGTAGTTCTGCAATAAATTATTTATTTATCAGCTCCGGAGTTGCGCACGATTCCACCCCGCCACAAATCCGCTTTGATGTATAAGATTCTACCTACTTTGTCTTTGAACTAGGTGATAATTTTGTCACCAGCCACGAAAGCCTAAGAGTAAAAATTTCACTTATTAAAACTACGAAGCAAACATCAGCGATAAAGCGCACAGGCACCGGTCCATTCCACAAACCGTTTTTACACGCGATGAAACAAAACACAATCACACTTGCCGTCGTATGTATGACACAGAGTAAAAATTGAAAAGCCGACTCAATAAAACCAAAGCAATGGGATGTTATACGGTGGGGAACGATATGTTCATTAACTCTGGAACTGTTTCGTGACAAACATTAAAACCGGAGGTCAGGGGGAAACACAAGAGGACGTGGACAGGTATGGCTGGGGAACGGGTAATAGAAAAGCAAAACCGATCCTCCCGCTGTTATTGAGACTAAACGGCCCAGTCCCAGTACCTAATCCCAGGGCAGATTTCATCACCCCTTTCCACACATACACACATACACGTACACTAATACACTGTAATCTTCTGATCAATTGAGCTTCTGTTACTGTACACTGTACAGTCTACACGTCGCTTGTTGTGTTCCGGCCGACCACTCCGCTCAAAGCCGACGTCACCTCTCCTTTCAGAGTGTGGATTCGGGTTGTATATCGAACTAGTTTTCGATTAATTTGTTCATTTGGATAACTTGCGGCAGTAGAATAAAAAATATGTTATTGAACAAAAATGTGTACAGAAAATGAGTTTATCGTTTTTACAGTATGAGTTGACTAAAATGTTGAGTTTACACACATCTAGATCGCATTCATGCATGCATAAGATATACACTATTAAATGTCCCATCCACGTGAAATTCTCCCGGATGGCTTCTGCCAGTATGTCGGTTCACGAGGTCTAAATATCGTGTCATTAACTATAAAATACTTCCTTCGGCATTGAGTCAAATGTTATCAAAATTTCTTATGACATTCATTTAAAGGTAACTAAGGGCTGTCTTGTCCAACGAAACTAAGTTAAAGACTACAAAGTCCTTTCTACCACTCAACCTCGACCTTTATCTAGCGTTACCGCAGAGTCATTTAATTATTAGTGAGTGAAGACTGAGGGGATCGTACCCCCGACACAAGAGTGATGACCTTTGGATTCGCACGTGATATCAATCCATGCCAGGAATAATAATATTTAAAAGCTGATGTGTACCAATCAATTCTTTAGTAATCTGTGTTCATTTCACTGTTGCTTTTAGCGAAATAAATAATGAACTGAATACGATTCAATGTAGTCGATTCAATGTATGTAGTCTTTGCAATGTAAAGAATGTAAGCACCCCTTAACTAAATTGTCTGTAGATTAAAAACGGCGCGACAAATTTAGCTGCTGATTTTCGTTAATCTATTTCTTCACAGATGAAATAAAAGCCGTCCGGTAGAGTAGAGATATAGGACATAAAAAGTGACCGGACTAGGTCGTAACCACATTTGCA
This sequence comes from Matsumurasca onukii, assembly GCA_018831715.1. Taxonomy (NCBI): domain Eukaryota; kingdom Metazoa; phylum Arthropoda; class Insecta; order Hemiptera; family Cicadellidae; genus Matsumurasca; species Matsumurasca onukii. The sequence goes on from CM032064.1 coordinate 37,404,384, forward strand.
AAGATGTGTAGACGAGACTTTAGTACTGACAACAGCACATTTTCTTCCTGTCTTCCTTTATAAAAAGTGATTAATTCCATAAAACCACTATTTACAGTTTGCGAATATGGAACATATTTTAGGCATGTAAGTAGGGATATTTTTGTCATTTTTGGACTTTAAGCTTCATACTGGATATTTATGGAATTAATTAAAGACATCAAAAGATAAGACCACAGGCAAATTGAATTTATGCTTTTGACAATATAAATATTAATATAATATATCCTTTAATCACCAAATGTCTAGGCCATAACGGTGATAGATTCCAGAGGTTTCTTTGTTGTACTACCATCGTCAACAACAAACGTCAAAAAGGAGGCATTTTATTACCTCTAACAATGAATTACGGGTTTCCCAAGGGATGTCAAGATTCAAGAGTAGGCCTATGGTAGCGAATACGCATGAGTGCTGAGCAGTGAGGGTGAGGTGAAGGAAGATAGAGCGTGCAAGGAGCTGAGCGCATGCGCTTGGAAGACAGACACGGTCGGGCAGAGGGCGGTCGCGCGGCAGGGGCCGTCACTCAGTCAGTTCTGATTGACAGCAGAACTATATCGGATCCGAAACCACACGGAAATTGCCGTGAGAAGCTCGTGCTCGATCGAGCTAATCTCCGAAGAATGGTACCTAAATTTTAATTTCCATATTAAAGAGTTGATCGAGCCTTGGGGAAGTAGGCGGCCTCGTGATAGACACTAGCGTAATTGCCACGGATTGGAAATGCCCGTTCTTTGAAATGTGGGCGGACGTCTATGTATCAAAATAGGTCCAGTTTTTTTTCTGTTTTCGCTCAATTAACAATCCTAAGGTGATGTTTGCGTCTGACTTCTGACTGAAAGGAAATTGGATTCCAAAATCAGATATCGGTCGTGGCGTTCACTCTCCGAGGCAGTGACGGTGAGCGGTGAGCGGTGAGCTGTGAGCGGTGTGCGTGCACGCCCGTCGTATCACGACCGCCGCTGCAGCCTGCATTCAAGTCGTATTTGTTTCTGCCTTGTAATATTGGAAGGACTTATCGTTTTAGTGTCGAACCGAATTGGCTCTCATCAATTAAGTCATATTTCGCTTTCCGTTGGAAAATCACTTTTACAAAGCGTGTAATTGCGTGTGTGTTTAAACAACACAGCGATACGTAAAAACTAATTTTATTTCAACACAATTTATAAAAATAATATTTGAGGATTTAAAGTTTTCATAAGCTATTTTGCATGATAATTATAATTTCGTTGACGAAATTAGTTAAAAATATATGAATGTCATACAATGTACTTAAATAAACTGGCATTCCCAGACACTTGCAGGTTAAGTCTAAGAGAGAACTTGCTAGTCCTAACTTCACCTTATAAAGCCATGATTCATTCATTCATTCATTCATTCCCCTTCAAAGCTGCAAAACATGTATTCTTGTCGACGAGACGTCTGTATTAAAATAAATGTAACTTAAAGTCATTTCACTTGAAAAACAAACTTCTAATCTGAAAGCATGGGCAATCATGTTGGTAGTTTACTACATTAAAACTATTTATTTATTTAATTTATGACTTTATGCAATATTTAAAAACATAGTACTTAATGATACAATAAAATAGAAAGTGGATATTTGTACAAGACACGTCATAAAATGTGATCCTATATAGGTGCTATCTGTGTGCCACTACTGCAAGCAAAGTAAACGTATTTGTTATTTCGGTATTTTTACAATTTTCTTTTGCGTGCTCACATGCAATTGCTATTTTAATATTAATAAGAAAGTTTTCAAAATAAAAAATATCAACTGTGACAGCAGGATTGAATAAATGCTAAATATCGCATTACCCTGATCGAATTCATGAACTAAAAAGAAAACTCACTACATTAAACAAAAAAATACGATCACACGTCCATTCAGTTAAAATAAAACAACACAAGTGATGATATTCCCGTGGGATAGAAGGGAAGAGGTGTAAATCTGCTCAAACATTCACAGCTTTGTTCCAATCAGATCGGGCATAAAAGCAAGAAGAGAAAAAACACAACGACGAGGATTTGGAATCGGCAAATAGAGTGGATCAGCCCACATAAGGTAATTAAAAGTAGGGTACAAACGATTTGTGGAGAGGGGCCGACATGAGTGTGTGTGTGTGTGCGTGTGTATTTGCCTGTGATTGACAATCACCAGTGTTCACCACCTCCGCAATCAACTTAGGTTCTGGCTTTTTTACAAATCCATCAAAGCCGGCGCATTAATTGGCTTACTTCCGTCGACCGATGCTAATTCGTAGAGTGCCCGCCACATTTCAATTGAAAACACATTTTTCTGTATGGATTTCACAGGTTGATTTTATTGCTCTTCAATACTTTGAAAGCTTTTCACAGAAAAGTGTGCCTCTACAAAAGCGAAATGTGTTGTATTGTTTCGAATGCAATGTACATATATTACGTACTATTCACCGTGTATTTTTATTTGTGTTTCAAACGTGTGGGTAAATTTTAAAATTATTTTCCAGCGCAAATTTGCGTTTTACTTACGCGAAAATTCATACCACACGTTCATCTTCTGGAGTGGGTAAAAGACATTCTTATAAATGTCTACGAATACGCTATAGTGTAATGTTTCTCGATCGGTTCTTTAGTAATGCTTCTGTTCGGGGAATGACGAGATCGAAAGTGTCAACTGGAGAACAGACTAAGAAGAAATAAAAGCGAGAAGCTTTCAACGTGAAGACATAAAAGTGATATAAACTAAGCAATGAAGAGGCCGTCAGTGGTACGTGGTTAGCGACAATGGAGCAAACAGGGCCGAAACCACTCACTCACTACCTATCACCATCACCATATTGGCTTATTGGTTATAGCTTATCACCATCAGGCTTATTGGTTATACTCGTACGCGCCAATATTTAACAGTGCGCAGTACCTGTCGGCCGTTTTGTTTTGTGTCCCATAAGAGGAATGCAAAAACAAGCATTTTCTTAAGACACTTCACGACTACATTTTCATCAGATCTTTTTGAACTAAGTTTTGTTGAGCGGATTCGTGGCGGATTGGTATCGCGCGCGGTTCCGGAGCTCATCACTCCCGTGGCGCGGGTTCGATCCCCGCAGTCACCACTTACCATTTGTAATGTGACTATACGGTGAAGCTAGGTAAAGGTCAAGGTTGAGTGGTAGAGAGGACTTTGTAGTACTAACCTCGCCTCGTTAAACAAGACAAACTTTTTTAAGTTTTGTTTGAAAGATAACTATGTAATTCAGTGGCTCCGCACTTTTGTGAAAATTTTATTAGTTTACTAGTGAAAACGGGAAATTCAAATTCAAAGTTTCTTAAAACTTTTTGTTTATTCCACAGAGTTTTGAATGCAAAAAAGGAAATTTGGCTCAGGGAAGTTACTTAAACATTTAATACACTTTAAAACAGTTTTATAAAAACAGTCAGTTTTATAAAAATCCAATGAAAACTGCATGTAGGCGTGAGGTATCCCAAGAAAATGCATGTTTTTACATTGCTCTACGGGACGAAATTCAAGGTCACGGGCATTACTGCGCACTCTTAACCGATCCACTTAGAACTAAATATGTCAGTAATTGATGTTTTACAGTAAAACCGTTACATTCTGAAATAGTTCTGGAAAAAGGAGACCCGGTGTGCTAATGATTATAGAAGAAAATACGTTAAAAAGCTTGTGGTATGTCAATAGTGTTTAGTGTATTAGGCTGAAAATAATAATAGCTTACGGTGCAAGCAATTTACTCTTTAAATTTAAAATTTCAAAGAAAGTCCGAATCAACCTTAAACCTTTCAAACGGTGAACTGCGAGATAGTTTTCTGATGACAAAATATATACGTTACACTTTGATTTTTCATTAAATGCTGTTTTCAAATATATCAAAATTTCCTTCCAAATAACTCTCACAATACCATATATAAATACTCTTTGTCTTTAAATATCCTTCCACATAGACTGTATCATTATTTCATAAGCACACGTTTACTCTGGGATAGCTCTTTTAAATCATTTTCCTTTGAGTCTAAAATTACAGGCAGACCTGCAAGTTCAAGTTTAGTTTATAAAAGGATTTTTGTACTTAAGGCATACTATAGTCTCAAAGACCTTTTGAGGGATGAAGGGTTCATTAATTTCCTTTGTTTAAACATTTACCAGTAACAGTTTTTTCATATAATTATTTATATAAATACTATTGTTCTTATGTATGTAAATTTTCCCATTTGAAGAATTGGTGATGAATGATTTGTTTGACTTGTACAATGTTTAAATGGGATCTAGATGTAGATAAAGTGTGATTTTCAGATTATTTACTTCACTAAAATAGCCAACCTGACGTGTTCCATGCATGTAACGTGCTCTGCAAATAAACTACTATAATTCTGATTGAAAATGTAAAAATAATCCTCAGAATATATTTTGTCTTGCCAATCACCTTAATTAACTGAATCACACAAACGATCGTACCATAACGGCTTGGTTACACACAACACTTTCTCTGGTTTAAGTTCATTTCCACCGTGAATAGATGCAGCCTCGGTGGCCAGTGGTCACTTTGCTCCATTTATCAATCGGACAAAGTGCAAGGTCAGGTGCACGACCATCAATCCTGACGGCTGGCAGGGCTGGCAGGTTTGTAGAGCTTGAACAATTGTGACAGACACTGGGACAGGGATCGGTATCAGTATCGCATCTGGTAGGAGGATAGATACGTCAGGTGCGGACGCTCGGTGAAGGGAAAGGATTACCATTTCAATAGAGCGCGAGACTCGTGACGGTCCGGTCAGGAACAAAGAGTATTGGAGGCGGACACTGATTGTTGATTGAAATATAGTTTGTGTCCGGGCCCCGGTGGTGTAATGGAGAGTTTGCTCATCCAGGTCGCCAGTGCTTCCATAATGAAACCTATCCCACTGGACGAGCGGCGTCAGTTTTGACCGATGACGTGCAGAACCTGATGGAAATTGTACAGCTGGTACAAGCTGATGACTCAATATAGTATTAGTGTAAGGAAAATAGAAAGTATCCGTGGTTTATTGAACTGACATTCGAATAAATTGAATACATTTAGGTGTTTGATGAATTTAGGTCACCGAACTGATAGGAAGATCGCATCGTCTTGCTTTAAATGTCAAACCTTACAAGTTCAGAATTTGTATCACACTAACCTACTACTTATAACTTTCGTCCTTACGTTCAATAGGAAATACAGTAGCACAAAAACCGATCATGAAATTGAGGACTCAAAACAGGCCACATAATGCCTAACTAGTGCAAGACGCCCTGTACTAAGATCTTACACGCACATGTATGAGTTGCCATAAGTTTATAAACCTAACGATCAGCTTAAGCCTATAATCAATTTTTGTGACGCACCGGGTAGGGATTTTTCTAAAGTTGAATTTTAACTCCATTGTTAGGAAAACCGATTAATTCAACAAACCTACCCCCGATTTCCCTTCCATCGGCTGGGCATAAAAGGGTATGTTGTGTTTTCTATTACAATTGGTCTGTCTGGTTCACGGTTGTGATTGGTAGTCCACTGCTCTGAGCCAGCCAGCCGATATGGTTGTCTGGCATCTCTTTTGTATTTTTTTATTTTGTAAAGTTTTTTTACGGAATTATTGTATTTTTTCTAAGCTAGCAGTTCAAAATTCAGCTAGGTTTAATGGGGAACTAATAAGGTTACTGGTCAGCTTCCGTTGATTACTTTTAGGCCAGCTCATTTCCGAACATGTTGTGTTATGTTTTAGATTACTTTTCACCTGAAGACAGGGTCATATTATATATTCCGAAACGTTGTGTATTTTTTAGTTAAAAAACGATGGAACACGTCAGTAATATTATTTTAACCTGAGTTATATCGTACGGTAAATGAACCTAAAGATAAAGTTCAGCTTTGATGTTTCTAAGTAAAACACAATCCATGTAAACACAAACGTACAGCTAGTAATAGATAAACACATATATCTTCATATTTTGCAAATGTATGACACACCTTTCCTTGAATAAGGTTTTTGGGTTAACCAAGAATAATGCCAAAAGAATAGTTGTAAGGTACGGTATTGCGTGTCTGTTTAACTTTGGAAACCACAAAGAGCTTTTATGAATCTTTCTACTATAGAAATAGAATCCCCATATATGAGTACATTGATGATTTTTTACCTTGATCCATTTAAGAATAAATAAGTTAGACATAAATATTAAACACTCAAATATCTTATAGATAAGGTAGGTTAGTAATTGTAGACAAGGTAACTATCAGATCTAAATTTTTAAATAAAAAAACGAGCTTGACGATAAGCCTAAATGAACGGTACAAGCATTCTGATTCTGATAAGAAATGCTGATTCGTTGACAGGAGAAAAATAAGAACAAGTGTTGGCGCGTTCAATTTGTCAGTAATTGTCAGGCATCGGGACAGACGTGGCGCTCGGGACGGAATAATCCCCCCACTCGGCCGCGGGGGAGGAAAACATTATATCGAAATGTTTTTCATTAATAAAAATGGAAAACCTGAGAATCGGAGGAGGTGGAGGAGACATTACAAAGCCAGACGAAAGAGCATCTATGCCTTTGTTTCCGGCTCGAGTTGTCGCATGGTTAAACATTTTTAATGGCAAAATAATAAGCCTAATAAAAAATAAGAAGGGAACGCCATCGCCATACCGCACGTTTGCAATCTCCAGTCTTAGTGACAATGCCAAATTGAATTGTGGCTTAACATCAAGATCGGCCAAGGATTAGAAATTTTCTGTTTTCCTCAAAGACGCGTCAACCTTTTACGCTGTCAACTGACAAAACACTTTTCTTCGAGATTCTTAATGTTGAATTACTAACAGCGAGGTTCTTTAAAAAGGAAATCTCAAGGAGGTTCACTTAAACTTAACGCTTCAAGTCCAGTTTAAGGAAATATGGAACGTAAACCGTTGATAATGGCGTTTCAGTATTTATTTGCTGTCCAGTTACATTCTTTTTCAATTTGAAGGCCTAAAGAGTTTGTTTCATCTGTTCTTTACAAAGACATTTCTACAGTTCATGGTCAAACAACTTTAAAACTCATGAACTAGAATGTTTATTCTTTTATTTAAATATTAAATTCATAGCTTCGGAATCCTATTTATAAGAAATATCATTTTGAAAAACTACCATTTTACGAAAACAGTTCTTAGGTCGACTATTTGAAAAGAGGTGCCATAAAAATGCACAGTCGCCTCAAGGGTATGACAAACTAATTTTTATATTTAATAAGTAAACATCATAAACGCAACACCAATTACGTGGTCACGTTGAGAAAATGGTGTTTCACAACTCCACAAAAAGTGTAAATGAAAGAAATGTCACAAAATACCAACAAATCATCCATTCTTAGTCTTAAGCGAGACTTTCTAGTCGAATTCTGCTTGGTATGGCTGATTATAAAGAGGTATCGGCGGGCTCCAAACCAGTGTTATGTTTGAAAAGCTCCACCCAGGAAATATCTACAATGTTATTTGTGAGAACAAAGTTTATACATTTCGTCCTTTGACTAATTATCCCTAAGCTAAAGCACCACTGACTCTAAGTGTAAAGCGAATTTGCTTTGCAACTTGTACTATTTCACCGATTTTATATCTTAATGCGCTACGCTCACAGCCTCTCTTCGGACTCAGCTTTTCGTGCTCTTTTATCAAAGTAGTTACGAGGCTGTTCGCCTTCGGCACCAACTTTGCCCCTTGTATTATCAGTCCTATGACCTCACTCATAAATAAAATCTCAAATCCTTTCCTGAGGGTCCGTATTGGTGCTCATTTTATGGTTCTGGTCTTAGATCTCACCATACTGATTTCATGAATATATAATTTTTCAGAAGGAAGTCGGATAACAACGTCACGTTATCTCTTCAAATATCTAACCTTCTTATACATCTAGTAGGCTAGAATTTATTATATATTTGTAAATGAATACATACTTAATTCAAGAAACTTATAAACGGTACTCAGCAATCCATGGATGACAAAATTTATTAAACAAAAAAAGAAATAATATAATATGTCTTTTACTATATTAAAGAAAAAACTGCTTCTCTTAAAATGATGGCATTAGTCCTTAACACTACAAATACTGCACAGCTGTGGTATTATAACGTGAACTGGAAAATATTGAACAAGAGAACTGGACGTTTTGACGGTGAAGCGGAACGTCTCCAAGTACGAGTAGGCCTACTACGCACTGGAGTGACCGGACGGTGAGCACAGACCGGAAGTTCCTAGACGAGACGCGTGTTCGACCGTGGAGGACGTCATGCGCCGGATCCCTCATTGAAATTAATATTTGTAAATCTCGGTTTCTGTTCCACCGGGTGACCGTCTTTGACAGGGATGGAATTACAGACGACTCGCCAGTGACTCGAGACAAAGCAGCGTGACAATACCCTGCACCGGAACTCTCTCGATGCGTGCCATTTTTCATTACCTCTCCTCTACAGTTTGTTGTCGATATTCCTTCTCACGATTTAAAAAATCACAAGCGCGTAACAGGCAACATAATGTCTCTACTATCAGAGGACTTCCTGCGCGCCCGTTGAGCCGTGGCCCCCTGCCACCACCCTCGCCGCCTGCCCGCCACTCCGCCACTCGGCGATCCTCCTCCACTCCTGCTCCTCCACTAACTGTTAATTTATTGTCCTTGCTTTCCCTTGTGTTTTTCTCCATTAAAGACTTCTTTAATAAATAACAACCGTTATGTCGGTGTGCACTCGCTACCGTGGTCTGCTCCCTTCCCCTCGGGTTGGCAATTTTCGATTTGTATCTTTTTATTACAGCTTTTTACATTCAAAGATTAAACCATTTAATCTTGGCTAACCTTTATAGAATCGTTAGTACAGCGAAAAAAGGTTTATATGTCAAAAAAATAATAAAATTAACACTATAACACTAATGATACTATTACCTTCTAAAGCTTGGAGTACAACGTTTCATCCATGCAAATTTCCCTTTCTATTGACTTCTTTACTAGCATTGAAGGCAATATACAGTGTTTGCGTCGAGTACAACTTAGCTATCTACCAATGTCTACAAACTAAAATGTGATCAAACATGGCTCTCAAAGGTGCCAATGAGGTTTAATAAGAACCCTCCGGTACCCAAAAAACACTCTAAAACACACGTACATTCCAAAATCAAGGAATCGATTGATTAAGAATAAGAATATTAGAAACCCTGCAGAGACGAGGATCGTCACAAAGTGAAGTGGCGCGGCGCGGGTAGAGAAGGGAGGGTAAAGTTTGCGAAGCCACATCGAATCGGTCCGGCTGTTTGCAATGTTGAGTGTTATATACAATCGGATGTTGTTGAGGTCAGTGGTTGAACACGGTTCAACAAGTTGGGCGATACCACAACTCAGGCTGGCCGGCGTAGAGTCAACATCGGCCCCGACGCATCAGCTGGGCTGTACAATGTACCCTTCTGTAATCTGCAGTTACACGCGGGTATACGCACTGTACAGAGGTCAGTAGTCAGTAGTGTTACAAACTGACTGACTTCACATATCAAGTACCGGTACGTCAAGTATCATTTTACAGCGACACGTGTAAAGATAAAACTAGCCCACGCGTAGCTATAAGCGCTCCCGTTTATATTGTTGAATTTTCTGTAACGGAGAATTATGTATACCCGAAGTTCCCTTTTATTTAGGCTGTTTTCGCAAAGAAATGGGGTTTTAGTGCTATTAAAACTGTATTTGTAGTTAAGACCCGATTTGGATGAAACCTAATATAAAACCCATTTTGCTATACCACACATGAGTACCAAAATTCAAACCGATCAGGTCAAAATAGCGACAAAAAATCATTTTCCACCACCATCTTCGAGTAAGTGTATACCAATTTTCGTCACAATCGGATCAATAATACGGGGTTTATTGCATTCAAACCCTTGTCTTGGGAAAATGTCCCCTCCCGGAAAAAGATATTTTCCTTAGGACCAATTTGGCTGATAAACGAGCTTATCCTAGCTATTAGCAAAAGAAACGTGTGTACCAGATTTCGTGAAAATCTGACAAAAATTGTGACATGTACGTAGAGTTGACAAACACACACATATCACAAGTTTTACTGTTTGGCTCAGGGGGTAGAGTCCGTGCGTTTCTTCGTGGCGCTTGACCTTGACGACTAAAACCAGTTATAATTGGGTTTTCGAGGGTGGGGGTAACCAACTGTTCAGTCTTTCCATTGCACTCGTACTGTGAAGAAGGGCTATTATTGTACTTTTTGAAAATATCGATTTGTCCCCCACTCTGTCTCCTCACATCCTCTCACCAAGCGCCACGAAGAAACGCACGGACTCTATTAGGAAGCTCAAAAATGCAAATCCTTTCGTTCTATGAATTTCGTTATATTTGGCGAGATATATGACTAGCTTTATTCCCACGGAAATAGTATAGTAAAAATATATCAGAACCACAAACAACGAGTAGGCTAAACGTCGTACCTTCTTCGGCCACTCACATGAAGACAAACTGTCAGGACTACAAGCAGTTAGCAAACAAGCTAAACCCAAAATATCTAACAAGAACACATTTTAAATTGTGACTCAGTTGGCTTGAAAGGGACACTTTTTTACCAATCCATCAGGCTAGAAAATACTCAAAATGTCAAGACCTCAAAATATAATTTGTATTAGGGTGCCAAAGTCTCTTGTATACTACATTTAAAGCTCCTACTTCAACCCCTTGGCATTAAAGACATGTCAAAGTTTATCAAGGAAATTCCTATGCCCAGTGGTACAGTAGCTATCTGTATACAAGTGTATGTTTTAGTTATCTGACTGATGTACAAATCTTGTTCCTATCCACGTCATGCAAAAGATTATAAGGCAGGGAGACATAATCAGGAGAGGGAAGGAGTTCATTGAAGGCTGTGAAGCATTTCTGATGGCAGGAATCATAAAAATTAGCTCTATTCAAACCAATGTTTGAGCGTTGCCGGGTTTAACACTCGGGTATTTTTTTTATAGTATGCTTCAATCTGGTGCGGGATCCTCATTTCGACCATTTTTCGATGGTAAACTAGTGTAAAATCTGTATATTTTAAACAATATAAAAACAAACTACTGTTTCAAAGCAGTGTTTGAACACTAGAATGAAAATTAATTTCTCAGTATTATTTGAATCATGACAACAAGTGTTTTTAAAGACCTTGCTCATTTAAAGCCTGTAATATTCGTATCAAAAAGGCTTCTATTTAGGACTTAATAGCTGTATTAAAGAAACAGCTGTCACTTTGTGACTGTTAGTTTAATTTAAGTACTGTACTGTTGATTTAATAATCTTGTATTTAGTCTTTTATTTTTCTTTAAACACAATTGCTACCCATACTCAAAATAGTCTTATTTAACATTAAAATAACTAACAATCTTTGAGTAAATAGTTAAGATAACTCAAAAACAATGCAGCTAATGTACTTGCCTTAAAACGACCAACTACTATTTTGCTTACTAAGGGTCAATATAGGGGTTTTAAGGGAAAAATGAATCTTTCATTACGTGTGTCGAAAAACGCTGGTCTTAGAGTAAAACGACAAATATACATGTTTAGTACCACTGACACAGACAGAATGAGTTTTAAATGTTCCCCCACCTTAACTTTTGAAAAATGAAATATATTTTTTAACCCTTTAAGGAATGTCTATAGGATTCTGAAGTTTCTTTTGACGTACTTTGCGTCACCTACCCCCTACCCACAATCCAGGGGAGGAGGGCCTCCCAAACTTTAAAAAAAAGCTCGTTCTTTTTGTGATACCAATTTAAATATGACACAAAATCAGGTTTAAAAATGCCACATTTCACATACAACTTATTTTGAATGACTAAATGTTCTTCAAAATACTCTATGGGAATACCTCATAAGGGTTTTGATTTTCTTACTTTTGAGGTGCCAAAAGGGGGGTTTGTAATAAATTACAAAATTTGAGGAGCCCCCCGCCTATATTTTGGGTGGGAGGTGGGTGACGCAAAGTACGTTAAAACAAACTTCAGAATCCAAAAAAGGTTTGAACAAATATTTTTTTATATTTATGCATTTCCATTATAGCATCCACAAGCTATAGCGCGTAAACTTCACTGAGACACTGCCTGTTTGAATCTTTAAATAACTTATTTTCATTACATTTTTATCAGCTATGTATGATCTATTATGCTTGGTTTTTAAATACGCAAACGTTGTGTGTATATAATTTTATGGGCGCGATTACTTCTTATATTAACTGTTTTAAAATGCCAAACCAAATCGACGCGTTAGATTTTGTATTTACTTTAATCTCGATCTTCCGGTTCACACAGCTTTATTTGCTGAGATGAGCCACTGGTCTAAATACAATTTATTATACTTCGGCACTTTCTTATACTTTGATCAAAGTGTCAATTAAAAACTGACAAATAATGGTAAAGAACTAAACGATAAGTGATTAGCTACCTTCAGAACCATCACACCGTTCATCCAGGTGTAAAGAGATTTAAATATTCGCTACTTGGTCGAGGCAACTAGCAACCACTGGTTTGCGCCTCTATAGTCAGTTTCACGATCGGTTTCTAACCAGCTCGAGACTGAACGACAGAGCGAGCTCATGGTGAAACTGACTATACCTTGTCTAGTTGCCTTGTGTTCGCACGCCCACCCGGCGCTCCCAGGTCCAAAGGTTACTCTTTCGGAAGTATTTAATGAAGGGTCTTCTAATTCATAATTAATTATGATGAGCGGCTCCACGATGCGATATCTCTAATTGCCACCCGGTTCCCGGTTCCTGGTTCGCGGCTTTCCACCGGGTTTCGTTTCCCTGCGAAATTTCAATTTAATTGTTGCCCGTATCGAATGAAACGCAAAGCCGTTCTCATGTTTAAACTGTGATTAAATAGTATATCTCATCACTAGGTATTAAAGGGACGTTTTCGATAGCCTACGAGGTCAAGTTAACGGAGCGAAGATGGAAAATACACTTTTGGGCCGACTGATGAACGCCACTGTTTGTCATTATTCAAATAACAATAAGAAATAAATGTCAGTAAATGTGTTCAAGATTAAAAAGGAATTGAAAGTAAACAATGATTGGAACTTGGCAGACTTATTTATATTTTTTGATGAAATAGTTATTATCCTGATTTACTACAGGGTGTTTTCTTTTTAAACCCCCCAACTTTCAAACGTTAGTTAGTCATTCTTTACGAGCGCTATAATGTCGTAAATTGTACCATTGGTTTGTTTACTTCAATATCTATCAGATGGTATGTACTGTTGCAGTAATGTAGTGGTTTTGATTTGCTAATTGGATGTTATTGTAAAAAAACGCAATCATGGTTTTTAGAGAAGATCAAAGAGTGCTTATTGTTAAAGAACATTAAGAAGAAGATAATTTCTTTTTGTCAAGAGGAATTTAAGGTAAAGTTTACAGGTGTTAATATTCCAAACAAATCTTAAATTCACAGATTTGTAAAAGATTTTAACATAATAGGTTCTGTAGGGAACGGAAAACATAACAGAAGGCGGACCGTACTGAATGAAGAAGTGACAGACAATGTTAGGGTTGGATTAGAAAATTCTCCTAAAACATCTTTCAACATTTTGAAACAACAAAAGCAGATAGCCTACTAACGCCTGGATACTTGATCTTAAACGCATCTTGACAAATAATATTATCTCACTCTTAAGTATTCTTCAAAAATAAGCACTATTTGATCTTTGCTAAAAACCATGAATGCGTTTATTTTCAATAACATCAAATTAGCAAATCATAACCACTAAATTACTGCAAAAATACATACCATCTGATAGGTATTGAAGTAAACAAACCAATGATACAACTTACGACCTTATAGCGCTCGTAAAGAATGACTTACTAAAGTTTGAAAGTTGGGTTGCGTTTTAAAGAAACACCCTGTATTAGTCAGTGTTAAAAGTTCAAAACAAACTCATTGAAACGGTTGCCCTAAAAATTATTAAAACTATATGCTTCTCCCTCGGACAAAGGAAGTATATAATCATAAAAACAAACCTTTATTTCCATTTAAATAGAAGTGCCACTTTAGCACGCCAATAAATGTGTCTAAAGCAGCTGTTCCAGAGCAAAATGACAGACAGTAAGTTGTTGCGCAAAAATAAGACGTATTATATTCTTCGTGTCTCACTGCATAAAACGATCAAGCTCTCTGAGTAAATTTTAAGAAACTGCATTAGGTTGAAACTATTTTTGTTTGTGACCAATACTAACCAATCCAAGCTTTCCAAAATGGCCTTAAAACCTTTGACCTTACAAAGTGTACAACGATGTACTAGTATTTGTCAAATTCAATTAATCTATCATCGCATGAACGTTCATTTTGTAGTGTAGTCGTTCCTATGTGGGTGTGCTAAGAACGGATTTTAGAGTTTTTTTTCTGTAAAGCAGATAAACAATTTTAATCCCCCAACCCCAACCTTGTGCTAAACTGGTGAGTTTTTATACTTATAGGTATAAACACGGTTTTTAATCTGTATTCAATTATTTAATTTGTTTTGCAGTGTATTATAACAGTCTTGTGTGTGTAACGTTCATGCCGTAGTGAAGCGTGGATGATAATAATAACTCTTTATTACTTATATATTCAAGTTTCCGAGCTAAAACATTATTCCGGACGTTTTCAAACACGTGAACAAAACACATGTATGAGTTGTCCAAAATTTATAAACCTAACATTCAGCATATAATTAGTGTTTATGACTCACTGCGTAGGGATTTTTCTAAAGTGTTGTTTAGTTATGTAACTCCTTTGAAAAACCTGATTAATTCAGCAAAGCTCTGGAGAAATTCCCTTCCATTCGCTGTGTATAAATGGGTATTTTTTGTGCTCTCTGTTACAGTTGGTCAGTTTGATTCACGGCTGTGATTGGTCGTCCGCTGCTCCTATCCAGCCCATGGGCTGTCTGGCGGCTGGCCAGGCAGTCAGTCAGTGTGCAGCTGTCACTGACCGTAGACGTGATTGAGTTATTCATTTGTATTTTTATGTCGTAAACCTTGTTTTCAAAGCTAGCTTTTATAAAATAAGTTAAAACATGTAGGTTATTTAGTGGTAGGTGACTGGTTATTTTGCGCTGATTACCTTTTAGGCTAACTCATTTCTTAATGTATTGTGTTATGTTTTAGGTTACTTTCCACCTGAAGACGGAGTCGGATACCGGATCCCGAAACGTCGTGTACTTTTAATTATCTCAAAAACGATGGAAGACGTCCGTAACAACATTTTAACCTCAGAAATTGTACCATCGTCAACAACAAACTTCACACAAAGGCCTCAGAGATTTACTATTCATTGTTAAAATCGCACTATATTATTATAGGGTTTCCTGATCTTATAGTAACAAAATTAATGACCGAGATTCAGTTAAGTCGACTGATCTTGACTATTAAATCTTGATGAAACTAGTTCTATTTAAGTGGTAATACTTAGTTACTCATCCATTAATAAAGTGATAAACCAATATCAGATACACTGTTTTTGTTTGTTTTTATCAGATCGTCTAATCAAACACCGTGCACATCCGCTTTCCTTATTAGATAACTAGGCCTATATGCTTTACTATAAAGAAGCTTCTATTGATTAAATTGAATGTAATACAAAGTTTAGGGTCAAATTGGTAGAATGAAGAATTGTAATATCTTGCCAAATGAATAACGCATGTTAAATTAATGAACGTATTGATAAAGTTTAAATTTATTCGAATGAACTGTACACAATTATGACAATTTAGCCTATTACAGTTACAATGGACAAGGACAGTGAAACACTTAATAATATTTGATTAGTCAATCTTCTATAAAATTATTTACAATTTGCATTGTTTAGATTTTTAGACGACTTTCAATACGCTTCAATGGGTCACCAAACAATATAAAAACAAGGTTTTGAGTAGAAAAATCATTATTGAAGTTGGTTTTGAACCAACGTGCTTTATTATTAACAAAAGACATACCACTGTAGTCTATATATTTGAATTATTACTGACATTTAAAATCTAAACAGACAAAGTAAAAATTAACCTCAAAAAATCCACTTTACTTTATCAATACAATGTGATCACTTAGCGTTTCTAATTTTTTCTTAGTGCTTTATTTTGTTAGCACAAGATGATAATTAATACAGTCGGCTGTTATTTTGACTATCATTTTGCCTGATAATCAATTACCAGGCAAAATGTTTAATTACCAGGTAGTAAGTTTTGTGACAAGGTCAAACGTACTTATTTTTTCAATTTGTTCAATGTTTATTGATAATAGTCGATGCAAACACAACACGTTTAAAAACATGTGCATCTTTTCATCATATCAGTATTTTCATCAACTAGTTTCGAAAACTCTAAAAATTTGAACAAGCGTCTTAAAGTTTTGGTAGTACAGTGGCATTTATTTCGCGTAGGATTGCCAATAAATACTGCGAATTATGGAGATAGAACGGGTCGGGAAAAAGGGAGTTGTCTGTACAGTAAACTGTAATCATCCTTCATGGCTAATCCTGCCGCAACCGAGCGCGGGTCCCACTTCTATCCCTGCCCGTGCCGGCGAGCCCTGTATCGTGTTCGATGCGTACAAGTGTGGTCCCCGCACGGCGGCACGAGCACCCGGAACTTATCCTCTACGCTCGCCGCTCCACACCGCTCCGCACCGCTCAGCACCGCAGCGTACCGCGCTGTCACGTATTTATATCGCGCTCTCAAATAAAGAACCTGAAAGTGTGACAAGTTTAATATTAGAAATCAATAAATGAGAGAGAAGAATCGCAAAGAGAGTAGGGTATCCCCCGCGACCCGCGTCTAGTGCCAGGTATTGTTTTATTTTGTGTTAAAGGCAATATATAGATGAGATTGGTTGTTGTGGGAGTGTCGGAGCAAGTGGCCGCCCCGTGGGTCGTAGTGGGCCGTCCCTCGACCCCGTGGTACCAGGACTTGCCGCTGCTAGCGCCACCTGCTTGCGCCCCACTCCGCTCTAGCCTCCAACTCGCAGACCGCGCTCACACTTCGACCCGTTAACAGCTAAGTCTCTGTCTCTATCCGGCAACCACTCTTTAACATTTCATTCATTTTCTTTTTCTTTTTTTAATTTTATAAAATGTTTAGGACTAGAATATTTTACGTTTGTACAATCTTTGTTTTCCACTCAATCAAGACATATTTTTATTCATGTGAGGTATATATTACTCTTTTAGTGCTGTAATGACTTTCATATGTTAGTGTCATAAAATAAAATATAATAATAATACCTATACTTTTGGCCATACGTTCAAATAATAGCTTGACTAAGTTTATACATTACAGCACGTTATGAACTTATATTATTTTTATCTTCAAAGAAAAGGGAAAAGTTTTTTATTCACAATATAACCATTTATATACTACTTTTTCAGTATTTATAGAACCTTGACATTTGATATTTTTAGTGCTACATATAATGTTGTAAGCATTAGAGCCTAACAGTTTCGATGAATTGGATGTCTTTTAGTAGTTGTGGGCTACATATTTGAACAAACCGTAAGTTAAACCACTAAACGAGTTGTCTTGATTTATTTAAATATAACCTTTTCTAAAAAACAAATTTACGCTAATACTAAACTTAAAACAAATAGTCGTTAATATAGCCTTTTTAGGGGTACTTACATTTGAATTGATAATATCCTCAACAAATGCATCAGTATTAACAAACTATTTAGAGCAGTTGTTTATTTATTGTTAATTTTTATTTGTTGGTCGGAATTTATTTTTGTACCATTACTTTCAATGTTTATGCGATTCATGCATATTTTTAGAAACAACTTCTAGCATATCCTTTCTTGAATAAAGCCACCATACAAGTAAAAAAATAAATAAAGATGTTAAACTTTTGGTGCTTTCTACAAGAAAACTACATACGAAAAAACTTCAATGTCGTAATGAAACTTACTTCGCAGAGATGGTACATCAACACTGAAATGTATTGAAAATAAAACATATTTGTACATATCCCCATCCTATTTCCTATAACGATTGCTAAACAATTCATTTCAGGTTGGCTGAACAATTCTTCGAATCCCATTCGGTTATGTTTTGTTTTCTGTTAGTTTGAAAATTATGTAAGCATTTTTATTGTAAATAACAATGATGATTTTAAAACACTTTACAATAATTAAAAGAGAAATCAAATTTATTTTATGCTCAATACCCCACTACAAGGTATTTTCAACATATCATTTCATATTAGATATAGAGATATTTGGTGAAATATGTTTTTTAACCTGCCAGAACCTTTTTCGAAGGGTCCGATATTCTGCAGTTGTAATTCAAATTATAATAAACACATGTAAAAATATATTTGGCTTATACTCATAATTAACATAGGAGAACATGTACATTTGAAACCCCCATTAACATGGGGGTAACATAGGACTATATGTAAAATATGTGATTACACCGATTATGAGAGTTTTAGAATTACGTTAACTATCATAGCACTTTACACAATAGGATTGTCCGTTGTGAAAATGTTGAACAAATGAAATACATATTTTTGTCAATTTTTAAGTGTAGAGTATGTTTGAACTGGTCAAACATATTATTTTATATTTAGCCAAATCCATAGTAAGTCTCAAAGTCTAATGGGGTTGTGGCGTTTATATGCTTTTAGTTGGTAAGTTACATATATTTTTTTAACTGATAGTATTATCTAATGAAACCGATTAGTATGTAACTTTAAATACTCCTACATAAAGTGAAAAAAGCACAATAATTATTACACGTTATTACTTTGAGAATTCTCTGTACCTTAAACATCAAGATAGCCCTGCCCTCTTTAGGTAAAAACCATATTTTGATCAACTACCCTTGTCTTCTTCAAAAGTGTTTGAAAAGTTTTGATTTGAAAATAGTAACAGCTGTAAATTTTTTAACACATTGTTACACAACTAAAAATATATACTTTTCTATCAGAAAGTAATTAAAAACCTTACAACTACTTGTAATTTGTGTCGAATTTAAAGCATCTTTAAAATATTCGTCAGTTATCTAAAGTATATTTTCACAAGTTTTAAAAACGTCATGAAAGCAAATTAACAAAACACACATTGCTAGTTACTTCGAATAACTTAAGACTTTGGTTGTGTATTTCAAACATAATAATAATGTAATAATAAAAGTAGAACTGGGTTCACTTACAATTTATTCCAATCTTTTACTTTACAAATGCCAATGCCAAACATATGCTTACAAATTCGTTTGCTTCATAACCTACAATTTTCATTTGCATCGTTATTTATTCAGTTTTTTTTATAAAATAATGGGCATTTTTTCTGAATCAAGTTTTATATGAAATACAATTTTGAACAAAGTTGTATCACACACCTATTTATGGTACTCAATAATATACAAGATAAATGAGGTTTTAAACTAGGTTTAATATTTGATGTTATAACCACACGATGTTCTGTTCTTCCAGTACAAGGTGGTTGAAGTTATACTACTTGATTTGCGGTTACTGTGATTCCAAAGTGCCACGTTTTATGAAAGGCTCAGGGTAACCAATATTACAAATATCGTGTTAACCGTGCAATTTTGCAAAACTTTGTACTTTACATAAAAGAGCATTGTAGTTTTGTGTTCCACAAGTATTATAAAAACAATAACTATGTGATTTAAACCTGGATGATTAATAAAAAAGGATAGTTGAAAGTCGTTGGTTTTGTTCAGTGGAAAACATTAGCAAACGGTGCAAAAATACTAGACTTGATTGGTTAAAACAGCCCGATGAAGGTAAGCCAATTTCGACCGATGATCGAGGGAAGAGTTAGATATAGTTGCTG
Source organism: Matsumurasca onukii (assembly GCA_018831715.1). Lineage (NCBI taxonomy): Eukaryota > Metazoa > Arthropoda > Insecta > Hemiptera > Cicadellidae > Matsumurasca > Matsumurasca onukii. The sequence continues at coordinate 37,424,235 of CM032064.1, forward strand.
TTACTCCAATTCTTAAGCGTCACGTCAAATAAAGCCTAAACTCGTCCACACAAGGAAGGAACACACAGTAGGCCTACCGCGCACGTAACAAGTGGCTAAACAACGGGCCTTCTTTCGACTGATGCGGCCTATTTGATACAAGAATAAATTATTAATTTTTGACAGTTTCCGTAGCTGTGGTACAGATTGAGAGCTCATTCAAGGAAATTGACAAGCATAACAAAACCACCACGGAAATACTTATAGGATTTATAACCAAAACATTTAGCATGAAATCGTTACTTGAACTCTTGATGTATAAAAAATAAAATTAATAATTTAGGTTTTAGTAATTGGTATAAAATTTAATTTACATTGTCGGTTTCGACCATTACTGGTAATTTTCAAATGTAACTATTTCCGACATTCAAAAATGATCAGCAATGATCGAAAGCGATAATGTTGACTAAATGTTGTGCCGATTACTAAATGTAAAATAACGTATTCAATTTTGTATACGTACAATAACTAGTTTTGTGGACTTTGGAAGCAAAGTAATCCATAGGCAAGTCGCTTTGGCCACCTAAGTAGGTAAGTAAGTAAATATATTTTAAGGGTCCACCTCAGTAGTAACCGCAGAGAAAGGCTGAATTCGTCCGACCAAGGAACACATGACACCGCTCACGTAACAACTAGCTAAACAACGGGCCTTCTTTCAACTGATGCGGCATAACTGTCAAAACTAGCACCTGCAAGGGTTTTGTAGAACGTAGATAACGCTCTCCTGTGAAGGTGACTTTCGGATTTGCTAACTTTTATGGAATTGGAAAAATGTTATCTGTGCTTGCCTCTTTTCAGGTTTTTGGTAAATCTATTTTTAGCTTCTAAAACAAGGTCTTAAAATACTATTTTTCTATTTTCAACCACACTAATTGCATAAAAACTGAAAAACACATTAAAAATGAAAAAAGGCAAACCTAGATAATATGTTTATTTTTCATTTAAGAGTTGCTTGGTCAAAATAGCATTAATTATAACGTCTCAATTTTATTTCGCGCAAACCTCTGCAACGACACTCTCCCAAGCTAGTGGAACGCCCCCTTAATATCGACATTAAAAGATATGTACTGCTCATTCTTCTAATGCAGTTTTGAAAATTCTAAACTTCCTACACGTGTAATTGGTTTATGTACACGTATTTTTCCCATTCAGTCTATAAGATATTACCAAGAATAACTTGGTTTCTTGGTAATAATAATTGGCTTCGACTTTTTTTTCGAATATACAAATTAATGATGTTACTGCATTCTGCACTACCATCCCTTTGGGTTTGACTTTCTTCTAGTGACACAATACCTATCGATGATAAAAATACAATTGTAAACGTCGATTTCAAACAGCCCCAGGCTAGGGTCTAACATAGTGCATTTTGGCTCCTTATAATATTTTTCAATCAATTTAATTGGGTGTTTTCATTTATAACACACATTCTTACAAGTAGTGTCAAATCATTATTAGATATTTTATTACAAGTTGTGTGTTCTTTTTATTAGCGCAGTGGGGTAGTGGGAATTATAATTGTTTGTATGGTTAAAATAATGAAAACGTCAAAAGACTTTTTCTAAAAATACCTACCAACAAAGTAGCCCGTACCTTATGGTATTTAACGATTTAAGTATTTTATCCGAAGTAATGTTAGGAATATTGGCTCCGCCTGCCATTCTCTACGCTTTTCAACGAATCAACTGTGTAGTTTTGCAAGTGGTTAGATAATTTCAGGCGTATCACAGTTTGCAATCGTTAGAGAACAGCTTTTTATGTTTACACTGATTTCATTGTTTACTGTCACAGGCGTGGGTTTGAGGCGTAAAACATATGTTTGAATTTTAGACATAAAAACTCATATCTATAGATATCAAAGAGATTGTCCTGACTCACTCGCTCATAATCAAACCACAGCCCAAACTGCTAAGGCTACAGACTTGAAACTTTGCCCATTAGTTTCTGGTAGCCTAAAACTACCTACTAAAAAACTATAAATAATAATAAATTTCTTTATTTTTCTTTGAACAAAACTACAGGGATTACAATAATATCAGTGTATTCATAACAGAAACAGCACTTCTTAGTACAGTACAAAAAAAAAGAATTACTGTCCTCCTCGTGAAAACTCAGTCACTTTACCACAGGCTGACCTAGTGCAAAGAAAACATAGAGCCCCTAGGACTATATTGTCCGTTTAGGGGTTCCATCCTTATCCATAAACACAACCAAAAGAGATCTGGAGCAATTGATTAAATTTTATGTCATCCTAACTGTTCATCAGACTTTCTAAACTTTAAAATTATTAGAACAATACATGTAAAAAAATAATTTCCTAATAGAAATGAAACATGGTTACAGTTATTTAACAAATACTTATTTTAACTGAACCTAGACAATAATTTCCAAACTAATACAACACTGAGTTTTTGGTAACAAACATTTTGGTTAGGTAAAGACATTTTGATTTTAGTTTGCAATTTCAAGTAATGTTCTACACTCTCTAGAGAGAGTAATCAATTTCTTACGCATACGAGAAAGGTGATTATATTGTTTTGCATTCTTATATCTACTGGTAGCTGGTTATAGATCCTTGGTGCTATGAATTGAAACGTTTTTGTGTAAAAGGTTAGATTAGGTTTAGGAACACGCAACAAATTCACGTGTCTCAATTTCAATTTATAAGTATTTTCATTCGGAATATAATCGGGTTTTCTCGGTAAAATAGACTTTAAGACTTTGAAAACAAACAAAGCTCTAAGTGGAAGAATGTTTAATGATAAGAAGCAAGGGTATGAAGGTTCGTACCTATTTTTCTTAAAATTGACCGTACAAAAGACTTTTGCACCATTATCAAAGGCTTTGGGTTTGTAAGGTAAGTCCCCCCACCCAACATAAAATACCATATTCCAGTCTACTATTCACAATAGCAAAATACAAAGATCTAAGAACCTTTCGAGGGCAAAACCTTTTGAAACTGATTTGACAAATTCAGTTTTGGGGTGGTTTTTAGAGGAGGTAAAATAAACTGTGTACGCCTATACTATTCAACCGCTAGCGCTTAAACGAGTGATCCAATTTCCAATCTGAAGAAAAACCTTTACGTGACATGAATGGCTTGTTACTTCACACGCGTCTTGTACCTATCTTAATTTTCAAGCAATTGAGCCAAACTTAAAAAAGGTAACAGGTCTCAATAAGACCTTGGGGACCGGGGTTTCACCGCTGCGCATCATCAAACTCGGCACCTTACACAGGGCCATTTTGATGTGTACGAACAGGGTACACCAAATTAAACATCACCGATGAATTATTCAATAGTGAGTAAGTCGATCAGTTCTTTATCTGGCCAGTAAATACAATATGTACACTGCACAAATTCAATTGATACGAATCAAATAAAAAGTAGAAGTTCAAGCCATCATGTTTTAAATTACAAAAGTGAGCAATTCGAGCTTCGAGTGATCGATGCGTTTTGCGCTTTACTCAAAACTCAAGCCAGACGACTCACAATTAGAAAAGAAAACTTATAGCTAAGCACACTGATGATGTGAGAAAGAAAAAGTTAAAAGAAGCCTTGCAAGCCAGAAAAATCCTTTCAGCTGATTTCAACTCAAAATTTAATTATAAAACCGAAAATCTATGTTTTTAGGGAAGATGTATATTATAATATTTGTTAGTTTTGCAAAGCTCCGAGTGAGAAGTGGAAAGATAAGCTTCCCGCGGCGTATATGTTGAGAGTAATGGTAAAATCAAACTTCCTCCCGTACAAAAATATACTGAACCTTTGCATAGCCTTCTTACCTATCTATACTGAATTCAGAACCTATTTCCGGCTATATACTATACTCGAATAATACAAGAAAGTATGAAGGATATTTCTAAATGACATAATTATTTTAGAGCAAAAGAGGTAAAAATAGGAATCTGTACGACCACCCTTTAAGAACACGGGCTTATACCCCACTTGGCTTATGCGATACCTATCTGGGGCCACGAAAGTCAAAAGACTCGCTTTTTGTTCTAATTACAAAAAATGCTGTGAGAACGGGTTCTCTGGTTTCGCACCGATCCTGTAGAGGTGTTTCGGCAGGCGCGCATTTTAACGCTCCCGTCGATCTACGTCCCTGAAACCTTAACATTTGTAAAACAGAACTTTTCGAGTTTCGTTTTTTTCAATAAGAACACATTATTCTTTGTGCCATTTAAACAAATTATCAATTCCTAAACATTCGACATATTTTTTTCAAAATCACACGGTTTATAACGGAATAAACCTTTTCAACAAACTTCCACTTCATCTCAGGTTGGAATCGGACCTCTGTAAATTTCGAAAGGACCTTAAAAGTATTTTGGTCGAGTTTGCCTGCTACAGCGTTCGGGACTTCTTGGCAAACTAGCATACCAGCACATGAATGTATAAATGTAAATAGGCTAGAAATATTAATAGATTATCAATAATTTCATACTTGTTTATATTAGTGTCATTTATCTGATGAAGAGTATTGAAAATGCTCGAAATATAATAAGTTCTGCTCTTTGAAAATTGAGTTATAATTAGCAGACGAGTTGCAAAGTAAAATTCTAATCAATAATTTGTCAGGGAATTGTTAAAGTTGTTACTTTACTCAAGGAAGAAAAATTGTTTTTGTTAAGAAAATTGCTATGTATGACTTTTCCAATGAATGTAAATTGTTAATCTGGCTTAATAAAGACTTTGACTTTAACAGGGACCGGTGTTACACAGGATCGGTAGTTTGATGGCAGTACCCGAGCAACAGCCTTTCTTTTTGCAAATAAGTCTTTGTTGGGTTAAAAACACTGAATAGAGCATTTTCCTGCATCATGCGAGTAACTTTCTGGTACTAAACCGAGCTGTTTATATTTCTGTATCTACTTAAATTAACAAGTGACAAGTTAAAAATGTTAAAAATAAAAATTTGACTGGTAAAACTTTTAACTTGTCACTTCTAAATTTAAGTAAATACAGAAATATAAACATATAATGACGGCATATCTGTAACATACTAATAGTCTTAACTTACGTATTGTACCTATGAAAGCTACTTAGTTGAACACCGTTAATTGTTTAAAATATGTTAAGTCTAATTTCTATCAGTTATAGAAGTATAATGTCAAAACGAATTTTACCTTTCTGTAGAATTCCATTTAGGCTAGGCTGGAATCTGCCTCTGACAACAACACTGTAACACTACTTTAGATAACACACCTTAAACTCTTCACATAACACTAAACACTAAGCTTTAAAATAAATCTAATATACATTGTTAAAAAACGAAAAGAAAACACTGGACACTCGCGAACGATTCTCCCGATACGCACAAGCAAGCTGCTATTGATTGTAAACACTCATGTAACAACTTGATCTAATGCGGAAAAGTCAGCTGTTCAGACGGTTAATAATCAATAAGTTACAAGCCGAAACAAACCACAGATTACACCTGGCTTATTTACTCTTATGAAAATCAACGTTACTATGATCAATGCTTTTAAGCTGGCACATAACTACGGTTCGGTGCATTTTGTATGTTTATCAAAGTGATGGAGGGGGTTACCAGTGGGAAAAGGGTTATTTTCGAAACACGTATTTAACACATGTTTTGATATTTTGCCTGGTTCTCATTTTATTAGTTTTAATTGCTACTCAGGTTAAAAATTGTCAAATAAATAATGTTGTCGTATGTACCTTGTCGTTTTTGTTTTGTCTTCTGAGTGTAATATTTAATCAATAATTAATTGAATAAGAACAAATACTATCTTTCCTCTAGATTCTGGAAAATAAAAGCATAGGTTTTTTCAGATGGATTGTTTTAAAATTTCAATAACCTGTCGTCTTATCAAGTTTGCAAAGGGCAATTTGTCGTTTTGCCCATAAATGGGGGGTTTACTGTAATCTGTTAAATTCCTTTGTTCACCCGTTTGGGTTTTTTATATACAGTTTATCATCATGCAGTTATGAAATTTATTTTGTTAAACTATTTTTTTTTTATTTTTACGTACTACTGTGGTAAGGACAAAATTAAGACACTCTTAGCCTTACATACATACATCTGCGTGGCAATAGAGCATGAAAAGCTGGGGCCTATGGCCAAACAGATACTTTCAGCATAGCGAACTAGTTAGTGTGAATAGTAGCAAAACTCCGAATGAAATTCACTTTACTCACGCCAGCGGCGCTTTAACCTGGTCGGCTTGGTCTTTTATATAGCGACAAACGTTTGTCAGGACACGTTTAATATTACATCATAAATCTCATATATTTTTAGCGAATTTCCTTTGGACAAAATATGAGATATTCATGCCGTCAGCATGGTAAGGCCCAGACCCGGGACCATGAATTGTGCACCAATCCTGACCCCCAGAACACTTTTTGAGCATTTTTTAAGAACTGTTTATGCATATGTGTGTACTCTCTACAAGTCGAATTTGTTGTCCGATTTTCATGAAATTTGGTAAAATTTACGTTTTGTAAATGTCTTGGGTAAGTTCGTTAGCCAGTAAAGCCGATTACCTGAGGTACCCTTTTGGGGGGATGGGAGTTTCTTTTCAAAAAAAGTTGTATTAACTATCTAAATACAGAAAATTTTATCCGATTCCGATAAAACTTGGAATACATATTCATTAATATTCATTTCATCAATATACCAAAAATTATGAAAATCCATAAAGTTGTTTCAAAATGGCGGTCAAAAAGTGACTTTTCCCTCTAATAACGCTCAGTAGTTTTAATGAAACTTTAAACAAATTTTCCGATCATGTTACTTCTGTTGTTAAACGTGCGGTAAAAAGGCCACGTACGTCTGAGGCTGGAGTCTGAGTCCTCAAAACTAAGGAATTACTCCCTCATAATCAGACTACAGACAACTGCTAGGCCTACAGACTTGAAACTTTGCACACCTACACCTGTTTCAGGGAGCTTAAAACCACCCACTGAGCAACGGGTTTAACATATTTCAATTCTTAGGGTGGTTTTTTAGAAGGGGTAAAATATATTGTGTACGCTTTAACCATTCAACCAATCTTATCAAAAATCGTTTATAACATGAAATAACGATTTAACGTTGTTTTAATTTATTATATTAAACGTTATTTTAAACGTTATTATATTTAACGTTATTTTAATTTATATACGTCATTTTTATTTTTTAATAAATCTCTTGAACGTTTTACTTTCAAAGGAAAATTGGAGTATGTCACAAAAAGCTACCTGCGCAGAGGAAAAACTTAAACATTTCGTAACTGTGTTTCAATATAACTTTTCACTTGCCTGCCCAATAAAAAAGAAAAGAAAACCTACAGTAAAAACTGTAAAGCCTTGGCTCTCAAAAGGCATAATTATTTCCTCAAAAAAACTTAAAGAACTCGATTTTAAAAGAAAAGTTAATAAGTCAAGAGAGTTCCAGCAATATTACTCAACGTATAAAAGAATTTACCGCAAAGTAATCAGTTTCGCCAAATCGTCCTACCTCAGTAAGCAGCTAGCATCGACTGATAACCTAGCGAGGGATGCGTGGAAAATAATAGACTCGGACAGGTCAAAGAAACAGGTTCCGGTACCTTCTGACATGCCAAGCCCCGAGACATTCAACCATTACTTTGCAAACATTGGTAAACAAAAACAGTCATTGATAACAGAACTTGTTGTACCGTCACAGACCGACGTAACCTGTCCAAACACACTCGCCGACAGACTACTTCCGACAGACTCGCGAGAAGTTTATAAAATAGTTATGGGTGTGAAACATTCAAACTCCAGTGGCTACGATGGTTTGAGTCACAAAACCATCCGGCATTGTGCGAATTACATCTGTGAGCCTCTTGCTGATATAATAAATAGTTCTATGACGGAAGGTGTATTTCCAAATGAGCTCAAACAAACTGTTGTATGCCCAATATTTAAAAGTGGAGATTCCCGCCTACCAGAAAATTGGAGGCCGGTCGCAAATATTTCAACCATTTCCAAAGTGTACGAGCATGTTTTCGTGCAGAGACTTTTAAACTTTGTATTTCAAAATAACCTTTTGTGTAGGGAACAATTCGGGTTTATACAAGGAAAATGTACTTCTGATGCCATGGTTGACTTTGTAACAAAGGCAGTTAACGCGTTAGACAATAAAAATAAAATTGTAGGAGTGTTTTTAGATTTTCAAAAGGCCTTTGATTGCTTGGACCACAGCATTCTCTTTGAAAGGCTGTATAACCTTGGTATTCGAGGCCTATCTCTTGATTGGATAAAGTCATATCTACAATTCAGGATTCAACGAGTCAAAAGCAAACATAACAATATACAATCTGGTAATATAGAAGTTAATTGCGGAATTCCTCAAGGCTCAATTCTTGGCCCAATTTTATACATTCTGTATACAAACAGTATAACTAAAACAATCAAAAACTTAAATATTACTATGTATGCTGATGACGTGGCTCTCATTTTCGAAAATAGTACGATACACGGTTTAGAAATTGATAGTTTTTTGAAATTAACCAGTCTTTACCAATACTTCAACAGTAACAACCTACATGTGAATCCTAATAAATCAAATTGCATTCAGTTTTCAAAATCAAATCACAGCGAACAAAGCCCCGTTTTATTTATGAATGATTTTGAGATTCCTTTAGAAACCGAAATCAAGTATTTGGGTATAATATTTGACGAATCATTCTCATGGACTCCACATGTAACTACGCTATGCTCAAAACTTTCTTCCCAATTATTTTTGCTAAGTAGATTTGCTAAATATCAAAATTTGTTTTAATTCGGTTAATTTACTCTTCTCTAATAGAATCACGTTTAAGATGTGGAATCGTTCTTTGGGGCTCGACATCCCAAACAAACTTTTGCGCGTTTTCCGTTTACAAAAAAGAGCTATCCGTATAATTTCAGGAACATACAGAAGAGCGCATTGTAGAAACTTATTCAAATCATTGGGTTTTTAACACTAGCGTCAATATATATTTTGGAAATTTTGTTGCTATACAAATTTAAATCAGAAACTGTTCTCACTGGTGTAGAGACGCATAACTATACAACCCGGCACCGGTTTGGTCACAGACAACACCCTCATCGTTTAGAACTGGCATCTAAATTACCTCAGAACATTGGGCCTAAATTGTTTAATAAATTGCCACTGCATATAAAAAATGAAAATTCGAAATCAAAATTAAAATCATTGCTAACCAAATTTCTTCTAGGACAAGCTTGTTACTCTGTAGCTGAGTTTTTAAACCAATGTTAAAATATTAAATCATACTATGTAGATAGCTATACAATTTGAATTGTTTTACTAGTAGTTTAAGTTTTTTGTTAAGAAATAGATTATTTTATTGACTTTTGTAATGCAATGTAAAATTGTCTTCTACAATAAAGAATTTTGAATGTGAATTTGAACGACAGTTAGTTTTCAATTAACAAGAGTGCATAAGTTCTAACAAATTTTCCAATGTGTGTTTTTAAGCAATAACTCATTTAAATATGATACGTTTTCAATATTAGGAAAACATAAATAGATGACATATAGGAACCTTATTAGTCGTTATATGTAAGGTATGTTGTATCGAATTCCAACATTATAAAAGTGGTAAGAATACCTTTAGACACTAATATGAATCACCTTTTAGAGGTAAGGCTACATGCCTGTAAGCTAACAAAATTGGTAAAATTTTAGATTTTGTCCAATAAAAATCCAACCAAAGTTACGAATGTAATTAACGTTGAAGTAAATGTATTCTAAGGTATGTTTTGGTTGAAAGCTTCAAAACTATGGATTACCTAAATACCTTTTTTAGAGGTTCCATACATTTTATTGTTGTAAATATTATTTTTACGACTGCTCATAGCGTATCTTATAAAAATGGGCAATCATGTGATTCAAAATAAAATATTAAATATTAAAAAGAAAATATCACTTAAAAACACCTTTCATGTTTTATTTTGGTACTATCAACATTACTTTTACTTTGGACATATGTTTTGGAAAATATAAAATAATAGTGTATTACAATATTTTGCTTACTATTGCCACGTAACGTCATGTTATGACGATAGCTTGTACCGAAAATATATATCGTAACATATTTTTGACTTTTCAATTAAACAGAAAATGGATTAAGCAGTTCATGGTTTCTTAAGTTTTTTCCACTAGGGATTCCACAACACAAAATATAACACAGTTTGTTTTGATTTAAATTGGTTGGTTTAACATTATGTGTACTGTTTTGGTATCGAATGAATACCATCAGGATATTCAGAAGCCAATTTAAGTTTTAATTTATATCAACATCGTTATAGTATGCAAAAGTCGTTTTTATACTATTTTATAAAATAATGTATACAATACAATAAATTATTTCGATTCCTTACAATCTTAAAACATATTCACGTCATTACTTTGCTATACAGGCAAACAGCTTACCGAAATCAAGGCTCAGTAATTTCCGGAAAACTCTAAAAATAAGTACGTCAAAAGTCAGTACCGTGGTTAAGGGTCGGCATTGCCTAGAAGACCTTGAGTGTTTGCCCATGCAGTTATATGGCGCGCATTGCTCTGTTATACACCTATATTTCTTCCTAATTTTGCAACCGATTTGAATTAAGTAATTTATATTAAATATTGTGAAATCAATAATGTTATTTTAACTAGAAAACTGGACTTTTCCGGTCACTATTATGCGTTTTAAATCTGCTATAATGTTATTTGCGGATCAAAATTAAAAATATTGTATCCTTTTTGTGCTAAAAGTCACTAAAAAACGTGACATTTAAAATCGATACAAATGTTATATAAACAATATTTCTATGTAATTGTTCAATGAAACACATTCTAAATTGTGCTATGTTTTGAACGACACAATTCCAACATGTTTGTCAAATAATAAAGAAAAAATCAGGGTTATTAGTTGAGCTTATGGAGAATAAATCCAAGACGGTGAGGGAAGAGCCTGGCGTTGAAATTCAATACTAAACAGACTGCAGTAGGGAGTCATTAAGAGGAAACAGAAAGTCTGTCTGCAGCCGCAGAATCACGTCTGCTAGCAGCCAGCAGGTGCGGTGATATACACTAGATGTCACCTGTGAGTCTGTGTGACACCACGTGGCTAATCTCGCATTGGGAAATGAGTTTCATCATTATCTGGAAGCCGGCAGGAAGGCCTATGAGCTGTGAGCTGTGAGCAGCGAGCGAGCAGGCCGGCCCGTCTCGCACGCAGGGTAGCGCAGAGGGGAGGTGGCGAGCTAGCGAGCACGGCCGTGATAAAGATGTCTCCGCGACGGAAAACATAACTCACCCGGCCGACTCACCTACCGATAGCGCTAATTAAAAATTACACGATGGCGTTTTTCTCAAACCCCGTGAACAGTGAAGGAGGAGGAATTGAAATTGAGTTAGACCCACGGTGGCGGGCGCACCTGATTAACGGCCTAGCAGATAGGCGCTGATACTCGGCCGATTCGGCCACCGTGCGCTCCGCGCTCCATCTCGCGGCATGAGTTATAACCGCAGTTATCGTTGAGCACATGAGTGGTCACCCGCGCGACTTTCCTTAGCTCTTGTAAACTCTTAAATTGACTTATTAAAATTGTTTTCAAGTTGAGAAATTTATTGTAGAATTAATTATGAACCCTGAGTCAAGCAATTATATTTACTGAATATTCAAAGTACTATTTATTTTATAAAAACACAAATCAGGCTTTCCCCAATTTCATTCTAGAATTACAAATACGACAATAAATAATGTGAAAAATTCTCGCGTTCTTAAGGCCTTGTCACACATTGCATTGAGTAGGCCTATGTCATGCACATGTACGGTTCAGACTTAGATGTGGGTTGTCCTATTGGAGGGATGTGTATGTGTCGTCCTATACCTATTTCAATACATCAGGAGTAATTCCTACCATTTATCATCCACGAATCTGCAAATGAACACTCATTGCTAAACTTTGCCAGTTTGCAAGTTTGTCAATTTTGCCAATTTAAATTTATATATTTCCAAAGTTTCACAACTTAGCCTACTGTGCACAATAAAAACTCAAAATGGATTCGTGACAGATTGGTATCGCGCGCGACTCCGGGAGCTCATCACACCGGTCGCACGGGTTCGATCCCCACTGTCAATGTGTGTCGATCCCCATTTACAATTTGTAATGTGACTATACGGTGACGCTAGGTAAAGGTCGAGGTTGAGTGGTAGAGAGGACTTTGTAGTCCTATTTTCGCCTCGTTAAACAAGACAAACTTTACCTTTTTAAACTTTAACATTGTTGTACAAGTAAATTTACGTAAAGTTTTATGTATGAATCAGAAAGTTATTTAATTTATTTTTAATAATGTGTTTTATGAATAATGTTTGGCAACCTGTTACTCAAGCAATTGTATATAGCCCACTAGTACGTGAAATTAGTCCCAATGCAGACTACCACTACATATCGCCTACCTATTTTGTGTATTTCAGAAGTCAATTGTATCTTTAAGTGGTTTATTTATTCGGTGATCTGTAATATCATAGTTTTCAGACGTAAATGATTCGTTATTAAATTAGAACAGTTTCATTTGCCGAGAATCCAGCTTAGCTGAAACTAGCAGACTTTTAAATAGCCCTTGTAACCTTCATAGGTAACAGAAACTAAACGGATACACCAATAAATAAAAGTAAAACCTGTTTTGATAGAATCACCATGTTTTTTAGTATTGTTTAGACATTTAGTCCATTTATTGTGAGATAAAATTATATGTTTTACCGTTTTACGTTGTTTTACACAATACAAACTGCCACAACTGTATTAAGATCGTGAAATTAACCATGACACGTAGTAAAAATAACTTAACTCTTAGGCTTTCGCGGGACTGGTGTCACAACTATAAATAATCTAGTTCTTCCGGTTCACACCGCGTCTAAACTTCATAATTGGCACCAATAGGACATCGAAAAGTAAGTAGCTCCTTTTCAGCCAATCAGTGTCTGAAGATGGTACCCACAGCGAGGCTGAAATATCTCAATCTAATTATGAAGTTTGGACGCGGTGTGAACCGGAAGAACTAGATTATAGTAGTAAAAAGAAGTTAAAATGATGAAAGCGTAGAGAAATCATCTCTACGATTAACTACCTATATTTTCAAAAAGTCTACATTTCAAATTATTATTATTCGCAAATTTATTCTCGTCTGAAATTATGTGGATACGGATATACAAATTGTCGAAATGAAAAACAAACGTCTCATGGATAGGGTCCCGAGTAGTGACGTTGGAATATTAATTCTGTGTGTAATTTTATTATCTCTGGTCCGTTAAGAGTGGGGGTACCAGCGGGAAGGGAGAGACAACGGTTAACTGCGTTTTTAAGCAAAATGTAAAGAACGGTACGATCTCGGGCGCGGGGTCGCAGAATGAAAAATATTTCTTTATAGTTGATTGCTGAAAATTGGTAGCGCGGAGATCATCGGTGAAGACAAGGGGACGAGAAATTAAAAACAAGGAGAAACTGGTCGCTCTCATAGTTAAGATGAAATTTATAGCCTCTGGCGAGAATCAGGCCCGGATGATTTTATTTCGCTCCCACTCTACAGTTTGCTGTAACGCTCGTGGAACGCGTTAACAGACGACGATCCGGAAAAACTGCGTTCCAATTGCGTGGGGAGGGTCGGTCCTCTGGCCATATTGCTGCCAGCGTTACATTTGATGGCATCGTCTTGTTCTTGTTTAATTGTTAACCTTCTACCACCCAAACATCCCTCTATCTCTCACTCTCTCTTTCCTTTTCTCACTTTCTATCCATATTCTTATCCGTTTTCTTCTTTTTGCTCCTTTATAATGTGTCCTGTTAATGCATGTAGATTTTTATTTTAGGAGATTAGTGCATTGATTTTGTACTCTCATATAAACTCAAAACCAATGTTCATCATACAAGTCTATTTGACATAAGACGTAGCATATTAGTTTATGATAGTAGGATGTAGTAGGATTATGATATTAATGTCTTAGTATCCGTTATAATTGGATCTTTATTTTATTATAAATATAACCCTTTCAAAATCTGCAGGCTTTCAAACACGTCTGAAAAGGATTTTGGCCACAGAAGCGTTTCATAATACAGACAGTACTTAGTAAATTAGAAAAATTATGTTAGGGCCTACATTGGTTTAATAATTTTAAGTTTTAACTATTTATTGAAATGACGAGTGCTCATGTACTGTAAATATTGTTTCATGGCATAATAAAGATGATTTGATTTGATAAAATGTCTAATGTTTAACGCAATAAACAATTTATTTATTTCTTAGATAATTGGTTACGAATGAAAACCACTTAGACTTGCAACTCGTCGGATGGCTCATTGCCTGAATTCCACGACTGAAAGCAAAAATATCACTAACGAAGCGGCATTATTTACGAGCCGGTAGGATAAGGCGCAAGGCGCACATTATGGATGCACGCTGATGAGCGGGTCTAAGGTGAATAATTTTCCCTTTCGACTCAAATGAAGTCAGCGACGTTATTCAATAAGGGCGCCAAAGTGAGCTTCATTGATGCTCTTATGAATAAATTATGTATTCCATTACATGGAGGGCGTAAAAAGTATCAATGACATTATATAGTGATGTGCTGCTACGCGCGATGGATCGGCAGAGGGTGGCGCAACGCACGATCAGTAAGCTACAAGCTCTATTTCTTTAATTATCATTATATTCTTGTCCTTATCTAGGAAAGAGTCAAGACAATTTTGCTTAAAACTGTACTCAACATAGTGTTACACATTGTAACACTAACGTTGACAGGTTTTGTAATGTGCCGAAACAAATAAAGAATACATGATGACTTTTAAATTCCTCCTAATTTGTGAAATTTAGAATATCTTTGAAACCGTAGCATTGATTTTAAGATCTTTCTCGTTGGTAAAACACGTCTTTATGCAACTTATACGATTGTTTAGACGCAATTAAATAAATATATCGATTGTGCATTTATCCTAACACTTGCAGAGCAGGTTATTGATTTGGAATCACTATTCATCTTTTACTTAATAGCGTGCAAATATGTGAAACACAATTATTTTTGCTTAAGGATGAAACCAAAATCATTCCGTTTTAAAAAATATATAAACTTTGAGTAAGAGGCAAAATTAGGACTACGAATTCCTCTCTACCACTCAACTTCGACCTTTACCTAGCGTTACCGCATAGTAACTTTACAAACGTAAGTGGTGACTGCGAGGATCGAACCCGAGCCAGGGGAGTGATGGGCTCCAGAGACGCGCAAGGTTTCAACCCGCTACAAGGCCGCTAACGATTTTAAAACTATTTACATAAAACCTCTAAAAAAAGTTAAGTAATTAAAATAACAGCTGCATATGAAGCTGAAAAAATACTTTTAGAGCATAGACACCCTGAAATTCACCTCCAATACAACATTTTGACAAGCGTAACGCTAGACATTATCGCTGAATCGGGACATTAACATTCAAACAACAGGAACGCACGATACGTTGTGGATGAGTACGGTCGACGGTGAGCGAAAGGCCACTCTCTGCGCGCACCATTTGTTTACCAATGACGTACGCGCGCCATGTACTGTGCCTGTGCCATTGCTCTGCGCTGTTGCCATTACTTCCGCGGGTCAATCATGCACGAGTCGTTGACCTCCAATGGTTCGGAACCGCGCCTAATGTCTATCGGCATGAATATTCTCGCTTACAATTAACATTCAAATGACCTCGTACCTTCTGTTCATCGCTATTACTCTTCATTTCACCCGGATGATGTTGGATATGCGATGCAGGAGTTGAATTTCACAACGTATTGGTGACTTTCAGCCCTTTCCCATTAAGACTAGTTGTAATCAAGCCAAATGATAACCATGATTTTAACAACCCTAAACTTTGGAAATCCCATCCAAAAACATGAAACTACCAGGAAATATGTCTTTTGAAAATACCAATTTTAAAATTTGCCAGGTTGTCCTATGCGTGGTGATCGATAACAGGAACAGGAAAACCTCATCTAGTCGGAATTATCTTGACAACTAAATAACGTGTTTAGGTTGTTATACGTGAATACTGTTTAAACCAGACCAAAACAAAGCATATCTTATTACAGTTTCACCTCACTTAGTCCTGTTCAGTAAGTGCATGGCAGACTGCCTTTGTTGCACAGTAAAGTTATAACGTCTTGTATACGAGTATTTATTTGAAATTTCAGTTGAAAAGTCCATCTTTGAAAAGGTTTATAACTTAAGGACCTATAAAGTTTCGACTTGACTGGCCAGTTGGTGTAAGAGAACACTTGCAAGTCTGAAGTTTACTGGTTCGAGCCTCTACGGTCTTTAATAGTTTACGACTTATTTAAGAATGAATAGTCCGTCTTAAAAGTCTTGGCAAAATTCACAGGACGAAAAATACCAAAATTATTGGTTTTATTAACATTAATGTAAATAGACCATTTTGGATAAAACTCCTTGAAAAAAAACACTGCAACAATTAAAATTTGAAGGGGTTTTCCATTTTAATCAAAGTTTTCCCAGCTGTTTTATGGTGGCTCTTTGAAAGATAATCAAAACAAGGGTCAGTTCATAGGAAAACATAAGATGTTCTTTCCCGAGCTCAGGACACAACTGATATCCAATGATCAGAACAGCTGATACTGGCCCACGGGTCACACTAGGGTTCGGGTGTCTTAAAGATCGCACGAACCGTATGCTTTGTAACACGAGGTCTTACAGCCAGTGTTCCAGCACAACGTGACAATTAAATTCTTGTTGCTGACTGACAATGATCAACACAGAGTAATCAGAACGAAAGTGGAGTGGGAGGGAGGGGGGAGATATCATGAACTGTTGACACCCGACGAAGGGGATGTCAATCCAAGGCAACGTCTAAAGAACCTAAGACCTCTTGTATCAAGAATGTGATTTGAAGGCACGTGTTCGCAATAAAGTGTAATTAGTTATCGTCTCGGATGATGTATACATGTGTAGAGGAAATCTGAATCCGGTGTGGAATTCCGGGTGTACAAAGTCAAAGCGTTTTCTGCCGTGTCTACCTATTGTCACTAAAGTCAACTTGAAGTAGGCCTGGCCTGGTATCGCTTACTTGGTAAGCTAATTACTTTGATAAGTACATTCGAAGGCCCGAAAAGACCTTTGGGAGCACGTATAGGTTATATTGTAAGTGTAAACTCCATCTAAAAAGTACTTTTTAAATAACAATAAAATCTTAAACACAAACACAATTACTTATTCTACTACTGTCGAAAGCCATTTTTCATCTGAACTCTGTCCTGTTTGAGTCAAGAATATACGAGGTCTGTCCAATAAGTTCGCGAACTGGTTCAATATGGCGGCCTTGAGGCGACGTAAAGCTCTGCCCACTACATCACGTGAATACTAGACATCTAAGGAAGCGTTCAGTACTAGTTTAAAAGTCGAGCAGTGCCTATCAAGCTGCCAGTGCCAGTTTATATTTTATTTGTTTTTGCTGTTCGTCGAAAAATGGTGATTTATGAAATTACTGAACAACGAATCAACATCAAGTGATCCAGTGATGCCCTCTCGTCTCCATTTTGCTCGAAAACCATGATTAATCTCCAGTGATGACTCTCTGTAAGAACTCACCTTCGTTTCCGTCAGTCTTCCAATCATTCCAATTCTTCCAATCATTCACACATTCAATCTTTTCAACTTTTGTTCTGGCGTCAGCGGTTTCGGCATATTTTTGCAAAGAGTTTTCTTAACCCAAATGCGCCACTAAAACGGTATGAACTGATGACTTGCATAAATTAAGATCGTCTGCAATCATTTTAACAGTTTTCCGACGGTCATCAGACACCAAAGCTCGCACACGAACAATGTTTTCATCCTCACATGAGGTTGAAGGTCGTCCCTGCATTGCATCACCTTTAGCGTCTTCGCGGTCATCTTTGAAACGTTTGATCCACTTGAAAATGGAAATTTTTTTCATGGCATTATCTCCGTAAACAGCCCTCAACATATCTGTAATTTCTTGAGAACCTTTCTCGAGTTTCACTAAAAACTTGATGTTGATTTTTTGCTTTGTGATTTCATCGATCTCCATTTTTCGACGAACAGCAAAAACAAATTAAATATAAACTGACACTGGCAGCTTGATAGGCACTACTCACCCTTCAAACGAGTACTGAACGCTTCCTTAGATGTCTAGTATTCACGTGATGTAGTGGGCAGAGCTTTACGTCGCCTCAAGGCCGCCATATTGAACCAGTTCGCGAACTTATTGGACAGACCTCGTACAACACGTTAACAGAGTGAGTGAGGTTGGCCAGTGGCCACTACTACGGCGCTGAACGCTATCCTAGTACACACCTGTAGTGCGTGCTTAGTCTGGGCTTAGTTGAAGGCACCCGTCTTCCTGGAAAATACGTGCGCTGTCTCCTGCGTGATACCAGAAATATAAAAACTATAACTCTGATGAATCTAATTCAAAATTACACATTTAGTGCAAGGTTACCCAATATTAGGGTTGCATTGGGTGTTTTTCTCCGCACCAAGGGAATTTTGTTCTTTTTTTAAATCGCAAATCAAACCGTTTACATCGAATGATAGTTCACCACATCATTTCTAATGAATACTCTGTGTCTGTATTCAACAAGAGACGAAGTAGCTACTAGACAGTAGAAACTAAATTTAATAAATCTTATGTGACTTGCCACATAGGTTTGGTCATATTGGACACCCGATATATTTAAATCAAAATCACTCGTTTGAGTTGACTTTCATGCCGATCAATCACAATTTTCAAACGTAAATTCGTCAAGTTTTACATTAGGGATTTTACCAAGTCACATAGGACATGTTGGCAAGTTCCGAAAAACAATATAAATGGATGGTAATATTTACAACAATCTACTCATACTTTAATATTTATAACTTAACTTTAGAATGGTTAAGGTGGCGTTTAACTGAAATATTATTTTAACAACTGTATGCAACATTTTATACCACAATCTCCTACAAATGGTGCTGTATTATAATTCTCTGTTCGAACCATAACTTCCGCTTTAATGTGTATATTTATACAAACTGGGGTATACAGTCATTGGCAGGGATACAGTTATTGGTAGTGCGTGAGAAACTTCAAGAAAACAAGGGTTAGGTTGGCACTAATGAGCGGGAAAACACCTCAATCCACAGATTGGACTATGATCAATGTAGTTAAGTGACGTATGACAGATATTCTCGCACGGTAGTTGTCTAGGATTTTTTTCAGTGAACTCATTACGTTTCACCTATAATTCCTTAGCAAATTCTTAATCGTAAGGGTTTTGTTATCGGTTTTTAATTCAGTTTTGAGCTAACTTTTCAAAGTTATGTCTTCACTTGCATATTCTTGAAAGTGTCTTTGGCTGTTTAGAGCTTAAGTGGAATTCAAATCTTCAATTTAACATGAATTGAAGGGGTGCCAGTGACTGTATCGTGAAACACGTACGATAACAGTCATTGGCAGGGGTTGCCAATGACTGTAAAAATATTAAGTAGCTGTTTCAGTAGTTTAATTATTGCAAATAGCCTATGTATATGTTAGGAATGATAGAAAAATTTATATTTTACTTTTAAGAGTATGTATAACAGTCATTGGCAGCCTGCCAACCTTTAGATATTGACATACCAACGCCAACCTTCTAACGTTTCAGGGTAAAACAATGAATGAAATATCCCATGATTACTACCAAAAATGCCTAAATGTAACTACCGGCGCATGTGAGCTTGGAAGATGCCCTAGCAGACGTGAAGAATGAAATAGCAAAGAGCACTGCAGCTAAAATTCCTGAAGGATTGAGTTTTAAATTTTGGGGAAACAATTTCAAAGAGACTGTCAGCCAAGCAATCGATTGTGACATTTGTGATCAAATATATCATTTTACTCGTAATTGTGTCCGAAAGGAATGCGATTCGGAAGGAGAAGATGATGTGTATAAAAAGTAAAATTAGCACACAATATTAAATGGTATTTTAACAGAATTAAGTACTGTATATTATTTTGAGGGCTTTTAAACTACACTTTGAAGACAGGGAATTTTATTATTAGATACAACTTCTATTTTAAAATACTTAAAATGTTCATATTCTTGGCAAATTAAACTTTTCATGTAGATTTTTTCACCTACTACATTTTTAAACATTGACACTTTAATACTTACCTGCGCTTACATATACAGTATATTTGATTAATATCATTATAAACAGTATGGATTATTCCATTTGATATAGTGAATTTAAGATTAAATCAACGCTTTTATTTTACAATAGTTTTTGACAGCCAAGTACAACTTACTCGTACGACTAGGCCTATTTTTCCTTCTTAATCAGGTTTTGGTACTTTATCATAATAGAAATTTTAATTTTATAAACCTAAACAAAAAAATCCCACTACCCGCGAGAATAAGGTTTGAATTGACTGCCAATGACTGTAGTCAACCCATGCCTGTACTATAAAATTGGTGCAAATAACTGTAGACTTTAACCTGCCTATCGAAACTTATTAATTACAGAAAACGATATTTCCTACACAGCTCAAAGCAAAACATGATTTACAAGTTGATTTGCAATTTCACACAAAGCGTCCACGAGTATTTTCCACAGAGAAAATAAAACTTTAGACGGTTCGCGGGTGTCAGAACGTGGACAGCGGGACAGCGCGCATTCAGATTCAAATGGCTACATAAGTAGCCACACATAGGCTACATAAACACGGAGTACACAGCGCCCGTAGACAGTGGCTCGACACATATGGAAACATACATAATGCATTTTGCAACATCTCGCCGTTTGATGGCCCGCTCAAACGTAAACGACCAGCTTTGTCGTGCTACACCAGAGAAGATCTCCCTTTAAAACGTAGCTTATGATTTTCCGGCTGCTTAAACAGTGTTTGGTTAAAATGTGAGTATAAAAGCGAGAAGATGCCTTGTGGCGAAGCCGGTGGTTGAGATGATGTTCGGAGCTAGAAGGGGTCTGCGCACGCAGAGCTGAAGAAGAATACAGTCGAACACAGACATGTGAGTGATGTCTGGAATAATCATATGGCAAGCTGAGCTGATGCCTGATGCCTGATTCCTGATGCCTGATGGTGTTGGTAATCATATGCCGCCGCGGCTTATCATCATTTATCATGATTTATCGTCACCACTGAATACGTATCAAGAGATATCCAAACACTCTCGCTTTATTGAATTTTCCTGCATGCTCACTTCATCTTGAGCTTCTTGCCGAGATTGCTTTTGCTTTAAAGTGCCTCATTTGATACCTTAGTATACGGCCCTTTAAAGCAAGGTTGTGTTTTCTTTCGTAAAGAATTGCGCAACGGCTGTTGAGGTATATTTATAACAATATAAGTTGAGCAAATCTATGTGACAGGTATTATTTAAAGAGTTCCGGTACACACCGCGTCAATAACCTGTTTACAGTACCAAACTCCTCGCTTTCGCATTTTGCAATCAAGAAATCTACAAAGAAAACACAACTTCAACCGCGATGATACCTCCAAACCCCTCAGAGCCTGGCAACCAGTTATAAATCTGATTAAATATGTGCATAATTGGATCATAGTTCAGTTACTGGGACTCCTGGCGTGGTCGTGTAATCCAGCTTCATGGAGGTCAGGTGAGGATGATATAGGTCTAAAGCGGCTCAGATAAATTGTAAGATGTTATTGTAAAATTTATATCTATTCAGTCTACTTCAATATTAAACATCATTATAGCTCAGACTGTGATATTCCTTGCTCTTCTTTGTTTTGTATCTAAATTTAACTTATATATTTATTGTTATTGTTCCATATTCATATTGTAATATATTGTCATTGTAGTAAATTCTATCAACTTAAGTATATTTATTCATTGTCTAATTCTATCTTATATATTTAGGCTATATCATAAGGTATTAATTTATTCAACTTACAAATTGTACGATGTTATTGTAGATATTTACTATTTTTGGTATATTTATGCATGTGTGATGTCCCTTAATGTTACCCATAACTACCCTGAAAAATAAACATTCTCATAAAGAAGAAAAAAAAAGTAAAAAGAGAGAAATAGTAGGTGGACAAACATGACACTGTGTATGTAATAGTTTTGTATATTGTAGGCTACTCTCTTCATCTATATTACTATTTTCCATATGATACTAATGTATAAAAAGGTGTAAACCGTTGATAAATAAATAAATAAATAAATAGATAGTCTCAGTGATCATCTGAAGATACCCGCCATCACCATCACCTGCGTGGTTTGAAAGTCGCGCTAAGCAGTTGGTCCTTGTATTTCCATTTGTCATTGGGCTATTAATTTTTGACCTCACTAAGATCTAAGGCTTCCGGTTTACACCGCGTCACAGTTAAAATAAAATTACTGCTAGACGTTTCGACCTCGCTGTGGAGAGTCATCCTCAGTAGCTTGTTGACTGGCTGAGACTGGATTGGCCGGCCGTGGCGTCTTCCTTATATACCCCAGTGTGGGGGTCTGTCACCTGATTGAGTGGGCGGAGCCTGTTGCTCGTTGTCGAACTGGATTGGCTGGCTTCAATAGGACTTCTGAAGAACTGGCTGCCAAGTTTTGATAATTTTATGCTGTCTTCTTTGTTAAAGTTGTCTTCATGCTTAATTATTTCTATGGTTTAGGATGTTTTCTTCTGCTTTTTGTAGTATTCTGTTGATTTTTCTTGTGTTGACATGATGCTTCAGCTTCACACAATTAGGAAGAACACCGCTGTCTCTGCATCTCTTCAAAATGCTAGTCGGGCCATTGCGTCCTATTTTCACTTTCATCAAGCGAAAATATTGGTCTTCTATCACATAATATCCTCCACAGCGAGGTCGAAACGTCTAGCAGTAATTTTATTTTAACTGTGACGCGGTGTAAACCGGAAGATCTTAGTGATGACACCGGCCGCGAAAGCCTAAGAGTTAAGATTATCAACCTCTAGGGGAGGATAAGAAGAAGACCAATATTTTTCGCTTGATGAAAGTGAAAATAGGACGCAATTTGGCCCGACTAGCATTTTTGAAGAGATGCAGAGACAGCGGTGTTCTTCCTAATTGTGTGAAGCTGAAGCATCATGTCAACACAAAAAAAATCAACAGAATACTAAAAAAGCAGAAGAAAACATCCTAAACCATAGAAATAATTAAGCATGAAGACAACTTTAACAAAGAAGACAGCATAAAATTATCAAAAACTTGGCAGCCAGTTCTTCAGAAGTCCTATTGAAGCCAGCCAATCCAGTTCGACAACGAGCAACAGGCTCCGCCCACTTCGGCCAATCAGGTGACAGGACCCCACACTGGGGTATATAAGGAAGACGCCACGGCCGGCCAATCCAGTCTCAGCCAGTCAACAAGCTACTGAGGATGACTCTCCACAGCGAGGTCGAAACGTCTAGCAGTAATTTTATTTTAACTGTGACGCGGTGTAAACCGGAAGCCTTAGATCTTAGTGATGACACCGGCCGCGAAAGCCTAAGAGTTAAGATTATCAACCTCTACGGGGAGGATATGTATAAGAAGACCAATATTTTTCGCTTGATGAAAGTGAAAATAGGACGCAATTTGGCCCGACTAGCATTTTTGAAGAGATGCAGAGACAGCGGTGTTCTTCCTAATTGTGTGAAGCTGAAGCATCATGTCAACACAAGAAAAATCAACAGAATACTACAAAAAGCAGAAGAAAACATCCTAAACCATAGAAATAATTAAGCATGAAGACAACTTTAACAAAGAAGACAGCATAAAATTATCAAAAACTTGGCAGCCAGTTCTTCAGAAGTCCTATTGAAGCCAGCCAATCCAGTTCGACAACGAGCAACAGGCTCCGCCCACTTCGGCCAATCAGGTGACAGGACCCCCACACTGGGGTATATAAGGAAGACGCCACGGCCAATCCAGTCTCAGCCAGTCAACAAGCTACTGAGGATGACTCTCCACAGCGAGGTCGAAACGTCTAGCAGTAATTTTATTTTAACTGTGACGCGGTGTAAACCGGAAGCCTTAGATCTTAGTGATGACACCGGCCGCGAAAGCCTAAGAGTTAAGATTATCAACCTCTACGGGGAGGATATGTATAAGAAGACCAATATTTTTCGCTTGATGAAAGTGAAAATAGGACGCAATTTGGCCCGACTAGCATTTTTGAAGAGATGCAGAGACAGCGGTGTTCTTCCTAATTGTGTGAAGCTGAAGCATCATGTCAACACAAGAAAAATCAACAGAATACTACAAAAAGCAGAAGAAAACATCCTAAACCATAGAAATAATTAAGCATGAAGACAACTTTAACAAAGAAGACAGCATAAAATTATCAAAAACTTGGCAGCCAGTTCTTCAGAAGTCCTATTGAAGCCAGCCAATCCAGTTCGACAACGAGCAACAGGCTCCGCCCACTTCGGCCAATCAGGTGACAGGACCCCCACACTGGGGTATATAAGGAAGACGCCACGGCCGGCCAATCCAGTCTCAGCCAGTCAACAAGCTACTGAGGATGACTCTCCACAGCGAGGTCGAAACGTCTAGCAGTAATTTTATTTTAACTGTGACGCGGTGTAAACCGGAAGCCTTAGATCTTAGTGATGACACCGGCCGCGAAAGCCTAAGAGTTAAGAATTTTTGACCTGTTCTAAGGAAGAGTCAGCCTTTGTTTGTAACAAGACTACACCTCATAACTCATTACTACCACTCATCACACTCATCCCTCACCACATATTTGCCTTAAAATACCCTCATGAGAGTGGTCGGCATCTCAAATGGTGATTTAGTGATTTAAAGTTAATGAGAGCGCAAAGACACCTTGAGTATTGTCCAATGAAGTACGTCAACGTATATACATTCTTTTGATTGCTATTCAATGTACATTGTTCATGCAATAAAAGATAGGTTGATAGCGGCAGCTTCGCCCAATCGGGTTCCTTGCGCCTCAATACGTACGCAGATCTCGCAAACACGGTTCGTACTCCTGACACAAGAAGGAACCAGTTGGCAACTATGATACAGAAAGTATATAAAGACAAGTAGTTACCCCAAGGTTCAATTTCGGGGCCAGTTTTATTTCTCTGCTATTTAAAAAATATGCCAACTTTAGTTTCAAGTCAATTCAGTAGGCTGGTTCTGTACGCGGATGACTCAAATCTAATTATTGTAACAGGCAAAACAGCAAAAGAAATAGAAGTTACAACTAATAGTGATGGTTTAGAAATTAAAAACCTTTTTGATAGTAAACACTTGTTATTAAATCTAGAACAAACAAACTTTAAGTCTTTTTACGCAAAACATAACATAAATAAACAGGATCTCACCATTGAAATTATTGATAGCAAAATATAAAAAAAGTAGAAGATACTCGTACAATGCTTTTAGGTTTATTGCTTCATGCACGTTTATCATGAAACCATCATTTTGAAGCTTTAAAAGCAACCAAAAGAGCTATGTCCGAATTGTGCGCAATTAAAACATCTCCCATGTAGATTCACACATTGACTTCGGAATTGTTTTATATGGAGCAACGAGTAATTTCAATTAAATGAGTATCTTAGTGCTTCAAAAGAAAGCACTAAGAATTATATTAAATCTTGGTGATTCAGTCAAAGAACATTTTGTAAAGTTAAAAGTATTAACAGTTTGTGCCGTGTATATATTGGAAAATGTAATGAAACCAAATTGCAATACCAAAACATTCCATAGAGTTTTTCAATAAAAGCCCAGTAGTGCTGGAATTAACTTCATATATAAATTACCAAAATAAATCACTGACATTAATAATTTAGTTAAGTTTAAAAGACGTTTAAAGAAGTTTTTGATTACTAAAGCACCGTACTCTTTTGACGAACTCTTAAGCGTTTGAACATTTGTGTTACTCTTATGTCTACTCCTAACCTACCCATGTTGATTTTAAGTTTGTTTTTCTTAAGAAAACCACTCCTAATAATTTAAAAGGAAATGTTTTTTCTCATGTTAATTGTATTGTGTAAAATTATTTAATACTATACATTTCATTTATGTATGTACCAGGTTTAATGTATTGAATTAGTTTTGAAACGCCATTCTATGTCTGTCATGTATCCATGTACAAATTATGAATAAAGACATTTTTCACTTTGACTTTGACAAGCTACAGTCCCCTGAACCAGTCTCAGCAAGTCCTCTGAAGAGACCTGATTGCAAAATCAGAAAATTTGCAATTTCACATTTAGTTTTCATTGCCACGTAAAAATACAAAAAACAACAACAAATACACACAATTTGATAAAAACCCCTATAAAAACACCATTCTCACTGCTGAATATGCTCTAAATGTGTAATTTTGTGTTAGATTCCTCATAATTATAGTTGTTACATTTTGGTGACGGAAGAGACTACGCTCTATTGTACAGGAAGACGGACGCCTTCAATCGAGCCCAGACTAAGCACGCACTACAGGTGTGTACCAGGATAGCGTTCAGCGCCGTCATTTATTGGTGACTGCAATAGTGGCGACCAACTATTTGGATTCAAAAAGCAATTTACTCAAGTTTGACCGAATGAATATTGTTTACGAGCAAACAGATGAATTGGTCCATGCGTGAGTCAAGGACTAACAAATCAAAATGCAAAGAAAACACAATAACCATGTGATCTGTGGTAGCCTTGGGTCAATAACCTTTGGCTTTGGTTCTGATATACACACGCGTTGGAAACATTTATATAACGAATTCTTTAAAAATATAAAAGTTTCATTTCATGACAACCTAACGCAATTACAGGCATTGGAAATTAAATTAAGACTTGGTACTCAACATTACAAGCTTGGCTTAGTATATTAAATCATTAAATCACTATTTGAGATGCCGACCACTCTCATGAGGGTATTTTAAGGCAAATATGTGGTGAAGGATGGGTATGATGAGTGGTAGTAATGAGTTTTGAGGTGTAGTCTTGTTACAAACTAAGGCCGACTCTTCCTTAGAATGGTCATTAATTAATAGCCTAATGACCAATGGAAATACAAGGACCAATGGCTTAACGTGACTTCCGAACCACGCAGGTGATGGTCTGATAAGTCTAAACGATGGTGGGAGTTGATACGGGTATCATCAGATGATCACTGAGACTATCTGAGCCGCTTTAGACCTATATCATCCTCAAAACCTGACCTCCATGAAACTGGATCACAGGACCACGCCACGAGTCCCAGTCAAATATAGCATTCCAATTCCATCTTTAAAACTAAACGCCCAGTGTGTGTCTTCTTACAGTGTAAATTGTATAAGGCATCTTTAAAACACCGGATTTTCACACGTCAGTTTAGTAAGTTGAAATGATTTAGCACATTGTGTTTAATATGAACAATCTTAAACAGTATTGTACCGTTAAATGTAAAAAATGGTATTAATGGTCCGTGAAATCGGCTTTACCTTTAGAAGATCTAAGCTATTGTAAAACACGTAATACTCTTTGTAATTTCAGATCTCAAAACTAAAACTACCGACATTTTTTTACACGATATCCAATAGTTTTATGACAGCCACAAGTTTGGGTTTGATCGGTTGCAAATCTAATTCCTCAAAGGTAAAAGTCAAAATATCCAAACCGTTCCGTTAGAAACATCATCTTAGCCTCAGATCGCAGTTTCCCCTTCTTCCTCTTCTCCAAAAGACTGCTCTTTATTTTTACGAGGTGTTGCGCTTTGTGAAGAAACACTTCCCACTTTATGAATTAAAAATGAGCCACAGCTCGCACGGCAGTAGGCGTAACACTTTACGGAATATCTGAAACAAGGTGGCCTGCCAGGTGGCGCTGGGCGTCCTCCATCGCTCTTTACTGTTACGGTTAGACGACACCTTCAAGCACGCACTCTTTCCTACGCACCACGCACAAACTCAATAACGAACAAAACGCCTACCAACGGTAACAGTGTGCCTTTACACATTCTGACTTTTCTCCGACTGATGATATAAACCTTAAGGTATTATCCCTATCTTTGAAAGATGAGGTGAAATGCGTTCACTTTATTTGAAATTATTTACGAATTCCAAAGGTTTGTGCTATCTCAAAAGTAAACGAAGGGGTGCAATGGGCAATGTTTCAAAAGATAACTAGCTTTCTGTAAAAGTAAACAATGACTATAATCTAGTTTTCTGCTTCACACCCCGTCCAAATTCATAATTAGGTTGAGATATTTCGGCCTAGCTCACGGCCAGTTTCAGCCAATCAAAGACTGAAGATGGTACTCCACAGCAAGGCCGAAATATCTCAACCTAATTATGATCTTTAGACGCAGTAAGAACCGTAAGAACTAGATTATAGCAATGACTACTAAATAAATGAAATATATAACCATTAATATTGGTCAGCTTTGTTTTGGGGGTGGGAATAATCATTAATTCGGACAAAGTTATTATTTTCACAATCCATAAGCTTATAGTCCCAGTTGTCTTCATCTGAGCTTTAAATTCGGCATAGTTCTGTCATTTTTTTGGGGTTTACCATCATATACCTAAGCTAAATCACGTCAGAAAGGTTTGAATCCAATACTTAAAAATTCCAGTTGTGATGGTTGAGGGTGGTCCAGCTGTGCAAACGCACTATCTTGATCGCAGAAACGAAAATAATTCTTCAGTTTCGCTACAAATCCAAAGAAATGGAAATAAAATTACGTTATCGACCAACTACAAAATTAATGTGGAGTTACTGGTTATGTGATTCCAAGGCTATAAAAGGAAAGTGACTGTTTTGAAATGATTGTTCTCAAAAGAAAATTCAATCGAATTTCTTCTCCTCAATCTTCGATGTCATACGAAAAACATAACTATAATCTAGTTCTCGTCCAAAATTCATAATTAAGTTGATACACTTTGGCCTTGCTGGGGAGTACGATCTTAAGTCACTGATTG
Source organism: Matsumurasca onukii (assembly GCA_018831715.1). NCBI lineage: Eukaryota > Metazoa > Arthropoda > Insecta > Hemiptera > Cicadellidae > Matsumurasca > Matsumurasca onukii. The sequence goes on from CM032064.1 coordinate 37,453,155, forward strand.
GTCAGTTTCAGCCAAGAAAATTGTACTCCACAGCGAGGCCGAAATATCTCAACCTAATCATAAGGTTGGGACAAAAACTAGATTATAGTTGTGACACCGGTCGTGATAGCCTAAGAGTTAAGAAAAAAACAGCATCTATGGCCAACAACGACAACCTTCTTAACGGCAATGAGCCATCAATACGACATGAATTTGTGTAACTAAAGCGCATCGCGAAAGTTCGTCAGCGCATCACCCACTCACTGGTAAGGGGCGATTAATAACCATAAAAGATAGACCGAGCACCGAGAGCCACCAAATTAGAAAAGACCTGAGCTGTATGGAAACTTCTTTATTTTTTCATACTTCCATTCCACTCATATAGGCGCAGGGATACCATTTATATTAATGTATTTTATCAATGGGTCCCAAGTTTATCATTGTGGATGTGCTCGTCGTCTCGCCGCGTCTCGCTCTCGCTCTCTCTCTCTCTCTCTCTCTCTCCCGTACATTCCACATGCAAACCCTGTTTACTTACTAATTGCCAGTAATAGAAGGGATAACCGCACTCTCCGTTCTTTCTTCTCCCAGCTTCTTCCCTCCTTTTCACGGACAAAAGTGTGTTAAATATTTCTGTAATACGTGTTTCCGTAATACAGGGTGTCACCAAAATTATTTTGTAGCGCGCTATGCAGAACCGGATTCTACATACGAAGTCAAAAGTTTGACTTTGAAGTTGAAGTACCGTTGGACTTTGAAATTTTGAAATGGCCACCATTTTGAAATTTAATAAGTTGTATAAAAAATATTGTTGGAATAGTGTTATTAGGAAAACAGTTAAAGTTCACGCCAAGTTTCACAATAATACCTCAAAAGGTTTTAAAACTATTAATGGTTTTAAAAAAATTGAAAATGGCGGATTAAGGCTAAATTAAGCCAAAATAAAAAATGTTACAAGACAATTTTAACTTACTTTTTTATGTAGAATCCGATTCTGCACAACGCGCTACACATTTTTTGACACCCTGTATACTTCACTTTTCGCCTGGACTTCTTCATGCTAACGGTAACGCTTCACTAGTAAAACAACAGTAGGTCATACATTAAGTGTTAATTTTGGCTCTTTAAGGAAATATACTAATGAAAAATAACGCAGTAGTTAATAGAAAACGCGTTGACACCTCCGACTGTTAGCGGACTCGTGGCGGATTAGAAACGTGTGCAACTCCTGTGCTCATCACTCTTCTGGCGTAGGTTTGATCCCCGCCGTCATTACTTCGTTACCACTTACATGTTTTGTAAAGTGACTTTGTGGTAACGCTAGGTAAGGGTCTAGGATCAGTGGAAGAGAGTCTGTGTAGTCCTGACTTTGCCTCGTTAAACAAGACAAACCTTACTGTTTAGTAACATAGTGGTTTAGATTCGATATGACAAGTAACTAAGAATTTTACTCGACATTAGAGTAAAAAGACAGTTAAATTGGCTTGACGAAAATATAAATTTAAGTATACACCTTTAAGGTACGTTGACAATCGAAAACACAACTTTGAGTACCAGTATACCAGCAAACACGTTTTTCGGCTTACCCATTTGACGATGAATCTAACGGTAAAATATCGATAAGAAAGTGTAGACAATACACCTTAAATAGATCTAGTTTAAACCATGGTAAAACTTAAACAAAGCAGTTAATCAACAAAAAAAATGATTAAAATTAATTTCTTACTTTCATTAATAAGGTAATAGAGATAAGCGCAAAAAGAAATGTCTAGTATAAATACTCATTGTTATTTCAATTGAAAGTGAAATGTTTAAGTGAAGTGATTTAATATCCAGAGGACAGATTTACACTCTTGCTTCTTAAAAAGAATTACTTAAATAAAAGGTTTTTTATTTGCCTGGCGTGCCTGCGTGCACTTGGCACTTGCAAAATTAAACGTTAAAGTTATTTGAATAAATCTTTTGGCTTGGCTTTATTAAAGTTCATAAATGCAATTTTAATAAAATTGAACCGCGATAATTTACCATCAATCGCCTACAAAACACTAACATTCAAGGTTTTTCCTAACCAGTCGATGCCTACCGTCGACGAGTAAAGTTGTTGTAATCAAACCAAGGTGAACGAAGGTGGTGTTTGGCAGGCGACAAACAAAGTCTAAGTCTCAGCGAGGGAAGAGGTTGCCAAATGTGTAGAACGTTGAAATGTATTCAGGAGAAGGAGGACGAAGGAAAACAGGAACACTATCTATCGACTGAGCCCGGCTAATCCCGATTATTCCCGGCCCCTAAGAGTGGCTCCCTTAATCAACAAGAGATGGAGGGAGAAAAGGGTGAATCCGCCAGGAAGGGATATTTTTTACGATCATCTTCTCCGCGCGATTTTGAATATTCATGCAGTGTGGCTCGGCAATGAGTGCGCGCGTGCCGGTGAGCTGGCGTGCGGGTGTCTGCGGGTGTGCGGGTGTGTTAGTGCAAGTCGCACACTGACACCCCTTCGCCCATGAATATAACTAACTCAGCTCAAAACCAAATATTTACATACCGCCACCTCTTTTTCACTTTTATAGCTCTGACTGTTATTACGCCCACGTTGAAGCCGATAGGGTGATAAGGTGGCATACACAAAAGCCAGAATCTCGATGGCGACGTACTTAGAATACAATAAATAATGATTGGACGGTTACGTCTAAGGAATAGCCAGTAGTGTTTCATTAAATTTTGAGGGCTTTTGAACGATGATTATAACAAATATTTAGTTGGTATGTTAGTTAACTCTATATTTAAGTGGATATTGCTAAGTATTGATTCAAGGGAGAACTATCAAGAGCTATCTCAAAAACTACGTCAGAGTTCACGTAAAGCCCTTACGAGGTGCAGATCTGTTCCGATAACGAAATGCTCTTCATGTCTTATGAATGTTTTGACGCCTAAAGTTTATAATACTAGATACTTGGTTAATTCTTTGGTTACTTTTTGGTATACACTAGCCGTAATATGCCCGTTCTAATAACGGAATATACGAGTATAAATGGATCTGCTAAAGCACCCATCAATTTTCCGTTGTCTATTCTGATCCTTCCTATCCGAAATTTTTAGCCATTTTATTTTTTGGAGAAGAGTCTTTAGGAGAGATTAGAATCTTTTACGTAATTTCAAATGTTTTTTAGGTGTACTCTCACTTTAAAAAATGTTGTTTTGAATATAATTGAAAACTGATACAGAGACTCACAGAATTGTCTTCAACGTAAGTTTGGGTCTTCCCAAGGTTTAAATCTCAGTACACGGACATCAATGCAGATTTAACTGTCTAGTGTCTAGTTTAATTAATACCACTTTAAAATAAACACATTCTTTAAATAGGCTTCAATGAAGTCATGGGAGTTCTATTCAAGACAATTACTTGCAAAATTATGATCTGTAACATAACACTAACAATCCAATACTATTTTCAGTGTAATCTGGTCGACCGAAAAGGTCATTAGCTTAAACTGACGTTTTATGTTAAACTGGGCGCATTGCTCAAATGCTCAGCGTCGGTCTAAAGTTCCTCTCTGCTCTTTAAGTAGGACGGGGTTTCCGGTCACCTCTTTTCCTTTTCAAATACTTTTACTGCGTTTTGTGTTGCAAATCAGCCTTAAATGGCTGCTTCTTATCAACATCTGAGCTAGCTTTGCCAGACCTCTTTCTCACTAATGAGCTCAGTACCCGACACCTCTTCTGGCACCTTCACGTACTTCCAACTCTCTTCATCGCTCCCCCGCTTAGTGGTTAAGTGTGTTCTTTCGAAGTTGTATGGTGTATGATAGATAGTTAATGTAAAGAATGGCAAAAACTTAAGGTCAAAATTAAAAAGGACATAACCCCATCAATGTTTCTACAAGTTTGTATCAACAATGTTATTCAGTTCTACGAAGTACCAAATTTAAGAAAATATAAATGATAAGAAACGAATAATATATGGAAAATCCTTCCTCAGGCTGCAGAAGTCTATCCTCAAAATTCCCCATCACTTTCGCCACAGTTTTTCTTCGAATTTCCGTTATTTCTGCCCGAAGTTTTTTCGGGGCAATTTTGACTTCAAGCAATCTATGCAGAAATAACGCAATTCAGGGACAAACTGTGGCGAAAGTAATGGAGAATTTTGAGAAAAGACACATTATTCGTTTTGTTTTATTGATTCATGTATATTTTCCAAAATTGGGTACTTTGGAAAACTCAACAACATTGCTGTAATAGAAATTGTTTGAAAAATTGGTGGTGTTATATTCCTTTTAAATGTGACCGATATTTTTTCACCACCTGGTATATCGATGTAAAATATTTATAGTAAAAGTACGTACAAGATACATTGAAACAATGTAGTTGTGTAAAATCATTACACTCACTAACTCTACGCATGAGCCTACATATTCTGCCCACTGAGATTCGGCATAAACAGTTATAGCGTTTTAATAAAGCTCTGCAACCGACAAACTTTAACTTTACAAAACAGGCTAAAACGAAGTAACACATCTTTGTTACAATTAAAATTAACATTTCATTAACACACAGAGTAGGATTTCTATTAAATGTCTAAGTGTCACAGTTATCGTTCTGAATTTGTATAAATACTAAATTTATTGCAACAGAAATTTGAAGAAAAATAATGTGGACCGAACTGGGATTTGAACCCGGATATCTCCCTTGCCGGGCGAGAATGCCAACCACACCACACGACCTACTATTTATGTCGTAGCGGTTACACTAGGTAAAGGTCGAGGTTGAGTTGTAGAGAGAACTTTGTAGTCCTAACTTCGCCTCGTTAAAAAGACAAACTTTTAAACTTAAGTGTTTACCCGAAAGTGTTTCCTTAACTTAACACACATCTTAATTTGTTTCTTTTAAGTCAAAACACCAGGGTAATACCTCCACGATTGACTTGAAAAAATCTTTCCCAAGCCTAACCTTAGCGAGATCTCAGATGATATTTTTGATATAAGCTCCCGGATTAGTCCCCTTACTAATATGAGTTTCGGTTTTAAATTACAAAGAAGCACAAACGGTCGTGAGTTGTAAGGAATTACACCCTCGAGGCACATTATGAACGTAATAGCGGCAAACCAAAAAGGGTTTCAGGTAATAAACTGGGTGCGACACAAAGTTATCATATCTGGGGTTGTTATGTGGGGGTGGGTGGGGAGACATTTTTGGGAAAATCAAAGAGGTACATTTCGCCAAACTTGTGTGTCTAACGGCGGAATTCACCTCACTCCCGGCTTTGTTAGTACTATTAACACTCGGTTCCTCCCTCCTCCCTCCCATTCTCTCGGTCTCGGTCTCGGTCGCAATATTACAGTTCTCATCGGAGCAATATCTTGTATCGGCAGACACGAACAAAACTTATTTATCGCAATAAACTTCCATATTCTAATGCGGTATCTCGTGTGGTTTATTATAATCTAGGTATGTGTCAAAAGAAATTATAATTGCACACTAATAAAACAAAATAATGAAATACATAATTTTTATACTCCCTATAAATTTTATATTTTTTCATTTTATACATTTATTTTAACTCTTCTTTATCTCTACAACTGAAGATGTCTACCATAGTGTAGGCGAAACGTCTTGTTATTTGTTATATATTTTATATAATAAAATATTATTCAGTGGTTTAATCCAAAAAAGCATTTTTATTATGACTAACCACTCAAGCTTAAAATTGAAAATAAAATAATGAAATGTTTAAATTACACACTGTACCGTAATACAGGGTGTTTTTTTAAACGCAACCCAACTTTTAAACTTTAGTAAATCATTTTATACGAACGCTATAAGGTCGTAGATTGTACCATTGGTTCGTTCACTTCAATATCTATCAGATGGTATGTACTTTTGCAGTAATATAGTGGTTTTGATTTGTTAATTTGATTTTGTTGTAAAATAAAAACAATCACGGTTTTTAGCAAAGATCAAACAGTGCTTATTGTTGAAGAACTCTTAAGAAGAAGATAATTTCTTTTTGCCAAGAAGAAATTAGGGTCAAGTTTACAGGTGTGAATATTCCAAACAAATCTAAAATTCACACATTTGTAAAAAAGGTTTAACAAAATAGGCTATGTAGGGAACGGAAAACATAACAGAGGGCGGACTGTACTGGATGAAGAGATGACGGACAATGTTAGGGTTGGATTAGAAAATTCTCCTAAAAAATCTTTCAAAATTTTGAAACAACAAAAGCAGACAGCCCACTAACACCTGGATACTTGATTTTAAAAGCATCTTGACGATAAATATTATCTTGCTCTTAGAGGTTCTTCAACAATAACACTCTTTGATGTTTGCTAAAAATCATGATTGCGTTTATTTTACAATAACATAAAATTAGCAAATCAAAACTTCTATATTACTGCAACAATACATACCATCTGATAGATATTGTAGTAAACAAACCAATGATACAAATTACGACCTTATAGTGCTCGTAAAGAATGACTTAATAAAGTTTGAAAGTTGGGTTGCGTTTTTAAAAAAACACCCTGTATAATAATTTTAAATGAGAAGTCATTGTTGAGAGGGAGAGATGACTTTTAAGTCCTAACTTCGCCACCAATAAAGAAGTTTTTCATTTCATTTTATTGTTAATCGAGTAGAAAAATAACATAAGGATTCAAAAGTGTAACCTTTCTATAAATAACAGAGGTAATGATGGGTTGTCAAGTCTTATTGGAGAGGCGGAGGTCAACTCTGAGAATTCCACTAAGTATCTTGGCCTAGTTATCGAAAAACACCTTAGATATTTAAACCATATAGAAAAAGTAGCGAGATCTGTTAGTTCAGCAATTTTCGTTCTGAGAAGATTGTCAGATCAACTCAATACCAAAAATCTCCTCAAGGTTTACTATGGTATTGTCGTTCTACATCTGTAGTACGGCATTCCTCTTTGGGGTTTCAGTTCGTCCAGGACAGATCATATTTTAACTCTTCTAAAAAAGCAATACGAACAATTTTTCATTTAAAGAGTCGTTATCATTGTAGAGGGTTGTTCCGAAGTCACAAAATCCTAACACTTCCGTCAATTTACATCCTAAAAAACTAACTTTCGTCAAAAACCCTTCCCTGTTTCCTATACCCTCAGTAAATCCCAATCTCAATTTACGTAACAGAAACAATCTCCCAATACCAAGACACTAATTCAATATCAAGTCTCAATTAAGTTATTATTAAGTCTTACTGTATGTAGTACACACTTCCTTTAATTGTATGTAAAACTATATTTTCATATCACAACCATCTATTGTACCATGTATAATATATTGGCGATTGCCGTTTGTAATAAATAAATTGTTGACACCAGACAACCTTTTCTAAACTATCTTTTGCAGTTTGAGTGCGACTTTTTAATGCTCTTCCTGTCTCTCTTAAACAAGAACCTAACAACAGCTCATTCAAAAGGCAACTAAAGAAGGTTCTGCTAGACCATGCCTTCTATAAAGTCAGTGAGTTTCTGGACCATGAATGGTAGAGACTGAGTAAGCTAGAAAACCTAGTATCACCTATTTGAATGGTGTTTACATTTCGACGTGTGCCCATGTACCATAGTATTTAATGCTAACAAACGATTTGACTTTGACTTTGAATCAAATAAAAAGATTGTCTGTAACTGACTGGTGTAAACATATCTAAAACCTTAAGATATTATTTTAAATAAAAATAAACAACTTACGTGTCCACTAGAAAGATTCAGAAGTGTACTTTTGAATCGTCTGAAACAATCAAAACTAATAATAAACGGAGTTTTAGTCTGCAATAGTAAACAATTTGATACATAATTTCTTTTAGAAGCGAACCAAACTTAACGTCATTCTAACGTTTCTTTACACTGAAAACAATGGTTGTATACGTTGACTGTAGTCTAATTAAACTTTTATTTTATTTTTTGGTTTAATTAAACCCAAGCTAGCCATACTATGGTTGATATAACGATGGTTTTATTATTGTAATCGATAAAATACGGGTTTATTTGTCATCACAATGTGTCATAAAACATTCGTCACCTGGGGTAAGGTGTACCAAACAAATAAAGATTTTATTGCATAAAGAATGTAAATTTTATCGCAAACGTTAACAATTCAGGTAATCTTAAATATTCCATTCATTCACATAGAAGTATCTTTCAGACATAGAGAGGTATTCATTAATTTATTTATTGAATCCCAACGGTTTACACCTTTTTTTACAGAAAGATTGATAATTGCAATACAAGAAGTTGACTTAAAACTAAGAAGCTTTACATCAATGGAGAAGAAACAAGTGAGTACGAGCTAATCATGTGAACTAAGTGAGTAACAGGTACTAAGTGACTAGAGGCTCGATAGCGACCTGAAGTAATACTAGTATACAATAGATGTTACTAAAATTGATATTAACATCAAGATAAGTTAATAAGATAGTTAATTAACTAATTTCATTCATCGAATTATTCCCATTCCAGCCCATTGTCAGTTTTCAGGGGACTCCCAGTTATGTGCCACTAAAGGAAACACCATAGTTTGTTAATAATTAGTTAAATGTATAGTTCATTCGACCATAAATCAGACTTAATGCGCAAGTTGCCACGTACTAGGTAAAACGTAAGCTCACATACTACTCCCAAAAATAATATAATCGCAAATAATATTCACTTATAAAAGTATTAGTCCACTAACCACAAGTTAGATTTCAATGCAATTTATGTTATACAGGGTCAGGCAAAAGTGTGGAAACGCCTTTATAACTTTTTAACCAGTTTTTTCAGCGCAAACGAACTCGGTACATTTTATTAGAGGAACCAAAAGTACCTTTTAATGCATACTGACACTTTGCCCCAGTTTTCAAAATGGTGGATTGTGGGGGTAGCCCCATAACTTTTATAGGGAAGCCCCATTGAGTGACACCTCATTTTAAAGGTCTTAGAAAATGTTATTGAATGCTTATAAACTAGAAGTCTCTATCTTAACCCAGAAAGAAATGGCGTCGAGTTTAAGTTACACAGACTTGTATTAGGCAAAAGTGTGCAAACGCCTTTATAACTTTTTAACCGGTTTGTCCAGCGCAACCGAACTCGATACATTTTATTAGAGGAACCAAAAGTACCTTTTGATGCATACTGACACTTTGCCCCAGTTTTCAAGCTGGGTGATTGGGGGGAGCCCCATAATTTTCATAGGGAAGCCCCATCGAGTGACACCTCATTTTGAAGGTCTTAGAAAATATTGTTGAATGTTGATGATTAGAGGTCTCCAGCTTAACTCAGAAAGAAATGGCGTCGATGTTAAGTTACACAGAGTTTTAAGTCCACCCTCCCAAATCACCCATTTTTAAAATGGAGCAAAGTGTCAGTATGCATTAAAAGGTACTTTTTAACTAGGTGTCCTCTAATCAAATGTACCGAGTTTGGTTGCGTTGAAAAAACTTATTAAAAGTTGTTATAAAGGCGTTTCCACACTTTTGCCTGACCCTGTATAAAGGACAAACTCTCAGTACTTATATAGAAATCTTCAAACAAAATAGCCTGGTTTTGAGTCAACGTGTAGCGTAGTGTTGTACGATTAAAAATAGGTACGACTGCTAAAAATGAACTAGAAACGGGTAAATCATGAGGATTTGATTCCCTATATATTTCAACATCGAACCAGAAGATACTGTTGTTCTCCCTTTGTTATTTTACGCGCCTGAGTTACGAGTCTGGAATATGGTTGAGAACACTCTCAAGTACTTTTCTATAGCCCATATTTGGTTGAGAATTTACGAGTTTCAAAGAGGGATCGTCATTTTCCGGCTACAAGCAGACAGGTCTTGGATTTCCCCCATTTCTTTCCACTGGGGGCTTAAAGGTTTGTTTATAGTTTTTTCTCTTTTTGTTATAAACACTGCCAACCTGTCGTCAATGTTCATGTATCTTATTTTTAACAGCGGCCGTTTTGGAAATTAATGTCAGTTTTTTGGGCGTTCAGTTTTATAAAATATGCACTTGTAACTTTGTTAAAAGATAAGTTAGCTTTAAATTATTGCCATGTGATGAAGGCGGTGTATTTATAATAATATATGACCTGGGCGTTCTGTCAATATAAAAAATACTTAGGTATATAGCCAATGCTTGAAACGTATCAATTCGTTTCCAATATGTTTACGTAAAATGAATCTAGAGTAAAATTAGCTTTCCATTAATTTATATCACGGTCTACCTTTAAGTACTAAACCCCTAATATTTAAACCCGTGACCAACTGTTCCTGGAGTCCTCATCTGCGGTTTAATGCAGATAAAGTTAGGGAAATTATAGTTGTTAAAAATACCCTGATTAATTCATCAAAACTCAAAAGAATTTCTTTTCCATTGGCGGTGCATTAATATGTATTTTTTGTGTCCTCTGTTACAGCTTGACATCCTGATTCTCGGCTGTGATTGGTCGTCCACTGTTAAGCGTGGGCGTGCTGGATTTATCTACTTGTGTTTTAATTTCGTAAATTTGTCGTACAAGTTGTATTGTTTTCTAGGCTAGCTGTTATAAAATTAAAGGTTTAACGGGAGAAAAGAAGGAAGAAGGAAAAATGGGTAATTGGTTAGCTTTACGCTGATAACTTATATAGGCTAGCTCTTTTCCTAATGTGTTATGTTTTAATAACTTTCACCTAAAGACGGGGTCAGATTCCATATCCCGAAAAGTCGTGTTTTGTTCACTCAAAAACGATGAAAAACTTCCGTAAAAATATATTAACCTCAAAACCAGTACCATCGTCAACAACAACCTTCAAACCAGGACGACATAACATGTTCGATTGCAATATTGGAAGGACCTCGTATAACCGAAGGCTTGGGTAGCAGTGCGGTAAGTAAGAGAGGCGAACACCACCACTCTAGTTTCAATGTAGCAAAGACAAAGACATGAGAACGCGGGAAGGGTTGGGGGACGCCCCCCAGAGAGCGTAGGTGTTAACGACAATACTGACAGAGTATTTCCAAATTTACGATATCTGCGCTACATTTCCGTGCCGAATCTCATCCTGAGGCGGCAGCTAATTATGAGCCGTGCCGAGTAGGTAGGACCGAGGGAGAAGTAGAGCTGAAGACGGAGGGAGCTTATGGGTTCTTGTCCGCGTAAATTCCGGCCCGCATTTAGCCAGGAATGTAATGTGACGAAACGACTTCGCGCCACAGCACCCCTCCTCACCTCCTCCCCTCGCGCCAAATCCACTTTTTGAACCTAATAAAGCGTTATTATTGTGTCGCGAGCTGGTGAAGATGGTGAAAGGTTTCGACAACGAGCTCACTGTCACTATTCTACGTGTCTTAAACCTCCCCTTTAACCAGCACACGGTCCATGACTTCCACAGTCGGTTTGAGCGTTAGATTGTTATAAGTGACATACTTTAATTTTAGGTTAGACTCTGCTCTTATTTAAATTGAAGTAAAATTGAAAATAATTTCACGACGTAAAAACCCCAAAACGTATTGAGAACGAGCCGTTGAGGACGGGATACATGTCTCGAGCACGAAGTAACCCGGACGAGAATGCAGGTATAATGCTTTGAGCAATGGCGTCTTTTGCAGAAGGTAATTTAAGTATTACACAGTGGTCAGTACTAAGAAGCGGCCGGATAGAGTAAGTCCCTCCGGATACCGCTTGTACGTTTTAAGAGGTTGAAATACTATTACGGACGTTTTCCAACTTTTAGAGTAGACAATAAGAACACGACGTTTCGGGATCTGGAATCCGACCCCGTCTTCAGGTGAAAAGTTGACACGAAACATGACCGAAACCTTAGAAAAATAGCTAGCCTAAAAGCGATCAGCGCACTGCACACTGACTGACTACCTGGCCAGCCCCCCAGACAACCCCGGCGTGAATCAGACAGACCACTTGAAAACAGAGAACACATAAATACCTATTTATGCACAGGGCCAATGAAAGGGAAATTCTTTGGAGTTTTGATGATGGATCTGTTACACTTGTTACATATGATCGGTCATCCGATGCTCTTAGCCAGCCTATGGGGCTGTCTGGCAGCTGGCCAGGCAGTCAATCAGTGTGCAGCTGTAACTGACCATGGAAGTTCTAGATTTTGTTTTAAATTTAAGTGAACGTACATGGTGTATTGTTTTCTAGGCTAGATGATACAGAATTTAATAAGTTGAACTTTCCCTGTTTTTACATTAACCCACTTAAACCATCGTTTAGCACATTTTTATTATGTTAAAGTCCCTATCCAGGTTAAAGACGGGCTCTATTTCACCGCCTTTTAAACAAACTCAATATTGCTGTTATGTTTCAAACATTACATTTCTTGCAGATGGTATCTGTGATAAGTACTAGACAGTAGCAAGTAATGGACAGTGTAGAAAACTCTTACATTTCCGCCGGTGAATTTGAGGCCCGGATCCATACACTAAAAGTATGCATTTTTCTGAATCGGATATTTTGTTGTTTCTTTCAGTGGTATTTATCATTGTTTTACAATTCAATTTAATTTTAACAAGTTTATTGCTTTTAATTTGTTTTTAACAAGATAATTCGTGTCCGTATGATTTATTTTTGAAATAAGGTTTTAAAGGTGAAAACATATTTTCAACTAATTCTGTCTACTTGGAGAACATTTTGGAATTGGTCTATTTGGTAGAAAGTATCAGTTAATTCCTAAGAATTGCATAGTGAAAGTAAATTTTATCAAGTTCTTGCTAGGTTGTATAAACTTATGTACCGATGTATTATAATATTTATTTCAGATAAGAATTCTTTTGAATACGGAATAATCTGGAGTCCCCCATTTTCACGGGAGATCATCAGGACATTTACCATCAAGGAAGGAAGCTATTATTGGCCCTCATATTGAAAACGAGGGCTGAGCTCTCAGAAAAGCAATATTCTGACAAGAAATAATAAGAACACATCAAAACCTTTCTAAATGATGAGGTAGAAGCGATGTTGTCATTAAATATGCATCATTCCATAAGAACATCAGAAGACAGAGAAATAACGGTTTGACTGTAAACCCTGATCACTCACCCCCTGCGTTCGGCTCCCACCCTCCAAACATATTTCCCCTGATATAATATGCAGAACCTCTTGAGAATTTTATTGCCAATAAAAACTGCAGTTAAAAACCTTTTGCAATGTAAAACTTTTGTTCCGGTAATGATAGCACTTTCCCTGCTTCGCCGGTCGGATTGGATCGTCTCAATGAAGTGGTCTGAGAAATGCTTGGTGTAAAAGCATCGCCTAAGCATTGTAAGCGTACCGTATGCCTGGAATATATCAGGTGAAATCGATTGCTATACAATGTTTGCACCTTTAAACAATTTTTAATTGTTGACCCAACCTTGCCTGTACATTTTTGACACTTTTCTTCTCTTCAGTTCAAAATTTTATATTCTAAAAGGAAGTGATATTCACTCTTATAACAAGAGGCAGAGAGCACTACCAAACTGGGAGACACGGAACGGTAGTTCATGAATGTTTGCCTTTTCTTGTTCAACTTGTCAACTGGTTACCAAATTTGATCAGAGATGTCTAAATGCTGAAGGCATTCAATTTTCTTTTTAAATATCCTGATCGTAAATGCTTTTTATAGCGTGGAGAAGTTCTTATAGGAGATTGCGTTCTCACTGACTGACAAAGGGCTTGAGTAGGAGGAAGGAGTCTTTGATTACAGAATGTATTAAAAGTGTTAGCTATTAAAGCACGATTATCGATTGCATAGAATAAATACACCATGTTTTCCCAATAAAAGGGGTAAAATACCATACTATATATTTATAGTACTCGATATTATTTCACAATGTTGCAAGAGAAACTGACTGAAAACAAATAAAGTCGCACATAATATATTAAAAATATTCTTACCGGTGTTGTTGAAGTATGTTATGCGACTTTATTAGTTTCTTCAGTTACAGCTTCTTTTTTTACATTGTGAAATAATATCGAGTGCAACAACGGCTATGCTATACTTTGATTGTAATTCCTCGAAAACTCTCACTATGTAATAAAGTACGTTTCTCTTTGGTGACGATGATAGGATCTTCAATCTGTAGTTTTTTAGTGAAATCGGATGAATTGCTATATTAGTAAGAACATTTTTAAAGGATAACCTCAGGTGGTAAACAAAATGAAGAGTACAACTAAATAGTATTGAAAACAAAACAACAGTGAAATTCATACAACAGAAACTTACTAAACAGAATGGAGCTGACAAAGTAAATGTTAGTGCAGGCTATAAACAAGCTGTTTACTTGTAATCTAAGAGTTATTTCCAAAATTAAATTTAAGAAGACTCGTTTAACTGGTTGTAGCTATAAACCAACTGTTGATACTATGAAATGAAAAAATACCGCGATTCACATAGGTATGCCAGTAACTAATTTCTTAATTATCTAGTAAGTTTTAATTACTTAATTCCTTTTTTGAGGAAACGTATATTGTCAACACAGAATTTAACGATGCAGCTGTATTGTCAAATCTTGTTCCTGTTTAGAGATAATGTTTAATGTCATCTACATTCAAAAGTAGTAAGTATATTAACGACTGTTAAAGCATATTGTTATGGTACTGTAAATAAATAAAATAATACACTTTTATTAAGCACACACTTGATGTATGCTATTCAATCGTCAATCGTGCTTTAAAACTTAACATTTTTCAAACATTCTGACATCGAAGTCTCTTTTGTCCTATTCAAGCCCTTTGTCAGTCAGTAGGTACGTGATCTCCCAAGTTGTAAGCTATAAACTTGTCCACACTGTAAAAAGCATTTGCGACAAAATATTTTTCAATCAAATTTTGAATGCCTTCAGCATTTAGACAGCTCTGATTAAATTTGGTAAAAAGGTATAGTTCGTCTTACTAAACGAGGGGAAGTTAGGACTACAAAGTCCTCTCTACCACTCAACCTCGAACTTTACCTAGCGTCGAATTACACATTATAAGTGGTGACTGCGGGGATCGAACCCGCGCCACCGTAGTGATAAGCTCCAGAGTCGTGCGCGATACCAATCCGCCATGGAACCGCTCCCGCGTTAATCGGTTGACAAGTTGAACAAGAGAAGGCAAACATTCAGCAACTACCATTCTGTGTCTCCCAGCTCGGTAGTGCTCCCTGCTTGTTATAAGAGTGAATATCACTTCCACTTACAATATCAAATTTTAACTGAAAATAATAAAAGTTTCGAATGTACAGGCAAGGTAGTGTCGACAGTTGAAAATGCTGTAACGATGCAAATATGTCTCACGATCGTTAAGCTTTTTAGAGAATGAAAATTCTGGAAAATTGTATTTTGCACAACCACACCATTACGCCAATCTGTAAGAAAGAACCCCGTAGTACGCCGTCATCAGTACTTCAATTAGGCAGTATTCACAAAGGTGTCCCAAAACCAAAATGAAACAACTATAAAGAAGAATATATTCATTTTCTAAAGTTTAAAAGCAATATTACATAACTTGTTTGAAACATATGTTAATTACATAAAACACTAAACAAAAATGTCCCTTATATATTAAACTGAAAAAAAACACTTAAAAACAACTATACATAACATTTGAACTTTATAATGATTGCGAAATTGTACTTTATTATTCGTAAACTTTAGAAAGTTTAGGGCCTCATTCGGTAAAACCGGGTTTGAGGTTTCTTTATTACTAAAACAAACTAAGTACAGCGATCAGAAAAGAAAACATTAATTTAGAATTGTATCAGCTTCCATATCATTAAAACCATTGTTTTGATGATAAAATAAATTTATACAAAGACTTAAAAAATCATATAATTGTTTATTAAGGTAAAATCAGCAAACAATGAATGTATTTTGTCTTGAAAATGAAAGAATAACGTAATTATTTTGTTACTGTTATATCATAATTAAATTATCAGTATTATCTAACAACCACACTGCAACTAGGCCTACCACAAACTCGTAGGTAGCTCTTAACTCGTTCAAAAATAGGTTTTCAATCTAATTTCTTAAGGTTATCCGTTGAAAATTCAATGGGCTATGAAGGTGTATGACCAAGTGAAAAAGCATTTTTTGGTTTAGGTAATTTAACGTGTTCGAGGACTTAAAGCTAATCTATCTAAATAACGTTGGCAAAACTTTGATGAAAAATAAATGAGCTTATGTTTATAATAAATATATTTAGGAGAAAAGGCTGTTACAGTTGGTCAGTCTAATTCACACATGTGATTGGTCGTCCACTGCTCTAAGACGGCCTATATGTTAAACGTGGAATATAACTTCCCGGCGTGGTGGCTGAGTTGGTGGCTCGAGACTGTGGATTTGAAGTTTGCAGGTTCGAGCCCCACCTCAGCTAACGGTCGGTAATTTAATTAATTTATAACATATTTGTAAAAATATTTGTAAAATATTGATTTAATAATTTAATTAATTTGTCGTTTTAGTTATCGCACATGCAGGGTGGACCCATGATGACTGGAAAATAAATAAAATTCTAACGTCCATGTATTGATGGTTCGTCAGTGAGTAGACTCTTGGTCATTCAGCCAATCAGTGACTGAAGATGGTACTCCACAGCGAGGCCGAAATATCTCAACCTAATTATGAAGTTTGGACGTGTGTGAACCAGAAAAACTAGATTATAGGTTTCGTCATTATTTATTTGTTTAAATTTCCATAATACTGAAAACGTATACACTTACTGCTCAACCAAATATGAAAACACAAACTATGAAGATTCAAATCCTTCCTGAACAGACGTAATTCTTCATGAAAAGTTCAAGTTTGGCGACATCTAAATGTTGCGAAGCGACAACACTCAAACTGCAGGATTTATAAGATCCTTAAATAAAATTTCGGCTTAATATTTATAATTAAAGAGGGAGGGTCGAGTCGGCGTGTTTTAATAATCCGTAGGTGGCACTAACAAAGAAATATTCACTCGGCGCCTGCTCTTAACTCTGACTTACGCGACCGCCCGCGGTGTCCCAGTCCTGATAATTGTAACAAATTATGCGTCTTAATTACTCATTATAGTACAGCCAGTTAGGTTTGTCCGACTATCTGTATGTAGCCTTGCCGTTCCAGAAAGCAACACATTTTCATACCGTTTTTAATGTAATCTAAAACTTTTGTTAGCGATTTGTCTTTGAAAATAGAGCTATTCAGTTTTCTCGCCAGTTATGTGTCCACTTTACAAGTCACATTTTGATCCAATTTTCACGAAATTTGGAACAAATGGTCCTTTTGCAAAACTCTAGGCTAAGTTCGTTAACCGATTGGTCGGATCATACGTTTCAAAGTGGTGGCCATTCAAATTATTGTTTTCATTATAAAATTGTAGCGATGCCATAAACGTACAGAAAGTTCACCCTGTATGATAGAATTGTCCTTTCTTAATCGATCAAATTAACTCTCGTTGCTCTAAAACCTACCGTTTTAACGTAATTTCTGTTTTATTATTTAATCTGAATTTCTGCACTTTGACATTCAGAGCACTAGGCATAAATAAAGCCGTTATGTGATTTACTAGCCTATGTTTCCTTGGATACCAAAAGTAAAAGGGTAAAGTCTGTCTTGTTAAGAAGGCGAAGTTAGGACTACACAGTCCTCTCTACTACTCAATCTCGACCTTTACCTAGCGTTACATTATAGTCACATTACAAAAGTAAGGGGTGACTGCGGGGATAGTATATAAAGGAATTTCGTCTAATTTTAAATCGACAAAATAAAAGCTTGTTCTGTGTTATTGGAAATTCGCCAAGATTCACAGTAGCGCTTCTGGCTACGTGTCGGCTATGTTTACTTTTTACGTCAATCAATAATAGTTTTTACGTTTTTAAGTTCTTTTACGTCTTTATAAGAACCTTATGTTTTTCATCGTTACATATTTACTACAGTAGTAGGTTACTTTCGTCCTAATCCGCTTACTAAACCAATGTGCTTGCGTTGACCGAATTTCCTTGTTAATGTATGGTTATTCAAATCGATCTTGTTATGGGAATGAAATGAGAAGTTGAAATTTATATTTTTTACTATCGTAGTGTAATTTTTCATACACCCTGATTAAATGGATGATTATATCGAAATGGTGACCTTTTCTCGCTCAATGCAGGTCGATCACTTGCCGGTTTTGTTCTCAAATCACGTTCTTCATTGATCTCTTGCACAAGTTGTACAATTGTATTGCAGTAGCAAGTTTTTAACCAATTCAATTTGTTCTTTTGTCACCCTGACAAATCAGATGTATAGAGGCAAGAAAATTATACTGTGCTGGGCTGTTTTAAATGTGTCTTTGGAATTTCTTGATAAGGTATGTTTAAGAAATTATTCAGCACTCCGGTGGCGCGGGTTCGATCCCCGCACTCACCACTTACAGTTTATACTGTGACTATACGATGACGCTAGGTAACGGTCGAGGTTTAGCGGTAGAGAGGACTTTGTAGTGCTAACTCCGCCTAACTGTACCTTTTTTATGAGATCAGAACAAATTAATGTTTAGGCTCAGTTATCAGCGAACTTCCAATACAATTTTATCCGATTTTGTTGAAATTTAAAGTAAACCTTTTTACGTAATCCATTAATATGCTTTAACTTATAAATATCCGTTCAGTTGTTTCAAAATGACAACCAAAAATTGATCTTTACCTAAAACAATGGAATGATTGGTCAGATTTTAATGAAGTTTAAAATTCGTTTTCCTTGTATCATATGTAGTAAAGCTTGCAGTAAAATACCATGTATGCATTGTTAGTGTAGTGAACAGCCTCGTTCGAAAGTCACGTTAAGCCGTTGGTCCTTGTATTTCCATTGGTCATTGGGCTATTAATTAACTACCCATTCTAAGGAAGAGTCGACCTTAGTTTGTAACAAGACTCCACCTCTTAACCCATTACTACCACTCATCACACTCATCCTTCACCACATATTTGCCTTAAAATACCCTGATGAGAGTGATCGGCATCTCAAATAGTGATTTAGTGATTTAGCCTCAAAACACCCGTGAAAATGGAGTATTAAAGACTGAGGACGAAGGCCGAAGAGAGACCGTGAGCGTAGCGAACTAGAGCTGCAAGCAAATCAGAGCGATAAATTGCAAAGGGTATTCACTTAACTCATTCCAGCGGCGCTTTAGCGCTTAGCCGCGCGTCAAGAAATCCATACATTCAAAGTAAGCAACACATACTTGCAGGTCGACTCACGAAGTTCACTAAGCAGAAGAAAGCGTAGAAAATGAGAGTGTTGTATGGTACGAGCATACACTCTGAGGAGTGAGGAGGGGAAGAAATGGGATGTGATGAAGGATGAGCCAATCAGGGCGCGTGTGTTGACTGTTTGTGGGGCCACGAGACTTATGGCACCTCAGAGGATCCCGAATGCTATTACCAAAGTCGGAGACGTGTAAAATAGGTCACGGTACAGAAACATTGCAAACAAGCAGTCCGGCAGACCCTCACCCTCCACCCGCCACCCTATCTCCGACACGTACTAAACTAAACTCTCCTCGATCTATACCCTATGTATATACAGGGTGTCACAAAAATGTGTAGCGCGCTATGCACGTACAAAAATAAGTCGAAAATGTAACGTAAAATTTGTTTGTTTTCGACTCAGTCAAGTCGTAATTTACCATTTTGCAAACTTAATAAAATAATTAATGATTGAAAAAATATTTTGTATCCAACTTATCGAATTTTAAAATTGCGGCCATTTAAAATTTCAAAGTTAAATTCCAATTTGATTCCATTTGACTTTGAAATGTCTAAATTACCACTATTTTCAATTTACTAAGTTAGATAAAAAGTATTTTTGCAAAATCTTATTAGGAAAACAATAAAGCCAAGCTTCACAAAAATATCTCAAAGGATTTTTTGATTCATTAATTATTTCCAAAATTTTTACAAAACATAGTGGCACTTGGTTGTGCTGACTGCTTGCAGAACTGTTTCTTTGTTATCAAAGTAATGTTGGCCAGATTGTGTTGATAGTCAAGCTTATGCTGAGCAAGTAATAAAAGGTTATTGGCCATGCTCTTCGGGGTTGAGTTGCCTGGGAGAATCCCTGCGTGTGAGGGTCTCCATTCACGTTGCTTCAACTGAGGAGGTAGGCTCCAATCCCAACCTTAGTCCAACGTTAGTTTTTATTTAATTTATTTCCAACACTTATTTTCTCAGCAATTGCAGTTATAGTTATCTCACATTTTTCTATTAATTTTATTATACTCTTTACTCATGCTTACATTATAACTTTAATTATTTTAAATTATTAGGCTCAGCTCTTAATATTTGATTTACGAATTATTGAAGATGCTTATGAACATAGAGTTCAGTGACGATGACCCTTCATAGCAGTTCACATGGGTTACAATTCATTCTTGACTTATCTAATTGCATTTTTAGTTTGTGATTCATTTAATAAACTCAAGTTTTAACTTTTTTCGAGTGCACACTAGCTTAAGACTCAATAGCTTTTATAGGGAACACAACGTGGTTGAGGCATAAGGTGCTCATATGGGGAACTAAACACATATCATATACAATCTGTACACTACTGCTGCTACATTTTATCCCATGAGCGTTACCTGAGGACTATCAGTTAATAAAGTGTTCAAAACTTATATTTTGGAAATCAACCATTGTAAAACATTCAGTTCGATTCAACCATAGTTTCTCAAGATAAAGTTATTGAAAGAAGTTCAAAATTCACAAAATATACATACATATAAAACATTTTTATTGAAAAAATAAACCATTTTTATACATTATATATCATTAGAATTAACCAGCCTGGTTTATGGTTTATTTCTTAACATTATAAAACAAAACAGGTGACGTAACAAACAAGTATTTACTGACACTTAAGTAAAAGAAATGCTTTTACTGAAAGTTAACCGCACGAATTTAGTGAAAGTTATCAGTAATACCTCAAGAGAAAATTAAAAGATTATTCACCTATTAATAAGTATTTACTAAACTTATTAAGTAATTACTTTACTTATTAAGTATTTACCTATAAGTAATAAGTATAGTTTATTCACATCACTGTCTATGTGTTATGGTAAATTATTTTTGGTTTGTTTTGAATTGATAGATTATTTGCTGAAGTTTGATCCACTAATTACTGGACACGCTGTATATCTTAGTGATGAATAAAACCAATATTGTTTGCGCGGTAATTTCGGTTAATACACCCCACACCCCTGGGCCTCAGGGTGGCCATCGACAGTCCCCTTGTCCCTACGAATGGCTTCATAGATTTATTCCCAGGTATTAGACGGAATCTCATTCCGGAGTTTCAGACTTCAGCCGTTTTTTCATGATTAGAAAACTTTTTAACGTTCTTTTTATGTGCGTATACATCAAAAAGATTATAGAATTATGGCAAGGTCGTTAATAAAAGTTTAGTCAACGTCAAATCTCGTACCTCTGCTTATCATTGTTTATTATCGTGTACTCCTTACTGCTTTTTACAGAGAAACTTCTTCCAATAGTTAGCTTCTGATAAGAGAATCGATTTTTCTGTTTAAAATTTAGTTATTATTCGTAACGTACTTTTATATTTTAGAGTGCGTGCTATACTCGTATAATAGGTCAAGTTCTTATCATATTGTTAAAATAAAATTTTTTTCTACAATTTACATGTTTACAATAAAGATTGATTTAATACTAAAATAATAATTGATTTCTACACAACATAAAAGTGAAAATTTAGCGACTCACTGAAAGGAGAAAAGTTATAGGTCTTCCGGAACTAATTGAAAGTTCGTTTAGAAGTGCCATCAGAGAAATACACAAAACTAGTGAGTTCAAGGAGCAGACTACTATTTATAAATTACACCACAATAAAAAAGACTCAGGAGTGTGTTTCCTGCCACTGGAGTAGATAAACATAACATTCAAAACTAATCTACCTTTTGGTCTATCTTAACATAATGATGGTATCATAGAAGAACTGTAAATATGTTCATATGCCGCCAAGGGTTCAATATCAACTTGTATTATTTATGATACGATCTGTAGCAGTGCTTCGACATTTTATTTTTTGAAAAGTTTACCAAATTTATATTGTTTTCCTATATTGGTTTCCTTCTGCCATGACGTCATCAGTTAACTTATTAAAAAGTTATTAAAACGGTTAGTGATATATTTGATCAGGTGTATCACAGTGTTAGTGTCATCTCATCTTATTTTTAGTTAGAAACAATTGTTTTTCTGTTTGTAATCAAATGCAATCTGATTCCGTATTTAAAAAAACTGACAGGAAGCTGAAATAGTATCAACCTGATGTAATTAAACAAAACTACATTCCAAAAGATTTCGGTAACTCAAAGGTTTGAAAGTAGAAGCTAGAAATGTCAACTACTTAAAACAAACACTTAAAACAAAAAGGTCACAGGAACATTGTACGGTTTTATTAAGTAGTAAAACGAAGTATTGTTTATAATGTCCTGCCAAACTTGTTTACGTCTTAAATCACAAGTGACGCAGCCTCATCCCACCGAGTCTCGACGGTGTGAGGCTGGTGTTTTTGCCGAGGGCGGTCGAATCGGGAACAAAGATGAGAACATCATCTAGTGGCTGTGACATGACAGTTCGGGTAGCAATTATTGTGTCAGCCGCCAAGTTTTGCCAGTTTGGGATCGGGGCTTCACCCCAAGTTCGGGTTTTGAGTGAATTCCGCCAGCGCCAATCCTACAATGGAGATCCGACTCGGCCCCATTTGTCATTTTAATATATGCCGTCAAGCATCCGTTTCCGAATGTTCCATGTCAAAAGTTTATCGTGGAGCGTTTACTTGGTCGATTTCACCGCTTGCAGATTTTTCAACCCCGGGTCCGGACATAATATGCCAACCGATACGCTTTGCATTTCGTCATCGACTTTCTGACAGAATAAAGACATTTCCATTTGTAAGGCCGCCGAAAGATATATGAGGGGAAACACAAATCATTTACTTTCTTCCTTAAAAGCCTATTGGTACTAAGTGTAACGTTTTTCTAAGCCCCAAACTAATTAGTGATCTGTTTTCCAATGTTTCCAAAATGAACCTAAAATTACTTTATTTTGAAAAATATGTTTTGTCACAGAGGTGTATGACCAGACCTACATTGAATCTACATTGAAGGTACATTGAATCTATATCGTTAACTAATTGGATTCGTGTTTTCTATTCCTTTCCCTTGAATTGTTTTGTAGTTGTAATCAAAACCAATACCGCCAAGATACGAAGAAGTAAATCAAGTTACCGCAAATGCGCCTAGATTTCACACAGGCTGATACATACTTAGACGTTTTAAGCTTAGCTTTTTCTGTTGTTGAAGAGTCCAACTGATTTAATTAATAAAATATTCCTGATGATAAAGTGAAATTATCAATCTAATACGAAAACTGTACCGTAGTAACTTACAACTACGTAACTGCTTCTTAAGACCATTACAAAAGTTCCCTTCGACTAAGTTTTTAAATAAAAATGTATAAATAGTAAGTTGTATTGAGTATTTTTAAAGATGGTAATATGGTATTGAACAGTAAGAAGTCATAAAAGCGGCAGTGATTATTTTACAAAAAATATTTCGAACTTCTCAGCCACTCAGCCACTACTCCCTACGTTTCGGGCAGTTGGGAAACTCCACCCGTTTTCAAGGGCCTAACCTAATTAATCTACATTGTTCTAATTACACTTAGACGAAAACCTAAACTAAATGAAACCCAAACATAAGAGATCCATATAATCTTTCGTCATTATCATTACAACAATTTTAATTTTATTTTTTATTGTTTTATTTTTATGGAAAATGTGGTGGAGCTTAATCTATTTTTAGTTTACATCGCCCGTCAAACATCATAATCACCTTGAAATATTTCAATCACGCTGTAGAGTACAATCTTCATCACTTTCAGCCAATCAGTGACTGAACATGGTACTCCACAGCGAGATCGAACTATCTCAATCTAATTATTATGTTTTGACGAGGTGTGAACCGGAAGAACTAGATTACAGTTGTGACACCGGTCGCGAAAGCCTGAGAGTAAGAGCTTAATCAAGTTTCAATTTTTCTTTTGTTTAGGTTTTAGGCAAAGTGTACGCAGAATAATGTAGATTGATTAGATCAGGCTCTTGAAAACGTGTGGAGTTTCCCCAATTCCAAAACACGTAGGAAAAAGCTTTCCTCCTGAAATGGCTAAAAGTTTTAAAAATATTTTCTTGTAAAGTGGTACTACTACAGGGTGGTTGAAAAGTTAGTAGGCAAAAAGGAGTCATAATCATGTTTACAATAATTATCTAAACTTGTTAAAATACCGTACACATATGTTCAACTAGAGAACTAAAGATAGTTAAAGACGATTCAAGATAGTTTTAAATCTCCACGCCGGTGTTGTTTGCCGATTTATAAAAAAGCTGGGGATACATTTAACAGCTTTTTGAAGGAATTCAATTGGAATACTCGTGATAACTTCTCGAGTGTGATTTTCCAAATAATTTATGGCTGTAGGCACTTGTTCTTCCTTTACAGAATCCCCATAAGAATGACACAAGAGTTAGATCTGGGCTTCTCGCGGTCCATTCGTGGCGTCCACACCGTCCCGGTCAACTCCAGGAAACATTCCGTCCAACCTCTCACGAACAGCTTTCAGCAAATAAACAATATGACAATGAACCACTATTAGTAATCAAAGGAAACCTCACTGAATCGTTAATATTATGACACTATTTCCAACATGAAATTCGTAATGCTGCAGAATTTATAACATATTATTACTACTTAGTTACTTTTCAACCACCCGGCTTAGAACATCAAATCAAACTTTATTCACCATTAGTCATGATACATGAAATAGGTTTCGTCAAGTACAAAATTGAAAATATAAATATAACTAAGACTAAAACTATGTAGGCTACATTTACTAAACATACTACAATCTAATATTTTAACTGTAAAATTTGAAAACAGGTGAATTAATTTAAATGTTAAATACAATAACTATTAAAAGCAAAACGTATTACTTAAAAAAACGAAATAAACTCTTTGATGGAATAAAACAATGTTTGACACATAAATCTTTTACAACCTTATCAAATGTCTTAATGTTAAGTTCCTCTCTCAGGTCAGTGCTTAAACAATAAAAAAGTGAAATTCCTTTATAAAAGGGACCATTTTCATAGAAATATGTTTTATGTATTGGAAACTTTAGGATATTGTGTCTGGTGTGATATAAATTATGAGCATTGTTTTGTTCAAATAAATGTAAGTTCCTCTTGACAAAACGCAGTGTTTCATAAATATATAGTGAAGGTAAGCAGAGAATTTTGTATTTTTAATAATTGGACGACATGAGTCTAGAAAATTTGCTCTGTCAATTATTTTCATTGCATATTTTTGAATTATGAAAACCGATTCTGCTCTCGGGGAGTTTCCCAATTGAGAAATATTGAAGCTAATTAAAGAATGCACGTAGCCAAAATAAACGGAAATTAAAATGCTATCGTCTACTATATTTCGTAAACTCCTCAACAAAAAAATAGCTGACCTGAGTTTGGGTGAAATGTTTGTCACATGATCCTGCCAGCTCAGTTTACTGCCAATAAATAAACCTAAAAACCTACAGCTATTTACTAAAGGTACTAACTTATTGTTAAGACTAACACTAAAATTAAAATCTACGTTACAACCATCATCACACTACGATGATAACCGTTTTGCTTAAAGTAGACGAACAACAATCAATCAACTGCGAAAGTTCAAGGTTACGAGAAATCAGCGATCGTATCAATTATCAGGGTCGAGACATCGTTACCTCCGGGGGCAAATCAAATTCGGTTCCGGTGAGAGGTGCGAGCACACCTCGCCTCCGGCGGCGCTCAACAATTAATTTCTCCGATGTAATTATTGCTCAACACCTTCGATAAACCCTTCCCTCCACCTCCACCCGATCCTTAACCGCCCCTCAAACCTATCGGCGGCCGAGGCTTCTTCCTCAGTTCATCAGCTCCTCAGGCGCGGCAATCGCTCCCGACTTTGACTCTCTTAGGGCCATTATTTCAACACCGAGCCTAGAAGGAGATTGAATAATCTTCAAATATGTTGTTTACAATTTGCAATTAGACGAAGATTAACTAATGTCCAGTTCAGTTCTTTACGGTATGTATTCTTAAATTTTCCCACAACTGTCGATAGCATTTTATTCGATATTGAAGACGTTAAACTGAATAAGCTTTTATTTATTTTACACTCATTATTACTGCTAGCAAGATTACAGAAACATTTGTTATAAAACAGTGCAAAATCGAAAAAAAATCTGAACCTCACAAAATTTACTGCAGTAATTTTTCAGTAATTATTTATCTCAGATTGAGCATGAATTTAGAAAAAATCTCTTATTTTGTATGCTTTATAATTATGACTGAGTTTTTCTACTTGGTGACTATATTGATGTGTACAAGATTGTGGCTGAAGGTCAAATCGTGTTGCCGTAAAAATATATGAACAAAAATAATGAGAAGATGAAAACATTATTAGTTACATCATCGTTCAGTATTGCCCGCTTCGTCTAAAATAATGAATAAATTGTTTTGGTCATATACCTTGTGAATTACACAAGATCATATTAGCTGCTAGATTGGGGAAAGACGGATATTTTGCTACTATGTTGTGTGTATAACAATAATTATTGGTGAATTTTAAAAGTGAGTATTACATATTTATATGATAAGTTATTGTACACTTATTATATTATATAATTAAAGATTATAAAATACTAGTTATTATTTGTTCGACGCTAATAATTTTATTGGCAATACAGAATACGTCTAAATACGACCGTCATGTTGGTAAAGGATAAAATAAAACCAATGGACATAAAAACGTAGGAGGGAATGGTTGCCGAAGATTGAAGAATCATACAATTTGCTTGAATCTGATTTGTAAATGGACTGAGGCGAGGCAGCGCTGTAAAACACAACACAATCACTACAGGCCGCGTCGGGTCGGGCAAATCGCATGAATCCGAAAACAGCACTTGTGATATTGTATTTTTAAGCCGAACCGTATTGTCATATCAGAAAAGAAGAATCTTGCAGTTGAATAAAACATATTGGATGGAATGTTTCCTTTCGGAGGGATAGCCTACTTGAAGTGATTCCGCCAATAAGCCCCCGACCCCCTCCAGGCCCTCCCCGCATCCACTCCAAACTCCCCCGTTTTGCCTATCATTCCACAAATCATCCGATCCCCTATGGTAAGCACTGTCTTTTGACGTCTCGAATCCGGGATCTGTATGCAAAAACATTGCGACGAATTAAATATCGGTCGGGATACACTCGGGTTGTGAGTAGACTACACTCGGCTGATAGACCCTCCGTGGCGTCCACGGCAAGTGTTCACTGAATCGGTTTGCTGTTTGGAAGCTGCACGTTTTATTGAAAACTTGTTTTCTATAGTTTACTTTTTTCAGTAATTAACCTTTTCTTAAACTTACTTAAATAATTTTGTTCGTCCAATGTATCTCCTGGGATTTTTAGGTTCAAAATTTGGCTATAAACCGGAGTCTACCAAATTCCCTCCTTAACTAAAATTTATAAAAATGTATAAAACGTCAATTTATAAACTTGTATTGTTTAGAAAATGTAGTCGAGTAGCCTTGTGTTTCTGTCTATATGTGAGTCAATGCTATTTGCACCTGTTCCACATGGACTCTCTTTTGTTACCATCTTGCACGTTCGCATTTAATTTCAAAATATTTCGTAATTATTTCGACTTATTGTAAAAAGGTTAAGCTGTATGTAATCAATACAAATCAGTGTCAAGAATTAAGTGGCTTTGCATGTCTCAGTTTAGGGCTTCAAACTCAATAATATGACTCCCTCAGTTACCTTTTATTATATTTCTGAGTTTCATTTACTTTTACATTCAGCAAAATCCAAAGGAGCATGTAAAAGGAGTCCTGAAATAGTATTTTAGACTGAATCAATTCTATAAATTTTTAAACCTGGTCAAAACATCTGTAGCAACAACCATAAGGTGATAAAGTTTTATTTTAGGTTATATAAACCTATTATAGCTAAATTTAAAAACGCAGGAAATTTAAAAAGAAACCACTCACGTGGTAGAATCTCAACACAGTATCAGCATTCAAGTTACATCTTGCAAGATTAAATGATACTTTCTTTCATCTTTCATTCAAACTGTTACTTTGCAGGTTATAAAAGACAAAACATGTTATGTGCGTCAACAGCAGGTTGTAACACATTTATAGATAAAACAATGCAGTAAGTAGTATGTGGCCAGTGCTCAACAGATGGCCGGTGTAGAGCTTTCTACTTTATTGCGTTTTAAAACTGGATTAGAGAAATGGGATTACTGACAGTTACTGAAACAAAGAGACACATGTTAGGTAGCCAGATATTGGACTTTCTGGTGCTCAACAGGTGCAAACCAATTGACTAGAATAGAAATGAATGACGATAAATTCACAGATTAATAGACAGAAGCTTTAGAAGGACAAAGTTATAATCATCGAACTAATTCGTATTCCGAATCGGAAATTCAAAGGTAAACTCAGTAGATCGTCTAGTTGAGATGATTATAGATGGTATAGAAAGTCAAAGACCGTAAGTATTTTCTCGATTTTCTAAAGCTTTTGACTGTGTGGATCACGGCATCCTGCGTCAAAAACTGGAGTGTTACGGGATCATGTCACTGTCTTGAATATTGTCTTTGTTATAAAAAACAGGAATTTCAGACGTTAGATCGACATAGAGGGGCTAAGCTAAGGAGTATCTCAGGGTTTCATACTTAGTCCTTTGCTATTGGACTTTTGTCGAGCTCGACAGTTAAATTAAAAAGGTTTAGTGGATTGACCTTAAAAAAGCCAATCCAGTTTGAGGTCTTAGTTCAACAATCATGTAGGATTAGACTGCTATAGAAGAAGTCAACCAGGCTGTGTTATCATTATCAACACATTCCGGTCAACAATGTGACTTGTGCCGCGATAGGATGATTCTTTCCCCTGATGTTTGGTGCACCGTTCTTTTTCGAGTCTCATGTCCTAAGACCATCAGCTTATCCTCCTGGGCTCACCATCGAAGACCTTGACTGTGAATACTTTGGTCGGATCGACCCGTTACCCAGTTGATGGGGTTGAGTACGACCAGTCCTGCTTTACAAGAAGCGACCAGTGGTATCACCTTTTAGTTCATGTCTCAGGACCAGATTATTCTGCTGATTCCACCGGTCGGCCGAAGCCTCTGACTGTGAATACTCTGATCGGACCGACCCGTTACCCAAATGATGGAGTTGCCTACAACCAAATCTGAGAGGCAACCAGTGGCACACCGTGTCACCTTTTAGCTCATTACTTAGGGTCATCAAATTATTCTGTGGATTCCCCTAACCAGTCGGCCGGAGTCTATCATTAAGAGTAGTGATGATATCATTACGAATACTTCCTTTACAAGCCGTTGCACAGTCGGATTGAAGGTCCGAGTACAGTGTACAAGTGCGCCACTGGTGGGACGGGCACGGTGCTCGCTCCGTTATACAAGTAGTCGCTGAGACACTTCTCCCGCTTCTCCCCCGAGTTTATGGCCAGTTTGCTGTCTTCAACACTCCAATATATAACGTGAAATATGCATCAAAAATTCATATTAGATCCGAACGTTTTATTGTTCTACCCTATATCTCCTGGATATGCTGAACAGATGGGAATTCCACTCTGAGGAAATTTGCATCCGTTAGCAATGTAACTCGGCATTTTCGATCTGTAATGAGAATGTGGATGAGTGTGCAACAGTTCATAACAGAGGTTAACTTGAACTTAATATGAAATACTAGTGTAAATAATATTAAACTTTTACTAATTAAAATAATAATATACAAGAATATATAATATACAAATATACAAAATTATCCCTAAAACATAATTTTATAAAAAAAGAGTTATATTATTTGAAAATATATTATTTTTCTTAATTTAAATGTAATAAAATTGAATTAATTCCTGATAATACATTTATTGAGACATTCTACAAAACACATGTCCGATTAAAATATCATTGTTGTGAGAATGAATAAAGTAAGAACTAAAGCTAATCAACTAAATTATTTAAACACACAAGAAACTAAAAAGGGGACATTTTCCATACAGTCCGACAAAGTACGTGATGTTTGTATTTCTTTGTTTAAAGTTTGTTGTTGACGATGGGAGAGTTTCAGAGTTTAAACTACAATTCGACAGGTGAGTTTGACTGGTCAGCTCACGCTGATTAAATTAGGCTACCTCGTTTTCTAATGTTCTTTGTTATGTTTTAGGTTACTTTTCACCTGAAGACGGGATCAGATTGCAGATCCCGAAACGTCGTGATCATCTTGCTCACTAACGATGGAAAATGTCCGCAATAACAGTTCAAACACCGACGTTTGTAATGTTTGTAGCACGAAATCGTCATGGTGATTTCTCCAGTCTCCACCCCGATGTGATCTGAGATCTGAGATATTGCGATATATCCTGGCCAATACTCGGGAATCCCCGGGGTGATTCAAAGGGGTCCTAATGAGAGCAGTCAAAAAGGGCTTGATTAAGTATGGAGGGAGTTCGAGGAGCTGTATATTGATCGCCTGTGATCGGGTGCACCCTTTGTTGACGATCGTCACGAACCATTCCCTGAGCGCATCGTCGGGACAAGGAGCATAGAAGGCTGGCTACACTGGAGGCGATATAACTTCGCATCTGGCCTTCTCAAGATGTAAGTGAAAATGGCAACACTGTTAATCTTCTACCTCGAAAATAATTAAAACGTCCACACGTTAGCAGTTACCAAAGACAGAAAATTGTATTCAAATTTGGTCAATTTCAACACTCATTTGCCAAGCCATTACAAGGCCGATATAGCTATTTTTTGACCGGGCTAATATGAAAAAAATTCAACCCCGATACATATTTTAAAAGTGTTTAACCTCGACAAAATTAAATTAAGGTACGAAAAGATTTGTTTACTGCAAATACTGTCCCAGAAGGTGACTCATATCTAAACCAGAAACGATTCTGAACGTGGCCAGCTCGGTACAGAGCATTCTTGGAAGAACCTTGTGCTGGAACATTTATCTCAAAAACGTTTTGCAAACATTAACATTAAATGTGTTTAAATTACTCAAATAATTAAGTGACTTTTCTGATTTGTCCATCAGATTTTTCCAAAATAAGGTTAATGGGAACACCGAGAGCCGCATAAATGAGGGTTGAAGCTTGCGGATCATGATCTAGTTGAAGAATATGTGTTATTTAAAACATTGCAGCCAAGATGGGTCACACGAAATGTTTACTCGTGTAGGCTGGAAAGCATTACATATGACTTATTTTCATACACATCTGGAACATTTCCTTTAAGTTATGTAGGTCGATACTATCTCTATTAAAGATTATTTAAAGATCTACTAGACTGAGTGTAAACTAACTGTTTTGTTATTTCTACTATGTCAACCAGTTCGCTTCAATCGGAGTATGGAAAATATTAAAGTGCATAGTTGAAGAACGTGTAAACATTGAAAACATGACAATATATTGAACATATTTGATTCAATAGTGCCGTACAACCTAAACAAACACTGTTTTCGGGGCTAACGTGTATTAACTGGTATGAAATTTCAATCAGTGTTTCAGAAAAACTTCCAAACATAATATCGAACAACCGGTGATATTTTTAAATTGTCATAATGACGTATATTATTGATTTAGCACGATCTTTACACCTAGCGTTGAGAAATCTTTTACTATTCTCTCGTTATTCAACCAAAGAGATAGCCTTCACTTCTTGAGTCGCAAATACAAGCAAGAGGTTAGGTTATGTTAGGTTACCAGGTGAAATCAATGAGAATAATTTTAACAAAGCAGATCAAGAACAATTCGTCATGAATGTTCCATCTTACTTCTCAACTGAGCTAATCAGTACAGAGACGACCAGCCAGAGGCGTGTGAACCTAAAATTGGCCCAAACAATAATGAAACAAGCAGCATAAAGCTGATTGAACTGATTGCAAGAGCCCTTAGAAAAACCAAGTACGCGTGTGCTCGGTCAAAGGGTAACAAATGAACGAGTCGTAATTAACCAATCAATAGAAGCGCAGGGTGGAAATCAGACTCTCAGATAATTAAAACGTATTTCCACAAAACTGGCGATATCACGATTGTATTACTTTGAAGTGAAAAAACCCATCGATGTGGGCCATTAGGTGGAAGGGTTGAGCCGGCTCTGTGAGTGTGTGAGCGTACGGTGGCGCAGGGTGCGCGGGGAAGGGGAGAGGTCTTGCCCCTATCTGCGCACATGTCCGTTTACTTATTAGCGTGTGTGAGCAGGAAAAATGCATTCGGCCGAAAGACATATTTGCTCAGTGACATAGAGGCAAACACATCTTGCTAATAGAGGCAACGTTTGTCTCCTGCCTCGTCCCTTCCATTATTGATTTGCTACTGGAAATCCACACTTTCTGAGTGACCGCTGTTGTGTTTGACAAAAGGGATCGTACAAACACGTTACTTGTCCACAGGTATAACTCTTACGATTGAAATACGGGTAGTTATATCTACTCAAACTACGTTTGGTTGAAAGTAATTTAATTTACGAATAATTTAACGAGCAAACTATGAGCGTTTCAACAATAGTTTTTCCAATTTCATATTCCCATAACAGCATATTTTAGTGGACTGTGAATGAAGTTAGGAATAGTTTTTTGGGGTGATTAGTAGATGATAGCTAGCTAAGAGGCTCATTTTTTCATTTAAATTTTCATTTACAACAAAAGGTGTGTGACAAAATACTCTCAAAGATGTTTCTGTGGAAGCAAAAGTCAAAAGAAATATTTTTCAGACCGTGGAAAAAGTTACAATGTCCAATTGAGAAAATTGTACTATATTTTTTTTTAAAGTTCATTGCTAAGGTAACCCCCGTTAACTTTTGCCACTAACTCATTTTTCCTCTATGATACATTTTAAGGATATTCTTACCTGAAAGTAATTAAATGAGTAAATATCATGCAACCGAGATTTCCGACAGAAACTTATAAAAAATTGTCCTAAAAGGTTGGACAAAAAGTACCTATTTTGTACCAAATTTCATGAGAATAGGACAAAAATGCGACCTATGGAAATACATACGTATATAAAGTCTTGTTAAAATTCTCAAAACGTGTTCTGGGGGCCAGGATTGGTGCTCATTTCATGGTCCTGGGTCTAGATCTTACCATGCTGACGGGATGAATATCTAATTTTTCAAAAGGAAATTCGATGATAATAACTTACCTGATAGTGAAGGAGTCATAATATAGAACCTGCTGCTCTCGAAACCTGTAAAATAACAAATACACGTAAGTAAACCTGTCTGAAATAATAACTTTGAAATCTTTCTGGAAGGAAAAATCTCAAAATAAAACACTGCAAAGACAAACTATATTGTCCTCTGTTGGAAAACAGTATTTGTTTGAAAATAGATTTTTTTATTCACAGGATTATTTGTATTGTAGCTGTTGATTAATACCGTTTTTAATATTTTTTTCGAATGAGATCCTTTTAAAGGCGTGCTGATGTAAAGACATAGTCAGGTGAGTTGTTCTTATGCGGGAGCTGTAATCAAATCATTACGTTTGATACATTTATAGAAGCAATGATTTTAATCGAAGTATTTTATAGAAATTCACTTAAGTTGAATACAGAATTAACAGTATCAGTTTTACAGTCAGCCCTACAAGTCTTCTAAAACATAGTAGAGAACGTAGCATATACTTTACTTTGATTTAAGACACCGACCATTCCTAGAGGTTATTCCAAGGTGAATATGGGATGAAGGTGAGTGTATTGAGCGTTTTGAAATTGTGTTACTGATTGTGTTGATATGTTATTGAAAATTTGTATAACAAAGTTTTCGTCTAAGATTATACCTAAACATTTCTCTTCAGTAGATTGTTCTATAAGATTATCTTCTATAAACATGTTCAGTTTTGACTCATACTGAGAATGGCTATGGTGAAAAAATGCGATATATGTTTATTTAGAGTAATTTATAGTCAAGTCATTGTTTTGGAACCATTAATAAAAGAGTTTGAGATCTATGTATGATTCAACTTCCAAATTTTGAAGATTTCGATTAGCTATGAACAGTGTAGTATCGACAGCAAACAATGACAATTTAGATTAAAGTGGCTTCGATGTAATATTGTTTATATACATTAAAAAGAAAACGGGACCGTGTACACTACCCTGTGGCACTCCTGAAATGGTTTCGAGTTCTTTTGATGTAGCGAGCTTTACACAATTTCCGTTTTCCATAAAAGGAACACTAAGACATTGTCTTCTAGGTATGTAAGGCACACTCTCTTACTGGCAAGCACACTGTCTCAGTATCAGAGTTACGGCATTTTTACGACGATACGTCTCAATTCTTGCGAACACTTACTCATTCATTTTCTATAAAAGTAAATCATCGGACGGGACGCGGGAAGAAGAGCGAGGCTGGCGCGGGCCACCATTCTTTCCGAAAGATTGGGCATGTTTGCGAGCGAGGGCCGAGTTTTTACCCCAACTCGGTGCGGTTTCCCGCCACGCCGCGGTCCACGCGACCCTGTGACCCGACCTCTGTTTCATTGCATAGATTTCCCAGCATCGCCAAAGTGTGAGTCTTTCACCCCGCTACACGTTTTGGCAGGTTATCACTTCCCGCAAACCGCACGCTGTTTGTTACCCGATTTTATTTCCTGTCCTTTTCTACTGTGAAATTTCTAACCCCTCTGGACGCACGATGGGATAAGACTGATTTAAAACGGGGAAGGGAGTTGTTGAAGAAAATATTACATAGTTCTTTTCACTGTTTCTCTTAATTACGCTAGTATAATTTTGATTAAAAGATACAACTGAGTTCACATATTTTAAGACAGTTTTACTTTTTAAATGGTTTTACCAGTGACACACAAACTAGGTTCTTCTTTTTTTTCGGGGAAAAAGGTATAAACGCGTTGAAAGCAGATAGGCAAAACACATCTTAAAGACATGTTTATTATATGCGGTGCTATACGAGGTATAATTAAACTCTCAATACCTTACGAACATATTTTCGGGTTATAAGAAGTGTAAAACAACATACGCCTATGAGTGCCAAGTCTACTATTTTCTGTACCTTTTGGGAGGGAGCTTTTTTTAAGTGGTTTAAAATAACTTAAAACAATACATTTCCTCAAATATTGATAAAATTTAAAATAAATATGTAATAAAACAGTATACTTCAATATACCAAAAATTACGAGAATCCATCAAGTTTGTTTCATAATGGCGGTCGAAAAAGTGATTTTTCGCGCTAACAGCGTTGTAAGTAAGTAGTCCAATTTTAATGAAATTTGAAACGTATGTTCCATTAATGATGGAACGCTACGCTCACAGCCTCGTATTTCCTATCGTAATAAGAAAATTCGCTTCACTCATGCCAGCCGCACTTTAGCGCTTAGCTGCGTGTCGGCCTGGGTTTCTATTTATAATTGGACAATTAGAGTTGAGTTTCAAAGACTGAAGAGTAAAGAATGTAAACTATATACCTCCTTTGACCGGATAGTTTGGTTAGTTAACAAACTTACTATGTCAGGTGGTTTTAAAACACTAAATGTAAACAAAATAAACAAAATGCATTTACTTTATATCTTACAAAATAAATACACCGAATCTGTTTTTAATGATATATACGATATACACTCAATTATGCACACATGTTTATATTATATTAGGTTTGTTTTTTTTAAATATATAATGTTTGATGTTCTTCTTTAACATATAAAACTATATATATCTTGCCACAGCATTTAGCTAAGGTTCTGGTTATTTAAAAAATAATAACTGCGTATTAATGTACTTGTTATAATGTTATTGTTTATTTATATGCCGAAAAACTTTAATTAAAACAAATGTATACAATAAAATTAATATGCACTTCTATATTCAAATTTTAAATATGAAAACTAATCCCAACCAAAACCCCGGTTTATTTAGCGGAATCTTTTGTCATCTAAAAATATATAATCTTAAAAACATAGTTTTACTTGCTTGTAAATTGGCTACTGGTCCGACTTTTATAATTTTACTCTTACTTGTCATAAGCATTTCACACAAACTATGTTCGTCAATGCGTAATACCTTTTGTAATAAAAAAAAAAATAAAACATTGCAAATATCCTAAAGTAATTAACGTCTTGGTTACTAACCCAATAGTTAACTAGATAGCAAGATGTTACTAAATCAAAGTTTAAGACATAAATGATTTTTAAGCACAATTTAGAAATTCAAACATTAATTCATCTCGGTGCTAAAAAATAATAACATTTCTCAAGTTGTTATCTTAAAAGAAGACAGCGAGGTGTGACAAGAGAAGTCGCGCTAATGTTTTAACGATTCACAAAAGTCTGGACTCATCCATAAAAAAGATTTATGAATCTAATATATAAAAGTAAGTAATGTTACGGTTATCTGAGCACGGCCCGGCCAGAAACGATCCAAAACCCGGGCTAAAAACATAAATAATTACTAGCCATTCTGAAGGAACTCATCCCGCGGTCTAAAAAGATATAACATGAAATATCTACGTAAAAACGGCGTTACACGTCCCCCATCGTGTTGATATGCATACCGAAAAATATCACCCTCGTCCCTTTTTTGATTATTCCAGGGCATAAAAAGGGTTGAAACAAAGATAACGGATGTGACGTATGGATTAGTTATAGCGAGGGGAGAGTGGCGGAGTAAAGACAAAAGGAATTATAGGGAATTTTGCATGAGGGGAGGTAAGTAAGGGGCAAGGGATGCGCGAGGAGGCTCAATTGTGAAATGACACTGGCGTTTTCTATCGGCCAGTCCTGCCACTTCGCCTTCACTTCAATCCTTGGCTCCTAATACATATGCTCATTCCACCTGTGCTCCTTGTGCTCCTTGCGCTCCTTGGCTCCTCAAATCTTCTGCACTTAACGTAGATATGGATCTTACAGAATATTTCATTCTGCAAATATTTTCTTAGTATTTGTTTTGAAGGTATCTTTTAAATCTGTAAATATAAAAACAAATACCACTCACTGACTCACTCATCAACCCGCAGCCCAAACAACTTGGCGGATTGTCTTGAAAATTTGGACGCACGTTCCATTTAGGCTCTAGACGCGCACTAAGAAAGGATTTGGAAAAAAAAACAATTCAGGAGTGTTTTGAAGTACGCAAGAAGACCCAAAAGAAATACATAGGGGAAAGTCTTAACGGCACTTAGATTATTTCTAGATCAGATATGAAGAGGAAATTATTTTTATGAGATGTGTGCAAGTCCCGAAAATTTCGGATTTTGTTTGCAATGAAACTGTCCAAATCGAGGTCCGAATGATCTGGCTGAATTATTTGGTTTCAGATTTTTTCATGCAGGTAAACAACGGGAGTAACCATGACCCCAAAAATTGAAAATGTAGATTTTGTCTTAAATTATCACAATATTCCTCGAAATTGAGTCCAAAACTCATAGTTGCCGACCATTGCGATCCCATTGAATAAGGTCAAACACGGATTTTTATTAAATTTACTACAATTTTTGATTTTTTAAAAACTAGGTGACTAATTGGCACGAGACTCCAACTTTAAAAATCAGGGGGAAATATTTTGGTTAACTAGATTAGTATCTGTCTCAGCTGGTATTATACATTTAACAATTTTTTATCACTATACTTAGTTCTCGCCCCGTAGCAAAGCGCTGGTATGGCAGCTAGTATGAATTATAAATTCCAATTTTGTATCAAAGGTTTCGCATACAAATGTAACTTATTTTGCTAAAAGAAAGTTCTTGGCTCCTTAAACCTGCACAAAACGTAGAAATGGATCTTACAGCATATTTCATTATAGAAATATGTTCTTAGTATTTATTTTGAAGGTATTCTTGAATGGCAGTATGTGTATGGCCCAGACTGTTGGGGATTCTTTCAAAATTATACCATGTTGTATACAGGGTGATAATCTTATCGCTGGCCATACGGTTTGTTGAACTTCATAATATTCCAACAGCATGAAATTAAGAAACCTGAAGCATTGTACGGAGGTTAACTTTGGCATTTTATAAAGAAGACAATTTAGAATTTTAAGTGGAGTTTTATGCCATTAATTCCAAACATTACATTACCACTTCAAAACTAATTTTACCGAAAAAAACATACGTTTGTATTTTTTTTAAATTTGGTAGCTGGTGAACTAATGGTCTTATCTTAAATCTTTTGAAATGGCTAATGTAAAATTATAGTATCTTTAGTTTTTCTTCTCGTCTCCAACAGTTACTCATTAAAGTGCACTTAAAATTGCGGATTTGGTAGTTTTAATAATTTACCTCTGTTAATGCCCACAAACCCTACGTTAAGTAATACAAAATTCCATTGCCGTAGAAAATATAAAAAATACGATACAGGTACATACACACGCGATTTGTAAGGCTGTCTTTGGCCACCGTTTTTGTGTGTGTTAATCTCCAAAATTAACTTAAATCTAGTTTCAAACTGGGATACCAAAACCATCCTTCAGAACAGATCTCGGAAGATACTTCGCCTTTATGTCGATGAGACTAGGTCATATTTAAAATTGGAACATAAAAGTCAGTCATAAAACTGCCACTCTGCATAATTTTTAACGTTTCCTTTTATTGAACTTTTTGTGGTTCGTTTGGCAGATCAGTTACAATTTTATGGAAAAGTTAAAAATTAGCCAGGAACAAGCGGAAGAATAATATTTTAGTTATGTGTTACTGTAATGCGTCAAAGGATTTTAAGAGTGCACAGTACCTGTCGGCCATTTGGTGTTTTGTCTCATAAGAACAATCTAAATACAAGCATTATCTTGAGACACTTCACGTGCACAATTTTCATCAGATTTTGTTTGAAATAAGTTTTATTTGAAAGATGATAATGTACTGCAGTGTCTCCACTGACCACCTTTTTTTAACGTAAAAACAAGAAATTCCAATAAAACGTTTCTTCAATTTTTGGATTAATGTCACGGTTTGATCAATGAGAAATTGAAAATTCGTTTTAACGGAGGAACTAAAAAATTAGTTTCGCTTAAAAACAAAGTTTGTTTCATCAAAATTCGATGAAAACTGTAGGCGTGAAGTGTCCCAAGAAAATGCATGTTTTTACATTGCTCTTATGGTCACGGTCACTACTGCGCAGTAAGTCAGATTAGAAAGCCGCCTAAGAGTCAATTTGGAGGCCCTTCCAGAATGGTTTGCTTCGAGAAAACTGCACAGAAACAGAACTTACATTCGCCTCCACCATTTCCATAAAAAGCAAGGGGTCATCTTAAAAAGCAACTAATCGTTATTAACTATAGTCTTTTCTAAGCCGTGAATGTAACAAATCACACGTGCATTCACTCCAAGGTCTCAGTGTGCAGTACTCGTATTGCTCTCAAAGATCGGTCGAACGGCAAAGTAAGTCACTGCTCGACAGGGGTGAAATGAACGTCACATCAATGTCTAACCGTACAGCTTCCAGCTTCGTTCATTATTTCAACACCAGGAAACCCTTTTTACCGCGACTCGATTTCAATATTCCGTACCTGTCCGATTATAGCACTTTGATCTTAGACTTGCTCCGTGCTCTCTCCACCCTCCACCTCCACATTCCCCTTTACTTCTGCTAATCCTTTGTTCTCCTTTGACCTGTATTAATGAGAATGAGAGTATAGTATTGGCAGTCCTCTTGTATTTTTAATAATCGTCTTTGTTCCTAAGGGAAGGAGTGCTTTGAATTTATTTTTTACATGTCGATCTGTCTGAGTTCTTCGTAATGAAGGTTGGCTTAAAGAACTTCAAGAGCTGGAGATACCTCGCTTTGGAATATTTAAAAGAGGGTATGAAAGCCCGCGATAACTCATTTATGATATTGTTACCTCGATGATGTTATATGGGTCCGTTGCAATACCAGCTTGTATCGTCAGCATGCTTATCCAAATTAGTCTCGAAAGGTATCCACTATACACGTCACACTGTCCGATCTTTATTTAATTATAACTAAAAAAGACTTAAGAAATACGATCAGACTTTGTAGATAGGTTTTTATGATATTCTATGATAGAAATGTTCAACTGAAAATAAATTTACAATCTAACTCATGATGTAAGTTAATTTTTTAAACACATATTCCATGATTTTAGATATAATGCAGTAGCTTCTCAGCTTTTTTAAAAACATGAAGCTTTTAAATTATTGTCTTGAAAATAGTACGTAGATTTAAAACATGTTTTTATTAAAACCATTATCATTTTCAAAATTTCGTCAATTAAAAATACTGGTTAATGTGGTTAAATGGATTTTGGTTACATAACGAGAAACATGTTTTCTAATACTTAACGAAGGTAACTTAAAATGGACTAGAAAATAAACATTTCAGCAACAGCTGTATTTGTTTTAGTTGATAAACATAAAACTAAGATTTATTAATCGTTAAAGACTTTTACTCTTGAGTATTGGTTAATGGTTACTTAGTGAAGATGTTTAGGTCCCAATAATGTGTGTAATAACGTTCTGACTGATTTCAAGTCAAGAACATTTGAAAATTTTCAACCGTATAAGAACATCTCAGGAGTGCACTACTGAAATCTGAGAAGCACTTATATTAAAAAGGTTGTCGAGCGCAGCCTAGTATCATATATTCTTAGGTCAAACTAGTTGAACTCACGGAAAATATTAAGCTTTTAGGTTTAAGGGTACATCTGGACCCTCGCCCCGGGATCCAAATTTCAGAACGATCAAAGCTATTGGCAAACAATCCTAGAATGGACCAAAGTATGGTTAGACATGCTGGACCAAGGGAGGGTCGAAAAATGTCCACACTATTAAAATGAGGTTTTATTTATAAGTTAACTATTTAGTAGAATAAGTAAAATTACTGTTTTCTAACACAAAAAGCTTTTTGTATAATTTTGCGGAAAACGCTTGTTGGTTGCGGAAACTTTAGACAAGTGTGGACACAAAATAACCCTCCCTTGGTCCATTTAGATAGTTTCAGCTGTCTGAACCAAAGTTGCAATGATAGCAACTGTAAAAGCAAAATAGTAGGTAAGTCATAATGAGTATTATAAAAAGTATAAGTTCAAAATCTGAACTATCACAGAAAACTTGTTTTTTTTAATTTATACTGAAACTTGTCCACTTACTATTTGTTGTCCAATTATTATTTATAAGCAGAGATTAAGAGTTAATAGAACATGAAAAACAACTCATTTCTAACATCAAAAATTTGTTGTATAATTTTACAGAAAACAGTGGTTGTTTGGGGAAAATTTTAGAAAAGTGTGGACACAAAATCACCCTACCTTGGTCCATCTAAAGTAATACATATCAACAGATAAAAATTCAATAATGGGTGGTAGGCCTAGTATTTAATTACCTTGTGTACTAAAACCTGACTTTTGAACCAAATTATAATAGCATCGTCGGGTAGGTAATACTCGTATACCGGCTCATGCAGACATGCTTGTAAGTTGTCATGCCAGCGCTCTCAATACTCTAGTTTTGAAATCATTCTTCAGTAAGATTCACAACAAGTATACATTTTATCACCAACTAATAGGTGACTAAACCATGAGTATGTTTTTCGGTTAGTAGTCAACTCAACAAGGCGAGGTCCTGCCGGTTCACTCGAGAGAGAGAACACAGTCATCATCTCAACAGTCGCGGCCTACTCGAGCGCTCAAGGTGACACTGACAACAGACATCCGTCTCCAGCCACACACTAGGCCTACGATCAGTGATCACCCTCTCTTCCGATGCCCCTATCGATCCCGACTGATCACCCCATGCTCGTTTAACACCAGCAATTATCAAACCCCAGTATTGTTTCAACAGTACACCCTTCGAAGATCAATAATGGATGCAAATGGTCCGTCCCCGCACCTCCTCTTCCTTCCTACTGTAGTCTTCTACTTAATAAATAACGTGGCGTTATGCGAGGGACGACGGGACGGATACGGGTAGAGGGCGCGAAGCTTCGACTCACAGGCTCGACCGACTAATAAATAATAACTTATCACCACTCGAGTTTCGTTTGCTAATCATTACCCGGCTGAGTCCTGGGTCGTGAGTCCCGCCGTCCGATCTCTCCACCTCCACCTCCATCCGCCTCCACCGCTGACTCCACTCACATTCATCAGTCACGACCTTAAAAGCTCTTTCAGCCCGTGAATTCTGCACACCCCACGTCACCTTTGATTCGACCGACCGATTTATTTTTGTAGGGAAATCCAACTTTCCGTCAAGTTACCACCTTGTAAGTAATTGAAGTCGTTCTACAAACGTTGTTTTTATTGTAATTGTGTTATCGGGTACATGTAGTTGAAGGCAGAACTCCTTTTAGGCTGGTAGCCTTAGAAAACTCAATTCTTTGTTTGTTGTTGTTGACGATGGTACAATTTCTGAGGTTTCAATATTTTTACGAACGTTTTCCATTTTTTAAATGAACAAAAGTACACGACGTTTCGGGATCTGTAATCTGATCCCGTCTTCAGGTGAAAGTTAACCTAACATATAACACAAAACATTAGAAAAAGAGCTAGCCTTAAATTAATCAGCGCAAGCTGACCAGTCACCCACTACCAAATAACATTTATTTATTTTATTTTATAACATTAGCTTTTTCCCCAATAATTAAAATTTAAAACAACTAGCTTAGAAAACAATACAACATTTAAAACACCTTTATGAAATAAATAAAAAAAGAGACGAATCGAGCACGTCCACGGCCAGCTGCAGCTGGCCACTGACTGATTTGCCTTGCCAGCCGACAGACAGCCCCACTGGCAGGCTTGGAGCAGCGGACGATCAATCACAGCTTGTGAATTAGACTGACCAACTTTAAAAGAGAACACAGAAGTACAAATTTAGGCACAGCTAATGGAAGGAAATTCTTTAGAGATTCCATGAAATGAATCAGGTGTAACAATTAATTAATAATTAATTAATTAATAACAACAATTTAGACAAATTCCTACTTGTTGAATCACGAAAACTGATTATAGGTATAAGCTGAATTTAAGGTTTATGGACTTTGGGCAAATCATACATGTGTAGGATTTAAGAATAGGACGTTCTTACACTAATTAGGTTTCACGGCTGAGATTGGTCGTCCGCTGCTCCCTTCAAGCTGGCCAACGAACCTTAGAAAATAAATTATTTAAATTTAGAGTTTAAAGCTTTTGTTTTGATATGACCATCATAATATTGAAAATATATGAATATACACTTTGTTAAGAAGCGTTCAAGTGCTGATTTTGGAGCTTCCATTTGCTCCTTTTTAGAAAAACTGCTTTGACTGGAGAAACACAGAGACCAAACTTAAAATTACTCTAAAACACTCCTTCAACCCGACATATTTAAAACATCATATATTTGATATTTATAAAAAAATTATATTTCATAATAATAACAAGGTTTATAACCCTAAAGCTTATTTGAGAACAAAAACAATAATTATGACGATGTAAAGAGACAACTCAGTAGAATATAGAAAACATAACTTTCCAGTTGTTTTGTTGTTTATTTTTACTGTTTACGCCAATGGCATTTTATTTTGTTCTTAACCTAGGATTTGTGGGCATCACAAAACGCTTTTAGGGAAAGCGGTCCAAACCTTGTGCCTGCGCCGGGAATCGAACCCGCTTTGCAAGCCGTGACTCTACCCACTGAACCACGGACGCAGACAAAGACTGCGTAGTTCATTCCCACGGTGGGGTATCGGGCAGAGTAAGACAATCCGGATCCGAGCTAAGGGGTTCGCCCGCACATAAATAACATCACCACTCGTTTTTGCGTTTGCAAACAATTCCGAACTGCAATAAGGATTTCTTCCAATATAAGGGTGATTAAGTACGGCTTCTCGAATTGCCGCACGCCGCGCGAGGAAATAACCTGTAATATAATCCAAGAAATATGTTTCAAACTTAATG
The DNA here is from genome assembly GCA_018831715.1 of Matsumurasca onukii. Classification (NCBI taxonomy): domain Eukaryota; kingdom Metazoa; phylum Arthropoda; class Insecta; order Hemiptera; family Cicadellidae; genus Matsumurasca; species Matsumurasca onukii. The sequence goes on from CM032064.1 coordinate 37,497,078, forward strand.
GCTTATACTATTTCAGCCAGAGAGCGATATTCGTCTTCCACTCGGATTATGCTGGCGGGTTTCCTTTTAAATCGATTCGTTTAGGGCGCACTTTATTTTTAATGTCCTCCGTGTTGCCGCACAATTACTTCGGAAACTTTTAGTACATTCTGTTGCGTCTTGCATTTTCAGATCAGCTGTTGTTCTATAACTGTTTGGTTCAAACGTTGATATTTCAAATTGAACTTTATAGTTCAGGTGAGTTTATGATTTGTTGGACTTAGATTCAAATTCTTTATTAACATCATATTATGTACAATTATATTTCGATGCAAGTTAGGCATAATTTCTCAATAAAATACAAATAATTTTTAAATTGTATAGATAAAACTAAGACAGTTTAAACTTGGTTATTAAGTGCTAAGAACATGCCATGAGATATGTCAAAGCTCCGACAAACTATAAAGGACCCTTCGAGAGAGATAACATCTTAGTCTGCGTTTGAACATATCTAGGCTAGGTAATTGTTTAATTTCACCTGGAAGTTTATTAAACAAATTTATTCCTTGATAAAAATTGAATTTCTGCAAAGCTCCAAATTAAACATAATTTGAGGCTTTAGTTGTGATTGGTTTCTTGTGTTTATATTGTGGCGAATGTTTATGAATTTAGTTTGATTTTGAAAAATATAAATAGCTGCAAAATAAATTATTAATGAAGGTACGGTCAAGATGTTCTCTGTCTCGAAGTGCCCTCTACAGCTATCAGCCCAACCAATGCTAGATGTCGTGTACTCATTTCTTTACCAAGTGCGGCGACAGCCATATTTTCACTGTTATTTTGAACCATTTGCTTTTTTTAACTGTCCACGCCAATGGCATGTTAATGTGTTACTTAACCTAGAGTGTGTGGGCATCACTAAACGCTTTTAGGGAAAGTGGTCGTGACAAGGGTTGTGCCTGCGCCGGGAATCGATCCCGCGACTTTGCGCTTTGCAAGCCGTGACTCTACCCACTTAGCCACGGACGCAGGCAGGTTGCTTTAGGGTCTCGTTTGCCCATATGCGTTTATTATGAAATGACATACATAGCTGTCACGCGTTTTCGATACGCAACAGAATAGAAAGAATATTTAAGTACTCGAAAACTATTTAAATGTGATTTAAAACACTGGCTTCTAAAGGAATCATTATATATTTTGGAAATCTTGATGTTACACAAATTTAAATCAGAAACAGTTCTCACTGGTGTAGACACTCATAATTATAAACCCCCACGTCGGTTGGGCCTCAGTTAACACTCCCATTTATTAGTAATTACATCTAAATTACGTCAGATCATCGCGCATCAATTATTTAATTAATTAGCACTTAATATACAAATGAAAACTCACAGTCGAAATTTTAATCGTTACTAAATAAATAACTTCTGGAACGAGTTTGATACTGAGTACTGAGTTTTTAAGCCGTCCTTAATTCAATTGTTTTTGTAAGTTAAGTTATTTAAGGTACAGGGGTCACGAAAATGTGTAGCGCGCTATGCAAAACCGGATTCTACATACAAAAGCACGTCGAAAATGTCAAGTAACATTTTTTTATTTCGGCTTAATTAAGCCGTAACCCACCATTTTGTATTTTTTTAATAACTGATAATTCAAAGCTTTTTGAGATATCTTTGTGAAACTAGGTATAAACATTAATTGTTTTCCTTATAACATTTTCCAACAATATTTTTTATCTAACCTATCAAATTTCAAAATGGTGGCGATTAAAATTTCAAAGTGAAATAAAATCAAATTGGAATTTGACTTTGAAATTTTTACATAATCGCCATTTTGAAATTTGATAAGTAGGATAATAAATATTTTTGGAAAATGTCATTAGGAAAACAATTAAGGTTTATACCAAGTTTCACAAAAATATCTGAGAGAGTTTTTGAATTATTAATTATTTTCATTCAATATTCATTCTCTTATTTATTATACTAATGCACTCATATTATATTATTGTTATTCATTTATTTATTGCATCTGTACAGGTTAATTACTTAAATAGATTTGTTAATTGTTTTGTTTGATAGGAAATTGCTTGACAGTTGTTATTAGATTTATACATAAAATTAAGGTTACCAATTAATTATTGCATATTTATCTGTCAATTAATTATTTATTTCATTTTGTAAACCATTTGTTAAACAAAAACCGTTGTTAGTTATTATATAAAATGATTTAATTGTTAATTGAATTTTACTTTAACTTTACTACGTTATAATTTTGTATTACATGCATGTAAAGATGATATGGCCTTACGGCCAAAATCAATAAAGAATTTTGAATCGAGTATAATGCACAAATTGTGTTACCAAAATCAAGATTTTTTAATTTGAATTGGGTTAAATAACGCCTCCTTCTTGCTTGACAAAACCTCCGCGCGCTCACTCACACCGCACACCGCACACTCAGCCGCGGTGAAAGAAAAGTTTACTTGTCGCCTTTGATGGAGTTAATTCACTCGTTCTTGTCGTTGACGCCGAGAAACGTTACTCCAACTTTTTGTCAAAGTGAGTGCGATGTTTAACATGAGTTCGATCAACAGATTACCTAACACCACCTCAAAGAATCAAACTGAGCACTGAACAGCCTGAGCACTCTCCCCTCCTCTCAGCGATCCCTTCGTCTTTTCCTCACTTTTTCAGACTCGATTATTAGGCCACTTTGAAGTTGCGCGAGGAACACGCTCCGATGCGTTTTCCAGTGTGTATTTAATTGTAAGTTGTTCACAGTTCAGTCGAGGTGAAAGCCTCTCACGTGAGCGCCGCAGTGTCGACAACTTTCAGACGTGAAAAGTTCGTGTCGGGAAATGTAGTTCAATATTTCAAAGGCAATATTCGTCAAAACTAGCAATTTATCGGTAAATACAATGCACAATTCGGTGTTTTATTAGGGTTATTTTTGTATTAGGGTAATAAATAAATATATTTTATTGCGTGAACATTTACAATAAATGCATAGCCATCGTCAGATTAATCGCTAAAGTTGTCCACTCATTCTTGCATCGAAAACACATTCAAACATAAGATTTGTTACATTCACTCTCTCCCATTCATCCGAATCATACCACTCTAGACCCTAGTTAATGCAGTGTCTCCCAATTAAATGCCAAGAACTCGTCTGTGCTATACAATGCTTGAGAGATCAAAATAGCTTTCAGACGAGCTTTGAATGCCTTGGGTAGGGCATTTTTTGAACGAATTTGGTAATCTGTTGACGAAATGAACTCCTGCCTGAGAAGACAAACGTTCATGAACTACCGTTCTGTGTCTCTCAGTTCAGTAGTTGTCCCTGTCTCTAGTTTCATAAGAGTGTATGTCACTACCTCTTATGGCATTACATTTTAAGTTGAAAAAAAGGCATGTCTCCAAAATATAGAGGCAAGGTAGTGTCAACAGTTTCAGATCTTTGATTGCTTCCCTACTCGACTCTCTTCTACGCAATTTCGCTATTATTCGAACATAATCATAAAACATTTTATCGATACGTTTTGCGAAACGTCAAAGTAAGTTTCTATGTCGTGTGTAGTTTTATTTAACTGTTCCTATTTATTTCATTATTACTCTCTACTTCGAGTAAATAACAAAGGTTGAACGACGTTCACACGCTTGATCTTTGTCATTTCTTACCATTTTGACATTCATTTACGGGTGTTACGAGCGTATCTCGCAGAGTCCTTTTTACACCACTTTAAAATGTGTATACAAATTTAAAAATAGGCTTGTTTCATTTCAATCAATTCAATCTTTGGACACATGACTACTATTCCTTCATAACTGGGTGAAGAGAATCGTGCAGGCCAACCTTCCAAAATTTGAAATTGTTGACTTTACCTTGCCTCTACATTCTTCAAACTTGTCTTCTTTTCAAATCAAAATGTGACCCCATAAGAGGAAGACATTCACTCTTATGAAACAAGAGGCAGGGAGAACTATCGAACTGGGAGACACAGAACAATAGTTCATGAACGTTTGCCTTCTCAGGCAGGAGTTCAACTAGTCAACCGGTTGCCAAATTCGATTAAAAGTGCACAGATTCCGACGGCGTTCAAAGCTCGTCTAAAACAAATCTTGGTCACAAAGGCATTTCACAGTACAGACGAGTTTATGGCACATAACTGGGAGACTGCAGAACCTGACGACGTACAATAGGAGAGCTAGAGTGGAACAATTCGAATGAATGAGAGAGAGTGAATGAACAAAATGTATGTTTGAATGGGACCTCGATGTCAGAATACAAGGAAAAAGTTTAGTTCAACCTATAAATATGACGATTGCATAGCATGTATATGTTTCCGCAATAAACTATTTATTTATTTCTTTATTTTAATTTAGATGAAAAGTATGTCAAAGGCACCTAAAAAAACCGCCTCGTCAAGCACATACGCTGTATTGTTCATCGGTGTTTCACAAAACAATTATGTTAACTCCGAAAGCAGATACTAATTAACGCCAAGTATCTTTCGTCGATCCTTTTGGGAATTATACCTCTGTGAGGAGTTAGTTTAGGCACTTGCATTGTTTCTCATACAATGAAAACAATCAGTCAATAACAATCCGGCACGACAGTCTTAGACCACAAAGTACTACCAGCTTTTATATGAGTGTAATCTAGAACATAGACCGTATAGAAATGTTAAATTTAAGTTCCTACCTAAAAACACACGTTTCATCTAAAGTCGTACCTAACTCACTCGAGGTAAAATAGGTGACGACTGACGACTGACGACTGACGACTGACGACATAGGTCTCGGTGTCGAAGAAGTGACATACGAGCTTCTAGTAGGCCTCGCTGGCGGGGTGGAGCTAATACCCATCATTCCTGTCACGGTGCGATATATGTACACGCTGCAGAAGTGAGCGGTATCCCAGTTATGACATCGAATACATCATCGGCGTTCTCAATTCCGCTCTTCATTTTTCTCCTGTTGTGACACCCGCCGATGAAAAACACTGCCAGACATCACCTATTTATTACGTTTCGGAAACGTCATTTGTTATTGAGGCTCTGCGGGAGTGGTGCGCAATCCTTTGTCTCCGCGCTCGGCGCTCGCCGCTCACCGCTCACCTACCTTCACCGCCGGTCATTTATATCCAGTATCAAATTATCGGCTACTTCCATTACGTGTTTATTACGTGTACGTATGAGTAAGCGATGTGGACTGCGCCCGGCTCGGGGGATTCGCTTCATCGATCATCCCACACACTCGGGTTCCTTTTTCCACTGAGTGTTACAGGTGTGTTTGAGCGTTGCCTGAACGAACTGTTCATTATTGTGTATCGCTTGTTTTCTCGATTAATAAAATAAAACATAGAAGTGTGAATCTTTTCGAGTCAGGAAACTTTTCACTGAGCCACCGCCAAGTCTGCAAATTACACAAACAGCAAACATACTCACTTTTCCATACATCTATATTTTAGACACCATAACTTTCGTCAAACAAAATCCATCTCATCCTTTCTATCCCAACTCCCTATAACCTCCGTAACTCCGAACAATTAGCAATCCCAAAACACTCAACGACATTTTTTAAAAAGCATTTGTTGTATAACGTCATAAAGCTGTTTAATAGCCTCCCCACATATCTCAAGTCCAAATCAAATCCTTCAAAATTTAGAAACAAGCTAAAAACCTCTCATGTTACAGTGTCCAAGAGTTCGTTGAAAGTGTTAATTAAAACCACAAGTGCATATAACGTGTGTATATTGTTAATAATGATATTATTTTGTGATAATTTGTGACTTGTCTAGTGAAATTTTATTTTGTTAATTTTTGCCTAATAAAGTGATTTCTGAAGTCTCTTATTTCAATCCATTGACATAGATTTTGTTTGACAAAATTTAAGTTTCTAGAATGTGGATGGTAGAGTGACCATCTTTTGGCCTTTTGCTATCTGGAAGTTATATAGATAAAAGCTCTTCTTCCAATTTTAAGATTTTAAAACATTAGTTTTAAGCTAATTTTACTTTTGAGTCAAATAATTTCCGTTTCATAAAAAACGTATAACTCTTCAAATTCTACGCTATTATTATAAGTCAGCTGGGATATATCCACTGGTCAAGCATGATCGTTAGTGGTTGCAGCCATGTTGGATTAAAAACCGGAAATAACTAGAAAGTAACACGTTGACTATGTAGAAAATTCCAGTCCTAAGCATAGTTTGATAATGTGTTTATTACATCAAATTGTTGTCAAAAGCCTACACTATAAGTTTATATAAAATACTCCTAAGAAAATGCCATCATTCGCACAACTTTTATGAGTTGAAAATGTAAACAGTTCAAATATCTTTACTTAATTAGGTACATGTGTGTATATCTCAAACAATCAACCCATTATAAAGTGGGTAAAAGAGTGATTATGTTTGCACTGCCAATTTGGATTTAGAAGTAAAGGTGTCCTACCTTTTACTCTTAAACGGGAGTGTAAATTAGCCGATGTATATGAATCAAAACAGAAAATTGTAGTCTTAAAATACTTCTAAAAGAAGATGTACACTCCCAATTACTATTATATGAAGAGGAAAATATATTTTAGGAGTATTTCTAAATATTTACACTGCTTTTATGAAACAGCGCTTAGATTACCCATCTGGAATGCGTCTGAAACTCGCAATGACACTCCCACGGAAATCAAACGGTTGACTAAAATTCAATATAAATGCGATCCTGACAAGAAGTTACTGGCCGAGAGGAAGTATAAGAGAAAGGGGATTGATTCTTCCACTGACAGAGAATACAAACACACATACACGTGATGAATGCCGAAGCGGTCACCGCCGACCCAATGTTTCATAGCTAGATAAATGACACGACAGACATGTATCGGGTCTCCGGTCTCGGGCTTGGGGGTGGATTACTATTCAGTCCACACGCAGCCAAGGGGAGCCCTGAGCAGTGGCAGTGAGCAGGGGGAAATGCTGCCAGAATCAACAAATCTATCAATTAGCTCGTGATACTCACAAGAAAACTCTAATATCACTTTCCCGCTTTCGATCTTTTCGCCCCCCCCCGTTTTTGTACTTTCGGTGTTCTCACAAAACATTTTAAGACTGGTGTTTCGGTGATTGTAATGACAGTTAGCTTATGTAAATATTTTATCACTCGGTTTTAACAAAAAATCATCGTACTTGCTTTCAGTGGTCAAATTTAAAACTAGGTCAGTAAGTTTCACAAGTGGTTTTAAGTCGAAATTGCCTGGTTTTATTAAGTGGGGTTTAAGATAAACACGTTGTCATTTTATATTATCTGTACTTCCTGTATTCCCACATTTTTGACCAGGAAACCGTGTTTGACCAAAACAGAATGTTTACCCTTAAAAAGTTACTGCTAAAATAAGTATCTGCTCACACCTCCCTTTTTATGTAAAACTCTAAACTTCCAAAAGCTTCAGCTGCCTCACAGAATTTAAAGGAAATGTTGAAAGGCCCCCAATTCTGCAGCTAAGATTTTTGTAATCATTTTAAAAATTGTTAAATATTATAACTCTTGCTCTTAAAGATGACATCATTTTCGTTAAAGAACACTTTAATATCCGGTTTGCGGCATTTCAGGTGCTCTTGTCACAATCTGTATATGTATTTATCAACTTGTATAACATTTTTCATCGAAGTTTATCTTTAGTTTATGGATGGCAAACACCTTTTTGGGACATGGCAAACCTTTTAAGTGTGCGCGCCCTAAAACATGGAACTCAGAACTGAGATTTGAAAAGCTTGATGAGTCACCAAAGGCATTATGACAGGTCTTGATATATTTAATTTATCTTTTTCTTCGAGATCTAGAGTCTATTTTGACATTATATACGTATAAAATAAAGTTTAAATTTCTTGAAAAGGGATGACACATCTATACAATATTATCAACAAAAGCTCTCCAGAATCTTAAAAGTCAAGCGCACACTTAAAGCTTGAACAATCAATCACTACATATGGAAAGGAAACGTTAAAACACAAAACGTTCAATATTTGACATTCCTTGCGAGTTGCGACAGAAGAGCTATTGACTAATGTAAGCCGTAAGCCTTGATTCAGCGTTCTGCGTTCTGCGGTGGGGCGAGTCAGTGAGACGCAGATCATGGATGGGCTTTGACATCAGACCGGAGCTTTGCCACCCACAAGAAACGTTCTGCCTTTTGTTTTATTTTACCCTCTCTTGTTTTCGATTTTACTGGCACAAAAGAATAACAAATTGTTTGTGTTTTTGTTTATTAAGTCCAAGTGTAGGGGTTCAGCTCGGTGAGGAGGGGCGATCACAAAAAGAAAAGGGTGTGTTTGAAAAATCGTTTGGACCGGCGACAAAATTAGGTCTTTCCTTTGTTACAAAATGAATAGGGAAAAGTGCGCAGTCAAACGTATAGATATCCGGCGCAAGAAGCGGGGCCGCAGTGTTTTGTCGTCCCTTTTCCTCCCAAGTCTGATAAATAAATTCGGACGGACGGATGATTGCGTCATTATAATTACAGGACCCCTTTCTCTACATGGCTACTTTCAAGCCGACTCTGGCTCTTCTGCAGTACTTTGTACGTAGACATTGTACTTTTCAGTTGTTTCAAACGATCTGAAATTACGTTTTCGATGCAAAGTTTATGTATTTTATAAACAAATATGATTTAACTGATGATCTAGTTTAATAGTGCGCAGTAGTGACTGTGACCTTGAATTTCCAAGAGCAATGTTAAACATGCATTTTCTTGGAACACTTCACCCCTACAGTTTTCATCAGATTTTTATGAAATAAACTTTGTCTTAAAGTGCAATAATTGTTGTAGTGACTCCACTGAGCCGAATTACCATTTTACTTTTTATAATACCGTGACATAAATTCAAAAATTGAAGAAACTTAGTATTTGAATTTCTTGATTTTACTAAAAATCTAATAACATTTTCAAAAGTTTGGTCAGCGGAGTCACAGCATTACATTGTCATCTTTTAAATAAAACTGATTTCAAAAAGATCTGATGGGAATTGTAGACGTGAAGTGTCTCAAGATAGTGCCTGTGTTAACATTGTTCTGAAAACAAAATGGCCGACAGGTACTATTCACTGTTAAGGCTACGTAGTATGAGCGAAAAAATGGCGATGAACAGAGTTGCAGTAAAAGAACTGTCATTAAAAATAGTGCCACTGTGAGTTCTTTACTCAAAAAAAGAAAAGTCGATATATTCTTTGAGACGGACTGGAAGACGATTTTCAAAATTTATTTTGAGATAAATCCAATATTAAACCCCAGAAAATTGTTCAAAATACATTGCCAGTAGTTGGCACATTTGTTTCAAAAACGTTTTGTTAGAGCTTGCCTGCTATAAGTTTAGCGACTTTCTAGTCCATATTGATGAACTTAGTTGAAGGATTATTAGGTTGACCTTTTCATTTAGTTGTTTGTATTAGTCAGACGGTTATTCCTGTAAAGCTACAGTAACGCAATCAAAATTAAAGATTACATGAAAATTCAAGCTTAGGCCTTGTGCTTAATGAGTTTTAAATCATCTAAATCAAAAGATAATAGTGAGGTTTTTTACATTGGAACTTTTAGATTAGTACTCTAAAATCCGATTTAAAAGTGGAATATCAAAAAAGGAGCTCTAATCTGGCCTAGATAATTTTGACGTATTAAAATTAGTTTTTTTAATCCCAGTGTATTATAATGTATGATTGGAAAATTAAACTCGACATGTAATGGATAGAGTGAAAAGAAACTATTAAACAAACTCACTTCTAAGTAGCATTATTTGCGCAAATCTTGTATTCCTTTAATTTAATTAAGCCTAATAATATCCTTATATAATTTAATAATGCAGGTACAAATATTAAGACCTGCGACCAAGGTTTTGGACCTGGGATTCTGGCTAGCTTGAATTCAAGTAGAGAAGAAGGAAGGCGCTGCGAAATAAGGACATAAGTAATTCAATTAGGAGGTGAGCAGATCAATTGGGCGTGAAGTCAGGCTGGGGGAGTTAATGTATTGTTTTAAGAAAGTTATCAATAATTCAGAGGGTTTGCAAGCGAAGCAAGGTAAGCTCATCCATATTGAGCTGAAGCCTGATCGAGCGGTCATGGGTCTTTCATGAGAATCTGACGGACTTGCCCCCTTCATATCTTTATCGTTCACGCAAACTTCTGGATTCAACCTCTGGATTGATAATTCACTCGTGATACACCCCACTGATCAGTGTAAAGCCCGACATGCTACACACTGAAACTAGGTCGTAGAAACAGTGGAGTGGTGATGTTTTGTTCCTCTCTTGATATATTTTGGCTATTGAGGAATTTGTAGTCCCAAACCATTCAAGTACTTTAAGGTGTATAGCAAAAGATTCTCCATGTTCTTCAAGTAGTTGAACAACAATACACATTAATATAGTGCATCTATTTGAGAAACGTTTTAAAAGCGGTTGTTTGAATGTAATATTTCTGTTCTGTTTAACGTATATTATTTTGATTCTTAGCGTTCTCAACGAAAGTGGAAAGGACTACTTTAAGACCTGTGTGTAATATCCACACGGTGGGTTCCTGAACGTGTCCACGGTTCAGCCGATATTTACATTTGTCCAATAGAGGTGGTTTTACTAATGGTGTTTGCTGCGAAGGGCTGAGCGAGCAGAAAGCAATTGCACTACAAGGACAGCGTCGCTTTGACAATGTTCAATTAGACGCTGAGAAGTAAGCCTAATATTGTGATTGTCTAGCAGAGCACTTTGTGCGAGACGGAGACTGTAGACTGTAGACTGAGGCTAAGGCTAAGGCTAAGGATGGTAGACACCACTATTCCACCAGTAGACAGAGAGGAACGACCACGGCAGTGGAGTGTAGCGCCTGTAGTGGCGCACACCCACAAACTGATACGAGCGGTCAAACACGACTCCCCCGTTCGCCCCCGGCCCGACCAAATAATCGCAACTAATTTAACTGTCTTAGGGTTGCGTCTTAATTAGTGTTCAAAGACCCTCCTTTGTAGCGTAGCCGGTGTATTTTTACAAGGAGGAAGGGTGATGTTTATTTATAGTCGGTTACCGCTGAAGGATGAGCTCTTTGTTTGAATTTAGAACGTCTCGGTGTGGATAGTGGGCGGCCCTTGCTCTCGCTTCTGTCTGTGTCTAAGACGCAATCCTTCCCTGTTTGCTAATTTACTAACTTTCCCTCTCTCTCAAACACACACTGGTACTCGCTATCCCGCACTCCTTTGCCAAGTTCAACCGTTACCGAGCCCTACACATGTTCTTACATTCGACATCACACCCCCTTCCCCTTGTCTGACCCTAGTACCTCCTTCTTGTACCCACCCTGGTAGTTAAACTGACAAACTGTAACATTGGCCACAGATTAATACGGACCTACCAGATTCACAACTTAATTTGCGACTGATGTCCTACGATCGAATTACTAGGAGTGTTTTGTCAATGTGTTGCAATAACTAAAAAATTAGGTCGGACCGATACAAAATTTCAGTAGTTATTTAATGAACGCGCGTCATCGTTTTATCAAATCCATTGGTACAGTATCATATTGAGCAACAGGCCAATCAAATTATTGCTCTAGTCATTCAGCTGTAATATATTCCTGGCAGAATACACCAGCCTGCCTACTCTGAAGATTAAGACAAACCACTAAATAAGTTTACAACAAGTGCGTGAAAATGCCAATTTTCATAAATGCTGAAAAGTTGCATTAAAAGATTCAATCTTAGTGTAAATTGAAGTTCGACCTGTGTAGTGTGTCTAATAACTATTGAATTTTTATTTAATGGATCAATATATGTAGTTGTATAATTTGGAAAATAATTGCTTTTTGTTTTATGCTGTCCGCACATCACATTGCAAAAGTGGCGACACGCTTTCCAAACAACTAGTCGGCCGAACTATCGGAAACGACCGATAGCTCTCGCGTATGTACAAACAGAACCGTGTAAAAGCCCGTCACACCGCGGGCGGTAGCGCACCGTGTCGCGGCGGCCACAAAGCGGCACAGGCAGCGAAATGCAGCCTGTACGTGTTGAAAACATACGTGTTGCACTAGGCTCGCCAGGGACGTGATCCGAACCTGCACTCTGCACAAAGCTAATGAGCAACGCGGACACCGGATCCTCAAATGTGATCAACCGCGTACAGCTTGTGTAAAAACTGCACACACACACACACGCACAGCTCGCCCGAGACGCATTGAATATGCTATGTCATCACGGTTCCGATGCTGCACTACATCCAATTAGTGTCTAAGTTGAACTCAGTTTTGGAAATGATGAGGACATGAATTTTAAACTGCTTGAATTCACACAGTAGTGATTGTATTATTCGACTAAAATACTTTAAACCTTTTCAAGATCAACAATATTCACAATTTCTACATGAAAAACCATATGTAAAAAGATCACGACGTTTCTGGATCTGGAATTCTTGTACCGTCTACAGGTGAAAATTAAACTTAAAAATATCACAAGACTTTGGAAAATGAGCTACCGTAAAAGTAACCAATACAGGCCACCCACCGCCCAAAATTACGTGTTATAATATATTAGTATATTTTTTGTATTTATACGTTTTGTATTATGTTTTAGATTAGTCTACTTTTAACCTGAAGACGGGAGTAGATTCTAGATCCCAAAACGCTGTGTTCTTCTTGTTCCCTTAAAACTTTGAAAAACATTCGTAATAATATTTCAACCCTCAGAAATTCTACCATCGCTAGCAACAAACAAAGAAAGCACAACAACCATATGATTTAAAATGTCAAACTTAACCACTATTTTAATTTTAAGTAGTTCATCCCAAAGGCTATTAATAGCCTACTATAGTTGTGTTGACTTAAATGATTCATAAATAGGTATGTATATAAAAAATAACGACTCCAAAATGTTCTTTTAAATCTGTCAGCATCAAATATTTTTGTTTCTGTGTTACAATTTATTCTGTGGTCGATGTTAGTTTGATGATGTACAAGACTACTGTATTCTCTTTGGAATTTGAAACCACTGTACATTGTGTTAAATAGTGTCTGTCCGACTACTTCCAATCGCTTAAATCAATTTAAGTAGAATTGGCTACTTTGATTTATCATTGCTGTGTGACGCATTCAAATGGTAATACTCCTTATTTATACTATAATAAATAATAACAAAAATATTGTATTGCGAATGTTACAAAATATTTTGCATTACTAGTCAATTTAAAACTCTACTATCCCCCTCCCGTCCTGCCACCCTGTACTACTTTCATACGACTGAAAATAAATTAATACACTGTTAATATACATGATTTTCCAAAAGTACTTCACTATTTTCATAAATTTAATTTAAGGTAGTAAGGGTAAAGCTTTAACGCAATAGGCAGTATATTTAGGCCTATGTAAAAAATCAAAATTTAATCGATATTTCGTACACATGAAAATTACAGTATGTTTCCTTAAACCAAGGCGGTTTTATATTTCATATTTACGTTGAACCCGAGAAACAAATGCCAAATCAAAAACAATAAATTACAATAAAAATAAGTATTCACATGACGCTATACACACTAAGATGACTCTGTACATGAAACCACATCTCTGATACAGGAGACAACCCGGTGTTAATTAAATGATGTGGAAGTGGAAGAATTGGCGACAGGTAGAGAAGACAGTGTACTTGAAGAGAAAAGTGTTAAGGCACAATGCACAATTTAATACACATCACGTGACGACTGACGTCGCGACCAGTTCATAGTAACTACTTCAACAATAATTATCACGCCAACTTCGCCCATTTACACAAACTCACTTTTTCAAATAGCATTTCTTCTTTTCTCGGCCGAGAGATGCACCCTTTTAGCTATTATTTATACACTGTTTGCGAAACTGAAGAAGAAGAAGACGCATTATTTCAAAGAGCCGGTTGGTTATCTTTTTAACACGGTCATTTTCACTTTTAATTACTCTAATGCGTCAGATTTAATTATGGCTATATATTTCAGCAGTCACCACTTCACTAAGTGAATATCTCTTTAGGGGACATTTATTTGAATGCTGTTTGTTTAGAAACTTTCGCGAAATCTTCTTATTTCGCTAAGAGGTTATTGTCAATTTTAATTTCGTTCTTGGCAGCTAATTTATTCGTTAAGAAACAGGCTCTTTAAACAAGTTCAACCTCTCGAATGGGTTTATTAGTTTACGTTTGTTTTCTCACTTAATCGCTTTAAGGTTTTCGTTCGGTTTTTTCCATAATATAACGTTACTTTGAAGTTTTAATTGAATCAACTTACGATGAAGTAGTTTTCGTACGTGTTATCAAACTATGACTTCCATTTAGCAAAATTGTTTCATTAAATTAATTGCAATCAATTAGTTAGCGTAAAAATATAATTTTTTACTTTAAACTACTGGACATATTTTTAGGGATGTAGTAAATTCAAAAACTTAATTAAGGGTATTGTGAAAAATTCCATAGCATTAAAATCTATTGATTGTTTGTACGAGTATGTACAGTTTGGAAATAAAGTATGGAAAAGCTTCAATATTTTCTGAACAGGAAGACGTAGACCAATGAAACCTTGGATCTCGTTTAAAATAAAATTGGCTGACAACTTTATGTCATGTTCAATGTTTTTCAGCACGTGGGGACGTCCAGGCCAGGGGTTGGTATGAAATCTTAAATGTAACCCTATGTCGAGTTTGGTATCAAAATAAAGCTCTACTTAGGTGAAATCGAATTGACTTCAAAAGTTTGACCCTGTCCAAAACATGGACGTTTGATCTTAAAGTCAAAACATTTTAACACACTTTTAAAAAAATGACTCATGTAACATAGTGAATTAGCAAATGTAATAAAGTATGATTTCAGAAAAAAAATTTAAAACCTAAAAATAAGTTTTAATTTATTTTTCCCATTGGTTGATTTGTAACTAATTTATACAAGTAAAACATTCCTGATTAGTAAGATTTGGGGCGTTCAAAACAAACAGCAAGAATGGTTAACCTAGCAAAGGACAAGTTGAAGATGGAATGTTGCTGCAACTCTAATCTGATAAAAAACTCTAAAAATTATCTAATACAGTCCACTATTTACAATACAATCGCATTTTGGTAACACATAAATGTTGCTGATTCATAATAGTTTTCCTTTTCACTAAAATGCAAGAAACCCTTTATGTCTGAACAGTAAGAGTAATTAAAATTTTAATGGGAACTAAGGATAAAATCCAGCAAAGTTCTGCAAGCTCTTATACACCCATATTTACAATTGTTTCATCAATTAAGTTATTTAATAATGTAAAACGTCCATAACTATGGACAGGGTCAACCTTTTGAAGTCAAATTTGCGGCATTCAATTTCACTTAAACAGAGCTTCATTTGGATACTAAACTCGACACAGGCTTACATTTAAGATTGCATACCAACCCCTGGATGGGATGTCCCTTACGCCAGTTCTAAATTTGTTATTTGTGTTACAGAAGTCATTATTGTAGCATTTGACAATATAGGTAATGCCATATTGTAATAAATAAAGGAATATTTGAGTTTACTGCAAGTTTGATATTGTGTGTTTTCATGTTTATGCTGACTTAATAGTAGTCCGTTGTGTTAAACAAGAAACTTTGTTCCGATTGAGCCAACGCTCACAATTTACGAGCAAGCCCCAGTATTTGGTTCAATAATTTTAGCTGGATTGCGTTTAAAAATTGTAGGTATTTCTTGTGACGAGCATCTAGTTAGTTTTTAATTTATTATTACTAATGGTATTTTATAAAAAAATCGATTTTTACGCAAATTGCACTGATCTTATTTGCACAATGACACTACTCTTACGCCTCAATACCTCACGAATATCGATTTGTTAAAACGTTATCCTTATCCTTACTAACATATCAAAATGAGATGGTGTGTGTCTGTTAAAAACCCACTGGACCAATTTTAATGAAGTTTTACAGGAATGTGGCTTATATACCTGGCCAACACATAGGCTATTAACATGTTTGATAATGTAATATTTTCAAGATGGCGGTTATTGGCGAGGGTCACTATGACTCTATCACAAGGTAGCTAATACTAACTTATCCTTACTAATATATAAAAATGAGATGGTGTGTGTCTGTCTGTCTGTTCCTCAATCACGCAAATACCACTGGACCAAATAATTCCCGTCTATCTGTCTGTCTGTCTGTAACGTTTTTAAGGCATATTGGACCGTTTATAACCCAAATTCGGTTGATGCTATAGCGGTGAAACTTCGTTAAAGGATTTACCTTATTACACAATGTGTCTTTACCTAAGTTTTGTATCAATACAACATCCACAAAATACATGGCAAGGGACCAAAGTGGACTATGAAAATATTTTTTAGGAGTTTCGGACCGTTTATAAGTCAAAATCGGCTGAAACTATGGCAAAAAAACATTTGAAGTCCATATAGAATCCTCAAAATGAATTGCAAAAAACTAAAGCGGGCTCTTTTTTGTTGACTTTAAATTTTCAATTTTTTAAATATACACACAACTGTGTTAACAAAGCCCCGAGGCGAAGTGCGGGTGCTCTCAGCTAGTCTTCAAAACCGTGGAAACTGTGTGTAGAGAAATAGGTAACTGTGTACTCGATGAAACGTACACAGTTACGTTAACATTGACTGTGTAACGTAATCAAAGGTTCTTCCACAGAATAGTTAGAGTCATCTGTGTAGTTCTTCTAAGGCAAGACGGTAAATACTGGTATAATGCGTTAAAACAAAAGGTTAAGTAAAATTAAATTGTGTAGGTATTATTCAGTTTATGAATTGTAAGCTGTATCTGTGATTCTGTCCTGTAGTTATAACGAGTTGGTCGGCCGCGGCTTATGACGCATCGTTGCCATTGTAGCCGGTTTGTTTGCATAGAACTAGACTGGTCAAAAATCTCCGTAGTTGTATTGTGTGCTTTGAATGTTTGTGTTGAAAGGTGACTCAATCAGCGACAGTTTTTACGGGTCTGCATTTCCAGGAGAGTCTTCAGGTGCCGCGTCGGGCAACACTTCTTCGTCCATCTCTCCCTAGTCACGACCCCCACTTTACCACTGCTTCCTCCGCTAATTTTGTGTCAATAGGATGACAGAAAAGTGACCGCTTGTGTCAAAATTTCGGCTTTTCTTTTAAGATGGTGTTATGTCTTTTGTAAGTACCTTTTCATACACAATCGAAACCTTTCTATATAATTCTGTGACTAATGTTATTAAACGGGAAAAGTAAAACGCTTGCAAATACTGTAGTTGTTTCATCTTGATATGCATGTTGGCAATAAATAATAAAAGTGTCAATGATAACAATAGACAACAATAAATAAATGTATACCGTATTTAATTTTCACCTTTACTCCGTAACCCCAGTTGTACTCAGCAATCTAATTAATATTTACAACAGTTCTAACAAAATAAAGAAGTACGTTCATAGATCATTTTCTACCATCTTAGAAGCTGCCCTTCCACGAGAGACCTTGCACCAATGGACCCCAAACCCGTGCGCCACTTAATTCAACGTGTTAGTTTGAACAGCCAATCTAGAGCGGTTAGTTAACAATTCAATTACTGTTCGGCTACTGCTCCTGCTACAGCTACTGCTACTATTACTGTACAGTGCAAGATTGAAACATCCAAAGCTGGGGCTCCAGGCAACGATTGGCTCGCCATTCTATGATGGATGGCTGACCGCGAGCTCAACTTGGACTCTAAATATTGAACCCAGCTCCTTCCTCCAGGGTGCCATTCCGACAATCCACCACTCCACCAACCCTCTCTCTCACTCTCTCGTGAGATTTTGCTCGTCTCTTGGAAATACGGAATCTGACGGGGTGAGATTCCAAATACCGCAACGCGGGGTACTTTCGTACCTTAAAAACGATGGTAAACGTCCGTAATAATACTTTAATCAGAGAAACTGTACCATCGTCAACAACAAAGAAGAGAACAGTTGTTTAGTGGTGACGGAGCGACGGCGGGCAGCGCGATGAGACAGGCGACGCGATTTCAATAACAGCCGACACTTGGAAAGCGTTTACTCGCTTAGGTAAAAGTATTGCTCGGCTGAAGAGTGAAGAGTTCTCTTTGTCTCGACCGGGATATGAGAGTGCTTTAGCCTTAGTCTAAGATTGCAGTTTTTGCTTTGCGGCTCTGACATCGATTTAATGAACTTTAAGACGCTCGGCTCGCTGTCGTTTAATACGCCTTTGCGTTGTTTCCCAGCTCATATCGGATCCATATTCGATTACATCTTTATAAAGCCTCGGAACACTTTATTAAATTTCCTTAAAGCCTTTCAAGACATTCTTCAGACAAAGGAAACGCTCAAGGTATCGTAAAAGATTGATAATCTGGCAGCTTGTTTAGGCCGTGGATAATGGCTTTGGGGATGAAATCAAAGCTTGTGTGATGTAACGTGCTTTTGCCGTCTGACGATAATAAGTCTTTGAACATTTATATAACAGTTGAAAAACACAATACATTTCACAGCAAGCGTAGTAATTAAGACACGCCAACTATGTGCTAGCACTAACATTCGCCAAGTCAAGGTACTAGTTATTAGTTTGTTTATATTTTCAATAAGAAAACAACTTTTTTAATAAATATTACGAGATATAAGTTTTATAAGTATTTAACGTTTCACTACTCACACGGTAGATTCGTCGAGTCACTGTTACTGATTCTTGGTTGTTTGTCTTCTTCTGAAACACATTAGAAAATTAGCTTTTAATTTATGTTACGAGATATAAGTTTCATAAGTATTTAGTAATTCGGTACCCACACAAAAATTCGTCGAATCAAGATTACCAATTCTTTTTTTTTTCAAAAGTCCTAACTTTTTAAATAAATGTTACTGGTTAAGGTTTTATACGCAGAATATTTTATAACTCGGTACTCACACAGAAAGGTTAGTTGATTGTAAGAAAATGCATCACTTTATCTTTTGTTACCATCAATCTATTTCATGGACAAATACGTTACTTACTCCTCCAAAATCCAGGACACACATGTAGTGAAATCCAAACTTTAAAACTGTTTAGAGAATGTCATTTGAAAAATCATACATTTCATTCTTGAAAATTAAAACTAAATTATATTCAGTGGTTTGACAATTGAATAACAGAACCTATAAGAGAGAGAGGCAATTCTAACACTTTGACGGTGCGTTTATTTTACCCGCCTTGGATTACACCAATGGTCCTCTCTGCCCTCACGACAGGTCCAAAACTGAGCATATAATTAATCTACACAGAGTTGAGAGAGAGAGAGAGAGAGAGAGAGAGAGAGAGTTGAATGTTATCAACAACAACTCTCCTTCAGTGTTGCGAGTTGTGTTTCATTCTACGCCAATAAATCGAGAGTGCGGCAGTCGGGAGACATTGGACTTTATCTAATCAGGGAACAAATTTAATCAAGCATTTGACCCCAGTCTCTGGTCGACCCGGCTCGGCCACCAGCAACCAAATAACTGTGTAATATCAGCCTCGAGCACCCCTCACCCCTCACCACCTCACCACCTGATACCCGCCGTCCTACATCCTTGCTCGTCACTTAGGCCAACTTGCGATACATTGACCAATCACCCGCTACTCAGCTTGGGTAATCAGCCCAATCTAGTGGTCATCCACACTCAGCTGTGGCTTTTGACTTGTTTTGCTTAAGAGCTATTACATTATCTGAATGTCAGCATGGTTTTGGTTTTATTAGAATTAGTCATTGAAATGTGTTTATGTCAAAATGGTGCTTGCCAAGAAATGCTAAGGGTCGGCTCTGCTTACGTAACAGTGAGCGTTTTGCCATGCAGTTATTTGACGCGTATGGCTCTCTTTTACACTCACATGTTTTCTTTAATTCTCATCAAATTTTATTCAGTTTAGTTTTATAGTGAGTGTCACAAAACTGTGCAGCGCTCTATGCAGGACCGGGTTTTACATACAAAAGCAAGTCGAAAATGCTGAATAACATTTTTTAGATTTTGGCTTAGTTTAGCCGTAATTCACCATTTAGTAAATTTTGAAAATATGGATTAATTAAAAACTTTTGAGATATTTTGTGAAACTAAAACCATAATAATTGTGTTCCTAATAACATTTGCCAAAAATATTTTGTATCTAACGTATAAAATTTAAAAATGGCGGTCATTTAAGGATTTTAAAGTCAAATCCCAAT
Organism: Matsumurasca onukii; assembly: GCA_018831715.1. Classification (NCBI taxonomy): domain Eukaryota; kingdom Metazoa; phylum Arthropoda; class Insecta; order Hemiptera; family Cicadellidae; genus Matsumurasca; species Matsumurasca onukii. The sequence continues at coordinate 37,517,223 of CM032064.1, forward strand.
TTTATTCCATTAGCATTTGACAATTTGAAATGGTAAGTTGAAGATTGATAAGTTAGATAACAAATATTTTTAGCAAACGTTATTAGAAACACATATAAGGTTTACCAAGTTTCCCAAAAATATCTCAAAGAGTTTTTGAACTATTCATTATTTTCAAAAATTACAAAATGGTGAATTATGGCTAAACTAAGCCGAAATAAAAACAATTGTAGTCTGCCTTTTCGACTCACTTTTGTATTTAGAATCCGGTTTTGCATAGCGCGCTACACATTTTTGTGACACCCTGTATAGGTTTTATGAAACCAATAGTGTTTGTTATTTATAAAATACTAACACAGCATATTTTGTTTTTACCACATGAGTAAAAAATCAAAAGTTGTCACTTTTCAAACTAATTAAAAACTCCAATATTACTTACTATAATTAATTTTACATACTCGTAACTGTCAGTACGAAATAAACACAAAATAATTATGTTATATCTCTAAATACATCAAAGGGAATGTTTTCTGTCAGTCAATTACACAAACGTCGGAATTATTACTTTACATTAACCTTATGGAAAATAAATCTAAAATAGCCTGGCCTTAACACCGAATGTGTTTGATCTTTAGGCAGAATATTATGTACAGCGTATAGGAATTTTAAATTATAACAAACAAACAAAGGTGCATTCAAATTTAAAACAGACTAAGAATGTCCATGCATCAATATCACTGTACCTAGTTATTGCATGTGGTGGTTCCCTGTAGTCACCACTTATAATTTGTAATCTGACTAATACGGTGACGCTTATTAGTCAGGTGGTTTGGTGGCAGGAAATCAAACCCTCTGAGTGAGGCAAAAAGATCCTTGAGCTTTGTAAGCGAACAAGGATCGGACTACCTGAGTGAGAGAAACAGGAGTTTGCACAATAAACCTAAGGTTGACGTGTATGCGGTCCGGAACTGCATCTCCAATTAAATCTAATCTAATCTAATACGGTGACGCTAGGTAAAGGTCGAGGTTGAGTGGTAGAGAGGACTTTGTAGTCCTAACTCTGCCTCGTTAAACAAGACAAACTTTACCTTTTTTAAGGTATATTTAAATTCAAGTGAGCCGCTAAAAACAAGACAAATTATTTTAAGGTAGATAAGTACGTAAATACATAGAACGATTAGAGACGCAACGGAAAGGTTTTCATATACATACATTATGAACAAATTAAATCAAGCTTTCTTTTCAATTCACAATAATGATTTGTTAATCTCGTTGAACGTGCTCTGGGGAGAAGAAGGGGTAGCAAAGTGTGATAAAATATACAAAGTGGTCAAAAAAAGATACTCGTAATTTTATGGTGCTTCTTTTATTAACTACATCACTCCTCGAGAATGTTCAAGAAATGTTGCAAACATGTTAAGACGTATGTCAAACTCAAAGTCGGAAAACATGTCAAACATTTAGTTTTAAGATAAAGTCTGTTTTTTGTAGCGAATAAAAGAAATACTTACCATAGCATGACCAGTATCTTATTTGGACCACCCTGTACTAGTACCCACAATTCTTGAATCGTGTCAGAGAAGAGTTTGAGCGAGAATAGTATTAACAAACGAAAACATTATTTAGCTGTACGTTCGGAAAATAGTCATTTAGTTTCAAGGTTTTCAGTCAAGTTTTTCGTATGCATGATAAATAAATAAATTCTTTAATACCGTATGACATTTCACAATGTATGGCAGTCGTCTTAACACTAGCATTCGCACACATCGAAATCACATTCAAACATACAACACTTGTACCACTCACTCACCATTCATTCATACATACACTCAGATCCAATATTTATTTATTTATTAATAACTTTATTAAATAAACTCTAATCCATACTCCTTTCCAAAAATTCTGAGACTGAATAAAAGAGTTTGTTACAAGAAGGCGTTTTAGTCTATTTTTGAAAATGTTCAAGTTGTTGATTTGTCTTATGTTGTTAGGACGGCTATTTATTAATCTGATACCTAATTATACAATGACAGCATCTTTGTACTTTACCACATTAATTTTTACATGGTAAAGTACAAAGATGCTGTCATTGTATACTTTCGACTACCACAAAGTAGATGGACAAAACATCAAGAATATGATACCTAATTGTTTGGGAAGCTGATGCGTGATTTCTAGTCTATGCTGTTGCCCTCTATAGATATCTCTGCCCCGAGTGTCATATTGGTGGACTTGCCTTCCTTGTACCAAGTCGCACTTTGATTTGTAGTAAACAATTACTTCATATATGTACAGACAGGGTAAAGTTAAGAGGCCAAGCTACTTAAAAGCGGTTTTGTACGACTCTCTGAATTGTAGCTTATTAATAATCCGGATAGCTTTTCTTTTTGGAGAATAAAAACGCGTTGAAATCTTTCATTTGAACAACTTCCCCAAATTCGTATACCGTACGCAAAATGCGGGTATACCAACCCAAAGTAGGCCATTTTTAGGACTTCTATACTACAGTAGGTTTCTAAATTTCGCAAAGCAAAATGCTTATACTATGATGCTTATACTAATACTACTTTACTGCTACCTTCTGCGTTCCGTCTAATCAGCCCGGAAGATAGACTCAAATTAAAATTGTAGTATAACAGCATTTCACAGATATATAATGAGGGAAGAGTTAAAACTTTCAATGATAAAAGACAAGTCTTACACGGAATTCGTCTATACAATCCTGTCATAATTCGTGCGGCTCTTTTTTGCAGCCGAAATATTCGTATGAATTCAGTACGAGCTGCTGAACCCCAGAGCAGTATACCGTACCTCAACCTTGACTCAATAAGGGACATGTAGATAAGCCGTAGAAAACATAAATCTTGGTATTCCGAGTATCTGCTCAATAAAAATAATTATTGAGATGCTCTTTTTGAACATAACGCATTTATGTGCTAGTATCACGAAAAAGTACTCGTTCTGTCAAAAATGAGGCCCAAATATGTGTAATTTGACACCGAGTGTAGTAAAAATTCATTCATAAAAGTAAGGGTTTAGGTGAATAATTTGAAAAGAAATGTTTTTTGTTTGGAAGAGTTTACGTGTAAGTTATTATAGTTTAAGTACTGATACAACTTAGTTGTGAGTAACATTATACTTCAATATGAGCTGTGGAATAGAAACTGCGTACGGTCCTTGCTTACTACCTATGCATATTAATGACTGAATCTCGTCGAGCAATAATGTCTTGCACCCGAGTTGTTGTTGCTAGGTCACAAGCTCAAGTGTCGTATTGATGAGACAAGGCAAACACTCCACTAGTGCACCGTGCAGCCCGGCTATCTATTGAATATTTCATTTTTAATTACAGCTTTTACTCTCGACAGAAAAGCAGCATCCAGTCCCTCGTCGGTCGCTATCAATAGATTTTTATCACCGCCCCTCTCCGGTCTCCGGCGTAAAGAACGACTCGCGTGTTTGATCAAAATGCCATTGATACGGCGAATAATAGATGAATCCGTGTCGGGGTCCCTTCTCCGAGGAGCGCTCGCATAAAAGATCGTGTAAAAATTAATGACCTATTCCAGCAGTGAGGCGACGAATGAACGGTAGGAGAAGAGCGTAATGACGGAGAGATGTGTCAACATTTGTAGGCCCGAGGCGCCCCAGAGTCCATTGAAAGCCCGGTACAAAAGTGTATTGACGCTTAGTACTGCCTGGTGCCAGTGGTACAGGGGCACAAGGGCACAGGGGTGAGCGTCTTCACTCTGCCCACTTCGCCTCGCACAATTATCTTCACCGTCTCACTCGTTACTCGTTAGACCTGCTCCGATATTGTCTCGCGATCAATTGTGTCGTCACTTTCAGTCTGACTCTGTACAATCACTTGTTTGCGCCTCTTTACTTCACTGCTAGTGACAATTTTCAAAGATGAACTTTCATTACAGGTTGTTAAGGATGATTGTTTTGTGATGATTCAGAGAGTTTATAAAGGCTCGGATGATTACTGCGCCTTCAAAGAAATGCTCTTTTAAAGTTACTAGAAAACAACTCGCATATTATTTTGACCTAAGACTGATTTAATTACTATACGTGTTTCTAAATACTTAACAGATTTATCTTTTCTAGAATAACATTCACATAACTAACCCTTAACTTCATTCACGTAGTCACAAAAAAGTCACACACAACAATAAATTCTCGCATCATTTCTAGTTTGACCTGTGAATTTAAGTAATTTATGTCAAGTGTATTTCGTAACTCAGTTTACCAGAGCAGTTTTATTGATTCTATCCAATTTAACTAAGATAACTTTGCCTATTAAGCAATTTTTTAGCAAAACTAGAATGCATGAAATATTTATATTTTGACGTAAGTTATAACTTTATTTCATTTACTCAACATTACTGAACTATAGTTGTCCTTCTACTACATTAAAAATGAAGGGTTTAAGTTAACTGTGATGCAATCTAATTAACTACTGATACAAAACCATAGCAATTTATAACTACCGTCAGTTAGAACTACTTGTTCAGCTATTATTTGTTTGGCCCAGTCATGTCAGTGTTATAGTTTCTCTACGCAGAATATCACAGAACGCGGCAGAAGTTAACGCAGAGAGCAAAAGTTATCAAAATGACAAAAACAAAATAATATTATCATAAAAGGTGTGGAGCTCGGTGTTGGAGTAGCGATATATTTGGACGAGCCGTGTTCAGAAGGAGATATATCAGTGCGTGCCACTCTCAGCCTGAGCCTCTTCACTCTTCACTCACTCGGTCCCGCGCACCAGACCCCTGAGCCCCGACACCACCAGACCCTGCACTGTGCACCAGACCCGAGCCCTGCACTGTAGACCCGAGCCACTGCATGCAGACCCCTGCACTGCGCACCCGTGCATCTCGGAGAGCCACGAGACCTATCAGACCCTGCACACTTACTGCATCAGTCCCTTGCACCGCGCACCAGACCCGAGCCCCGACACTGCATCAGACCCTGCACTAGTGACTAGATAGTGCATCAGAGCCGTGTTCAGAAGGAGATATATCAGTGCCACTCTCAGCCTGAGCCTCTTCACTCTTCACTCACTCGGTCCCGCGCACCGCGCACCAGACCCGAGCCCCGACACTGCACCAGACCCTGCACTAGTGACTAGATAGTGCATCAGAGCCGTGTTCAGAAGGAGATATATCAGTGCGTGCCACTCTCAGCCTGAGCCTCTTCACTTTCACTCACTCGGTCCCGCACCGCGCACCAGACCCGAGCCCCGACACTGCATCAGACCCTTGCACTAGTGACTAGATAGTGCATCAGAGCCGTGTTCAGAAGGAGATATATCAGTGCGTGCCACTCTCAGCCTGAGCCTCTTCACTCTTCACTCACTCGGTCCCGCGCACCGCGCACCAGACCCGAGCCCCGACACTGCATCAGACACTTGCACTAGTGACTAGATAGTGCATCAGAGCCGTGTTCAGAAGGAGATATATCAGTGCGTGCCACTCTCAGCCTGAGCCTCTTCACTCTTCACTCACTCGGTCCCGCGCACCGCGCACCAGACCCGAGCCCCGACACTGCATCAGACACTTGCACTAGTGACTAGATAGTGCATCAGAGCCGTGTTCAGAAGGGATATATATGCGTGCCACTCTCAGCCTGAGCCTCTTCACTCTTCACTCACTCTCCCTTGCACCGCGCACCAGACCCGAGCCCCGACACTGCACCAGACACTTGCACTAGTGACTAGATAGTGCATCAGAGCCGTGTTCAGAAGGAGATATATCAGTGCGTGCCACTCTCAGCCTGAGCCTCTTCACTCTTCACTCACTCGGTCCCGCGCACCGCGCACCAGACCCGAGCCCCGACACTGCATCAGACACTTGCACTAGTGACTAGATAGTGCATCAGAGCCGTGTTCAGAAGGAGATATATCAGTGCGTGCCACTCTCACTGAGCCTCTTCACTCTTCACTCACTCGGTCCCGCACCGCGCACCAGACCCGAGCCCCGACACTGCACCAGACACTTGCACTAGTGACTAGATAGCATCAGAGCCGTGTTCAGAAGGAGATATATCAGTGCGTGCCACTCTCAGCCTGAGCCTCTTCACTCTTCTTCACTCACTCGGTCCCGCGCACCGCGCACCAGACCCGAGCCCCGACACTGCATCACGACACTGCACTAGTGACTAGATAGTGCATCAGAGCCGTGTTCAGAAGGAGATATATCAGTGCCACTCTCAGCCTGAGCCTCACTTCACTCTCCTCAGTCCGCACCGCGCACCATCGACCTGAGCCCCGACACTGCATCAGAGACCTGCACTAGTGACTAGATAGTGCATCAGAGCCGTGTTCAGAAGGAGATATATCAGTGCGTGCCACTCTCAGCCTGAGCCTCTTCACTCTTCACTCACTCGGTCCCGCGCACCGCACCAGACCAGAGCCCCGACACTGCATCAGACACTTACACTAGTGACTAGATAGTGCATCAGAGCCGTGTTCAGAAGGAGATATATCAGTGCGTGCCACTCTCAGCCTGAGCCTCTTCACTCTTCACTCACTCGGTCCCGCGCACCGCGCACCAGACCCGAGCCCCGACACTGCATCAGACCCTTGCACTAGTGACTAGATAGTGCATCAGAGCCGTGTTCAGAAGGAGATATATCAGTGCGTGCCACTCTCAGCCTGAGCCTCTTCACTTTCACTCACTCGGTCCCTTGCACCGCGCACCAGACCCGAGCCCCGACACTGCATCAGACACTTGCACTAGTGACTAGATAGCATCAGAGCCGTGTTCAGAAGGAGATATATCAGTGCGTGCCACAGCCTGAGCCTTCACTCTTCACCACTCGGTCCCGCGCACCGCGCACCAGACCCGAGCCCCGACACTGCATCAGACCCTTGCACTAGTGACTAGATAGTGCATCAGAGCCGTGTTCAGAAGGAGATATATCAGTGCGTGCCACTCTCAGCCTGAGCCTCTTCACTTTCACTCACTCGGTCCCGCGCACCGCGCACCAGACCCGAGCCCCGACACTGCATCAGACACTTGCACTAGTGACTAGATAGTGCATCAGAGCCGCCTCAGCAGAGATATATCAGTGCGTGCCACTCTCAGCCTGAGCCTCTTCACTTTCACCACTCGGTCCCGCGCACGCGCACCAGACCCGAGCCCCGACACTGCATCAGACCCTTGCACTAGTGACTAGATAGTGCATCAGACCCGTGTTCAGAAGGAGATATATCAGTGCCGCCTCCTCAGCCTGAGCCTCTTCACTTTCACTCCTGGTCCCGCGCACCGCGCACCAGACCCGAGCCCCGACACTGCATCAGACCCGTGCATCACATCTAAACATCAGACCTTGCACCGCGCAGCAACGACCTGAGCCCCGACACTGCACCAGACACTTGCACTATGACTAGATAGTGCATCAGACCCGCACCGCGCAACTGCACTTTGCTCCCAGACACTGCATCAGACCCTTGCACTAGTGACTAGATAGTGCATCAGAGCCGTGTTCAGAAGGAGATATATCAGTGCGTGCCACTCAGCCTGAGCCTTCACTCTTCACTCACTGGTCCCGCGCACCGCACCCAGACCCGTGTAGACAGTGCATCAGACCCGTGCATTAGCATTCTAGCATCAGACCCTGCATCAGACCTCCTCTTGCACCGCGCACCAGACCCGAGCCTGTGACACTTGCACTAGTGACTAGATAGTGCATCAGACCCGTGCATTGCCTCCAGCATCAGGGTCCCACCAGACCCTCACCGCGCACCAGACCCGAGCCCAGACACTTGCATTCAGTGACTAGATAGTGCATCAGACCCGTGTGACATCTTAGCATCAGGCCCTACATCAGACCCCAGACCGCGCACCAGACCCGAGCCCGCACACTGCACTAGTGACTAGATAGTGCATCAGACCCGTGCATGACATCTTCAGTATCAGCTCCCAGCATCAGACCTCCCGCACCGCGCACCGTGACCTGCACCGCGCACCAGACCCGAGCCCCGACACTGCATGCCAGACCTTGCACTGTGCACCAGATCGACCCTGCACCGCGCACCAGACCGGAGCCCCGGCACCAGACACGTGACACTTGCATCACATCTAAAAACATCGTATTCTCTGCACTGCAGTGCATCAGACCCGAGCCCCGACATGCAATTCGCCAGACACTTTTGCATCACATCTAAACATCAGAATTTTTTGCACCGGCAGCGCATCAACCCGAGCCCCGACACCGCACTCAGACACTTGCATCACATATCTAAACATCAGACCTGTAATCGTAGTGCATCAGACCTGAGCCCCGACACTGCATCAGACACTTGCACTAGTGACTAGATAGTGCATCAGACCCGTGCATCACATCTAAACAGACCCTGCACTGCAGTGCATCGTGACCCGAGCCCCGACACTGCACAGACACTTGCACTAGTGACCAGATAGTGCATCGAATCCGTGCATTACACCTAAGCATCAGGCCCCTACATCAGACCCTTGCACCGCGCACCAGACCCGAGCCCCGACACTGCAATCTGCACTATACTTATAGGCATCAGACCTGCATTACATCTAGCATCAGGCCCTACAGACCCCTTGCACCGCGCACCCGACCCGAGCCCCAACACTGCAGTAGCAGAACTTGCACTAGTGACTGATAGTGCATCAGACCCGTGCAGTAAGGCCACAGTACAGCCTGCCGACCTTGCACCACCGCACCCAGACCCGAGCCCCGACACTGCAGCAGACACTTGCATAGCGTGACTAGATAGTGCATCAGACCCGTGCATTACATCTTAAAGCATCAGGCCCTACACTCAGACCCTTGCACCGCGCACCAGACCCGAGCCCCGACACTGCAGCAGACACTTGCACTAGTGACTAGATAGTGCATCAGACCCGTGCATTGCTCCAGCATCAGCCCTGCTACATCAGACCCTTACCGCGCACCAGACCCGAGCCCCGACACTGCAGCAGACACTTGCACTAGTGACTAGATAGTGCATCAGACCCGTGCATTATATCTTAGCATCAGGCCCTACATCAGACCCTTGCACCGCGCACCAGACCCGAGCCCCGACACTGCAGCAGACACTTGCACTAGTGACTAGATAGTGCATCAGACCCGTGCATTACATCTTAGCATCAGGCCCTACATCAGACCCTTGCACCGCGCACCAGACCCGAGCCCCAACACTGCAGCAGACACTTGCACTAGTGACTAGATAGTGCATCAGACCCGTGCATCACATCTAAACATCAGACCCTTGCACTGGGTAGTGCATCAGACCCGAGCCCCGACACTGCATCAGACCCTTGCACTAGTGACTAGACAGTGCATCAGACCCATGCATCACATCTTTTCATCAGGCCCCTGCATCAGACCCTTGCACTAGATTAGTGCATCAGACCCGTGCATCACATCTTTGCATCAGACCCGTGCATCAGAACTGTGCATCAGACCCGTCCAGCAGACATGTGCATCAGATATGAACTTCAGACCTGTGCATCAGGGCCTAGCATAAGACCCTTGCATCAGATCTGTGCATCAAACCCTAGCATCAGATCTTTGCTAGTATCTTGATCCTTGACCCATACTCTTGTATCAGACCTGTACCTCAGATCCGTGCGTCAGACCCTTGCCTCAGCATCAATCAATTACAAATATTTTTAAAATACAGTACAAGTACTAATCCTGGGCTCACAGGCACGCGCATACTGCATCAGGTCCAATCGTCCCCATCTGCTCGTATAGCGAATTTCATAACTAAACAAACCCAGTGTTCAGCGTTATCCATTTAAACTATCAAGATCAATTTGGCTCATTTCAGGCACGAGGAAATAAAGCAGGCCCAATGACATTAAAATTATTATTCAATTATTATTTTATAACACACCGACAGATTTAGAGAACGGATTGACCTCATTTTACTAAAATGAAAACATCCCTTGTGTATGATTACAAAATCAAATTAAACTTCGAATAATAATCAAGGTAACGTCGGTGGAGGAGTCTATGAATACTTAATGATATACAAGAACAAAACATAATTAATTTTCAATCAATTTAACCCAAAACCTTTGAGCTGGATCATTTATTTCTTACCTTTTGGGTTGGTCTAGATTCTACTATAGGCCAAACAAAAAGGTAAGAATAATTTCAAAGACAAAACAACTGCAAATATAAAAGATTTTAGGTGTCCTTGTTTACTTCACTAATTCGTACATTATTTCAAAGCAGCACTACACTATACACAGACACGTTGTATACTGTATAGTAGCGGTGGGTGCCCGTGATTCGGAAGTCACGTTAAGCAGTTAGTCCCCATTCCATCGTTAGTTGGGCCATTAACGATCCACTCTTGGGAACAGACGACCCTAGTTTGTAACAAACCCCTTATCACACTCACTATTTGTCCTGTATCCACCTTAAAATACCCTCTAGGAATGGTCGGTGTGTTATATAAAAGTACAATCGCACCGAAGCGTGCCGGTCACGAATCAATCGGACAGATCGGTGAGCGGTGAGCGGTGAGCGGTGAGCGGTGAGCGGTGAGCGCCACCCTGACCCGAGCCCGCAAGTAATGTGTTTCTCAGTAGCGGTGACGTATCGGAAAACAGTTACGTCTCCATTTCCTTCGCCAGAAACGACAAGCAACTATCAACAGCACGTTTCTGTTCCTCGATACCCTCCGATGATTTACCTTTCCCCAAACCCACTTACAACACTCGATCGTATTCCACTGTGAGCGTTTCCGACCTCAGTTTCGTGTCTTTAGGCTGCATTACGCTTAGTTATAAGTCTCGATGCGGGGAATTTGGAATCCAGCGCATTTATAAAGCTATGACATCAGAAACAAAAGAAATCGTAAAGTTGTGTTCATTCATTGAATCGTTAGTTTAGACTTAAGACAAACAATTGCTCACACCCTATTAAATAAATTGTGTACAACTCAATATACAGGGTGTCAATTAAGTACAAAGACGGTTTTACAAGTTTTGAACGGCGCAGGATATCCATACCAAATTTAACATACCTTTTCTAGGGACAATAAACTAATTTTCTACATAGTTGTCGGTCCGATGGCATCAATGGGGTGTGCCCAGCTGGGGGTTAGTTGAACGGATTATGCAGATAGCCAAAGGGCATTGCATATAGTAGAAAAGGTATTGTTTTAACACAAACAATGCCGCAAATCCCACTTCTGGGAAATTGTTCAATCAAAATTTATTTCCGTTTAAAGTTTCAAAGGCAATAACTTTTGATAGAATATTTTATTAAAACTTTAGTTTGCAGCATTATTTTTTGGTTAAAAGTACCTTTTTAACTATATAAAAATTGCCGTAGCTTTTTGCATTCGGCAAAACCTGTATTTCCGTCAGACTTGAGTTATTTGGCCTATAATTTTTTTAATTTTAAATCTCAAGTTTCACATCGTTAAGAACGTATTTTTTGCCAAAGAAATGCTGAAAACTGAATGTTTAATAAACCATAAGTTATTGCCGTTACCCTTTTAGTTTTTGAAGGTTTAAACGGCAATAACTTTTGGTTGAACAATTTCTCAGAAGTATGTTTTAAGGCATTGTTTTTGTTGAAAAATGCCAACTGAACAATGTTCTATAGCCATCTGCAAAATCCGACGGACTAAACCTCGGCAGATAACGAGATTGCACCCCACTGGTGCAATCGAGCCAAGACCTGTGTATAACAGTAGTTTATAGAAGCTAGAAAAGGTCTATCAATGTTGACGAGTTTATTCTACGCCGTTCAAAAGTCTCCAGAATTAATTGCTGCTCTCTGTACAGAGTCAGGCAAGGTTGAATACCTTAATACTTTTAACAGTCTCAGCGCAATGAAATTGCATTTTATTAGAGGAACCAAAAGTACTTAATGCCTACTGACACTTTTCCCCAGTTTTCAAAATTGTGGATTGGGAGGGGGGGTAGCCCCATAATTTTCATACGGAAGCCCCATCGAGTGAAACTTCATTTTGAAGGTTGAAAATGTTGATGAATGTTGAAAACTAGAAGTCTCTATCTCAACCCGGAAAGAAATGGCGTCGATTTTAAGTTACACAGAGTTTTAAGTCTGCCCTCCCCAAACACCCATTTTGAAAACTGGGGCAAAGTGTCAGTATGCATTAAAAGATGCATGGACGCCATTTCATTCTGGGTTAAGATAAAGACGTCTAGTTTTCAGCATTCATCAACATTTTTTAAGACTTTTAAAATGAGGTGTCACTCGATGGGGCTTCCCCATGAAAATTATGGGGCTACCCACCCCCAATCCCCCATTTTGAAAACTAGGGCAAAGTGTCAGTAAGTATTAAAATGTACTTTTGGTTCCTCTAATAAAATAAGAGTTATTTGCGCTGGAAAATTAAAAGTTATAAAGGGGTTTTCACACTTTCGCATAATACAAATCTCTGTAACTTAAAATGGACGCCATTTTATTTTGTGTTATGGGTTAAGATAGAGACGTCTAGTTTTCAGCACTCATCAACAATTTCTAAGACCTTTAAAATAAGGTGTCACTCGATGGGGCTTCCCTATGAAAATTATGAGGTTACCCCTTAATACCCCATTTTGAAAACATGGGCAAAGTGTCAGTAAAATTAAAAGGTACTTTTATTTCCTCTAGCAAAATGTACCTATTTCGGTTGCACTGAACAGACTGGTTACAAAGTTACAAAGGCGTTTCCACACTTTTGCCTGACCCTGTATAACTAGAATAAGGTAATGTGACAGAGGCCAAAGCTACACCCCAAGCAGAATGCAACGACATTAAAAGAATATACTCGTATTTATCACGCGCCGAAACCTCGTAACATTTAGTGATACCTGGGCTAAAAATATTATTTAAGATGTTTTCCATCCTTAGTGAACAAGAAGAACATGGCCTCGAGTTCTTGTGTTCACGACTATTTTGTTCAATCACGATAAAAAATTTGCGAAATAATATATCAAACTCATAAATCCTACTATCGTAGGTATCACACACCAAACAAAGAGGGATTTGACTTAGCAAAGGGTGTAAAAGGTTTAAAACAAAAGTATATAAACAAAGCACCCTTTATCAAAATAAATTTTCTTAAAAGTTTTCGTAAGGTAATCTTGACTTAAGAGCGGACCCGTAGCGGGTTGGAATCGTGCGCGATTCCAGAGCTCATCACTCCGCTAGCGCGGGTTCGATCCCCACAGTCACCACTTACATTTATAATGTGACTATACGGTAACGCTAGGTAAAGGTCGAGGTTGAGTGGTAGAGAGGACTTTGTAGTCCTAACCTTTCCCCGTTAAACAAGTCAAACTTTACCTTTACATTTTTTAAGAGTCGAAACATGTAACGAGTGTTTTGTTTATATACTTATCATTTTCAAAAAAGAATTCAGTGACAAAACCCATCTACGAGTTTCTCAACTATAATCTTCATTTTGTTGACACACAAGAAATTTTGAGTGACGCGCACAGATACTTCCGCTAATCGGCACCGTGCGCCTGGTCACAGTAACCCCAGTACGAGTAAATGCAAGAAGAGGCGCGAGGAGAAGAAGTGTGTATCAGTGTATGATAGCCGTGAATGCACACAGCACACGCATATACTGTAACCCGATGGAAAATAAACAACGACACGCTGGTTTACACGACACTGTAGTCTCTGCTGCGTATACGGTATAGTGTAATGTCTCTGTTCTCTACATTGAACACATATTTCACACTACCTTGCACTACACCCTACCTACCCCAGTACCCCTCCACCCTGAGCTCTCCGCTCATATATATGCTTCTGCCCATATCGCCTGCCAGTTCCCACCAGTACGTATATTATTGACAGTATTTTATTATTTATAATTCCTTTGTTTGGAGTTTGTTGTTGTCGATGGTACAGTTTCTGAGGTTGAAATGTTATTACGGACGTATTTGAGTTATACAAGCACATAACAGCTGATCAGTGGCCCACCACCTGATCGTTAGTCATTTGGTGAGGGTGACTGGCTGCAGTTTATTTTGGCTAGCACGTTTCCTAATGTTTGGTGTTATGTTTTAGGTTACTTTTTACCTGAAGACGGAGTCAGGTTCCGAAACGTCCGTAATAATATTTCAACCTTAGACTACCAATGTACATTAAAAACAGTTTAAAAGAGAACTGGAGGTACAAGCTGTGTTGCCTGAGAAGTAGCCAAAAATGGACGTCTTTTAAAATATTTAAAACTTCTCTGAGGTCAAAATATCATTACGAACGTTTTCCATCGTTTTTAAGTGAACGAAATGTACACGACATTTCGAGATTTGGAATCTGACCACGTCTTCAGGTGAAAAGTAACCTAAAAAATAACACAACACGTTAGAAAATGAGCTATACTGAAAACAATCAGCGTAGCTCTCCAGTCACCCACCAACAAACGTGTTTTTAATTTTTATCCATAAACGCATTACATTTTATAACACTTAGCTTAGAAAACAATACAACATGTATAAACACTTTAACATAAAAAAAAAATAGATAAATCAAGCACATCCACGGCCAGTGACAGTTGCACACTGACAGACTACTTAGCCAGCTGCCAGACAGCCCCATTGGCTGGACCGGAGCAGTGAACGACCAATCACAGCTGTGAATCAGACTGACCAACTGTAACACATTTTGGCTTGGCTGTGCATGAATACGATAGGTATTTTTTGTATTCTCGGTTACAGTTGGTCAATATGATTCACAGCTGTGGTTGGTCTTCTGCTGCTTCGAGCCAGCCAATGCGGCTGTCTGGCGGCTGGTCAGGCAGTAAGTCAGTGTGCAGCTGTCACTGAACGTAGACATGCTTGATTTATCTATTGTCTTTATGTTTTATTTTGTAAGTGTTTGTACGAGGCTAGCTGTTATAGGATTTAATAAGTTTTAGGATAACAATTAAAAATAAAGATTATTTGGTGGTGGGTAACTGAACAGCTTACGCTGATTACTTACAGGTCAGCTCATTTTCTAAAGTTTTGTGTTATGTTTTACGTTATCTTTTACCTGATGTTTACCGATCTTTTCTTAAGCTGGTACAATGATCAATTAATTCAAGTTGGAAAACAAACTGTCCAATAAATGTTTTAAACACCAGTTGGTGTTTTGGTCCGAAGATAGAAACATCGTTTCTGAAAGGCCTCACCCAGCAAATAAAACATTTATTGGATAGTTTGTTTTCCAACTTGAATTAATTGTAAATTCCAATAAGAAGCTGTCTCCTGATGGTACAATGATCACTTAACTTGTTCGTTAACATTCGCTAAAAAGCTAACAAGCCAATGTAAAGGCGTCATCATAAATTTCATTAATCCCGGTCTGCGACGAAGGACAAAAGTCGCAAAATGAAACAATGAAGGCGAATATCTCCCGAGATATCTGGAAAAAGTCTGGAAATTTAATTATTTAAAGAAAATAACTGGAAGTTGAGCGCTTGCCAGCTTCAGCTTGTACGTTTCCTCGCTGCAAATGTATAAGCTCATTACCTAAAGTCACCGGCCGCTCGGCAACTCCACCTAAGACCTATACAGGACTGATTCTTTTAATTAAAACCATTAGTACAGGCCCTAACGCGGGCAGGCCGTAGCGGCTTGGATTCGACAAACATTGCCCTTACGCTGTTTAGAGCGGGCCGAGCCTTATTAATTAAATGAAAAGTCATTTTATCGGGAGCGATCATTACTTAGTAGGGTGCTGGCAAGTTGACAGCAAAATAAAGCAAGAAGGTTTTTTAGTTGTGAATAACCTTAAAGGCCGGACTTAATACTCTGCACTACAAATTAGCATTATCTTCTCTCTCTGTGGAGCTGTTTTCCACATTTCCTACTCTCCATTACACGTATAGTGCGGATCCGTGGTCGGTTGGTATCGCGCGCGACTCCGGAGCTTATCATTCCGGTGGCGCGAGTTCAATCCTCGCAGTCACCACTTACTATTTGTAATGTGCCCATATGGTGACGCTAGGTAAAGCTCGAGGTTGAGTGGTAGAGAGGACTTTGCAGTCCTAACTTTACCTCGTTAAACAGTTTGTCTTTACCTGTTTATAGTGCAATTTCATAACTTGGGCTTAAAGGGAAATTTTCGGTACGAGCTCAAGTTTATTGAGCTAGGGTCAAAGAAACACTTTTCAAACTACACATTTGAACCCTATAGTCTCAGTTGTTCCCAGCTCATCCTGCCCAGTTATCAGTTAATGCTAGATTTCGATTTAAAAACAAAATCGATTCTTTCTCGGATAGTTACCTAAACACCATTAAAGTCGGGACTGCTACAGAGATATCTTCAAAGAACTTAACATATTACCTCTACTGCCAGAATATTTAATCAACAACAGCAATATGAATAATCACAACACCATGCAGATATGCTAGAGATCTTCATGTACAACAAGTTAGAACAACATTCGTTAAAAGAAGTCCTTATCACATATGTATCAACATTTTCAATAGTTTACCTCAAGATTTGATAAACGAAGACTATTATAATGTACTCAAGAAAAAACTTAAAAACTACCTGGTAAAGAAGAAATTTGTATATGTTAAAGAATTCCTTGAAGATTAATCGCAAGCTATTGAGGACCACGTTGTTTATACGCTTCCAGTGGGATAACTCCAAGTATCAAGTATTAAGTCAGTATCAAGTAAGTATCAAGTTCAAGTAAGAATCAAGTAAGTATCAAGTAAGTATCGAGTAAGTATCAAGTAAGTAAGTATCAAGTAAGAATCAAGTAGGCCTAAGTATCAAGTTAGTGAAAATGGTATTTAAAACGGCCGACTTATATACAATATACCAAACATTCCCATTAAACGAAATTGGAATAGCTGATGTCTTTACCCCATAAAGAAGATAGAAAAATATTTTCAAAACAAATCGATATTTTCACTGGCTACCTTATGTCAATAAAAGCAACTATTTCAAGCAATAAGAGAAAAAGATTTTCCAGCCAATCGACACCGCTTTAACATAATCATACAAAATAGTCAACTATACAAGGTGTCAAAAAAATGTGTAGCATGCTATGCAGAACCGGATTCTACATGCAAAAGTTAGTCGAAAATGTCAAATTTTTTTATTTCGGTTGAGTTCAGCCGTAGTCCACCATTTTGTAAACTTTTGAAAATAATTAATAATCAAAACACCCCTTGAGATATTTTTGTGAAACCTCCTTGATGACGGCCATTTAAAAATTTAAAGTCAAATTCCCATTTGTTTCAATTTGAATTTGAAACTTTTAAATTGCCACCATTTTGAAATTTGATAAGTTTGACAAAATATATTTTTGAATAGTTTTATTAGGAAAACAATTAAGGGTTATACCAAGTTTCACAAAAACATCTCAAAGGGTTTTAAATATTAATTTGTTTAAAAAATAGCGGATTATGGCTAAACTAAGCCGAAATAAAAACAATGTTACTGGACATTTTTGACTTACTTTTGTATGAAGAATACGGTTCTGCATAGCGCGCTTCACATTTTTGTGACACTATCTGGTCTAAAGCAACTCTGTTTTAGAGCAAAATGACAAAAGTACTTTTTCAGCCAATCGACACTACTTTAACATAATTATACAAAATAGTCCGATTATTTCCGTTATTTCCGTTTTCCATCCTTAGTATGGAAGATATCCACGCACAAGAACAGTGCACACCGGTATCCGAGCTGTGATTTGTTACGTTCCGTTTGAATTCCCTAACAACGGATCCGATCCCGTGTTCGGCCGACTGAGCAAACGCGTTATCAAACAGTAGAGATCTCTTGTACAAACACCCAGAGCACTGGAGGCTCAAACATTGGCAAAAATCGTGCCGGGACAATACGCCTACGCCCACGCCCACGCCTTCGTTCAATTATTTGTTGCCGCCAAACCGACTTGAAAGCTAATATTGAATTCTTATTACGGCTTTTATTAGGCTTTCCCAGTAATCTACTGTAAATATTCGTCTTCGGATACGATATTCCAATTCACAAGAACCTTCTTTCCTTGCTGATTGTTCAACAATCGGATGTTACAAGGTTTAGTTCGTTCGGAACCGGATGTAAAGGTTTTCTACTGTGTTAAATTTTGTGTCTAATTCTTATTCTAATTCTCATCTATAAAGCTACATTCTTTCTTTAGGCCATGTTATTTTATAGCCAGCACTGAAGAGAAGAAATGTACTGAAAGAAACCAACAATATCTAGTGAACACTTTGACCTAAGCGGATCCTAAGCAACAACAAACTTTAAACAAAGAATTTTAGTGCATAATGTCCAACAACGCTCCACACGCGAGGCAGAAAACACCTCCTGTCTCCAAATGTATAACATATACCAATGACAAATTATTTTGAAACGTTAAAAACGGGTCGCCGTAAACCAATGTATTGAAGCGTCGCTGCATAGCTGAAGCGGCCACTTAAATTGTAGATCCGTGGCGGATTGGTATCGTGCGCGACTCCGGAGCTCATCACTCCGGTAGCGCGGGTTCGATCCCCGCAGTCACCACTTACAATTTTTAATGTGACTACTATGGTGGAACTAGGTAAAAGTCGAGGTTGAGTAGTAGAAAGGACTTGTAGTCCATTCATATTAAAATTACTTTAGAATAATTGCTAGTTATTAGTTAGTGTTTATCATACAGCATGTTCCAAATGACGAGTGGCATAAGTATGAATTTTGAAACTGTTTAACTTAATGTTCCATTGTGCTCGGTTATATTTTCATAGTGTTTCTGAAGGTAAAATATTACTAAATCTTCAATACATATTCAAATATCGGATATCAAAGATTTCAAGTAAAACCATATTTTTTAGCGCCAATTTGCAGACCTTGACAAAATTGTTTTTACTATTAAACTATCGTTCTAAATGGCCGGCAAAATTGTGTAAAGAATGGAAGGCGTGTCCGGCAAACGAGCTACGTCCGTGTGCTGCGGTACTAGCAGCTATAGAACTGAAGGCACCTCAGCTGGGTGCCATACTCTACTATCGGATTCAAAAAGCAAAATACTCGAATTTGACCGAGTGCTGGTCGCAGCTCAGTGAACGTAAAATTATAGCAATACTATCAAAATTTTCTCCGTTTAGTTCTCCGTACGGACATATAAGTCAATTATTAAAAAATAAATTTTTTCAGGTATGAAGAGTCTGAAAAAACACAACTTTTCACCGTACTCGGACCTAGACTCAACTTTAAAAATTTTACAGCCTTAAATATTTGTTATACAACGTAGGTTATATACAGTTATCTAACCAATTACCAAGTTTTATAGTGTTATCAATTTTAAAAATGCACATTTTATGAGCCTGTGCAAACTTGATAACGGGTGGTCGTTGAATCCCGTACTGCAACTGAAACGAACCACAACCAAAAGTTAAGTTTGAAAAGATAACGTGAATTAAAGTATTATTGGTATGTGATTTTATAATGTAAAATAAATGGGCATCCAAACGCAGTGGAGCGTAAGTTATGCGGTAGTACAGTTTGTCAGGTTTAGCATGGCCGGTGAGATAGGCTGTAGGGCCATAAGCGGCCAGCAGGAATCTCAAGGCCACCGGCCATGCTATACCTAACGAACTGTAGTAGTACATCTGTGAACAGCAAGCCTTGCAGCCGATTCTTAAACAATATCCAAACATACCTTTTTCTTCTCATTTTGAGCGTACCTTTTTTATTTAGTTTTAATAAATATTTTATCTTTATTGAAACAAAACAAAATTTAAGAAATAATGGTTTAATTTATAGTTGTTAGTATTTTATATCCATTTAAACCAAACAAAATTCGAGAGATTATGGTTTGTAAACAATTGATCTAGAAAAAAGGCAAGACAAACGTTCATAATTATTATTTTATTAACCACATATCAGAAAATATTGGTTGCTTTACATAACCTACAATCAGTCATATAGTTTGATAATAACTAATAGCAAGCTGTAAACCGTATAACTATAAACCCCATCATATTTACCAATTAGCAGCCGTTGAGTGAAAATAAAATGTTGGTTTATTTTCAATTGATTGCAATTCGTTTTCAATTTGAGTCGTATGCACAACTTTTCCGTGGAGACCACATGCAAAAGACACAAAAAACTTACAATATAAAAACGATCGGACTGGAAGCACTTTTTATGACAGGCTGGTGATCCGACATCGATTTCAACACGCTACAGGGCTGTCTCGGGCAATTTTCTCCGAGAAACAAAACCGAAGAAAACGAAAGGAAACGAAACGAAATGATAAAATTGGGAACGGTGATTGATCTGTAGTAAATGATATGTGGTCACGCAGATCAGGATTTCGCGTGTCTCGATACACTTAGTGATAGAAAAATATGACACATAATGTGAGGGGTCGAGTGGGCTGGGGGTGCGCGTAGGCCTGCACTGCCCTCGCACTTAGGCCTACACTCACACACACGCTCGTGAGTGCAAGGGCAAAACAAGACACGGACACGGACACACCTTGCAGCTTGCAGCTAACAGTAATCAATATCAACAAATATAACTAGGCTGACTCTAGCATGAGTGAAAGGAATTAACTTTGCAATTTGGTACTAACTATAACTCTAGTTCACTACTCTCACGACCTCGCTTCAGACTTACTTGGTCTTTGACTGAAAATTGTCCTGCCATGAGAAGAAACTTCATGTCAAATTTCATTTAAATCTAACTACTAATTCCGTGGTTGTAGCTTAATATCACATTTTACTGCAATTTCGAAACAACGGAATGAATTTTACTAAACTTAAGTTTATTGATGGGTAACATCAAAGCACAGATGTATTTCAAATGTCATCTAAATATAATGAAATTTACTGTTTTTGGGTATTTTTTGTGAAGCTCCTCCCCGTTCAAAGGGTACTGGGAGTCCGATTTTGTTGGTTACGAACTTGACCAAGATATTTACTACACGAACATTAATTTTGTACAAAACTTTATGAGTTCAGACAAAAAAACAATCTGTACAGAATACTATATACACATTAAGTGTCGAAACACTTCTCAAAACGTGTTCTGGGGGTCAGGATGGGTGCTCAATTCATGGTTCAGAGTGTAGGTATACTCTCCATGTTGACGGCATGAATATCCAAAGGAAATCCGCTAATCACTGTAATTCACTGTAAACTGGTCTTTTAAAACAACCCCCTAATTTCGTTAAATGATTTATTTCACTTTCAAATTTACTGCCAATGTCCTACAACTAATTCTGTTCCGAGTCATTTGCAACATGTTCTGCCGGTATGTCGATATTTTCAATGCCCCTCAAAATATTTAAACGTGTTGCTAGTGATTTATGTAGCGGTGATTTTTGCAACTAATGATGCCTTAAATGATATTTTTAACATATACATACACTAACGATATAAACATGTATCAATTAACAGTGTCTAGAGGTTCATATTAAACGGACACTATTTAACTGTTGTTACTTTGTTTACTATGTATATAGCTACAGGTCGAGTTGTATAGCCTCGCCCTTTTAGAAGTCATTGAAAATCAATTGTACACCAAACAAAACTATGACAAATGTGTAAATAATCTCTACAATTATGTAAACATATTGAAGTTATTTCAACATTGGCGAAATAACTGTTATTTCGCGTAAGTAAAACTGGCGGCGGATGTTTCACCCTCGTAGGTTTGCTTATCACGATTTAATCCAAGAGCCTATTGCCTACAAAGTTAGTTAGGATCTTTCAAAATCTATCGTTCCACCTATACAAGATGGCAACTAAGTCTGGAGACGCCCTATAATAACTTTTGAATGGCGCAAAATACTCTCACCAACCTTTACTTTTCAAATCTCTATAAACTACCTTTCTACGTAGTTGTTGGCCCAATGGCGCTAGGGAGTGCGCCCCACTAGGGGTTAGTAGAACGGATATCGCCGGTAGCTACAGGACATTGCATTTCGTTGAAAATTTATTTTTCAACACAAACAATGTCGCAAACAACACTTTGAAAAAGTGTTTTTCAAAAGAGTTTACGGTTTTGAAACTTTAAATGGCAATAACTTCTGATTGTATTATTTCGCAGAAGTGCGTTTTGTAGCATTGTTTCTGTTAAAAAGGTACCTTTTCAACAATATGTTCTAGAGTCATCTGCAAAGTCCGTTCTTCTTCCGTTTATCTTGTGCCGTTCAAACGTCATTAAACCGTCTCCAGACTTAATTGACACCCTGTATACCTCATCTTGATTTACATCAGACCAGTCTATCACAGACGCATGCAAGAGGGGTTCTATAGGAAGCGAGTTTTGATCGACGGGCGACGGGAGACGGGTCTGCAAAGTGATGAAAAGTCCCGCATTGTTGCTACTTCCGGGTGTCCAGTCCGCAACATGACGCCATCTTTAGTCACTTCCGGTCTCATGCTCTGCATAAACATCCCTCATGTTTCACTCATAACCGTTCATTCAGTACATTTGCGTGTCTGACGCATTTTCGATGCGTAGGTTTGAACGTTACGCGTTCTAGTATTCACTGAGTTGTATTATACGCAACCTGCAGAAAGTTTATAAGTTGTTTGAAAATGATTAAATTACGGAGAGCAATTTGTTAGGGTGAATGGATGTGTAAGCATATTTAGCCAGATAGAATATGGTGTACCTCAGGGCTCATCTTTGGAGTCTACATGTTTTTTTATGTATATAAATTATCTGATAGGTCATGTAGGAACTAAATGAACAACAGATGATCGAAATCTGGTTATTCCAGTTCATACTGCGTCAAAATTTCATAGTAAAAATCTTGAGATATTTTTATTTTGAGCATTAAACTTTCCATAAGCTGACAATCAGTCCTGAAGAAGTCTTTTTGATAGCGTCACAGCCATGAGAACATCGACCGTTGGCATCCCTGCTCCAATGGACGGTTGGTAGCTCTATCACCAATAGGATAGCAAGTAGCTCAGTACAGTCAATCAGTCAGAGGATGAAAATGGTACTCCACAACGAAACAGAAATATCTCAAGCTAATTGTGATGGTTTTTGACGCGGTGTGAACAAGAAGAACTAGATTAACGTCTAAGAGATAAAACAAAACAAAATGAGTTAAATGATGATCTCTGCAGTATGCAATGGCGGTTCGCTGAAAATAGTATGGTATTGAGTGCAGATAAGACGAACTATTTAAGTTGTACTCTAAGTGGTTCCACTTTGTTCAAACAAAAGACGTGTCCAGGAGAGTGAGTTGTTTGTGTACAGGTGGTAAATTTAATTTTAGCTGTAAGGAAGTTACGAAGGAAGAATCAATAGAATGTGTAGAGGTTTTTAAGACACATGACTTATTAGGAAGGTTTATATAAGCACACACAAATGACAAATCAATAGTATTTTTAGAAATATGTGTAACGGCACTATATTAGGATTATTTAACAATAACTATTTGTTACTCAGTAGACTGAAATATGGCATAACAACTTAGGGTGTAACATATGTTACCCACTTGAAACCTACAATAGTAGTGAGGAAAAAGTTTGTTAGAAATATTTCAAAGCCTAGATATGATCAGCCTTATTTCCTTTTATATCAAAAATAAAGAAATAAATAGTTTTTTGCGGAAACATATACATGCTGTGTAATCGTCATATTTATAGGTTGGACTAAAATTTTCCATGCATTCTGACATCGAGGTCCCATTCAAACATACATTTTGTTCATTCACTCTCTTTAATTCATTCGAATTGTTCCACTCTAGCTCACCTATTGTACGTCGTCAGGTTCTGCAGTCTCCCAGTTATGTGCCATAAACTCGTCTGTACTGTAAAATGCCTTTGTGACCAAGATTTGTTTTAGACGAGCTTTGAACGCATTCGGCATTTGCGCACTTTTAATCGAATTTGGCAACCGGTTGACTAGTTAAACTCCTACCTTAAAAGGCAAACGTTCATGAACTATCGTTCTGTGTCTCCCAATTCGTTAGTTCTCCCTGCCTCTTGTTTCATAAGAGTGAATGTGTACAGACAAACGACAATGTGACTTCCTCTTATGGGGCCACATTTTGATTTGAAAAGAAAAGAAATATTACATTCTTCAACGAAAGTGTGTATGTAAAGTTTCAAAACTATTTATTTTAATAATAGAAACTTTAGACAGTAATAGAACTAACTAACCTAACTAACTGTAAGACCGACTCTTCCCTAGAATGGGTCATTAATTAATAATCCAATGACTAATGGAAATACAAGGACCAACGGCTTAACGTAACTTCCGAACCATGCAGGTGGTGGTCTGATATGTCTAACGATGGTGGGAGTTGATGCGGGTATCATCAGATGATCACTGAGGCTATCAGAGCCGCTTTATACATATATCACCCTCAAAACCTGACCTCCATGAAGCTGGATTACAGGACCACGCCACGAGTCCCAGTTACACTTTGCAATCAACGCGGTAAAATTTTACCTAGCGAAAGTAATTGATTTTTTCATATTACTTCTTGTACGAAAGGAAAGGCTTGAAACAGCAGGATAAAATAGCTTAACACACATTTCGGCCAAAGATACAATATCCACTATCTATAAAATGAAAATGAATGAACATAGGCGACGCGTGAACAAGCGCTACCGCGAATCAGCGAATCTTTAATAGCGGGGTAAGAATAAAAACAGTATTTATGAACCGATTTCATTCAAGTTTTTATGATACTTCACCTAACTTGTGTAATATAAATAAACCAAATCAGTTAAAATAACAGTCTGCTTAAAATAATGTTATGAACTTTTAGTATACACGTCACGTATAATGCTATAAGTGTTATTAAGTCTTATCAACATCGGATAAAAAATACAGTTTTTATGGGTAAACCCCTTTTTGGGGAAGGAAACGCCCCCAATAACCACTTTTGGAGGGCCGAATTGGTTAACGAACATAACCTAGATATTTTCAAAGGGAAAATGTGTACCAAATGTCGTGCAAATAGGTTAAAATGCGACTTTGTAGAGTGGTCAAACATATAATTATACTCATATGAAGTTTTGCCACCTGACTAAGAGGGTGTTAAGAAGCTCAAAACTGCAAACAGTTTTGTTCTACGACGTTTCTGTCAATTCAGTGCTAGAGATTAATTGCTCTATTTTCAAAGAAATTCACTAGAAATTCGCTACTAGCACACCCGTAACGTTAGCGGTTGATTGTTATCACGCGCGACTCCAGAGTTCATCACTCCGGTGGCGCGGGTTCGATCCCCGCGGTCACCACTTATAACTTTTTAATGCGACTATACGGTGACGCTAGGTTAAGGTCGAGGTTCAGTGGTAGAGAGGACCTTGTAGTCCTAACTTCGCCTCGTTAAAGAAGACAAACTTTACCTTTACCTTCAACTTTATAAAATAACGTGTACAACGCGTACTCAGACAGGTGGATAGAAGGGGGCAAAGGGGGATGTCCGGTCAGAGTATCAGACGGAACACGATGGGCAGAGGCAGAGCCGAGGATCAGGTGATGTAAAGACGTGATGTCGCCCCGTCAGTGTGAGTGTGAGGCGAGGGCTATGAGTAGCGTCCCCTTATTGGTTTATACGAGGGCTGACAGGATATTAACAAAGACAGGGATAGATTTGGCCACATTGTCTTCCCAGGAGGCGATCCCTGGAGAGCTGGAGAAAAACAACGTCTACCAAAGGTCGGCTTTCTCGTGTAAAGGACGGATTAAAGACGCAGGGACCGATATGAGATCACAGTGTACACCAACACGTAGTCTTATACACACTGAGGCACATTTGCTTCCTATGTGTTCTCTCTTGACGGCAGGAATTCCTTAATATGATTTTACTTCAAAGGCGTTTGATAAGGAATCTTCATGACAGCATGCAATATTTCCTAATGGAACATCTTTAACCCAATAAAGCCGTGATTCGATAATACGCAAAGGCTGTCGCGTGTGTTTGTGATTTCTGTTGTAAAAAAAATCAAACGGATGAAACCAAACCAACCTTTTAGAACGATTAATTAGAAATTGAAAGGAATAATTATGTACAATTCGGGATGGATAACTCCTCCGCAGTTAGAAAAAAATGAACATTTTGTCACTCGAAATTAAACAAAGTAGAGGCTGAATAGGACGGTATATTCCGGATTTTAATACAGGTCTATAATCGAGGAAACTTTAATTTAGATTAGAATCCTAACTAATATATAAAAATGAGATATATTGAGGGTCGGAGTATTCTACCCACACCTTTCCTACGGATTGGCTTTGTGGGGTGGATGCTCAAAATCAATTTTTGACAGAGTTTTCATTCTGCAAAAAAGCAGTCCGAACCATTGCAAAGTTACAATGGAGAGAGTCGTGTAGGCCAGCATTCAAAAATTTGAAAATTGTTGACACTACTTTGCCTCTATTTTTTGGAAACTAACTTGTCTTTTTTTCAAATCTAAGTGCGGTCTCGTAAGAGGATTTGACATTCACTCTTATGAAACTAGAGGCAGGGAGAACTTCCGAACTGGGAGACACAGAACGGCAGTTCATGAACGTTTACCTTCTCAGGTAGGAGTTCAATAAGTCAACAGGTTGCCAAATTCTATTAAAAGTGCCCCAGAGCTTAAGACTTTTAAAACTCGTTTGAAAAAGGTTTTGACCGCCGAAGAATTTTACAACACAGACGAGTTTATGTCACATGACTGGGAAAACACTAACTGACTACTGGATTGAAGTGGTACAATTCGAATGAATGAGAGAGAGTGAATGTCAAAAATGTATGTCTGATTGGGATTTCGATGTTAGAATGTGTGGAAAATTTTAGCTTTTAAAATATAATTGACGTTTGTATAACATGTAAATTGTTAAACTATTTATTATTTATTATTTATTTATTTAGATGGTGTATGTGTGAGTGTTTGTCTGTTCCTCAACCACTCAAATACCACTGGAACAATTTTAATGAAATTTTACAGGAATGTGGCTTACCTGACCAACACATAAGCTATTAACGTGTTTGATAATTTAATATTTTCAAAATGGTGGTTATTGGCGGGAGCAACTATGACTCTTACAACGTATCCAACACTTATCCCTACTAATATATAAAAGTGAGATGGTGAAAGTGAGATGGACACACTGTCTGTTCCTCAATCACGCAAATACCACACTGGAACAATTTTAATGACTATTTGCAGGAATGTGGCTTATATACTTGGCCAACACATAGGCTATTAACATGTTTGATAATTTAATATTTTCAAAATGGTGGTTATTGGCGGGATCAACTATGACTTTCACAAAGTATCCAAAACGTATGGTATCCAACACTTATCCTTACTAATATATAAAAATGAGATGGTGTGTGTCTGTCTGTCCTCAATCATGCAAATACCACTGGACCAATTTTATGCAATTTTACAGGAATGTGGCTTATACACCTGGCCAACACATAAGATAATAACGTGTTTGATAATTTAACATTTTCAAGATGGCGGTTATCGATAAGACCTCATTACATATGAAAGTTCATAAGCCCAATACTGTTACGTGAAATTTTAGAAACCCATAAAAGATAATATTTAAGTTTTGACAGCCCATACGAGCTTTAAATTTTAATCCTCTGCGAAAATTGTTCTGAGCATTTTGTTCTATCTTCAACCGTTTGCTCGGAAAGCTTGCTTCGGTGTGGAGAAACAGGCTCATGATGCGCTAGGTATATTAAATCTGAGGTTGGGCAGCCCTGACTCACCTCCCGTCTTCTTAGGAAGGAGAAAATGGTTAACTTAAAGGAAAACTTAATTGTTATTCTAAGGATGTATAGAAAACTGTTTTTATTTACTTGAAATTGGCAATTTTCTTAAAATATACACACAGCTATGATAACAAAGCCCCGAGGTGAAGCGCGGGTACTCAAAGCTAGAAAAACAACAAATTTAAAGAACTTTCTGGAATAACCAGAGAAATAAATCAGAGACACCAATTTTTTAATCCTTAAGATCTTTGACTTTTTTAGATTCTCTGCCTGAACTCTCACATTTTTTAAGATTCATGATTCGGAGTCTAAACGAAAACTACCCGCAAGTACTACCCCCCCCCCTAATCCCCATTTTGAAAACTGGGGCAATGTGTCAGTAAGCATTAAAAGGTACTTTTGTTCCTCTAATAAAATGTGCCGAGTTCGGTTGCGCTGGAAAAACTGGTTAAAAAGTTATAAAGGTGTTTTCACACTTTCGCATAATACAAATCTGTGTAACTTAAAATGGACGCCATTTCTCTTTGGGTAAAATAGAAACGTTTAGTTTTCAGCACTCATCAACATTGTCTAAGATCTTCAAAATGAGGTGTCACTCGATGGGGCCCTATAAAGTTATGGGGCTACCCCCATAATTTTCAGTATGCATTAAAAATACTTTCGTTTCCTCTAATAAGATGTACCGATTTTGGTTGCGCTGAAAAAACTGGTTAAAAAGTTATAAAGGCGTTTCCACACTTTTGCCTGGCCCTGTATAGTTGTGTGACCACTCTACAGGTCGCATTTTCGCCCGACTGTCACGAAATTTGGTACAAACATTTCTTCCGTAAATCTAGTTTAAGTTCGTTAATGTTGTAGGGTTAAACGTTTCAACTCCTTTGTTAGTAAACCTTCTAACAAGAATTGCCCTTTCATTGGCAGTACATAAATAGGTAGGGCTGTGATTGGTTGACCACTGCTCCGAGCCAGGCAATGGGGCTGTCTGATGACTAGCCAGGCAATCAGTCAGTGTGTAGTTGAAACTGGCCGTGGGCGAAGTTGATTATTATACTTGTTTTTAAATGCGTAACATTTTTGTACAAGTTGTACTGTTTTCTATACTTGCTGTTATAAAAATAACAATTTTAAGGAAAACAAATCAGGTTATTTGGTAGTGGGTGACTGGTAAGCTATCGCTGATTACTTTTAGGCTAGCTCTTTTTTAATCTTTTGTGTTATGTTTTAGGTCACTTTAGATTCCATATCCTGGTATTTTTCTTCACTCGAAGCTATGTTTTGCTTGGAAAGTAGCCGTAGGAAAGGTATACTACTTACAATGCAGCGCGAGTAGTAGCCTGGGAATTGCAGAAGCCTGTGACATGCCTCACTGATCATTTTGAGACCTGGGCTTTGGGCCCATGGTACGCTTTGCCGTTGGGCATTCAATTTTAAGCCTTTAAGTGTAAAAGTACTTATTTTAGTCGAGGCGTCAGGAATTATAAACCTATACGAGTCTTCCTGTTGTAATAAATTAAAAATGTGCTTGAGGTTTGAAAGGTATGTATACACTTTTCTGGTGGTGTTCATGAAGGGGTTTTTGCCGAATACCTACTATTATTTGTTAATTGGAAAACATCACATTACCAAGCCATTTCAAGGGCTACCTTCCTCACGAAGGGTAGCACTACAGGAGAAAAGTGATACATTTCCTGGAAATTAACAACAGCCTATTTATAATAAATCTGGACTTGTTATATAACTATAACAAAACCCTCTGAAAGCCTCCAACTAAATAAATAAATAAATATTTTATTTCGTTAACAAAATACAAAGAACTTTTTCCAAGAAACAGTCCTTCATCTATGTACCGCAACCTGAATTCCTGGAAATGAGCTGATCGGTTAATGTTGTCCGATAGCAAAAGAAAGTATATGCGTGATTTATCAATCCGAATCCCCCAGCTGAAATAAGACTCACACCACGAATTCCGCAAATTACGCGTGAAAACAAAAACGTAAATCAACGGGCCAGATAATGAAGAAAGCGTAATACCGTCCAGCGAGGAAATGACGGAAGGGGGAGCGGTTTGTTTTGGGTCGCAGGTAAAAAAGGATCATCGGAGGGAGGTTAGTTCATTAATATCGGTTTGAGCGGCCGCAGAGGTGACGTAATTGTTTGACCAGGACCAGGACGTAGAGCGTACAGGGCGCGGGATTCCCCCGGCACGGATTTATCGCTAACGCTGACGCCGAGTAACCTAATGTAATGAGTGGGGAAACCACATATATGTTGCCGCCCGACGCCCGACGCCCGACGCCCTTGTATGACGTGCCCACAGTCTCTAGGCCGCACACCTCACACCTCACTTTCTCGCTAAACGTTTTTTACGTAGGGGTTGAAAATTGCCGTGTTGCCACTTTTTAATTACTAAGAAAAAGGTTTTAATTTCCTTTCAAATCAATATTTTTTCTAATATGTTTCTTTTTTAGGTGAGCTTTAATTTGTAAAATATACATACTTCACCAGTATTATACTATCAGAAGAAACTAAGCCTCAAGCCTAAGGTAACGCGTACCCAGTAGCTAATTGACCGACTGACAGGAATACAGTGAAACTCTCGTTTACATTTGTAAGCAGATTGCGTCATAGCCCAGTAGGAGAGTTGTGGTCTACGGTACGGAGGGTAACGGGTTCGATTCCCAGTGGAGGTACATGGGTTGCCGATGATAAAAAAACACATGCGTCCGGCTACGTATCTAATTTCCATTGCGAGTCTCTAGCAAAAAGATCATCAGTAAATGTGGTATATTCACTATTCAGATCGAGATCTTTCATTCACCGATGTACAGGCACGCTAGAGTAGAAGTGAGGGTGCAGCATCTCGACCTCGAGTATCGGCCGCAATTAGCAAGTCAATTATAAAGATGGTAATTATGTCGAAAAGCACAACAGAGATAGGCCAGCCGATGCGGAGCGATCCCCGCTCCATTCTTAGCCGCCAGAAAGAATAGGGGGATACAATACTCTGTTATATTCCCTATCTATTTTGCATATCAATAAAAATAACCCTGGTTCCACACAATGGGGATATTGTCCATTCTTCTTATGGGCGGCTGGCCTTATTGTTTTTGAAATATAACGGCACTCGAAATGCCACCCTCGCACAGTCGCAAACAAACTTCCCCTGCTCCGTTATGCACGACGACGCTAATTCTCCTATATAAGTCAGACGGTAGTTACGGGAAGAGATGGGTCCGTGGCCGTGGACATGAGATTTTCCGATTTGCCACTAGATTAACCCGAACCTAACATTTGGTCCGATATGTTTGTCATCCGACGTTTTCCCCTAACTGCTATCTTTTATAGGCCGTGGTTCTGCTTTGCTTAAATCATTTCTGTTTGTACGTATCAATTGTTAAATAGGTATACAAGGTAAGTTTCTACGGAGAGCATTTATTTTAACAGTTGATTCTATTCACCTAAATGAATAAACAAACCTTTATCTAATTGTAACCAAGAGGGACATAAACTCCCATTTACCCAAATTAAACATGTACGATTTTAACTGATTAAATGTATCATCAGCTAAGTTTAAAGTATAAAATAAATATTACTTTAAATCACATCTCTGGAATGCGTCAAAGGGGAAACATGAAAACCTTATAAATGACCTTAATATAGGTTTCATAACTGAATGGTTAGCGAATAAAAAACCTCCCTTAAATGGATAATAATGCAATTAAAACTGTAAAAGCATTTGCTAAGCTGCGAGAGCTACTTTTAAGAAAAACCAGAAGGACTATTGGAGTTCCTGATTGAGAGGTAACGCCGTGGCAACAAAGTATTTAGGTTAAGTACCTAAACTATACTAGCATTAAAACGTCGCCGAGTTTGCTGACATTATTTGGTATCTTTTAAATATAATACTGGAGTTATTTTTCCATTGCACAGAATATTTTAATACCAGACATATTGTGCCTACATTAAGGTTCCGATTCAGCGGTCACCTCAGTGAAAGGCTGAATCTATCCGCCCAAGGAACACACGACACCGCGCACGTGTAACAACTGACTAACGGGCCTTCTCTCAACTGATGCGGCCTGTCAACCCCAGCGCCTGGAAGGGGTTTACGGCGTCCTGTTTTTCACCTTTCAAAATAATTTATACATTAATAAACCAGCTATATTTTGAGACTAAAGGGTTCTCCAACACTTGTAGGGAGACAATATTTAATAAAGTGTTTTATAGTTTCACAAAAAAGCCTTGAAATTGGCCAAGTTTAAGTGCATTTCAAAGATTAAACTCTGAAATTCTCCCATCGTCAACAACAAACTTTAAACAAAG
The DNA here is from genome assembly GCA_018831715.1 of Matsumurasca onukii. Classification (NCBI taxonomy): domain Eukaryota; kingdom Metazoa; phylum Arthropoda; class Insecta; order Hemiptera; family Cicadellidae; genus Matsumurasca; species Matsumurasca onukii. The sequence continues at coordinate 37,549,168 of CM032064.1, forward strand.
AATTTTAGTGCATAATGTCCAACAACGCTCCACACGCGAGTCAGAAAACACCTCCTGTCTCCAAATGTATAACATATACCAATGACAAATTATTTTGAAACGTTAAAAACGGGTCGCCGTAAACCAATGTATTGAAGCGTCGCTGCATAGCTGAAGCGGCCACTTAAATTGTAGATCCGTGGCGGATTGGTATCGTGCGCGACTCCGGAGCTCATCACTCCGGTAGCGCGGGTTCAATCTCCGCAATCACCACTTACAATTTGTAATGCGACTATACGGTGACGCTAGGTAAAGGTCGAGGTTGAGTGGTAGAAAGGACTTTGTAGTCCTAACTTCGCCTCGTTAAACAAGACAAACTTTCATTGTTTTTTTTTTTTAATTATAAATTCATCGTCCTAGAAACTCGGTGGACACGATGTCCACTTTAACGTATCTTGCATTCACACCCGTGAGTAGACCAACCCTTGTGTGATACGCTCAGCCGGGAACGAGGCGAGCAAGAGAGTAAGCATGATTAAGCGTAGGTATTATAACCGAGCTATCAAAGCTTAACCATCTTAACGATGCTTTATGGTGGTGCGCATGTATTTGTACACGTATAGATGTGTGCCGCGCCGTATTACATATGTATCCCTAAAAGCCAAACCGAATACAGACGCTGTTTACACGTTCAGTAATTACTTTGCTCGTTTGATACATTGATTGTCACACCTTCTCTCACATATTAGTGCGAGCTTATGTTTCTGCTTTACGCTCCATCTCAGTTGCCTTTCACCACAAAGGCGGCGTTTGGCTTTCCATTTAACCCGTTCATTTGGGTTTGTCGTTAGTTAGTTGTGAACTTGAAAGTCACTTCAAAATACTTTTGGGTAAAAGTAAAAACGTGTGTAAAAATAACTTAGATTGTGATTTGAACAGTACTAAGAGCATGCAAAGCAAAACATACAATTCTTAATTGACATAAATTTGTATCTCTTGCATTACGTGAACACGGTGAAGCTGGGTGGATTTAGAGCTGGATTTTTATCGAACGCTATTTTGACTGTCACCACGAGCTATAACGACTATCTCTTGAAATGTCGTCTTCGTAAATTTGCATTTCAGACAGTTTTTTGTTTTCCAAAAAACGCTAAAATTACTCTGGCCCATTTAAACTCTCACCGATAAAAGCAATACGCCGCGTTTTACCAACAGAGAGCCACATAGATTGAGGTATTAGTTGTGTAAAGTGTAAAGCCAGGAGCCGGGTCCCCTCCACGGTCCACGCAGCGGTCTCGTGTTATGTGTCGTAATGTCTAGTTAGCCTGGTCTCAACTAGTCCCCTGCAAATATTGGACCCCCCTCTCTCCACCGCGTGACCACCTACACTTCACCCTACCAATCAACAGCTTTATCTACTTAGAACGGCAAGATCTGAAATCAACTCTACTCATAACGTCTTAGACCGCCCGTGTTTTTGCAGGGTGGTTTTAAACGCCTCCCCCACATTTACTTATGAAATGTGTTAAAACTCTTTGGGGATGTTTTTATAGGATTCTGAAGTTTGTTTTGCGTACTCTGCGTCACCCAATCCACCCAAAACCCGGGAAGGACCCGCCATTTTTCAAATTTGACCCCTTTGTGGCATCTCAAATGGATTTCAACACAAATTCAATGACGCAAAGAAATATTTTATTTCGAACAGTTTTTGTTATAATAACTTAAGATGATTCAAAAGTTTAAATGCATTTCAAAGATTAAACTCTGAAATTCTCCCATCGTCAACAACAAACTTTAAACAAAGAATTTTAGTGCATAATGTCCAACAACGCTCCACACGCGAGTCAGAAAACACCTCCTGTCTCCAAATGTATAACATATACCAATGACAAATTATTTTGAAACGTTAAAACGGGTCGCCGTAAACCAATGTGAAGCGTCGCTGCATAGCTGAAGCGGCCACTTAAATTGTAGATCCGTGGCGGATTGGTATCGTGCGCGACTCCGGAGCTCATCACTCCGGTAGCGCGGGTTCGATCCCCGCAATCACCCACAATTTGTAATGCGACTATACGGTGACGCTAGGTAAAGGTCGAGGTTGAGTGGTAGAAAGGACTTTGTAGTCCTAACTTCGCCTCGTTAAACAAGACAAACTTTCATTGTTTTACTTTTTTAAATTATAAATTCATCGTCCTAGAAACTCGGTGGACACGATGTCCACTTTAACGTATCTTGCATTCACACCCGTGAGTAGACCAACCCCTTGTGTGATACGCTCAGCCGGGAACGAGGCGAGCAAGAGAGTAAGCATGATTAAGCGTAGGTATTATAACCGAGCTATCAAAGCTTAACCATCTTAACGATGCTTTATGGTGGTGCGCATGTATTTGTACACGTATAGATGTGTGCCGCGCCGTATTACATATGTATCCCTAAAAGCCAAACCGAATACAGACGCTGTTTACACGTTCAGTAATTACTTTGCTCGTTTGATACATTGGATTGTCACACCTTCTCTCACATATTAGTGCGAGCTTATGTTTCTGCTTTACGCTCCATCTCAGTTGCCTTTCACCACAAAGGCGGCGTTTGGCTTTCCATTTAACCCGTTCATTTGGGTTTGTCGTTAGTTAGTTGTGAACTTGAAAGTCACTTCAAAATACTTTTTGGGTAAAAGTAAAAAAACGTGTGTAAAAATAACTTAGATTGTGATTTGAACAGTACTAAGAGCATGCAAAGCAAAACATACAATTCTTAATTGACATAAATTTGTATCTCTTGCATTACGTGAACACGGTGAAGCTGGGCAGATTTAGAGCTGGATTTTTTATCGAACGCTATTTTGACTGTCACCACGAGCTATAACGACTATCTCTTGAAATGTCGTCTTCGTAAATTTGCATTTCAGACAGTTTTTGTTTCCAAAAAACGCTAAAATTACTCTGGCCCATTTAAACTCTCACCGATAAAAGCAATACGCCGCGTTTTACCAACAGAGAGCCACATAGATTGAGGTATTAGTTGTGTACGCGTGTAAAGTGTAAAGCCAGGGGAGCCGGGTCCCACGGTCCACCAGCGGTCTCGTGTTATGTGTCGTAATGTCTAGTTAGCCTGGTCTCAACTAGTCCCCTGCAAATATTGGACCCCCCTCCTTCCACCACGTGACCACCTACACTTCACCCTACCAATCAACAGCTTTATCTACTTAGAACGGCAAGATCTGAAATCAACTCTACTCATAACGTCTTAGACCGCCCGTGTTTTTTGCAGGGTGGGTTTTAAACGCCCACATTTACTTATGAAAAAAATGTGTTAAAACTCTTTGGGGGATGTTTTTATAGGATTCTGAAGTTTGTTTTGGCGTACTCTGCGTCACCCAATCCCACCCAAAACCCGGGAAGGACCGCCATTTTTCTTGACCCCCTCTTTGTGGCATCTCAAATGGAAGGGAATTTCAACACAAATTCAATGACGCAAAGAAATATTTTTATTTCGAACAGTTTTTTTGTTATAATAACTTAAAGATGATTCAAAATCAGGTTTCAAATGCCACATTTCACATACAATTTATTTTGAATCACACAATTTTCTTCAAAATACTCCATGGGATTATGTATGTTGTGATGTATCCCAAATTATTTTGAAGAAACATGTGTATCTCAAAAAAGATTTATGTGAAATATGGCATTTTAAACATGATATAGGTCTAAAGCGGCTCAGATAGTCTCAGTGATCATCGCTGTTGATACCCGCATCAACTCCCACCATCATTTTATATCAGACCATCACCTGCGTGGTTCGAAAGTCACGTTGCTGTTGGTCCTTGTATTTCCATTGGTCACTGGGCTATTAATTAATGACCCATTCTAAGGAAGAGTCGGGCTTAGTTTCTACAAGACTACAACCCTCATAACTCATTACTACCACTTCACACACATCCTTCACCAAATATTTACCTTAAAATATCCTCGAAAGTGGTCGGCATCTCTGGTTTAGTGATTTTAGTGACATTGTTTTGACGACCAACTCTTTAGAAATAATGACCGATATTGTAAAACCAACTAAAACTTTTACGGTAGGCCCTGTATCTTCCATTAAAATCTTGTGAAAGTCAAACGAGCAAATTCACAATTAGGTAAGCTTTCCAACGAAATGTCACAAGGCCATAAATTAAAAATTTTATTTGGCACCAAACACTTTCAAAATATTATTTTGTGTATGCCATGTTAAAATGTTTTTCATCCCACCATGGCTTATACGGGAAATCTTCCACCATGTTAATCCGCAACCCCACAAAATTAAACTTGATATTCAAAACATTTGAAATTTATAACACTCTAATTTTGATTTTCCAACTGCCCTGTTAACTAGAAAAGAGCAAAAAGATACCACTCTTTTTATTTCACTCAAATAGCTGAAATTGTTTGCTAGATAATACCTTTATCCGTATATTATTCAGAACCTTGAGGTAGAAGTTAATATATTCCAGTAACGCCAAACTGATTTGATTGCCTTACAATTCCCCACGTGTAAGAAAGTAATTTCGAGACAGCTTCGGCAGAGGTATTTATGCAGTCGTGAAATGCACAAGGAGCTATAGTTGCATTAAGATTGTCACGTTGGAAACTGGAGACGACGACAATACTGAATTCCTGTCTGCAATCTGGTGCGAAACAAATGACTGGAGATAGTAACGAGATTTCTTACTGGAAATTACCTTACTATCCCAAGGTGGTTTTAGAGTGAGCCTGAGTCATATTTTAAAGAAAGTCGCGTAGGTGAGGTGGCGTAAGAAGAGGTACATTTACTAGTACAAAGTATAGTAGTTGAGGTTTGGAATTTAATCGGATGTTGAACTTGAAACGAAATGGGGCTTCCGTTTTCATATACCGTAGGAACTCAGTTGCAGCAATAGTTAACAGTATTTTTTTTAATTAGGTGTTCCAGCATTCTCTTACAGCAGAGAGGTATTGGTTAGAGGAACAATTACGCAAAATTTCAACGGAGTCGGTCAAATACTTTTTGAGATATTAATTATTTAGTTAATACGCAAATTGGTGGCTAGTGGAGAAATCAACGACTATGTACTCCATGTAAAATTGTAAAATTTGTTTGTCTCAACCTAGGGAATAGTTTTATATGAATTGTTCCTGAGAGTTCCAGGACACCCTGTATAGCTTTCCCTTCCTACCCTACTTCCCTTCCCTCATCTGCTAATACCGATGTTTAACATTTCTATTGCACCTCCATCACACTTGGATTCCAACCATCCAGAAAAGCCACTTTACCTACATTTTGATATAAGTTCGTTACCACTTCTTTTTGTAATAATTATAATCTAGTTGTTTCGGTTCGAATCGCGTCAAAACATCATTATAATTAATTGTTAAATATCATAATGATTAGTTCCAGCAAATCAGTGACTGAAGGTGGTACTAGTTGTAACAATGACCGCGAAAGCCTAGTCAAAGTCAAAGTCAAATCGTTTATTGCCATTAAATACTATGGTACATGGGCACACGTCAAAATGTATACACTATTCAAATAGGTGGTGCTGAGCTTTTCTAGCTTACTCACTCTCTACCATTCATGGTCCAGAAACTCACTGACTTTATAGAAGGCATGGTCTAGCAGAACCTTTTTTACTTGCTTTTTGAATGAGTTGTTAGGTTCTTGTTTAAGAGAGACAGGAAGAGCATTAAAAATTTGCACTCCACACTGCAGAAGATGGAGTTTAGAAAAGGTTGTTCGGTGTCTTGGTATTGGTAGATTGCTTCTGTTACGTAAATTGAGATTGGGATTTACTGAGGGTAACAGGGAAGGGTCTTTTTACGAAAATTAGTGTTTCTAGGATGTAAATTGACGGAAGTGTTAGGATTTTGTGACTTCGGAACAACTCTCTACAATTTTCTCGACTCTTTAAATGGAAAATTGTTCGTATTACTCTTTTTTGAAGGATAAAAAGTTATCTGTCCTGGACGAACTGAAACCCCAAAGAGGAATGTCGTACGACAGATGTGCCTTAGAGTTAAGTTTATTTTTTAGCGAATTTTCATTGGAAACAGCTATTCATTTTTCTCGTCAAACAGAAAGAAAGGTCGTTTAACAAATCAGAAGTTTTAAGCATCCCAACATCTCTTAAGTCAAAGGACAAAACTCGTATGTGTGATTTCTCTACAGGTCACATTTGTGGTCCAATTGTCACGATATATGATACAAATGCTCCTTGCTAAGTTGCTAAGTTTAGTAACTAGCAAAATTGGTTCGCCAGAAGTTACCTTTTGGGGGGAGGAGCGTTCCCCCCAAAAAGGGGGTATAACTTATAAAAACTATATATATGATCCGATTTCATTGGGTATTATACTTGACTTACTTGACTTAATTCCGTTGATTCCTAAGTGGAACATAGGGCCTTGACGAAGTTGCCCCACCCATCTCTGTCTGTCGAAAGCACTTTGGGTATAAACATGTGTGATATTACACCTGACATTATCACCGAAAATAAACTAAATTAAATAGAACAAAATTAAGTATTGACTTTGTCATGGTGATACGTAAATATATATAGTGAATACTCTGCAACTGTGCCCTGCTGTATGTAAGCGAAGACAAAAATTAAGCTCCTGAAACATGATGAATGAATGGAGCATTAACACTAAATGTGCATAACATACAATATTCCGTTGTACGTTACAGTTTCATTTTACTGGCAAATTTTTGAAATAATAAATAATGTTACTACATCAGATATCTTTTAAGTGTTTCTTTTGATTATTTCTGTGAGATGAGAGACGTGGCATGGACATCTACAGAAGATACGTAGCTAAACTGTATACACGGTACATCATAAATGTATACAAACGTAAGTCAAACTGTACTTTCTAGAAAATACACGTTTCTTCTTCTTCTTCCAATGCATGACCGTCACTAACGACCGAATTGGAACTTTCTAATCGACTCAAAATGATTCACCCTTACGACGGTCTTCGTGAATTTTAAAAGTAATTAAAAATCTGCGTTAGGTTCCATTTACTTAACATCAAACGCAATACATCGAACGGAATAAAAGCGCCTATAAAAAGTAAACGTCGAACTTGTTTTGCTCACGTTATAAACTTCACATACTCGGATGAAGCAGAAGTGACATCCCCTTTTCGCAAACATCAAGAAAAAATACATATACATTTGTCACCTTTCATATGCAAAACAGTGGGATGCGCGGGTGCGCGGGTGTGCGGGTGTGAGCGAGCTAATGCAGCCCGCGCGAGTGTGCCGGCTCGGAGCACTGCTCCTTCCTTCATAAGAATGACAAACTGACGTACGTCACCGTAATAGTTCAATACAGCCGTGAGCCGAGCCGAGATACGGGGGCCTACCTACATGCGGTTTATGACAAGCCGGTATTGATGGCTCAATCTCCCGACAACAGTGGCACTATTTCCACTTCGCACTCGCACCTCGCGACTGATTTATTGTCATCTTTCTCTTTTAATATTCAGCCACCGCCGCCGCCTCGCTTTGCAGTTTGCACGTTTCTCGATCTGCGATCTGGTGTCGGCGACTCGTTTTGTTATGTATGTTAGCGTGCGCGCGCGGTGTCGAGGGGATTCCACAATGCACACTTCTCGGATGATACGAGAGTTATAAACGTATCTGTCCGTTCTACCATTAGTAGACCTCAAAGGTAAAATGGTAAAGTTTGTCTCGTTTAACGAAGCAAAGTTACGACTACAAAGTCCTTTCTCACATCAACCTTGACCTTTACCTTGCGTCATCGTATAGTCACATTACAAATTGTTAGGTGGTGACTGCGGCGATCGAGCCCGCGCTACCGGAGTGATGAGCTCCAGAATCGCGCGCGTTACCAATCCGCCACGGATTCGCTAAATGAACGCTAGGTACGATTACATAGAGTGTTATCCACATTAAATGTAAGCTGTATCAGAACGAGAAAATTACAATCCAAAATCAACTGATGAGAAAAGAAAAGATTAAAATTTAACATTTTTTATTGTAGTAGACAATTATACATTGAAATAATTGGTTATTTAGATCTTTATATAAAACTTAAATTACTGGTAAAATAATTAAAGTTGTATAACTATGTACACGTATGAATTTTGGTTTAAAAACTCAGCTACAGTGTAACACACTCGTTCCAGAAGAAATTTGGTTAGCAACTATTTAAATTGTGGCTGCGAGTTTGAATTTAGTATATGAAATTATAATTTATTACATAATTAAGGCTCTATGTTCTGTGGCAATTCAGATGTAAGTTCTAATCTATAGGAGTGTTGTCTGTGACCAAACCAGTGCCAGATTGTATAGTTATGCGTGGCTACACCAGTTATTTTCAGCGTGGCTTATGATTAAAATTTGTGTAAAATCAATATTTCCAAAATGACATAGAGGTCTAATATTACATAAAAATACATAAAATTTGGTAGCGTGAATACTTTTAGTATTTTCAACGAAGCCACAAGCGACTGGAATAATGAAAATAAAACTTTGCAGTAGTAAGACGTTATCTAAAAATATATGAAACATAATGAACAGTAACTACTGTAGATTCAAGTAAGTTATATTTACTCAAATGTATCTGCCTTGTGATACGAAACCTTTGACAATTTAACTTTGAGTTATAAAATACATTAGTGTAATGAACAAACGGAAGAGATTATCATTCGTCTGTATGCCAATTAAACTCTAATAAATGTAATTATATTACATTAAATTGACATAATAACATGCCTTGGCAGATCTCCGTTAGCTCTTCGGCCGCATGTGATTGACTGAGTACTGATCAATGTTTAATATAGTTTTGAAACTTTTATTTTTTTTAATTTTATACATTGTCTATTTTATAAACCTATAATACAATTCTTGCCCATACGAAGTGTTTCTAATTTTAATATTCAGAATGTAGCAGATTGTGTTTAATTTATGTATGCTTTAGTTCCAAAATCCAAGAAGGATTATGACGAGATTGTGAGCTATGAAGTGAAAAATAGTAGACCATGGAGAACCAAATCTTGTGAGAAACAGGAAAATGATAAACAGGATTTTATAGTTTGTGTGATAAACTATAAAATATGACTTCAGGTGGACAACCATTTGTTTGGAGACTTTATCAACAGTAGTTGTAAAGTAGAAACTGTAAAATTGGAAAAAAGTGAGCTCTAATATTGGATCATTATGAAAAAATAAATTGTAAATAAAAACCAATATTTATAATTCTATTATAAGGTGCCTTTCAGTTTTGAGGTTATCTGATGATGGCAGTTTCGCTTTTTAAAGGCACCTCATAATACAATTATAAATATTGGTTTTATTTTAAATTTGTTCTTTTTTTCAGAAACTGTAATGATGAATACGTAAGATAGTATAATCTGATATTCAAATAAACCAAATTACCTACAAAGAAAATAGTATCCTCTAATAACTGATCTTCCAAGTGTAATGAACAAATTAAACAAATTGGAATCTAAACTAAAAAAATGAGCAGTGGAAAATAAATATATTGCGAAGGCAAAATTACTTAAACGATTTAAATGAAAACCCTTTTGTATAAAGGTAAATCACAAAAGTGAAAAGACCCTTTAGAAAGTCCACAGTATTTATAATAATATCCAGCTGTATACGATTCAATCCTATTTTCAACATCAAAAAATGCATAGTTGAGCAAAATTTGTTGTGTGTAAAATTATTCCGACATCATGATCATGTGTACGATGATCCATTCAAACCCATCTGATAACACCCCAAAAACACGGTGTACCACTTCAGTGAAGAAAGAGACATAATGTTGTTAACAAAAAACAAATCTGGTTATGCCCGTATTAATTAATTTGTCGAATACCTCAATAACCCATTGTTTGAAGTTTGTTGTTGACAATGGTACAAGTCTGAGGTTAAAATATTATCACGAACGTTTTTCATCGTGTTTAGATGAACAAAAATATACAACGTTTCGGGATTTGGAATCTGACCCCCGTCTTCAGGTGACAAGTAACATAAAACATAACACAGCAAGTCGGGAAATGAGCTAGTTTAAAAGTACGTAGCGCAAGCTGACCAGTCACCTATCACCACACGAATAACCCTGTTTAAAAAAAGGGAGTTTAAGGAAAGAGAAATAGAGGTTTTTAGTAGTAGTGGGTGACTTGTTAGCTTGCACTAATTGCTTTTAAGTTTGCTCATTTCCAAAATGTTTTGTGTTATGTTTTAGGTTACTTTTCACCTGAAGACGGGGTCAGATTCCAAATGCCGAAACGTCGAGTACTGTTTGTCCACTCAAAAACTATGGTAAACGTTTGTAATAATATTTCATCTTAGGACCTCCTAATTGGTTTGAAAAGTGCACAGGGGAAGAAGGGTACCGGGTCGAGTTTTGATACTGCGGATTCAGTGCAGTGTTCAAATCCGCTATAAACTCGGAAGCGCCGAGAGTTTAGGAAACGCGAGAGCGGAATTAGTCAGAACAACTCCAACAGCACTTAAAGGGATCTCGACAGAAGAAAGAAGCTGCGGTGAATTTGTTCGGGAGGAAAAGGAAGACGAGCGCATTGTTGAAAAATCGATAACCCAGAAGCACAAGAGGCTAAGTTCGCGTTACACTGTAGAGGACACATTAATGAGAAAACAAAGCGCGTTACAGAGGGTTTCTGGATGGAAGAGACCGAGACACCGAGAGACCGGAGCGGAGCTGAGAGAAGGAAGTCGGTAAAAGGATATATGGAGTCGCAATGATAATATAATTTATTGTAGCGGAGTTATCATTGTGTGGCGGGGCTGTAAGGAAACGTCGCTAAGAAGTGCCGCGAACCTACCGGATCTTTAAGACAATAATTAATAATAAGTACGGCTTCCCGTGTAACAATGGAGGGAAGGATTTGTGGTCGCGACACATCACCCAGTCAGTGTCTTCCTTATCTCGTCTGCTCGCTTGTACTCAGTTGCGAGTTGCCACCAGTTCACAGTTCTCTGACAGTAAAGCGAGAATATAACTGTACACAGTTACCGTCATCTTACACACTACACACCGACACATACACTCATACACTCATACACTCTACACTCTACAGTACAGTTGGCTAACTCTCGACAATAGCCTACAATACAACATGTCCTGCCATCCCATCTCGACCTCAAACTTTTCACCGTTTCCTTCTTGTCTTCAGCCTAATCTGTACAGTGTACAGTGAACTCCAAACTCGACAAGTTACTCCGGTCGTTCGTCTTCTCTACGCCTATCGCCACAGCCGGAAAGACCACGCTCAAAGCGGCACTTTATTTGATCGCATCTCGTAATTCGGTTACAGTGTTCAACTTTAAATAATTAGGCCGCTTTCAGACGTACTTCTCGTGAGTTTGATTACAATGGCAGACGGCCGTGTCCGGCGCAGCGCCGTGGCCGGCACGTCTGAACAGCTCCATATGTTGCTATTATAATCAAAATCACTCGTGCCGTGCCGTATGCGGCGCACGGCGAAAAGTCGGAGCGTCTGAAAGCGGCCTTAAGGTGCATTGTCACTGGTGCGGCTGGAACGTCTAACGTTCAACGTCAGTCGTTGGACGTCAGACGTAGAGCGCCTGCTTTGTATTGTTTCTTACTCTCGTAGTACGCGCTGTTAGTGGACTCGTGGCGGGTTGGAATCGTGCGCGACTCCGGAGCTGATCACTCCGCTGGCGTGGGTTCAATCCCTGCATTCACCACTTCCATTTGTAATGTGACTATACGCTAACGCTAGGTAAAGGTTGAGGTTGAGAGGTAGAAAGGACTTTGTAGTCCTAACTTCACCTCGTTAAACAAGACACACTTTGCCTTTTAACGCTAGTTGTAAGTAATTCACTACACTCACAGCCTCGCTTCGGCCTTCACCCTCAGATTTTCGTCATCTATTGCCAAAGGCTTAACGAGGCTGTTTGCTACGTCTACAGCACCACTTTGGCTATCGGCCTCAGCTTTGCCTTTTTGTTCGGTTCGCTAATAGCATCGCTCCGATCTTCAGCATTAAACTTACGTGATCTTTTACTGCACGTTTGAATACGTTTGAATTCAATATTTTTAAAATACAGCAGTTGTTTTGCAAGGTAGTTTTAGTGCATTGTTTAAAATCCGAAATAAAGTTTTAAGAGCCAGGTACCATGAGTACACGAAGTGTCACCATGGGCCTGGCCGCAGTACCGAGAATGCGTACAACATCCGGTCAACGCTCAGCGTACTATTTAGCTCCAATGTTGTAACACAATTTGCCCGTAAACCTAAGACAAATAACAGAATTTTAAGTTGTTTAGTAAATGTCTGCTAAAGTTTTTCATAGTAAATGCAGGATGGGATGTTGTAAGATATTTATTAGTTTAGCGTAACGTATTTTAGTCATACAAGGGTAAGTCCGTTTTACCTGTGCTCGCTTCTCCGGTCCTTGGTTATTCATGTCAAGTACGGGCTGTCGAAAAGCCGGCTGCCTTTTTTGAAACCAGCGACTATGTTGGCGTCCAGCCCTGGAACGCTTGAATGCCTTGGTTCGGAGGGGTGAGCTCAGATAACATACACTCTATTTACGTATAATCTTGGCTAAATCTGTGTGTAAAATTTGGAGTAACTATTACAGTTCTGGTATTTGTTACTAATATATATTTTTAATAACTATAGTATAATTTGTTTCGTTATTTATATTATATTTTGTTATGTACTGGTGCTAGTGCGGTGAAACTATGTTAAATCTGTTGTGCATGGACTCAGAGACGGTGACCCTCCCCAAAGCTCAAGATTATTTTTTTGGGGGAGTAATTCCATGACTTATTGCAATTATTTGTAGCACGAAACAAATCGGAATAAACTATTTTCATTCATTCATTCAATTACGTAATATAATGAAGGGCAAACGTTTTAAATTACATTAAAATCAGACTTCTCATTCCGCTGATACAGCGCCACTAGCATGAGTGAGGCGAGTTTGCTTTACAATTTGATACTCTAAATTACCAATTGCAAATCTAGTGGACTACACTCACAGCCTCGCTTCGGTTTCGGCCTCAGCTTTTGTGCTCTATTACCACAGGCGTTACGAGGCTGTTCGCTCCACAGTAAACCCGTATTTGGCACAGACTAATCCAAATTACATAGTATTTGGATTACAGGACCACGCCGACTGGGACTCGTGGCGTGGTCCTGTAATCTAGCTTCAGGTTTTGGAGGTCAGGTTTTGAGGATGATATAGGTCTAAAGGGGCTCAGATAGTCTCAGTGATCATCTGATAATACCCACATGAACTCCCACCATCGTTTAGACATATCATACCATCACCTTCGTGGTTCGGAAGTCACGTTAAGACGTTGGTCCTTGTATTTCCATTGGCCATTGGGCTATTAATTAATGACCCATTCTAAGGAAGAGGCGGCCTTAGTTTGTAACAAGACTACACCTCATTACTTCCTTTCATCATTCACCACATATTTGTCTTAAAATACCCTCAAGAGAGTGGTCGGCATCTCAAACAGTGATTTAGTGATAGCTAAACGATGTTACTACTAGTGTTGTGGAGTAGAGGGTGCGCTAGTAGCCTACATCTTCGGCTGCTACTCGCAAAGACATAAACCCCAGGCTCCGTCAGGGGGAATTACGGTATTCATAACTCATTCGAAACAAAAAATAAAAAGGAAAACACTTTTATCGGGCGAAGGGGTGACGATTTTCATGTTTACTGACAATGGATGTGCCGATTCAAAACACAATTGAGCCTATATACGTGGCGTCGAACTTTATAGAGCGGCGAATAAGAGCGGGGAGAAGCGAGGCTGCGAGCGGTGACGGGAGAACACAGCGGGATGCGATCCCGTGACTCAAGACTTTTACTGCCAAATATCGGCCCGCCACATTATACATTTTACTCTCAGAATATAAAAGTGAGGCGTGAAAGGGGCGTCGGCTTTATTGACTGACTTTGGAGCGCCTTTAATTTTTTTATATGGGAGCAAACACTGAAATATTTCAAACGATGCATTGAAACTTCCAATTGTATGATAATCGATTAAGTGATATATGATGATTGCCACGTTTGTTTTCTAGATAAAATAATCTGAACTGTTCAGGGTTTCCAGGCCGTTTTCTAAACTTTTAAGTCGTCGTTTTAGTTGCCCAGATCACTTTTCAGACCAATCAAATGCACGGTTTTATGGATTTTTCTCAGAACTTACGTATACGTTTTTTTCTAAACCCGAGGACTCAAAAAATGTTGAATTCAACATACAAATATTTTACTTGTCAAATTCAGTTTTTCTTAAAATTCCTTGACTATTCAAGGTTGAGTGGTAGAGAGGACTTTGTAGTCCTAACTTCGCCTCATTAAACAAGACAAACTTTACCTTTTACCTTTACTATTAACCAACTTTTCCAGATACAAGTGACGTCCTAATCGTTCTTTTTTTTGTTCCTGTCTACGCTAATGGAATTTAAATTTTGTTCTTAGCATAGAGTTTGTGGGCATCACAAAACGCTTTTAGGGAAAGCGGTCTAAACCCTTATGCCTGCGCCGGGAATCGAACGTGCGCAAGCCGTGACTCTACCCAATGAGCCACGGACGCAGGCAGGGGTGATTAAAATCTTCGTTCGGGTGATTCCCGTCGAACATTGAAACTGAGCTATTCGTGGTCTTTTCTAAAATCCTACGCGTGAGAATTTCACGAAAATATTATCAACTTTTTAAGAAGTTTGTTCGGCTGTACCTAAAATTGAAGATGATATACAAATTACATTGAAAGCTGTGCTAAATTTTATAAATCCGTCTTACAACAACCCCTTATACTACAAATCATAGTTTGCTTTTCTGAACTCGTTAAAGAACATGTGATCTTTCTATATCCAATTTTATTTTTCATTCTTTAGGACAAAAGAGATAGCTTTCAGAAAAGGTCACTGATAGTCTGCAGGCTCCTGGCAAGAGCTTCTTGAGATATCCACTTTGTATATCCACTGAGTTCAAGAACGTAGTTTTCTTTAAAAGAGACAATAGTTAATCAAAAAGGTCCATTTAAAAGCTGGACTTTTCTTATGCGCCACTATTTACTTTGGTTTAAGATTCCTACCACTCCTAGAGGGTATTTTGAGGTGAATGGTGGAATTAGCGTCTTTGATTAATGATAATGTGTTACCTTGTTACAAACTATGGTCGACTGTTCCCCAGATCGTTTCGTTAATTAATAACCCAACGACCAATGGAACAGACCAACTGCCCAACGTGACTTCCGAACCACGGAGAGTGGCCATAGTGAAAGATTTGATACTGCAGCGTTAAACCAAATAAACAAATAACCAACAGTATTTTCAACTATCATAATAACAATTTTCAACTAATTTTAAGGTTAAGAATTTGCTGACAAAAACACTGACGACAAAGTGTGAGGAGGTAAGCAAAGAAAGACGAGCAAGAGGTGAAGAGGCGTATGACTTTCATCGATAACCAGCAACAGTGACAGCGACGCTAATCTGTTAAGAGTTTTTAAAGAGGTCCAACAAGGTAAACAATTTACAGGATGGATGATCCGTCACTCTTCCCATTAATATTGGAAACTGGATTGCTATTATCTTACCCCATCATTATCCTGAAATATCACCACCTCTTACCCCTATAAGTAAAGTAGAGACATTTGAGAAACTTAATACAAAGTATTTATTAGATGTAGCAAGCTACATGATTGATTATTATGAACAGAATTAATATCTTATGGATGGGGACTTTTAGATTTTCCATAGAAATCGTTCTTGTACGAATAGTGTACGGGGTATGGAGGTTTAATACAACCTAAGTAAAAACTAGGTTAAATTGTTCATAATGTAATTTACCCTTTGTATGCCGAGCTAAATTTTCAAAAACTGCTTGCTATGCTAGTGCCAGATAGGACAAAAATCGCCTAAGAACGTTATTTTAATGCCAGTTAAATCATTCCTCCATATAAGAATTTTAGCGCAGGCCTGACGAACAGAAATTATTGATGAGTCAGAACTTACGCTTAATACTTACGCTTGTCCCTGAGTATTCGAAAAGCGTATGAATTTTAATAATCATCTTGTTCAACAAAACTAACATCTTTATTATTTTCTTTAAAGCGGCACTATATGATGCGTAGGAACTCTAAAATGAGACGTTGGGATTGAAATTCACTCGCATACCTAGACAACCCTAAGAACGATCCATAGCTAGAAACACACTTGTGCACCTAGTGGTGTCATCTATGAGCGCCAGGTGGCCGGTGCCTCGGATGATGACGCAAAGACACGTACTGTCAATCAGCCAGCGCGGGAGAGAGGACGAGCCATAGCGAGGATATGTCCACCGTGTTGTGTGTATGCCCTGTGGTGTGCCTCACCTATAAGCGCCAGGTGGCCAGTGCCTCGGATGATGACGCAAAGACACGTACTGTCAATCAGCCAGCGCGGGGAGAGAGGACGAGCCATAGCGAGGATATGTCCACCTGTGTTGTGTGTATGCCCTGTGTGTGCCTCACCTATAAGCGCCAGGTGGCCGGTGCCTCGGATGATGACGCAAAGACACGTACGTCAATCAGCCAGCGGGGAGAGAGGACGAGCCATAGCGAGATATGTCCACCTGTGTTGTGTGTATGCCCTGTGGTGTGCCTCACCTATAAGCGCCAGGTGGCCGGTGCCTCGGATGATGACGCAAAGACACGTACTGTCAATCAGCCAGCGCGGGAGAGAGGACGAGCCATAGCGAGGATATGTCCACCGTGTTGTGTGTATGCCCTGTGGTGTGCCTCACCTATAAGCGCCAGGTGGCCGGTGCCTCGGATGATGACGCAAAGACACGTACTGTCAATCAGCCAGCGCGGGGAGAGAGGACGAGCCATAGCGAGGATATGTCCACCTGTGTTGTGTGTATGCCCTGTGGTGTGCCTCACCTATAAGCGCCAGGTGGCCGGTGCCTCGGATGATGACGCAAAGACACGTACTGTCAATCAGCCAGCGCGGGGAGAGAGGACGAGCCATAGCGAGGATATGTCCACCTGTGTTGTGTGTATGCCCTGTGGTGTGCCTCACCTATAAGCGCCAGGTGGCCGGTGCCTCGGATGATGACGCAAAGACACGTACTGTCAATCAGCCAGCGCGGGGAGAGAGGACGAGCCATAGCGAGGATATGTCCACCTGTAGTGTGTGTATGCCCTGTGGTGTGCCTCACCTATAAGCGCCAGGTGGCCGGTGCCTCGGATGATGACGCAAAGACACGTACTGTCAATCAGCCAGCGCGGGAGAGAGGACGAGCCATAGCGAGGATATGTCCACCTGTGTTGTGTGTATGCCCTGTGGTGTGCCTCACCTATAAGCGCCAGGTGGCCAGTGCCTCGGATGATGACGCAAAGACACGTACTGTCAATCAGCCAGCGCGGGGAGAGAGGACGAGCCATAGCGAGGATATGTCCACGTGACCAGCGCTTTTAATTGCTCCCACCACCCGGTGATTTTCATATCTGTCTCAAGTTTGGGTCTTTTTCAAACGTGAGTCGCGTATTTAAACGATCTAGTTTTAAAAAGACATCAAGCGGCGATGTTGCGCCGAGCAAACCGTAATCCCGACCCTTAAACTTCCTAATTATGCATTCACCCTGAGAGTAGGTGTACTTAAAATGTAATAAAAATTAGCGTCATCGGCTTAAGGTAGCTTTTACTCTCGGGGTCGGTTTTATTTTCTTTTGAATAATCCTTAGATTTGTTGAAAGCAGCGTTTCGGCGTTTCGGCGTTCGGTGGTAGTCGGGCCACGTATTTCTTGCGAATGAATGACGTTGCTGTCGAATGATCCCGGTTTTAAGTATGACCGAGTTTTATGCGAGCTGCGAGTATGACGCTGATGCGAGACTCGAGACGCTGCGGTACTTACGTTTCCTTATCTATAACACTATTCTGTCCTGTATTTTGTGTCGCCGAGCGCGGGGAAGGGTGCGAGTACAAAATAAACAGATTATTGTAACGGCCAGAATATGCAAATGCCCCTGAGTTCCGCAGTATCTGAGATTATGCAGTAAGGATATACGAAAATCGTCAAAATTATCAAAATTGCGAAATTACTGAGTCAAGTCATTCGTAATTAAATTGCTGTTTAACTCCCTATGGTATAGCAATGTTTTGTCACAGTGAATTCATTCGTTTATATTACCAATACTATAGTGAATAATTACCTGACTAGTTATCGATTCTGGTACCGTGTGAACACGGCCAGCTCTAAAGTTTGTTAGGTGACTACGCGGTAACGATAGGTAATGGTTGAGATTAAGTGGTACTGAGGACTTAACCCTTACCTTCGTCTCGTTAAACAAGAGACACGTTACTTGTTAACCATTAAAGTTAAATCAGCCAACGAAGAATGAATAATTATTCAAATAACTAATTGAGGGGTTTGGCTTTGTATTTTAATCAATCACATTTATCATTTCACTGCAAGCAAAATTGAATATGTAATTTTGCTATAAAATTTATTGTCTTGCTATAAATTAAACCAAATTTAAACGCAAGACAAAGTGTCTGTTACAACACTTGACACATTTTTGCGTACGAGTAATTAGTAATTTTTCGGTTTGTAAAATTGTTCTGTATACGAAATATGTATTTTTAAAATCCTAGCACATGAAAATGGGCATGAAAACCCAAAGTTTAATGTAAACCACTGCTTATTAAAAAGGAACGTTTGATAAGAGATTGGGCCACGACCGTGTCAATCCTTGAGGCGGTGAGTTATGAGGTGTCCAGTGGGCCTAAGCTTTGTCCGTGAACAATGACAGTACATTAGCAGAGCGAGTGTCCAAGTGCGGCTACACATCAGCCATCAGCTCCTCTGATCCTCCACTCATTTGTCATTACCGCAAACCTCTCTCCTTTGAACCTCCTTCGAGCTTGAGTAAAGCACATAACGTTACCGTACAGATACTTGATACGTTCCTTGAGAGATTGAGTCACGTCAGTGTCAATCCTTGAGGCGGTGAGTTATGAGGTGTCCAGTGGGCCTAAGCTTTGTCCGTGAACAATGACAGTACATTAGCAGAGCGAGTGTCCAAGTGCAGCTACACATCAGCCATCAGCTCCTCTGATCCTCCACTCATTTGTCATTACCGCAAACCTCTCTCCTTTGAACCTCCTTCGAGCTTGAGTAAAGCACATAACGTTACCGTACAGATACTTGATACGTTCCTTGAGAGATTGAGTCACGTCAGTGTCAATCCTTGAGGCGGTGAGTTATGAGGTGTCCAGTGGGCTAAGCTTTGTCCGTGAACAATGACAGTACATTAGCAGAGCGAGTGTCCAAGTGCAGATACACATCAGCCATCAGCTCCTCTGATCCTCCACTCATTTGTCATTACCGCAAACCTCTCTCCTTTGAACCTCCTTCGAGCTTGAGTAAAGCACATAACGTTACCGTACAGATACTTGATACGTTCCTTGAGATTGAGTCACGTCCGTGTCAATCCTTGAGGCGGTGAGTTATGAGGTGTCCAGTGGGCCTAAGCTTTGTCCGTGAACAATGACAGTACATTAGCAGAGCGAGTGTCCAAGTGCAGATACACATCAGCCATCAGCTCCTCTGATCCTCCACTCATTTGTCATTACTGCAAACCTCTCTCCTTTGAACCTCCTTCGAGCTTGAGTAAAGCACATAACGTTACCGTACAGATACTTGATACGTTCCTTGAGAGATTGAGTCACGTCAGTGTCAATCCTTGAGGCGGTGAGTTATGAGGTGTCCAGTGGGCCTAAGCTTTGTCCGTGAACAATGACAGTACATTAGCAGAGCGAGTGTCCAAGTGCAGCTACACATCAGCCATCAGCTCCTCTGATCCTCCACTCATTTGTCATTACCGCAAACTTCTCTCCTTTGTACTTCATAACGCTTGGCACATAACGTTACCATACAGATAGTTGATATGTTCCTTGAGAGCTTGAGCCACATCGGTGCATTTCTTGGCCGTGAGATCGTCTAATGGGGTAGGCGTAAGCTTGGTTCGCAGAAAGACTTTTTCCTCTGGTTATACAACTTTGTGTATCTAATTATATACCCTCGTATTATTTTCACCTCCGTTTGTCAGAGTAAAAGTTTGAAACTGGAATATATGCCTCAAAATAGGTGCCTATAGTTGTATCTGAAATTTGTTTCTTTTATACGTATTTTTCGAAGAAATCAGGCTTCTGAAAGTATTTTGTTTGAATTTTCATTTAAAGTATGATAAATATTAGTTTTTACCCTTATAATTGATGTTGATATAATATGCTTTTGGTTGTATCCCTATTTTGTTGAAAGAACTAATTAAACTAGAAAATGTGATATTTAACTTCCAAAAACTGTTACAATCAAGATCCGCGTTAAACTTCACGCCGTTTTCACAGTCCCTACGGGATAGGGTCATTATTTCGTGAGAACAAGATAATTTCTTTATTATGAGTGGAGAGGTTAATATCAGTCATTATGGCTTTGAAGGAACTGCAGAGAGCGGGTTGATCGCGGTATTTAACCCCAGCTCGAAAGTCGAGGGCGACACAACAACCCCTAAACTGCGCGCAAAGAAAGGCACTTGTTCATCTAAAAGAATAAAATAATTAAAACTGCAAGAAGGTAGAGCAAGAGTCGGTAATGGCTTTGATTAAAGGGTGGGGTTCGGACAAAAGGCAGTGAAGGGCCTGGATCCTGCCGCTGTCCTTCTATCCTGAGCACCAATTACCCGATGTCGAACTCTATAATGGCGACATTTCCACTTCACATTCACCTTAGCCCGCTGTCGTCTCAACTTCTCACTCTGCAACACTACTATATCTTGTACACTCTAGGCATGCAGTGAAGGCTCTGGATCCTGCCGCTGTCCTTCTATCCTGAGCACCAATTACCCGATGTCGAACTCTATAATGGCGACATTTCCACTTCACATTCACCTTAGCCCGCTGTCGTCTCAACTTCTCACTCTGCAACACTACTACACCTTGTACACTCTAGGCATGCAGTGAAGGCTCTGGATCCTGCCGCTGTCCTTCTATCCTGAGCACCAATTACCCGATGTCGAACTCTATAATGGCGACATTTAACCTCAGCTCGCTAGCAATCACCTAAACACCTAATTTTGTTGTGGCTCTACAATACCTTGTACAATCTAGGCAAGAAGAGATGGATATGCATCCTGCAAGTATCGAATGGCGGCACGTCACTTGACGTTCACCTAAGCCCGTTGGGGTTTGCACTTCTCACTCCACACACTCAACACATTTACACTCATGCATGTATTAAATCCAGTAACTATTTTACATTATGTCGATAGCCTTCATTGTATGTTCTGTTCTTAAATCTTAAAGTATAAATTACTAATCTATAACTATGTCTTGTGTAGTCTAGAGAGTCCTATAGCAATACATGTCCTTCCTTGTAATATTTCACTGGCAATATGTGTGTCCATGGCTCTCCATTTTGCCACCCCTATATTATAATAATCTGTGTAACTCTTGAAAACATGTATAGGAAGGGATCAGATGAAGTCCCAATACTAGATTGTGAAACCTTGAAAATAAGTCCTTGTTACCTTGCTTTCCCATCAGTCTTTACCTAAACAGATTTGATTCGACTTGTGAAGGTGATCTTATTTTAGCAGAACACTACCTTTTTTATAGCTGCCTTTAAAGATATTTGACCCACATCCAGAGGCAGGACAATACCAAAGAGTTTGATAGTCTTCTTACAGTTCTTATCTAGTTGTGACCTGTGTAAATGACGGTGGATGGTTTATAAATGATGATATACTGACAAGGATTGTGTCCTCTAATGCAGCTATTGTCCAAGTTGTCATATGTTCTCTCTCTTCTCAAGTGCTCCACATCCTAACACTCTCCTCCCATTAACAAAACTACACCGCCGCAAGCACACCTGGCATTACTTTAGCGAGCATGTCTAGAATCGGTATGGTGGCAAGAGTTGATCCATAAATTTCTTGAAAACTGAATCTGCACTTGATTCGTGACATCGGTTGATTCTGTGGTTAATCCAGACAGTTTTAGATAAAAGTGCAGCCAACTGAATATAACCATTAGTATTCCGTAACAAAATTAAAATATACATCAACGAGGTTTTTTTTCAGAAACGTGTTTATGAACGTACATATTTAAAGACTGTTACAGGAAGCTTAGACACGTTGTAAAATACAATGGCCAGAGTCTTCTGAGAGTTCTATAACTTTTATAAATTTGGTTGGATCTGGATTAGAGTATCGGATTGATTTTGCAAAACCAACACCTTATTGGCTGTCAAGTAATTCTTTATTCAATAACTCACTAATACGTTTGGTTCAGTTTTAAAAGTTTGCAAAAAATATCGAAAACACCCAGCAGGTCTGACCCAGGTAATTTTTCTTTTTTCTTAGTTGTCTACGCCAATGGCATTTTTAATGAATTACTTGACTTAGGGTTTGTGACCATCACAAAACGTTTTTAGAGAAAGCGGTCCAAACCCTTTTGCCTGCGCCGGGAATCGAACCCGCGACCTTGCGCTTTGCAAGCCGTGACTCTACCCACTGAACCACGGACGCAGCCTACGGTCTTAGCTAAGTATGACTAAGGACCGTTGAGACCCGGCCCCTCTATAAACAATGTATCGGTATTTATCATGATCAGGCCCCCACTCCGGCCCCGGCTATGCCCCAAACCCCTTAACGACACCGACTAACTCATTTTGATAATGCAATTTTCCCTCTCCTCGCGTACCTTTCATTTTATCGCCTTTATTCATCAAACGGCTCCCCTGTTAATGCGTTGTTTTTTCTTCGTAATTTTATTAACTTTCTTCGAGTAAATGTATACCTTGTTTTAATGGAAGTTCAAACAACGCTTTGTTTTAGTCGTGTGCGTCTTCGGTGTGAAATGAATAGAAAGATGCCGTGTAAATGAGGGGTTTCTGTACCAAACTTGCTGTCATTGGTCGGTTCGTAATTTTAAAATGATTTGTCTGGCAGGTGTTTCAGTTTCTGTTAGTTTAATGTGTCTACAATTTATATAAAGAGAATTAAGGAGTTCTTTTTACTTTTATTACGACATTATAAAAGATGTTCAAAAAGGCCCCTTCCTTTAACTTTTGAAAGATTTCATCACAGGGTTGTGTCATTTCTTTCAGAGTATTCTGCAGAAAAATTGTCAGTTAGGAGAAGTGACATTTCGCACCTTGAAACTTATTATCTTGAAACAATTATAGCTTGAAAATTAGCTGAGATCCAAACATAATCTTTGCGTCATTGAGTTTGTGTAAAAATTACCTTTCTTTTGAGCGGCTACAAGTGGAGGGGGTAAATTTAAAAAGAATTAGGGGCCTTCCCTCGTTTTTTTTTTGTGGGAGGTGGGTGGCACAAAGTAAGCCAAACAAACTGCATAACCCTATAAAAGCCTTCCCCAAAGTGGTATTCAAAACGTTTCCTCTGCCAAAAGTTAATACAAGAGGAGGAAAGACTTTTTGAAAACATTGCATACAAAAGCATGAGACAATTGATCAACGTGGATATCGCTGTTTGAAAACAAACTAAGTAATGTGGTAGTAAAAATAATCACTACTACGTGAAACCTCGAGTCCATCAGGAAGCAACATTGATAAAGCATTGTTTGTCACAAAGAATGTATATTATGGTAGTTTTTCCTTAAAAACTACTGAAGCAAGAGTTTCCACTAAGCTGGGCCACTGGTATTACTCGAAAGTACTTTACTGATCAAAGATGGATTGTAATTGGGTGCAAGTATGAAGCTTGCAGTACTATAATTATACCAATGAATCCAAATGTAACTTATATTTTCCAGCAAGCTAGGCTGTTCAGTGATTAACAAACAAACCGGAAACACAATTTTTCATTTTCTTCGTCTGTAGTGACTTGCGATTTCCAAAACGGGATGTACTGACGAATACAATTATTGTACCGGGTGTCCACAAAGTCCTTGACGGATAAAACAAATAAATTGCTACGGGTTTCCGCTGGTAATAATAGAAGTTTTATACATCATGTAACAGCTTAATTCTAAAAGTTTTACTTACATAGATTTGTAGCACTTGTATTCCAATCTGTTTGTTAACTAAACAACATTTACTGATTCATTGTCAAATCTTCAAAATGACGACAACACAAGAACAAGTTCAACGTGTTCTTTGGTTTCATGAATCCAAATCTCCAATAACAGCTCAAAGGCTTTAAAGAAGACGATTTAGAAGAAATCCACCAGCCATTATACCATAAAAAGTATTTTGGGGTAGTTTTTCAACAAGGCGGGGCGCCGACGCATTGGTCGACACAAGTTAGATACTATCTAGACGAAACCTTTCCCAACCGCTGGATTGGCCGTGGTGGACCAACATCCTGGCCTCCCCACTCACCTGACATCACACCCTTGGACTTTTTTGGGGGCTACATAAAAGATATTGTGTATGCTTCTCCTATTCCAGACATGCTCACTATAACAATAATCACTGAAGCAATGTCGACAGTAACAAGAGACATGTTACCGAACACTTGGAGAGACATAGAATATCGCCTTGATCTTCTTCGGGCCACCAACGAGGCGCACGTGGAGGTCTGCTGATAATGATTTATATGTAAATAAAAGTTTATTCATCACTTTATCATGTAAATAAAAGTCCAAATATCTGACATCATTAGTTCTCATTTTATAATCCGTCAAAGACTTTGTGGACACCTGGTATAGTATGGCTGTTATGATATCTTATCATAATTATATCTTAGTTTGAGAGTTCATAATAGTGGCGGAGATCAATTTAGTAAAAGGAAAGAAACGGAATTTTCCTGCTACTTCCGGAAAAAAATACTCCTAACGTTTCGGGTAGTTAAAAACTCCACTCGTCTTCAGAGGACTACACTAATCTAGGAACTACATTTAATTAATATCTTAACTTAAGATCTAACCTAAGACTAGTCCAACCAATATTTGAAAATACCTCTACATCATAAAATTGATGGCTTGTCAAAATTACAATTAAAAATATAACCAAGTAAAATGAGGACACGTTATAGGAATAAAACTACATGTTAGCCTTAACGTAAAAGAAATAGCTGAAACAAATAGCAGAAAAAACACAGAAACTTTTCAGCTATTTCTTTTACGTCAAAGCTAACATGTAGTTTTATTCCTATAACGTGTCCTCATTTTACTTGGTTATATTTTTAATTGTAATTTTGAAAATCCATCAATTTTTATGATGTAGTGGTATTTTTAAATATTGGTTGGAATAGTCTTAGGTTAGATCTTAAGTTAAAATATTAATTAAATGTAATTCTAGATTAGTGTAGTCATCTGAAGACGGGTGGAGTTTTTAACTACCCGAAACGTTAGGAGTAGTTTTTCTCCGGAAGTGGCAGGAAAAGTCCGTTTCTTTCCTTTTACTAAAAATTATATCTTGTCAGATATATTGAACTATGTAAATTAAGCCGACTTGAGGTAAACAAAGACGCGTTTTTCGAATCGGTCCATGAACTTTTGATGATATTGAAAGACGACTTTATATTTACGACTTCGGTGAAAAACAAGACTCAACGGATCACCGGACGAAACGAGCCTCACGGCGGAGTCGTAAATTCGGCTTTCGAACGCTGCACTTAGGAGGAATAAACGCGAGACACGAAATAAGGAGAAGTGAGAAAGAGAGATGTACAGAAATGCAATTTAAAAGGCAGTTTTTTATATGTAGCTACCCCAGTGAAAAATCGGCGATTTGGAAGGATTCCTATTCCTACGTGGCGAGGGCTAGGTATTTCTTCTCTATATTATACGCCGCGCAGACACAAACAAATGTTGTACGCTCAATCTAAATTGAGTTAAGACATGAGAAAGAAACGGGAACCTGCCGCCGCGCAGCAGCGTCTCTTACATTCTTTATTAGGTGCCAGCCAAAGCCTGCGATATATGGAGCCCCATTACGCCCTGCACGCCAATTTGACACCTTTCTCCTTCACCCCGCACCGCTCACCCCCCCCATGACACTCCAACAAGCTTGATCGACTTTTATGATTTTTCTTTTATTACGTAAAGCTTTTTAGTGAAAGTAATGTAGTAACGTTCTCTCGCGACGTCGGGATTGCACGGGCCACATCAGACCACTGCTCGCACTGCTCGGCGCGTGGGATGAGCACTACATGTACAACAATCAATATTTCCCTGTTATAAATAGTGTTATTATGTGTAATTCAAACTTAAATGTCACTCCCAACCTGTAGTATAGGCATTTACGGTTTAGGGGCAAGGTTATTGAAAAAATCCATTTATACACTTCAAATTATAATTGATAAAACTTAATTACAATAGCGCTTTGATAATTCAATTAACAAAACTAAAACCCAAAAACAAAACCCAAGAAACCAAAAAATCATTGACTATGAAGCTATAAGGTTTTTTTGACCAGATGCTATGCCGGTTAACACGGACCAAGAAACATAATTGTGTATAATTATGAGACTTAAAGTTAAGACAAATCTAAATTATTGGAACATGCTATTAGCCGTAATACCACACAGTAAAATTTGAATCAGCCATCGTAATTTGAAAAGAACTGTCTACAGCAAAACGAAACAAAATTGAAAGCATGGCCATTAATTAAAACAACTGTATTTCACAGGCTTCTCTAATTTTTTGTAATATTTGCATTCCACTTACAGACACAAAAACAAGAAAATGTTCAAAAATATTTAATTTAAAATGTGTATTTAGTTTGGACTACAATCAGCTGCACCGTTACTAAAAAAAACACCGCTACCCTACATTCTCCCGCGTTAAAAAGCGCCGTAGCAAACGAGGATAAAAAGGAATGTCCTAATTTAAGTAATGTTTCAACGGGTAATATACGCTAGGAACGTGGTGGGATTAGTTGTGTCGTCTATTGCTAATTTGACAAAAGTAGTAACAAGCTAAGGAAGAATGTACCCCCACACCCCCCGCCCGGGTGACTCCCCTAAAGGCAGACTGACACCCCAATTGATGACAGCCCGATATTAATCTAATTACAAAGAGCGAGCGACGGACAGCACGTCTATAAGCTTGCTTCTGTTTCTGTTTTCCACCCGCTCAAGTCTGCAAGTCTGGAGTTGCCAATCTTCTCTCGGGACTGGCACCTGGGCTGCGAGCGCATTATACGTATATTATTATCAAAGAAATAGAGCTATTCATTTCTTTCACCAAAGAGACGGACACGTCGTTGAAAGGTGCGGTTTGCAGGTTTTTGCTTCCCAACACTTCTTGAGTCATATGACAAAACTTTATATTTATATGTGTAACCACTCTACAGGTCGTACTTTTGGCCCCATTGTCATGAAATGTTATACAAATGTTCCTTTTGTAAATATCTAGGTTAAGTTTGTTAACCAGCTAGATCGGATCAGCCGTTTTAAAATGGTGGCCATTCAAAGTTTTTCTTATAAAATCGTAGTTTTACCACAAATGAACACACATATCAACCTGTATAGTAGATGTTTACCTCCTTAATCGATCAAAACAACTCCCGTCGCCCTAGAGCCTACTGTGTAAAATTTACTTTAGTTTTATTATTAAATCAGAACTTCTTAATTTTGACTGGGCAGACATTAATCTGTGTATTCAATAGAAAACAACTGACTTAAATCAGTTAGTTTGTAACAAGACTACACCTCATCATCCATCAAAAAAACTCAACACACTCACCCTTCATCCCATATTCACTTTAAAATACCCTCTAAGAGTGGTCGGTGTCTCAAATCAAAATATCAAAGTATGATCAATTAGGTTATTTCTGATTACATTCGCTAACCAAATAAACTATTCATCATTCTTTAAGATATCTTAATCCTTAGACAATTATTACCCAAATTCATCCAAACGTCAATTTCGACACATACCGCTACCGAACTTTGTTCCACTTTATCCACCACTACGACTTATACAAGCCGCCCTCATCACCTACCAGACCAGACCACCCCTACTAGCATAACCTCGCGCAGGAGATCAATCCGGACTTGTTAAAAGATCAAAGCTGAATCGCGGAGGTGTGAAACGGAGAGAAACCGGCGAGGAAAGGGATTTGGCCGACGTAATCCATACGTTATGTGACTTTGCGGAGAAAAATACATTGTGCGGTGTTCGGCAATGGCAATAAGAGCTGGGGGGATTGAGTATGGCAGTTAGTTGTGTGTCTCTACTTCCCTCCCGCACACATTGTCTCAGTTACCGGGGATTCCAATACCACCTGACCTGTGCTCGCGTCGAGACAATTGACAGATGGTCATTTCTTAAGTGAACAATACTGTGAGTCACTGCGGAAGATAAACGCCCTTCAACCTTTGCAAGGAGTTTATTTTATTCGGCATCAGCGGAATGGATTCACAGTAATAACTATATACCAGCCTGGAGTATAATTAAGTAGAAAAATATACAATAGTCAATAAGTGAGCACAGTATTCCGAACAAATATTTAGTATTCTTACGGTTAACTAACTAACGTTTTGCTGACTTGACCTGCGGTGTTCCTCAGGGTAGTATCTAGGGCCTTTACTTTTCCTAGTATACATAAATGACGTAAATATTAGCTTCCCACTTTCAAAACCAATCTTATATGCAGATGATACGACCCTTTTGTTTCGAGGCTCTGTGAATGATTTGGAAAAGAGGGTTTCAGGCACAATCAATTATTTTAAAACTATCTGATGGAAAACAACCTTGTATTGAATCCGGACAAAACTGTCTTTATGAATTTCTTAACACGAAATAAATGTCCTTTTAAAGTTAATTTTGATAAATTTGGAATAAAAGAGGTTTCCCAAGTTAAGTTTTTAGGATTGACTTTTGACCATGGTCTTACTTGGTCTGGGCACATATCTTAACTTTGTAGTAGACTCAGTCGAATCAGCTTTGCCCTTAGAACGTTATACCCTTTACTTGATTTAGATAGTCTCATTTTGGTTTACCATACATGTTTTGCCTCTTTAATGACTTATGGAGTAGAGGTTTGGGGTGCCTCTTCGTTTGCTTCAAGGGTATTTCTTGAACAGAAAAGAGCGATTCGGATTCTTGAGGGGCTCTCACCTCTGAGTTCATGTAGAGGTGTTTTAAGCAACTGAACCTTCTGACCTTCACTTGTCTCTACATATACAGAGTCGTAGCCGTTACTATCAGCAGTCAATCAGATTTAAAAACTGTCGGCTCTGGTCACAGATTACCAACACGTCACGGTTCAGATCTCCGTACACCAAATCATCGCTTGGCGTTGACTCAGAAGGACCCCATGTGCGCTGGAGCAATGTTTATAATAGGTTGCCTAAAGAGATCAGATCTTGTAGAGACTCCAGTTTTTTTATTGAGACTACCTAATTCTTTTTGTGTGACTTAAAAGCAAAAATAAAATAATTGTTGTCTATTACATTTACGGTTTATAATTTGTTGACATGATATTCTAAAGTAAGTAAAATAATTGTCAGTACTATCCTTCGAAAATACATTTAACTGGGATAGCTCTAGAAGTTTTATGCTGAACAAATTGTATGCTGCTTTTGACAAGGTGCGTGCTCAATTATTTTGTTCTACTCTGTGTATGTTTTGTATTAGTCTAGTGTTCTATTGTGGTTCTAAGTGTTATGATTTCCAAAATAACTTTTAGGTAAATGAATACGCCGCAAATTCCTATAGAAATGTATATGCATCAGATTATGAACGACAAATTTTTAACTGTAAAGTTTATACATGTAGGTGGTTCCAGCTTTGATGTAGTTGTACAACAATACCATTTGACAATTAAATATATAATTGAAGCTGGTTAACAGCTATATTTTGTTTGTTAATTTTCAAGATATTTTGTAATTTTCTACTGTTTAGGATAGAGATTTTAAACAATGCACACTGTGCACAACAGTAATTTGGTGATATTTCAGTATCTTTGGAATATGAAATCTATACTATAGGGCTTAAATGAGGGCAGAAATTTAAAATCTTTCTTATGGAAAGTACATAAAATTAAACATAAGTCATAAGTCATCTATTCGTGAATAGATACAAGTTTTTACAAGCATATCTCACTCATCAATTTTAAATAAAATACAGATTTGTTCAACAAGTAAAAATATCTAGATATCTAAGCTCAACATGTTTTGATTATCGCCATTAAGTACGGTCAAATCTAGGGAGTGGTTATAAAATTTAAATGCAGTTTCCATTGAAAATAGTCGATTGTCTAGTTATTACAGTGCAAAATTGAAATAGTAACTAATTCGGACTTTTAAGTATTATCGACAAAACTTTAACACATGTTAAGCACGGGCATGTCGGCCAGTTTATATTATACACACACCTTTGTTTGCCGTAACTCACCGCTGCAGGTTTTATTTGTGGACACGAAATAGAAAGTAGGCTCAATACTCGCAAATTGAAGTGTATTTTACAATTTTCAATTGTATTGAACTGAACCATCATTACTCAGCACGGTACAATATTGTTAGCGGATTTTCCCAAAATTGAACGTCATGGAAAGAAAATTTCAGATTTTTACTTCTAATATCAAATTGTTGTATCATATTAGCCTTTTGTATACCCCGGCCTTTCTCCATCATTCCAGTAGCTAAGTCTTTGTGTATACAGGGTCAGGCAAAAGTGTAGAAACGCCTTTATAACTTTTAACCAGTTTTTTCAGCGCAACCAAACACAATAAATTTTATTAGAGGAACCAAAAGTACCTTTTAATGCATACTGACACTTTGCCCCAGTTTTAACATGGGTGATTGGGGGGGGGTAGCCCCATAATTTTCACGTGGAAGCCACATTGAGTGACACCTCATTTTGAAGGTCTTAGAAAATTTTGTTGAATGTTGATAATTAGAAGTATCTAGCTTAACCCAGTAATAAATGGCGTTGATTTTAAGTTACGCAAAGTTTGAAGTCCATACCCCCCACAATCACCCATTTTGAAAACTGGGGCAAAGTGTCAGTATGCATTAAAAGATACTGTTGATCACTTTAATAATATGTACCAAGTTTGGTTATGCTGAAAAGTACTGGCCAACAAGTTATAAAGGCGTTTCCACAGTTTCGCGTAATAAAAATCTGTGTAAATTTAAATGGACGCCATTTCATTCTGGGTTAAGATAGAGACGTCTAGTTTTCAGCATTCATCAACATTTTTAAAACCTTCAAAATGAGGTGTCACTCGATGGGGCTGCCTTGTGAAAATTACGGGGCTACCCCCCAATCCCCCATTTTGAAAACTGGGGCAAAGTGTCAGATTGCATTAAAAGGTACTTTTGTTTCCTCTAATAAAATGTACCGATTTCGGTTGCACTGAAAAAAACTGGTTAAAAAGTTATAAAGGCGTTTCCACACTTTTGCATTTATTTAATTTATTTATGGTGTGTCTGTCTGTTTGTCTGTGTGTCTGTCTGTTCCTCAACCATGCAAATATCACCGGATCAATTTTAATTATTTTTTCCAGGAACGGGGCTTATATACCTGGCCAACACGTTGACTATTAACATGTTTGATAATTTAATATTTTCAAGATGGTGGTTATTGATAAGACCTCATTACATATGAAAATTTACAAAGCCCAATACTGTAACGATAAATTCTAGAAAATCCGTAAAAGTATATATAAATAAAATAACATTTTTATCTGTTCATTGCAATTAATCTATCGGTTTTTGGTTATCTGATGTTTATATACTTTGCAAAGACCGAAACTGGCGTCAAAAGTTCCTGTCTGTCTGTAGCGTTTTTAGGGCATATTGGACCGCTTATAACCCAAAGTCGGCTGAAGCTATAGCGTAGAAACTTGTTAAATCGTTAAAGGGTTTAGCTTATTACACAGCGTGTCTTTACCTAACTTTTGTATCAATACAACATCCACAAAAGAAATGGCAAGGGACCAAAGTGGACGCTGAAAAACGGGTTTTAGGCAATTTGGACCGCTTATAAGTCGAAATCGGCTGAAACTATGGCAATAAAACTTTGTTTGAGGGCTAAGATAATCACGCAGTGTGTCTTTAGCTACATTTGAAGTCCAAATAACATCCTCAAAGTAAACTGCAAAAAACCAAAGCGAGTTCTAAAAACGGTCGGAACGGCGGAAATAACTGTGACTCTCACAAGGTAGCCAACTCTTATAAAGATAAGATGGTGAACTAACAGGCAAACTAAATGGTTTTTCTAAGGATAAATAGGAGACTTTTCTTTTTTTACTTTAAATGTGCAATTTTCTTAAAATATACACACAGCTATGCTAATAAAGCCCCGAGGCAAAACGCGGGTACTCTCAGCTAATTATAAATAAGTTTGACCAGTGGATGTGCACCTACGAGTCGTGTAGCTAGTGTAGAACTTCACATTGACAACGAAAACATCTCATTTACATTAAGCGAAATTTACAACCAGTTCTCTCTCCAGTGAGATCTCACTTTAGCCGAGTTTAATTAAGACCTATTTTTCCACCCCATTAGACCTGATTCGATTAGAAGACAGGAGAGAAAAAGCGAATTTTCTTACAAGGAATTAATTGAAAAGATAAAATGTTCCCGTTTAATCGGACGCGGGTCCTGAGCGTAGAAGAAGGCGATACAATCAAATTAAGACGGTGAAAAAATCAAACCCGGGAGAGGGTGGGACCCCTTTATTACGCTGTGGCGAACCGCCGCATATCAAAGAACGAGAGACCGCTGTTTTACGAGCGTTTCCTAGCCTTTCAATATCCTTTGAAGCGGCGCTAACACGTCAATCTGGAAACTGGATTTTTATACAAGGGGGAACTGTCGAACCGATTCAATTATAATCGAGACCCGCCACACTCCTGTCTCGTTGTTTGCCTCTTCGTCTCCCTACTCCCTCTCCTACTCCTGAGCCCCGAGTCCTTCTTCGGCTGATTTACTTGTCTCACCACCCTTACTTGCTGCTTCGTGGTGGCTTTCTTAATCATGTTGTAGGGCCTGAGTCAAAGTCAAAATTCACCTTATTTCCACTTATAACCAAAAAATACATACATATACAGATATAGAACAACAATAGTGGAAGCTTACTGATTTTAAGGAACTTTGGATTACAACAAAAATAATAAATGTTGATAATCACTTAAATGTAACATTTTCAAACTAAACTAAATTAAAGTGATAAAAATAGGTCAAAGTAGTAAGATTTAGCTTCCCTGAAATAAAACTAATTATAATTTTGGATGCTCGAGTTGCTAACTAAACAGTGATTGAGGTAGTTGGCACAAATACGAGTACATAGCTGGACACATTGGCTGCACAACATGAAGATGAAGATGAATTGCAAAGTGCCCCTAGATACCCGTAGCAGTGATAGTTTCAACGGGACTACGCACAGTCATATCTAGTTGTATACAAGCTAAATTTAAGAAATATCAATTTGAAGAAAATATTTCTCCTGATAAATACAATTTATGTCATATGTACACACAAGTTATGTATATTTATTAATAGTACGTTTTATATCTTCCTCTTCTTGATTTAGCTCTCATACAATTGAAGACTATTAATATAGTCCAGTTAAACATTTTCGTTTTTTAATAATTAATCAAATTTACCAGTCATTGAGTCCAGACGTTTTTATTTTAGATTCTAGGTGATCTGCTTACATTGGACTAAGCAGCCAATTGCTAAAATCATTTAAATACGCCCGTGACGGTATGACATCGCTCACAAACTTACTTTGCAATTTGTAACTGGAATTAGCAATTTGTAACATCATCAGCTAACTGTAAGTCTAGTTCACTCACAGCCTCGCTTCGGCCTTCGGCCTCAGACCTCCGTGATCTTGTACTGCAATATTGTATGTTGTATTTCATCAAAATCGGACCACTCTTTCTGCTAAAATAACTGTTTTTGCCACCATTTTGAAACGACGCAAATAACTGTTATAACTGTTAGTGTATTGATGAATAACATTAAAATACATATTAATTTTAAATTTAATCAAAATCGGATGACATTTACTGTTTTAGACGATTAAAACACATTTTGGTGGAAACTCCCCCAACCCCTCAAACGGTAGTCCGAATTTGCTGGCTAACAAATATGCCCGAGATATTCAAAAAAGAAAATGTGTACCAAATTTTATGAAAATCGGACGAAAAACACGACATGTAGAGATGATACACATAGCCTATATAAAATCTTAAATGTAGGTTATATAAGTGTCGAAACGTTCAAAACGTGTTCTTGTGGTTAGAATCGGTGCTCATTTCGTGGTCCCGGGCTGAAATAATGTTTAATGTATTACCACGCTGACGAGATGAATATCTCATTTTTCTAAAGAAAATTCGCAAACAGTTAAAGATAGCTTGAGCTAAGTTGAATGTAATATCTGTTTTTATAAAATATGTTTAAAATCGATGCATTTCCTTAAATTTCTGCGTCTGGACAATACCCACATTGAGGTTAATTCTATAATCATTAAAAGTCAATTATGCGTTGTGAATTTGTTCTCATTCCATTGGTCATTGGGCTCTTAATTAATGAACCAATCTGGGGAACAGTCGGCCCAGTTTGTAACAAGACTACACCTCATCATCCAACAAAACCTCATCACACTCACCCTTCATCCGGATTCACCTTAAAATACCCTGTAGGAGTGGTCTGTGTCTCAAATCAAAGTATCAAAGTATTTGGAACGGAAGTACTCGTATTTAACGGATCTCCAAATTTAGTTTGTTAATTTTAACTTTATTTTTTATAATTTATCAAATACTCACCGAAATTAATTATTTTCTTAAACTATCATATGGTAACACGCAAAAACAAAATGCTCAGTTAGCCAATATCATACAATATAAGCAACAAAAAGTGTAAAGTGTTCAAACGATCTGTCTTACTTAGTTACGATTGATACGAGACAAATTGACAGAATCACTTATAATTCTGTTAAGCAGGCATGGCAGTAGGGGTTCTGGTGGTGCGGGGGCTGCGTCGAGCCCAGGCTTTCCTCTTAATTCTATTTTCAAGCAATCACTGAAATTTTCTATTTTGTTGGCCCCAACGATGCGACTTATTTGATTACGGAGCTTGTAAAAACGTAGCTGTCTCTCCATAATACTAGATGCGTATGATTAATACACTTTTAGCTAATGCGCTTCAACTGCCGACTACCGGAGTGGAATTACCACGTGTTTACAAACGTGCGAAAACGTACTGGCAAGATTTACAAGGTTAACACAACCTAAATAAATAAATGTTTTATTGCATACAGACATTTACAGTAAATGTATCGCTATCGTTAATTATTGTTTATGTGCCTAAAATAGTCCTTTCATCCTTACATCTAAATCCCATTTAAACGTACAGATTTTACACTCACTCTCTCCCACACATTCTAATGTAACCACTCTAGTCCCTAGTCAGTCAGCCAATCATAGGGTCTCCCAATTGAATGCCATAGGCTCGTCTGTATCATTAAATGCTTAAGAAATCCGTAATGCTTTAAGACGAGTTTTGAATGCCTTAGGCTCAGTGGCATTGTGGAACGAATTTGGTAATCTGTTGACGAAATGAACTCCAGGGCGGAAGGCAAACGTTCAAGAACTACCGTTCTGTGTCTCCCAGTTCGGTAGTTGTCCCTGCCTCTAGTTTCATAAGAGTGTACGTCTCATGAGAATACCTCTAAGCTCTAAGAGAGTACCTCTTTTTTATTTGAAAAAAGACACGTCTCCAAAATGTAGAGGCAAGGTAGAGTCAACAGTTTTAGCTTTTTGAATGCCTCCCTACACGACTCTCTCCCTCGCAATTCGGCGATTATTCTGACTGCTCGTTTTTTAAGAATAAAAATCCTAGAAAAACTTTTGTTTTGTGCAACCTCCCCACAAAGCCAATCCGTAGGATAAGTGTGGGTAGATTGCTCCGTAATACGCCGTCATCAGTACCTAAGTTGGGCAGTATTCGGATAGTTTCCTCAAAACATTCCTAAGGATAGTTTTGAGCAAACGTGGACTACGTTAATATTCCAAGTCAAACCTCGATCAACGTGTGTTCCTTGGAATTTAGTTGAGTAGACCTATCGCTTCGTTAAAGATGGTCTTGTTCGACAAGAGAAAGCTAGGACTACAATGTCCTACCACTTAACCTCGAGTGGTACCTTTTACCTAGCGTCGCCGTATTGTCACTTTACACATTTCAGTGGTGACTGCGGGGATCGAGCTCGAGCCAGCAGAGTGATGAGCTCCACAGTTGCGCAAGATTTCAACCCGCTATGAGTCCACTTTCAAATTGGAATTTCCTGAAATTCCTTGACGAGCTCTGTTAAAATTATGTTTGGAACGCTACTATACTATCACTGTAAATCCTAAGTTAGTTTTGGTATAACAAATCGTGTCTTGAATCCTGCGCCTCGTAACTTTTGCAGTAATAAGGAAATTCACTCATGCCAGCGGCGCTTTAGCGCTTAGCTCCTTGTCGTCCTGGTTATTTTCTTTATTTTACTTTTTACGTCAACGGCCTTTTTAGTAGTTCAGCCTAGTAGTTGGAGCGCTTGTATATTGCTACTTGATAGCGAATTTCCGTTGGAAAATGAGATATTCATACAGCCAAATGTTAAGACCCACACCCCGAACCATGTGTGAAAATTCGCTTTACCCATGCCAGCGGCGCCTTAGCGCTTAGCCGCGTGTCGACCTGTTTTTCTTTTCCTTTACGCCAAAGGCATTTTTAATTAAATACGTAGTCTAAGATTTGTGGACAACACAAAGCGCATTTTTGGCAAAACGTCCCAAACCTATGTACCTGCGCCGGGCATCTAACCGGCGACCTCGCGCTTTGCAAGCCATGACTCCTGAGCTTCCTGAGCCAAGAACGCACGCAGATCATGTTCACTACTGAGATTATGTTTTGTCAGAAGTATCCGGTCATCATTACTACAAAAGGAGTTTTATGATCATCAGACTCTGCAGAGAAAGTGGACGATCTCTCTACCAGTTGTATCGCGTGCCTACCCTTTACACGGTGTTGAATGTCGATTTTGAAGCTCCGTTTCCCGTCGCGCATCCATTCCCTTCCATGTTGCCTCCATATCATAAATCCCATTATGTTACCCACGGGACGAATTCACTATCAACACAGACCCATCATATCTTTACGCCCTGTATATAGATATTACATTATTCTTACCAGTTCCCTAGTTCCCTCTTCTACTACGGTATCTTCTTACCTGTCTATTACTTTCCACTTTTCTTGATTTATGAGAGCTCGTTTCTCTCGGCATATGTCAAGATTTACAAACTACCCACAAAAATATAGAGTAGTATAGTGTTTTAGTTTTTTTGGTGTTTGTTGAAGTATTGATGTTCACCTATACAATACTACTTAGGTACACAGATTTGAAAAAGAATGCGGTTATAGCTACTCCAAAAGTATTCGAGACTATGCGCATGCTTAAAAAACAACCTGTTCACAACCACTACGCTCTTAGGGCACTGCAAAACAATGTATTTTAGATGAAGATTGTGTTTTCAACTGTTAAAAACTTACGAATTATGGTAGGAGTGCACAGATGAATGCCGTGTAAACCATATGTTCAATCATTAAAACTTTCACTCTTCCCTCAAAATACATATATGAAATGCTTTCATGTTACAAATTTAAATTTTCAAAGGTACATTTTAATAGGTTCAGATGTTCACACATATAATACAAAAGCCCGTGAACAGCTTGCCTATAGGTCACAACTTACCCCTGCGCTACCTCAAAATATGGGCCCAGAGCTATTTAATAAATTACCTAGAAATATTAAATTAGATACTAATCTTACCGAATTTAAAGTCCCAACTGAAAACCATATTTTAGAAATGACCTGTTACTCTGTTGTTCTTATATTAGATCAATAAATAATATACAAATAAATAGCAAGTGTAAGTTTTCATGGAATTGCATATTTGTTATAATATTACCCCTCTGTGTTAAACCCAATATGGTGATTATGATTGTAGTACCATCAAACCGTAATTGCAACACAGTAGAATGTAGTAGGCTTTTAAAAATGATATAGCCTATAGATAAAAATGAGCTGGAAGATTCTATATAATGTAATCGCAGTAACTCAAATAAAAGACTTAAACCGGGTTCGATTACAACAAAAGTAAACGCTAAAACATGTAGCAAAGAAATAGGCTGAACAGTTATGTCATTAACTATAAATTATAGGCGTATTAGTTTATTCAACCAGCCCAATAAAAGTAACATTTTAGGTAAACAGCTGTCGATTTATCGACAGGATTCATAACTTACCTAACTTAACAGTAATTAATTACAGAACAACAAAAGCCCGCAAGATTTCAAGACAAAATATAAATTTAGTTACCGTTCAGTCAAATGAAAATCACATATTTATCGATCAGCCTATAGTAACTTTTAGACCAAGGCTAGATTTAACATTACTCTATTAGAAGTTAAAACAAATGCAAACACTTACCCAATATCCAAACAACACGTATCCATGTCGATAATTACCATTGAAAACCGATCGCAGCTTTACAATTCAATCCGTAAATCACTCCCGAACAACGTACTCAAACACCAAATATTTTACTTACTGAGGAAAATATTGAGACAACGCCAATGAATCATTATTGATCGATCAGCTGGTTTCGGCTACGGACACGTCGACCGGCCGAGTAGCAGCTACAGACAGACCGCGGGAGGAATGAAACTGACTATAACAAATTGATTTGAACTATTAATATGAGGTATAAGAAAACTGTTTGGTAGCCAAAATTAATTTTACTCTGGGGTTTAATGATTCTAATTCATGACGCTAATGTTTAAGTATTTTATTCAAACTAATATTTTAAAAGTATTAACCTTTCACTAATTTTAAAATTGTTTTGAACTATTAACACAAAGTCTTAAATAACTGTTTAGCAGCAAACACAAATGTTACTCTGCGTTTTAATAATTATTTTAGAATTTTTATTTAAACTAAAATTTCAAAATAAGAAAAGTGCTCATTGATTTTATATACTCGTACAGGTGTTAATTAATTCTAGAGATGGTTTAATAACTTTTGAACGGTGCAAGATAAACGCATTAAATTTTACAGTTATTTTTTAGGGACTATAAAGTACTTGAGTACGTAGTTGTTGGCCCAATGGGTTGCGCCCCACTAGGGGTTGGTAAAACGGATTTTACATATGGCTATAGCAAATTGCATATCGTTGAGAAGATAGTTTTTAACACGAACCATGCCACAAACCGCGCTTTTGATAAATTATTCGATCAAAAGTTATTGCTGTTTAAAGTTTCACATTTGAAAATTGAACATAGGTAGGAATACAGGTTCTGCAAAAGAATATGGCAAGTTGTATATCGCAAAAAAATAATATTATATTATTAAAAATTAAAACACGATCAATTTGAGTTTTCAGTATTCATTTTTACAATTTGACTAAAAGTTCTACCCACTTGAAAAATTACATGAACAAATATGGTACGTTTAAAAACATTAGTTTTAATGTACTCGTACGTTGAGTTTTATTACTCTGTGGACACCGCTTACTCCATGGTCTTCTTCATCCTCCATGTAACGAAACAGCTGACGCAATCCAGCTCAGACATCAATACACTTCAAGGTACAAATCAGTAGCATTTAACCAAGTTCGATTCTTGCATGTAAAATGATAAACATACTAGTTCAGTATTAATGTTCAGTGTTTGCTAGAGTGTTGTTTTCTACAAAGTGTAGTGTGTGTGCGTGAGTGATATCTATTGTGAAATATGTTTAGAAAATGAAATTAATTTAACTAGTTGTTTTGAAATTGAAGCTTGGTTATTTTCTGCTATTGTGGTTTCATGGTGAGTACGTACTATTCTAAATATTTAATTTATCTACAACATTCTCTATCTTATAAACCAACACATGCCATAAACAGGTAAAGTTCAGTATCTTCAATTATGCGTATGAATCGTTTAATATTTTCACAAAATAAAATTATACAGTTATCTTCATTCTTATAATAGTTATGCAGTTTATTAAAAAACCTTAGGAGCTAAGCAACTAACGAGTATAAAGCCAAGTTTATTCCTACACATTTGAGGACTACAAAGTGATTAGACCTACAGTTATCTAGGGCTATTTAACCAAGAAAATGCAGCATGTTATTGTTGTTTCAAACAGGCTAAGACATCTTTTTTTAATGTAGACTTGTGTTTTATTGTTTTTGTGTAAAGATACATATACGTAAATATACATTTGAATATCATTATGTATAAACATATACATAATATATACATACATAAATATATATACATTACTACCTGAGAGTATTCAGGCTTCCCATCGGGGCTTTGTCAACATAGCTGTTGACGCTTCATGATCCTGTTTCTCCACACTGAAGCAAGCTTTCCGAGCAAACGGTTGAAGATACGACAAAAATGTTCAGAACTATTTTTATAGAGGATTAAATTTTAAAGCTCGTATGGGCTGTCAAAACTTATTGAAAGATGTAACCCGTAAAATATATTTGGGTTTTCTAGAATTTCACATTACAATATTGGGCTTATAAATATTCACTTGTAATGAGGTCTTATCAATGACCGCCATCTTAAAAGTAATAAAACTATCAAACATATTGATAGCCTATTTGTTGGCTAGGTATATAAGCCACATTCCTGTAAAATTTCATTAAAATTGGTCCAGTAGTATTTGCGTGATTGAGAAACAGACACACACACGCACACGATCTCATTTTTATAGATTAGTATAGATTTACGAGATATGAAGTTTTGACTTTTGACTCAGAAGGTTCCGGAAAGCTCAAAACTACAAACAGTTTTGTTCTACGACGTATCGTTCTATTTGGCAATAGAAATGAAATTCGCTAAAAACACGAGCAATAAATATTTGATTAATACAGTGTCGTGACTCTATAACTCACAAGCTGTACAGCACGAGGGGCACGTGGGGTGCAAGTTACATTTCTCCTTTGTGTACGCCACATCGGTTCATTGATATTGTGGTCTGTACAGTGAACAGTGTGACAGTGTGTACACAGTCACGACCGTACACAGTCACGACCGGCCCTCGGCGTCGGCGTTTACCGATGCTTTATCCGAATACACAATATCTGTCACACACTTTATACCACAATTTCACTTTCACTCCGTAATTGAATTTATTCGCTTAGATTTCTTTGCGGTTTTGTCATTCTGAGGGATTACGCACCGTGTCTGCGTATTATTGTTTTTAGCCTGCCTTTGTGGCTTTTGTGTGAGGTTTGTAGTGCGTTAGGCCCACGTTTTGACATTTTATTGGCATAGGGCTAAATCGGTATTTGAACAAAGTCTAGCAGTTAAGACGGGCTTAATAACCGTTGAGTTCAAAATGGATATGTTGGCGTGAGGTGGGTCAAGAAATCGCAAGTTTTACGTTGCTCTTACAGGACGAAATTCGCGGTCACAGCCACCACTGCGCACTCTTAAGACGTTTGAAGTTAATTCAGTCTCTTTGGACGGGGTGGACGTAAAATAGATTCTTTGTTTGGAGTTTGTTGTTTTGAAATTTCTGAGGTTGAAATTTTATTGCGGACGTGTTTAATCATTTTGAGGGAACAAAAATAACACGACCTTTCGGGATTTGGAGTCTGCAACAAGTTGAACGTTGAGAGTGATTTCAGGCTGAAATTGTCATGTTTTGATCCCGATATATATATATGTTCTAGTAGGGGATAAACAGTGTCAGAAATCTCATTAAGTTTGAACTTTAATGTAAGTATACATATAATTATTTATGTATTGGTTTGACAATGGTTAAACCGAAATATTCCAAAATTAGAATAATGCAACTGTGAGTCATTTATACAACCTTTTGGTACCATTTAAAATATATAAGTACATATGTAAAATCGGGTTAAACCTCGAAATGTAAGATCAAATATTACTGGGCCCGCAAGCTAAAAAAGTTGGGAACCGCTGTACTAGTAGATGTAGTGGATGTAGTGGATGTAGTGGATGTAGGGGAAGAGGGAAGGTGAGTATGTTTGTGCAGTGTTGTGGCATTATTGGCGGTCTCCGATACCACGACTCCCTGACCCTCGGGGATCGCGATTGCCTCCCCATCCCTCCCCCCATCGCTATCTTGAGTAGCCGTTTCTTACACCAATTACACCGCTTCCCGCTATGTCAATAGTTCTCAGCTGTCAGGGACGAACCCTATACGAGTACCTGGCCTTAAACTAGACGCGAGCCCGAAATTGGCGTGTGTAGGAGGGAGTGGCTACCTAGGTTGTTTTGAATTTGTGTCATTATTACTCTGGTTTAGTTATAATACTAGGTAAATAATGTGCCAAATATACGTAATAATCGCCAAGTTATTGTTGTGAAACGATATGTTTAATATACAAATAATTTCAAAACTCAATAATCCAATACAAGTACAATGTTGTACATGTTTATACCTTCATACCATAATATCTCAGTGTATAGTCTTTCAATACATTTAATTTCTAGATATATTAATTAATTTTACTGTGGACATTGTATGGCGTGATTAAATAATATGCAACACAGTTCACAATCTTAATATACCAACTTTGGTATGACAAGCAAATGACTAGGTGATGTCGTTTGTGTTGGGCTCAACTAATTTGTGTATTCCTGTGGGCTGTAAGCATGTTTTTTCATGCGACAGCTCAAAATAAATTTGACGGATTCGTTTTAAAAAAGCTTTCTTCATTTTTCTTAGGGGGAGGGAGGTTTTGAGCGTATTCCACCTTTAGTTTCAAAATGTGGGTCATCGTTGGCGTCTCACACCTGACTGATTTCTGCCACGTTTAGGGATACAGTTATTATAAACAAAAATAAACTAAATCCTTTGTTTTGATTGTGTATCAAATAGAATAATTGTAACGGTAAATGTGTTACAAACAATTCATGAGTTATAGGTGGCATTTACATTGAGTTTGTTTGCCAGAGACGACTTCAAAATTTTAATTTTGCTTGAAAAAAATACAGATGTCACCGTTTCATTTACTTACTTAATGTATAAACGTTCGTACCAATTTTCATTTCATCGGTTTCAAACAAAGGTGTGTGACTATAAGACAAATTGTGTCAAACAAATATCCGTTAGACCAAAACAAAACGCACCCATGAGGGTTGAGTGTAAATCATAGTGTGTAGATGTAGATTGTATTGGGTTTAAATGTGATATTATGCCTTTGGTAATAGCTGACGCGAAAATAAAGCTTAGTATTTGAACCAACCGCGGAAGAGTAAAATGAACGTAATGTAATAGTGTGACAGAAATACATGGAAAGGTTCGTTTGACCTAGGACCGAAGCTGTACGGAGCACGGAGCACGGAGCAAGGAGCAAGGAGCACAGAGCACGAAGCAAGGAGCACGGAGCACGGAGCAAGGAGCACAGAGCACGAAGCAAGGAGCACGGAGCAAGGAGCACAGAGTGGCAGCTTTACCCGGGCCGAACACTCGTAATTACCACTGAACCGCTAATGGCATCAGCAATAACCTCGCAACTCGGCCCGTGAAATAAAATCAAACTTTATTAAAAGACAAAAAGCGAAGTGAGTTTGTTTAGTCGGTGCGACGAGATACAATGTGTAAGCCGCCGTCTTCAAAGCCAGTATTATCTAAATGGTTTCGCATCTGTTTCCCGCTTTAATATAAACACAGGGCCGCTAGTCGTTAATCGGATTTTTAATTATTTTCTTAGCTCCCTCCCCGACAAGCTCACCCCTTCCAGGCGCTATCAACCCCCACTGCCGTGCGAATGTTCGGGGAATTAAAGACTACCCTTGCAGTTGCTTGCGTCCGG
Organism: Matsumurasca onukii; assembly: GCA_018831715.1. NCBI lineage: Eukaryota > Metazoa > Arthropoda > Insecta > Hemiptera > Cicadellidae > Matsumurasca > Matsumurasca onukii. Next base: position 37,592,941 of record CM032064.1, read on the forward strand.
CACAGCAATCGCCGACCTTTGTTTACATCTTGGGAGTTTAAGAGGGAGCGCTTAAGTGCTCAGTGTTCGGGTATCACAGCTGTCGCGAGAGCTAATACAATGTATTGGATTCTTTTCTCTCAGTGGAGTTCAAAAATGAGCACAGCCCGTTTTAACACAGTCATGGTGGGTTTAACAGCACACTGGTCTCCGAGGCTGAAATATTATTACGGATTTTAATAGTTGTTTAGTGAACGCAAAAACACGACGTTTCTTGATTTTGAATCTGATACCGAATTCAGGTAAAAGGTAACCTGCAACGTAACACAAAACATTGGAAAATAAGTTAGCCTGAAAATGATCAGTGCAATTGCTGACCAGTCACCCACCACCAAATGTCTTTTTCCCCCTTGAACTTGTTAAATTGTATAACAACCCTTGAAAGCAATACAAACGTGACAAAAACATTAAAGCTTAAACATTTAGAGAAATCAAGCACGTCTGTGGCCAGAGACAGCTGCCCCTGACTGACTGCTTGGGCAGCCACCAGTCAGCCGTATTGGCTGGCTTAAAGCAGCGGACGACCAATCACAGCCGTGAATCACACTGACCATGAATTGTAACAGAGAACACAAAACTACCTATTTATGCACATCCAATGAAGGGGAAACTCTTGAGAGTTCTCATAAGTTGATCAGGTTTTTATAACAAAAGTAATTAGAATACCGTTAACCCCAGAATAGTTCAATCTCAGAAATTTTACCATCGTCATCAACAAATTTAAACAAAGTACGTTACCGAAAAAAGATTTACTTATCCAATCCAAGAGATTTCCAGCCGTATTTCCAACTGCCGATCAATCGAGGAGAAGGCTGAAACACAAATCTTAAGACGGAATGTAAGTGAACTGCGAGGCCAAGACCCGAGTTGAGACGGCAAGACGGTCAAGACTGTCGGTAATTATCTGCCAAACGCACAGAGGGATCAGTTCGATGCCGGAACCGCAGTCCCGCAGTCCCGCAGTCGGCAAGTATTGCGGTCAGCAAAGTGATCAGCGCAGGTTTCAATAGCAATACTCACAAGAGCGCGTGGCAACTTGCTTCATAACACCTGCTTCGATTAGACGCTTTGAAAGGATCTCGGCTTTTGCGACGTTCGGTTCGGCCGCTTTGACTCGACCGGATAACGCGATTCTATCGCCGGTGAAATCATATTTACGCGTTTGAAGCCTTTGTCGAGCCGAAATTTACATCGTTACATCGTTATCGTCCAGATTGTTTCTGAAAGAAGATCGCCCGTTTGTATCAAAGCTGGCTGATTTGCATGTTAAATTGAGGTCGGCGCGGACAAATTAGTGTATAGGAGATTTAGGTTGCTATTAAAATGAAGGCTTTCATGATGGTTAAAAACATTGTAAGTTGGTTTCATTAATTTTATTTTCTATAAAAGCTATGTTGCCAAGAAAGCCACTTTATCTCATCCAAAAGAATGTGGAGAAATAATGAGTATCTAAATTGTTATTTTTTGTTGTTTCATTTAAAAGTTGATTCGCCAGCCACCATGAGCCTATGCAACCTGTGCGGTGACCTTAGAGACGAATTAACCACCGACCGTTGTCTGAGGCGGGACTCGAACCTGCGAACTTCGGGTCCACAGTCTCACACGCTACCGACCCAGCCACCACGCCGGCAAATAATGGTTTTCTGGGAAAACGGAAAAGCTTGTATCTGCCGACACGATTAAGTTTGTGGTTAATTTGAACACGATCAAATCCGCCAGATATACATATGATTGTAACATAAATATATCAGACTCTTAAGGGAAACATTGTTTAACGTGTATTGAAATGAGATTTTCAATGTCCTGCCTGTAAACTATGTAGGAAAGTGTGTGAGTCTATAGATTCTAAAGAATCCTATTGAACATTTTCAAGAAGTTTTTAAAAGGCTTAGGTAAATAGATGAGAGCCAAATTAACTTTGATGCAAGTGTTCTAAATGTTACTGCCCATTAAATGGTCTTCCAAGGACACTTGCGATAACTTGTTTATACCCTGCATTTTATAGTAATAATCTTTCGAAAGAATGCATACGAAGTAAGTTTTGTATTTATGTGGATGTTTTCAATTTGAAATTTTCAAGGAAGTTAATTAAATAATTTTGGACCAATATTTTGGTAGTATATTTTACAAGGCATTCGTCTTTGTATTCCTGCCATACTTCAAACGGAGCTCTTTTGTAAACGAAATACTCTTAAAACATTAACATAGAATTCGACGGACTTCTCTACAATTTATTGTGTTCAAAACATCGGCATAGTGAGTTTTCAACAATTGAGGAGGTAGCTTAAAAACGACCTGAGGCTGCTCAAGTAGTTTTTCGGGAGATGGCTTCAATCGATTCGTCATCTCATTCTTTTCATAACAGTCTTTGTTTCATAAAATTATCTCTGTTTTTCGTTGAGCTATGACGTTTTTTCTATACACACGTTAAGAAAATCCCCTATAATTTAGTTGTGGAGGGAAACAATATTGTTGATATTAGCCGTTTTTACACACCATGCAATATAGAATGAAAAGAATATTTTGAAGAAATTCTTGCGTATGAATTCCCATAGTGACCTTTATGCAAGATAATTATAAATTAGTGTAACAAACCTAGTTTCATTTGTAACATCTCTGGTTTCATTATTACACCTAATAAATTAAAAATTAATGATTTAATGAAAGGTTTACTTCAAAGAAACTTGATCTAAGGAAAACGACCTCTGACATGGCTCTCTTTTTTTTATTATATCTATCAAAGTAAAAAGGGAATGAATATTTGGAATAAATATTCTTAAACTAGATGAATTAATCCTTCTAAAGAAATTTCTTTATACTATTGTAAAAAAATACAAAGTATAATACAATTATAAATTTAACTTTCAAAGTTGATTATATCAAAGCAGGTTTTTTTGGACTCGGGTCGTTTTTCAGCTACCTCCTCAATTGGTAGAGTCTTGAAAACTCAGCACGGGGTACTGCGCTCCGTACCTCAGTGTTGACTCAATCACACACACAGCCGGCAGGGTCGACACTTGTAGCTTGACAGGAACGTGTGTAAGCGTGTACGTGTGTAGATGTAAGGTGTAAAGGCGAGCAGGGGATGCGCTGCGACAACACGGACACGCGGATATTGATGCCTTACACGTATGTATGCCTAGCTAATGGACGCCACTAATTAATTAACCGTATGATGGATGTCGCCTGATGCCCGGCCCTCACTTTTTACCCACGTCACTTAAATGGGGAAGGTGATAATTATTTGCATTAGGCTGTTAGTTGATGCCCTCCCATTTTATTGGGGTGTGGTTCAATCTTTTTTAATCAACTGTGTAACCTTTTACGTGGCGTATGTTGCCCCTCGCTCCTGTCCTGTCCCGCATAAAGACATGACATACTTATCTTGATGCCGTCCACCGCTTTCATGGCTTCACATATTAAGTGATAAATACGCCCGTCGTCCCGTCGTACTCCCCGCCTATCCGCTGGCTACAATATTTCATACTATCGTTCCGAATCGACTGCAAGTATTAATCAAAGACGTTAACTGACAGTGGATTTAATGGAAATGGCGTTGACGAAAAAACAGAGAAGCTATCGTAAGCCTGCTAAATGGTGAGCTCATCATCTTTTAAGTTTCGAAATGTATCTGAACTAAGGAAAGCTGTTTACATGAACTTCAAAATGATGGAAATCGTATACAACTTTAGTACTATGTTAAAGGTAAAATATCTGTTAATAGCATCCAACTGAGTATGAACTGAAGGACCCTTTAGTCTAGATAATTACCAAAACTGTTGGTTCGGACTTAGACCAACCTATTAGTCGTTTAACTCATAAAGAAATCAGTTCTACGCTCTAATTTCTTGAACACTTATGTTTCAACCATAAAACCAAGGACAGACTACTTCCCCTGATGGTGTTTCTGTTCCACTATAAAACAACGGTTAATTCCCCTCGATTCACAATAAACAAAAGTAGCAGCTGGGGTAGCAGGTACGGGTAGCACCCTAGGAGTCAAGGCGTCATCGACAAGTGTTGATAAGAAGGTTCGAACCCCTCCCCGGCACAGTCTCGCGGGATTACCTCCCTCACCCCTCTCCCTCCCTCGACAACAGTCACTAACCCTTTATCTTTCATTCTTGTATGTGTGTAGGCATAATGCGAACTGTATGCAAACAAGAGTCGAGCTAACTACACCCGAGATACACATTAAAGATTCCCAGTAAGGCAGCGACCTTGTACGGCGAAAAATATAATTCGGTAAAATCTAATTTATTCGGCTGAATTTACATATTAAGTATTTTCGTAACCCTCCAATCTAGAACGAACACTTCATAATCCCGAGCTTCCTTAACGGCCACTGTGATGCTCTCTTTCGTATTTTGTTGGAAATGGATATTCGTAACTGAATGGATGCGTACTTTTTACAAACATAACCTTATGAATCCTAGAATTTAATCCTAGTAACGAATAACAAGTAAATATAAAATGTAAGCATTTTGTACTTTTTACCATTAATTTTAGTTTTACATAGACATGTTTCGCCTCAGCATCACCAGGATTATTACATAAAATTATGGAACATATGAAAATCAAACAAATATACCTTTAAAAACAATCACTTGGGAACAATTATCAGTAGAGATATTACGTGTAAAATTAAATGGAGTATGTATAAAAGTTAAATAAAATATGTAAAAGAAACAAAAGGAGCATTTGTTGCAATATTCTTGTTAATCTGTTAGTGAATTACGTCATAAATAGTAGCCTACAGTATAAAACCTTATAACTTTTTAAAATTGTTTTCAAAACATGATTGTTGTAAGCTTATTTATACTTATTCTTAAAACTAGGTTTACTGGTTAAGTTTAACACGTGGCATCAATTTAAATATGTATTTTATACATTTTATAGATGGATATTGGAACACAGTTTACAATTTCAATGTGCAAATAAAGAATGTTGATTTTAAACTTTTGAAAACTAGGTCTCCAGAACGTGTCGAGTCTGTGTTACATATATCATTCTGCTAGTCCAAGTTCTGATTTTTCATGGACCGCATTGCGTTGATCCCTTGAGGATTGATTACATGAGCTCTGTCGTCAGGTAAACTTCTCCAGGCGGCCTTCTTACTTGGCTTGAGTAAACGCTTAGAAAGTATTTTAAGGTGAATATGGGATGAATGAGTGTGAAGAGTGTTTTGATGGATGAGTTGTAATGTGTAATGAGAAACTAGGGCCGACTGTTCCCCAGATCAGATCATCAATTAATAGCCCAAAGCCCAATGGAATGAAACAAACTACTTGAGGCATTGACCACGCTTAGAGGATATTTTAAGGTGAATATAGAATGATTAGTTATTGTGAAGAGGGCGCTGGTGGATTATAAGATGCAGTCTTGTTTCAACCTAGGACCGACTGTTCCCCGTATTGGGTCATTAATTATTAACACAACGATCAATGGAAATGGGCCGACGGCTGAACGTGACTTCTTAACCACCTAAACGTCCGTGGCGTTTACCGTCTTTGTTTGACGTGGCGTTTGAAAACGCTAGAGCAACTAGCCGGCAAAGAACTTTGTGGACTATCCAGCAAGGTTGTCAGGTTAGGTTCGACCAACTTAGGATCATTATTTAAATATAAAATACACTAACCTACCCTCTTTAAAAATAAGGTTGAGTTTGTTGGCATGTCACTTAGATTTGACAGTATAATAAGAAATATACTTTCTTAAAAATAATTCCTTTTGGGGTATACATTTAAAACATAGCACCTTGTGTGAGTACCGCAATTTTATACTCCAATTTGAACTCTTCCTTAGTTATGTTCCCAGTGTTATTTTTCTAGTCACCAAGTACTCCTACCTGAAATGGATTTGTATGTGTCGATATTAATTTTCATTTCGTATTATTTTTTTATTTATTGGTTTGACCTTTTTTACCAAGGGTATTGTTATTGACTGTCTATCATAATTTTTAATACTCAGCTAGTCCTGTTTTTCTTATAGTTTTTTCATATTTTTTAGACGTACTGACTTGTAAAACTTCTCAGCCAGTGACTTGAAGAAGGGCTCGCGGTTATCCTAACGTCGACCTGCACTTCACTCTTCATGTAAGTAGCCTGTAACCTTCCTCCCATTCATAGAACATTACTTCATTGTTATGTTTAAACATGTTGAACCAATAACGATGAAAACTAAGTCTCTACTGCAACCGCCCGTGAAGTGGTCGTACCGTGAAACCTATTTCTACACCTCCTTGACTCACTAAAACGAAGCGTCAGCGTATTTGTAAATTGAATACGCGCATCATTCGCGAACAAAAGTGATATGAAAGTTCATTAAAAATAATAAGTACATCCATAAAAACAAACGCTGTTGAAAAACCGCACGGCGCTCACAGGAGAGCCTATAGATTGTGGAGATTCCATCTTTGTGAGATGAAAAATGTAGCCCGTAAAACCGGGATGGAGATGGAACGATATGAATAGGATAGAAGGTGGACAACACAAGAGGCACTCGGTCAAGTTGTAAAATAATAAAAGCCGGGCCGTGGCCGAACCCCCGGAGGCCGGGGCTAATCACCATTACATATTCGCGCTGGTGTGCGTGTGGGTGAGCGTATGTGTGCGAGTGTGTGGTGTGCGCGTCGCGTCAGAAATGCAACCGTGCCATGCGATATTCGGGTGTGGCGACCGGTCGAGATGCTCACTATAAATACGAGCACTGTGTGTTCGTATCCGGGGATTACTTGGTGAAAATATACAATTAACTTAATGAAAAATACGAACTCTTTGTGCGGCTTGAACGAACATTAGGCCCGAGTGTAACAGTGATTACTTGAGCTTTGCGACCATCCGTTGTCCCCTCGCCGCCACAGATAGCTGATACACCACCGGACATCCTTTGCCACACGTCACTGTGGGTACAGCTCATCCCTCTTGCTCAACATGTTGCTCGTCCTTGTCGTCTTCGCCTCTTCCTAGCGCAGGAGTCGAACATTAGGCCCCAGTGTAACAGTGATTACTTGAGCTTTGCGACCATCCGTTGTCCCCTCGCCGCCACAGATAGCTGATACACCACCGGACATCCTTTGCCACACGTCACTGTGGGTACAGCTCATCCCTCTTGCTCAACATGTTGCTCGTCCTTGTCGTCTTCGCCTCTTCCTAGCGCAGGAGTCGAACATTAGGCCCCAGTGTAACAGTGATTACTTGAGCTTTGCGACCATCCGTTGTCCCCTCGCCGCCACAGATAGCTGATACACCACCGGACATCCTTTGCCACACGTCACTGTGGGTACAGCTCATCCCTCTTGCTCAACATGTTGCTCGTCCTTGTCGTCTTCGCCTCTTCCTGGCGCAGGAGTCGAACGTGTTTTTCTAATCCTACTTATATATGTCGGTTGAAGAAGTTTCAAACTAGAAAAAAATACTGTCAAAAGGTACGGTATTGGCTGAGACTTAACTTGGCTAAAATTTGTGTCTAGAAAATTAAAAACCTGGTGTATACATAGAGGAAGAGCATGTATACGTATAAATAAGAACATTTTTCAAATAGCTGTTCAGTCGGTCCAGCGGTAATGTTGATCCTACAAGAAAATTGAAGGGGTTGAAGAATTAACAAGAGTTAAGAGTTAAGATATTAAATAAATTATTCAATAATATGTCAAAATTTCAAGTTAGGGTTTACTAGAGAAGAAAAGCAAAGAAAGTAACTCTTTATTTTTTGACAAATTTAATATTTTGTTAGGGATCGCTTTGAAACATACACAGTAACAAAATCATCTAGTACAATAAATGAATCAAATACTCCATATATTGAATATAAGCCATACCTATAATAAATATTAAGATTTATTATTTTATAAATAATTTTAAAGGTAGTATCATACGTTGCATTCTATGTTTGAATTTATAATTAATTTAGGGACTTCATGTAGCGTTTTGTTCCAAATAAATGTAGGGAAATTCAAACGAATTTGAGTTAATTATTACCAAACCATAAGTTATCTGATTAACTGACGCGTTTGTTGATATGCATATGCAAACATCACCAAACTAATAATATTTTTAGATACCAATAAACCACACAACCTTTCGATATCAAATGAGAAAAGTATTGACACACTTAGCATAACTCTTATCTACAATAATGCTATAGTATATATATTATATTATTTATGTGATAAACTGTAGTTTTTAACGAACAATTTGATAATCAAGACCACAATACTACCAAAGTACCAATTCTTTTTCATTGTTAAATTTGTCATTCACCTATCTCAGCTCATGGCTTGGAAAAGTGTTCTTTATACACTTATGAAGTTATAAACTTAAATATTTGTTAGAGACACATCAACATCAGTTACAACACGTCTTATATTACTTAAATAAAATGATAAGGTATAATGTACTGTCTTAAACCAATAAACCAAAACTGACTGTAACACGTAAAACCATTATTTAAACTTCAAACAAATTTTTAATTAAAAAAATATAGAAAATTGCGACTTTATTTTTCACGTTTTCTTTTGAAAGTATATTGTTTTATCTTTTAAAGTATATTAACTTAATAACAATACGTAAATTGTCAAAATATGTAAAGCTTGGGTGACTGTAATTTTCAGTCGGTAAATGTTAATTATTCAAAGGTTGGGTTGATTTCTGTCATGTACGTAATTGAGTTTGTCTTAACTACAACTAATTTTATAATTCGTGCTGATAAAATGTGACATAATAATCAAAATCATAAGTAAGAAAACTATACTAAGCATGCTTCGATAATTGAAAACTGTCTTATAATTCATAAAATATCGGTAGTCCAAGAGAAAAACAACAATTGTTCATTACAATTACTTAACACCAGTATAGTTAAGTTTAAAATACTTACAATATTGACTGTTTATAAACTCTACATACGGTCCCGGCAAAAACCCGCCCTTATAACCGACTAAGCGATGTTGTATGTAAACTACAGTGGCCTGACATCTAGCGGATTCTGACGGAACTTCTACCCTCCCTTTTGCTGCAAACAGCACGTCGTTTAACAACGCGACTCTTTTTACACACTTGTTAGTTTATTTTCTTTAATTAAAAAAATGAATGGAAAAAATGTGTGTTAGACATTGGTTCAAAAAAGGTTGTTGTATTAGTATTGAGTTTTCTATCAATTATATAAACCTTGCGTTTTTGTAACAACTTATGCATTAACAGTATTGTTGAGGAGGAGTAACTTATAAGCAAAATAAACATCAACCTATGTGTAAAACTTTGTATGAAAAAAACTAACTGGAGTGTATATATTTATGAAGGTTTAAGATTTTAACTAACCTGGTTTAGTTTAGAATGAGAAAGTTCATAAAGTACACGATCTACTTTCAACAAGACTAAATTTCAAATTCGATTAAAAACGAATCCATTCACGAGACATTTAAAATCGTCTGAAAACCGTGTTTATTCTGGAAGTATTTTACAGTACAGACTAGTATGTCATGGCGCAAAACTAGGAGGTGTAGTGGCCACAAACTGAAAGAGTAGTAATGAAAAATATTCGGATTATTAAAAATTTAGGTAAACTTTAAGTATGGCAGAATGAGAACAAAATTTTAGATTTTTAATCACGATTGCCATAACATATTGATATACAGGGTGTCCCGGATCTCCCTAGAACAATTCATATAAAATTGTTCCTTAGGTTGAGACAAACAAATTTTACAATATAACTTGGGGTCCAAAGTCCTTAGTTTCTCCACTAGCCACCATTTTGGGTTTTAACCTAAATCATTAATATCTCAAAAATTATTTGACCGACACCGTTGAAATTATGCATACTTGTTACTCTAACTAAAACCTACAATAAAACAAATATAAACATACAACAAAATAATGTTGTACAAAATGGTGGCTATTGAAAGGTTTTAAATTTAAATAACGAGAAAACGAATAATGTGTATAACAATTATAAAAAGTAATGAAAAAAGCGGTAGTTCAATACAAAATTGATGGCACTAAATTCAAAAGAATCCGTTCAAAATTAATTTATATATTAGCATTTTACTGCAACAATGCTACTTTTACTATTGTCTTTGTGCGCTTTTATTAGCAGCTGGCATGCGAAATGAGATAGCATATGGTGTTTCTATTGTTTTGGCATTTATTTTAGATCAGCTGATTAATAATTGTCAGCTGATTTTGTTTAACAACAATGTATTGCTTACAATAAAACAACTTAACCTGTTAACTTACTGAATTAAGTTCTTATCAATTAATGATTAGTAGAGGTATACATGTGATTGCATCAAAATTTCGTATACATAGCCAAACATCGTAAAATATCATTAAACAAATAAAAGTGAAAGGTATATTTATAAAATAAAACATTTTAGACATTTGAAAGTAGAACAAGTGTAAATATCATCATTATAAAACTCTTAAATTTGTTTTATGGATATACATTTGATTTTTATTTGAATGTAAAATTTCAATAATAAATGCACTTATTTATTTACCATAGTTTAGATTCCAAGTACTATACAGTTACTTGGATAAGTAAACTAACTAGTGATAAAACGTCCATAAAACTTCCAAGTACAATTTGTATTAGTATTCAGGACCGATTGTATCAAATTCGTCAGGTGATGAACTGTGAGCGCGAGGAGCATGCGCAGAGCACGGCTGAGGACTACTGAAGCGCGGCGCAGACGGCAAAGCAGCTACGCATGCGCACTGCGGGTATAGTCTCAGCGCCTGCGCAGGCGTCTTTGCTCTAGCTCTAGCCAAGCAAATAGCAATACACAGAGTCTGTAGTCCCGTAGGCCTCGCATGGACCAAGTGAGGGTAATTTTGTGTCCATAATTTTCTAAAACTTTCTCCAAAAACTAGTATTGGCCGTAAAATTATACAAAATGTTTTGTGTTAGAAATCAGTTGTTTTACATGTTCTACTAACTCTTTACCCTCCAAGTTAGGTAAATAATTAATAATGGGACAACAAATAGTAAGTGAGCAATGTTTGACCTTCCCTTGGTCCAACTTGTAACAACATAGGTTTCAGCATTGTGAACAAACTTAATTGAAAAACAAGTATCACTATAATAGTTCAGATTTATTACTTTTACTTTTTATACTATTAGTTATGATTTACCTAATATTTTGTTTTTACAGTTGGTATCATTGAAACTTTGGTTCAGACAGCTAACACTCTCTAGATGGACCAAGGGAGGGTCATTTTGTGTCCACACTGTTATTAAATTTTCCGTGACCAAGTAGCATTTTCCGCATTATACAAAATGTTTTAGAAAACAGTTATTTTACATGGTCTACTAACTAATTAACATGAACTTGTAAATAAAACCTCATTTAAAATGTGTAGATATTTTTAACCCTCCCTTGGTCCAGCACGTCACTCCAAATACCTTGGTCCATCTAGGGTTAAGTCCGGATGTTTTGGCGCCCAGATTTTAACTTTAGAGATAACCTATGAAAACGTGAAATACAAATACAAATCTGTATGTGGATGTCAAACTCTCCAAGAAGAGCTGCGGTTGTTTTAAACGCTCCGATAAAAATTCGCTAATATATACTTAATAAGCCAATTATTCTTAGTATGTTGTATGTATGTCGTTCGCACAAAATATCAAAATAAATGTATGTAAAATGAAAATAACATAATCTTTGAAATATAACCAATGTTAAAATATTAAATAGAGAATAATATGACTATATTATTGAACCACAAAACTACGAGGATGTTGAAAATACATTTTGCATTTTTTATATTCTCATGTTCATACGAATGCATAATTGTTATTATGCATGTTAAAAAGTTATCGTGAGCACGTCCGGGTGACAATTTGTGTAAACAAATTTAGTTTTCTGTATCGAATGGAAGGTCAAGATGTTAACACCACGCGTGCATAGTTTCGCGAATATTTTCAAAATGTAACAGCAAAACCCGCCTCCTTACATCAAAAGGCCGCCATTTCGAAATAAAACTAGTGGCGAAATTTGTTACACATACATAGTTCGGTCTATGTACGAGTATTCAGTTCCTTCGTCCCAAGTTTTAAGGTGCAGAAAAACGAAGTGCAGAGCGGTCGAGTTGAAATAGAGACCTCCACTTACGCTCGGTCAGTAACATAAATAAATTTAGTTTTATTGCGTTTAACATGCACTGTAATCGGCACTTATGGATTATTTATCAAAATGAATACAGTTATGTAGAAAAATAGTTTTATTAAACAGGCAAGCAACTATAGCAAAATAGGTAAATAGCGACAAGAGTATAGTAGCAAAGATCATGTTGTACTAGGTAGATGGCGCATAGATGCCGAATGGCTGAGACAAGAAAATATATAGTTGTGGCAGCCCAAGCACAGATAGCGCTGCCATCTCTCGCCGTCATACTCCCCCTCGGCTCGACATACTCGAGTTTTTCTATATCGATGACCTTAATGTGATCAAATTGTAGGATTTTCGAGAATGAACGAACTTGTACGTGCGTCAGTGGCTCTACTTGAGACGTTTCAATTTCCCTTCGCAGCGCTATCTGTGCTCGGGCTGCCACAACTAGGTTGATTTTCACGCCTCAGCCATTCAGAATCTATGCGCCCACTACCTATTATAACATAATCTTTGGTAGTAGCGGCTGGGGTGCGAGGGTGGTTTAAGCGGGGGAGGGAAGAGTCCAGCCGACCGTAATGTGCCGGTTTTTGGAATAATCGAAGTTCAATTAAGCCATTAGTGGGAGCGAGAGAGAGTGAGAGAGAGAGAAAGGGGATGTTTGATTTATCAACGACTGGAAAGTTCTGTCTTTGACAAGTCCGAGCGGGCTTTCAGGGTTTCGGGGGAGAGATACACCGAACCGTCTTCTGCTTCCCTGATCCTTAATCCCAATCCTTTGTCCTTTCCTTTTGTAGCCGACATCGTCGATATTTTGTTCGCTCGCGCCCCTAAATTATGTTTGAAACCGCGTGTTTAACAATTATCCCCGTGTTGCAGCTGCGGAGTTTGTTTATGTGTCTTTGCTGTGCCGATCCGAAGCTAGTTAATACTGTATACTCATCGTTCGTTACGCTTTATACGTTCAGAAGAGTTCATCAATGCTCTCGAGTATGCTCAGTGCTTGGTCATTTCGTTGTCCCTTAGCAAGAATGATAAAACGTAAATTGTCTTGAATCATTTTACACGTTTAAGTTCAAAGATAAACTGCAATGTGGTAATTAAATATTTAAAAATGTTTGCTTGAAAAAAGGAAAATTAAGTAATTTAACTCAATGTTACGGCCTGTACGGCGTACTTTTAAACCTTAATTGAAATGCTTCCTTAGAATTTTAAATGTGAAATAATTTAGTTATAGTTTTGGTTGAAATTTAAATAAAAAAGGACGTATCAAATTTTTAACAAAATCTATATATAAATTGAACTTGTATCTATAAAACCCTAGTTTTCATCGATGAGCACCTTACCTAACCTAACCTACCTAACTTACCTAGCCTAACAAAACAGGATTTTGATCGAAGTTGTTTATACGTATATTATATTTGACTATTTCCACTCCAACTTACTCTCACGCTATGACCAACACTCGAATCGCAGCTAATTTATTTCACAGTTGGCAAAATATTGAGTTGTTCTCAGTTATCGAAAGGTAAGAATAAAAATATTTTTAATAGTTATTACGGCTATGTTTTTCCATCAAGACTGAATCATGAGACATTCTGGCTAAACCATTCCGATCTCACGAGAAGCAAATTATTAAAATCGGTTCATAGTCCAAATGAATATCGCTCTAAATGCAATTCGCCACCACGTTACGAGATGTGTCACCTCTTGCTGCACTTACAGTACAGATTGAGAACTGCGGGTCGCGCTGACATAACATTGACACACTACTCTCACACTCTCAACCGGATCCGATGCCACGAAGTATTTCAATATCTCAGTGCATTGTATTGTGTTATTATTGAAACATTCCCCTCACGAGGAAAACATCCATCACAACCCCTGCACCCCGCACCACGCGCTCGGTCCTCGCTCCTCAATCCTCGTCATACTCGACTCTCAGTCTTATAACGGCCAGACGTGACACACTCTACGGGTTTACTGTATTACCCCAGTCGATACGTGCGACACACACACGCACACACACACGCACAGGCCACCGGGGATGATCGAGCCCTTCCATTATCGGCGATATCGGAAGTCCCCCTCCCTGTCTGTGTACTCTGTGTTTGTAAGGCCACTTTGGCATTTGTCTTCACCCCAGAATGTCCTTTCACTTTGATCCCCCGCTCGGACCGGATTTAGGACTTGTCGGTTTACAAACCAAAGTGGGCTATTGTATATACAGGTTGTTTGGCAAGACCGTCGACCCTTTGATGCAAGTGTCCAACGCGCTTACTTAGCACTTGTGGTTTGTTCTCTGAAAGTATTACAAATTCTTAAAAGTACGTCTAATATAGACAGTTGTACAATTATGTCGTTAGTTAAATCTTCTATTGTGACTTTTAGGCGTTATGTCTTTTCCTAAGCAAACACTAAATAGATTAATAAAATAAAACTTGAAAGCGTGCGAAGAATCGTGACCAGCGTCCCGGCCTTACCCAAACTCATCTTTCCCACGAGCTACTAATCAAATGTTAGCCTTCATTTTGTAATAAAGTAAGTAATGTCCTGTAATATATTAGAAATAGGGCAATACTACAGTTGGTCAAAAGTCGAATAAAAGCTGGAATTGCAACATCTCATACGACTTTAAAGTTACAAAATGAATAATTACGAAAGTTAAAGACCAATTTTACGAAATGTTCTCTGCCCTAGAAGTAACTTGGTACGGTACTGTTATGTGAGAACCACCTAAATATTTACCCCTACTCGGACATAATATAATTGACTTTAAAGATTTGAAGTAGGAGCTGATTGATACCTGTTGATTACTCAACGATCACCACTTACAGTTGTAATGTGACTATACGGTAACGCTAGGTAAGTGTCGAGGTTGAGTACTTTGTAGTCCTAACTTCACCTCGGTAAACAAGACAAACTTGACCTTTTCCTCACAGTGCGTGAAGAGTTAGAATGTCCACTTTACACACACACTAGTATTCAGCCATTTAGTGCATGAAGATGGTGCTTGACAGCGATACCGAAATATCGCAAACTAACTATTATGATATTCCCTTTTATGATAATTCCCTGCCTTGCCTCTATATTTTAGAATCATGTCTTTTTTTCAAGTCAAAATGCGGCCTCGTAAGAGGAAGTGACATTCACTCTTTTGAAGCTAGGGGCAGAGAAAACTACCGAACTAGGAGACACAGTGGTACAACTCAAATGAATGAGAGAGAGTGCATGTCAAAAATGTATGTCCGCTTGGGATTTCAATGTTAGAATGCGTGGACAATTTTAGCTTTTCAAAATCAACTGACTGTTGCATAACATGTCCATTGTTGGACGCAATAAACAATGTATTAATTTTTATGATTGTTTTGACGTGGTATGTACCGGAAAAACTAAACTATAGTTGTGACACCGGCCGCGAAAGCCTAAGAATTAAATACACTAGTATACAAGTCACTCAAGCACTCTCTCAATCGCATCTTGCCAGACGTCCTGTGAGCTCGCAGAGCGTCGATAAAGTTTGACGCGTCATTTGTTCTCGTATTAGGCGGTTTTACATAATACTGTTTACCCCACATCTCGACCATTCTTCGCAAAACGTTTTCAATTTGTATAACGCGAGTGGGGATGGGGTTATGGGGGATGGGGGTGCCTCACGTCGCGACGGAATATTTGCAATACTCGCCGTGATATATGGCGCTATTGATAGCTGCGCTCGTTGTGGTTAATAAATATCTTGGAATTGATGCGCCCTCAAATTGCCTTGCTTTACAGTATTTCCTGACTCGCAATGTCGCTCACTTACAGTCGGCTTCGTCCCCCTCATCACCCCCAACACAACAACCACCACGATATCATATCCCTTTGTTGTGCTTTTCTCAATAACCAAATCGTTTTATTTCCTCATTTTTTACCAGGCAATTGAAATTCGCGTCGTGCGCTTTGCGTTAACGTATTTCAAATCTCAACAGGATCGGGCATCACGACATTCCAAAATGGGGTTGGTAATGTATCAGGTGGCTTTGAAGTGACTACTTATAAATTATGTATATCAGAATTTAATACATTTTTCGTGAAGCTAATCAAAATAACTAAAAATAAATTGTCAACCAAATTCCAGTTTAAAACACTGATCCTTGTGTAGCTTTTCTTTAATGAATGTAAAGGTGATATTACAGGATGCTAGATGTCGTTTGGTAAATAAATGTAGTGATGTATACTTTTGAACGGGCCGGATGGGCATTGGTGTTACTGGCTCTCACTGCTCTGTACTTACCTGAGGCAGCCGTGGGTCATGTATGGTGAGGAGGGTGAAGAACTAGAGGACCAGTACAGAGACACAGAGTGAGGATTGAGGACGCACGACGCAGAGTTTAATAACATTGATGGATGCTGGAGGGTTAACACGGTGTCCGGCATTAGTGTTACTGGCTCTCACTGCTCTGTACTTACCTCAGGCAGCTGTGTGTCATGTATGGTGAGGAGGGTGAAGGACTAGAGGACCAGGACAGAGACACAGAGTGAGGATTGAGGACGCACGACGCAGAGTTTAATAACATTGATGGATGCTGGAGGGTTAACACGGTGTCCGGCATTAGTGTTACTGGCTCTCACTGCTCTGTACTTACCTCAGGCAGCTGTGTGTCATGTATGGTGAGGAGGGTGAAGGACTAGAGGACCAGGACAGAGACACAGAGTGAGGATTGAGGACGCACGACGCAGAGTTTAATAACATTGATGGATGCTGGAGGGTTAACACGGTGTCCGGCATTAGTGTTACTGGCTCTCACTGTACCGTACTTACCTCAGGCAGCTGTGTGTCATGTATGGTGAGGAGGGTGAAGGACTAGAGGACCAGTACAGAGACACAGAGTGAGGATTGAGGACGCACGACGCAGAGTTTAATAACATTGATGGATGCTGGAGGGTTAACACGGTGTCCGGCATTAGTGTTACTGGCTCTCACTGTACCGTACTTACCTGAGGCTTAATTCTTCCCCATTTATCACACCGACATCTTTGTCTCGTATCTTGCAGGCTTTTGTTTACGTGTTCCCCGCTTACCGCTCACGCTATTCATCTCGCATAATCGCACTATCGCGGATTCCCGACCCTGGCCTTTCATGTCAACAATTTCTCGATGGTTTGTCGGAATAAACACTAACACCCGACGGATTGTCGCATTACCGTGGGTTTGTTACTGCCGTCTGTTCCATCCCTCCCACTCGTTACTTTACATGTGGTAGTTGTGCATTTGTTTACCGGCCGTGTATGTATGTTTTTACCTCCACTCCGCTTCAGAATAATTGAAAACTTCTGTTTGTTTTTCATTAATGAATGTTGAACCATGTTCTTTACGGTTGTAAGCGAGTGATTGCTGTCCACGTTTAACGAGATATAATCAATACATTGCATGGTATTATACTATGTGCTGATTGCAGGTTTCAAAGAGTTTGTATCTTCCAAAAACAAACATTGAGACATTTATTTAAGACTTTATATTTTCTAACCACCTCGAATTTGTACGCCTATGTGACTATTCTTTTCTGTTTAACAAAATGTGATTTAGTTCAAGGTCAGCCAATTCTTGCCTTCACACAATACTAGGCAAGTTCATACATTTAGACGACATTTATGGAAAGCTTTCGTCACAGGCAGGTGCAAAGTTGTTTAATGAACTCCCCGAAAAAAATTAACGCCACTGAAAATTGTATCTCTTTCAAAAGGAGGTTAAGAGCATATTTATTAGAAGGCTCATACTATTCTGTTGAGGAATTTTAGATCAGGCTTTAAATCATAATAACTAAATTTTATTCTAAATTTAACTAGTTTTTGCAATACTCTTACTAGTGGTTTACTTTGTTTTATTTTAAATATTTGTTAATACTTGTGTTTTGTGGTACCTGTTTTAGCTTTGTCAACGCAAAGGTTTTTGTATGTGACAAATAAAAATTATTATTATATACTGTAGGCGGAGTTTAACAATGTTATTTTCCGTGCAATTATTACCTTCAAATAATATTACTTTATTATCATTTTTTACGTATTGGCCCAATTGAACCACGTTTTGTACGTTGACACCGTTTTTAAGAGATTACTTTTCTTATCGTCCAGACTTGCTCATCCTATAGGAATGAGATCTTTTTCTTTCATCAGTAAAGGCTACTGTTCTCCCTTTATTCACTTTCCTCTGACCAACTGTCTAATCAAACACTTTTGTCCAAAATCTTTTTTTTGAAATGTCCGTTTGTGTGGTTTCTGTCTTTTAGTCTTCTTAAACTTCCCCGATCTAATTGATTGTTTCGATTTTCGTATTCTCTTGATTCTCGAAAAATTGTAAAATCTAGTATTACTATACATATTTTTATTTATATGAGGACACAACAAAATCAGTATAACAGTTCTTACGTATTTCTAGTGTCCAGTAACAGTCGACCATTTTGTGTTATGCCATAAGAGCAATGTAAAAAACGACACCAGACGCTTGCAATTTTGTTGTTTTTTGTTTTATTTTAAATTGTCAATCTAAATATTTGTATATTTTTTTGAATCACATTTTATTTTAATTTTTCTAGCAACTCAAGACAGAGCTATTATTTTTTATATACATCAATTTTACTCACGTACACAAAGGTAAAAAGTTAAGTTTGTCTTGTAAAGAGGAAGTTAGTACTACAAAGTCTTCTGTATTACTCAACCTCGACCTTTACCTAGCGTCAACGAATAGTCAAATTACAAATTGTAAGTGGAGACTGCGGGGATCGAACCCGCAACACCGGAGTATACCAATCCGCCACGGATCCGCTAACAGCCATCCTACAAACAGCACAGTGGGTTGCCAGGGCGTAGTAGAATCAACACTCAATCATCCCTGCGTCACAGTGTACAGAAGGCAAGAGTAGCACCACGGTCTACAGCATCGAGCTATTATACCTTGATGTATGCCGTGCTATCTACAAACAAGGCGTCGACAATTAGGCTCATTCCTCTGCCAGAGGGTGGTGTAAGATACGACAGGATCAGTTTTTGGCTTATGTCGGCCCCGGTAATGAATGGGACACATAACGTCTTGTGTAGACACCGGGCATCGGTCAGCACATTGTAGGCCGGCCATAGCTCACCGGCCACAATGCCAAGACGCTCCGGTATGTACGGCCGGTAGATGTGCACGTTTTACCGGCCTAATTGGCCATATGTCTTTGTCACTAAGGACTATTATAGACAGTGGCCGGAGCAAAACCGTAGCTGTGCGCTTCTTGCTGCGAGACACTACCCTTGTTGCCTTGCCCCTTGCAGTGTGCTTATGCTTGCAATTATAACGGTTCTGTCTATCTCCACCTTCCTCCCGACACCCTCACTTCCCGGTACGTCTTAACACTTAACGAACTTTCTTTAAGTGATGGTTAACCTATTAAAATGAAATTAAAATCGTCTATACTGGTGGCGAAGTTAGTCCTCTCTTCCACTTAACCACAGTACAAAGATATTAACAATTTCATATATACATACAATTTAAATATATTCTATACTAATAACTGAAATTAAAAAACTACCAATACATTACGTACAATTAATAATAAATTGTAGTAGTTGTCAAATAATAAATTGGATAGAGTTAAAAAAAACATCTCTGAATAATATATATAAATGTTGTTTAACATGAGAAAAATTTACTTTACGAAAACATTAAAGTTAAGAAATCAAACTCTTTGAATACTATATCTTTTAAAATCGCATTCACTCGCTCATTCAGACCAATTGGCACTCGATTCTAAATCAGAATATGATAAAGTCTGGGTTTAATTCGCTAACAGTTTTTAAATATTCTCGTCACGTAAATACAAATATATTTTGTTTGTGCTAAGTGAATTTAGACTCAGTTTAAGTAGAGATATAGTGAATCTTGTCACAAAACCGTTATTTTGGATACAGTCTATGTAATGACTATAATCTAGTTCTTCCACACAAAAACATCATTACAATCAGCCTGAAATATTTCGGTCTCGCTGTGGTGTACCATCTTCCGTCACCGATTGGCCAAAACTGAGATACTTGCTGTCTGCCATCCTATTGGCCACAGGGCTGCCAACCGTCCATTGTAGCATGTTCCGCCAACTGTCGATGTTCTCATTGGCTGCGACACTATCGAAAAGACTTCTTCAGTACTGGTTGCCAGCTTTTCTAAAGTTGTATGCTGTCTTCTTTGTTGAAGTTATTATCATTTTAAACCGGCAGCAAAAGCCTGTCTATGTAATTTCCGATATCTTACCAGTGTCACTTTAAAAATTACAACATTTTAAACAAGATAAACTGATTAGTTAGAGGTAAACCATTAACTTTGGTTATATACTAATTGAACTGCCCTCGTTGTTAAGCTTGTCTCTTCAAAAGTAAGCGATCAATATTATTTCAGATGATCAGTAAGGTTAAGAAAATGACTACCTTCTCTTTCTTACCAAAACTAAATACACGTAACTTTCAAACTATGCTTTTGTCGTGTTTTAGCTAGTTCTGAACTCCTCACTGATGAATAGTATTCTATTTCTAATTTGTTTTGGACTAGATATAAAAAGTCTAGACGTAACACCCTTGATTTGGATATACAGTCTAATGCAATATCAAACCGATGATTATCTTACCAGTGGCACTTAGGGTTTCAAAATTATAAAATCTTCAACAAAGGTCCCCACCCCAATCTTGAGAACTATTTAAAAGTAAAATCAAAACATTTACTTGACTCTTAATTATTGCCCTCTTCGTCAATCGTAGCTCTTCTAAAAATAAGTTGCAATTTCAGATTGTTAACTTTGGGAGAAAAATATATTCTACTTCTTCTTATTATTAGATTATCAGTACTTTTAAAATAACTAGCATCGTCTCTCTTACCAAAATGAAAGCAATCTTCAAAACTCGTGTTGGAAGTTCTCTTGGAAACGTTGTCGTCGTCAAGAACACTTTGTGTGAAGCGTGTTATGTGAGGACAATGGTGGCAACATCCACTTTCCAGCATCCATACTGAGACATGAGACAGGCTGCGAGATTTACACCCCGGGTCCGTTCTTCACCACCTGGCCGGGCTGCTGTGTGCTGTGTGTGTGTTGTGTGCTAATTGTGCCCCGTCACGATACACGAGATGAGCAGTTTTGTCCTGCGTGTTTTACAATGCTTCGTGTCACCGCGACCCTCCCGTGAGTTATCGCGTCTTTGAGCGTCTCCGCCGAAATTTGTTTAATTAACAAAGTACAATACCTCGCCCTCGCGCGTTGATGAGTTATAGGTGAACTAGTTTGTGATAAGTGGTAGGTTACGGTGTTTGGGGCTTGGAGTCTCGTGTTTTCAGAGGTAAACGCGTGAGACAATGTCCATTGAATCTTGCTGCGCTCGATCTTCTGCGTGAAAAGATCTGCCTCTGGGTGGAAGATTTGAAGTTTTGTTGCACCCTTTGTCTCCATAGGCTGAATTCCGCATACAAAGCTGGATTGCTTCGGTCTTTAAACTGAAAGAATATCTTGAATGTGGATCTATGAAGGCAGAAGATTGTTCAGTGCACAGATCCGCCGACCCCTAGAGGAACTGGCAACCACCTTTCCTCAAATTGGTCGGTATGTCTTGGTATACATGTGTTCAAAACATCCAAAATTCATACTTGAGACACTTCTAAAATAGTTTTGTACTATTCCACTCATTTTCAAGTTTATCCCAAAACAAGCTTTGGATGATATTTTTTGTCAATGTGGTGTTGGTGAAGGTGATTTATTCATTATAGAACAGTAGTTGGCTTCACATCTTATTTTTTTCAATAAAAACAAAACTATTCGAAATTTAAAATAGTTTAATTTTTATTGAAAAAGAAGGCGTGAAGCTAACTAGCGTTCTATATTGGATAAAATCTCATTGTTTTAAACCTAGCATTATAACTTCAGTAATGACAGGCTAGTGTGCATCAATCAGTGCATATTAAATCAACAATGTATTAAGTAAGACATTACAATGAATCGACAGTGCAATGAAGCGAGGCATACAACACAAACTATAACAAATATGAAGAGCAATTCCACGTTCTTAGGAGTAACTGGAGGAGGAGAGGTTCAGTCGAACCATAAATAAAGCAACAAAGTCACAGACAACATAAAATCTTCTGCAATTAGTGCAATAATCAGCAGGCGGCGTAAAACGTACGGAAGATTACCCTAGGCACTTGAAGTGCCGGCGATACTGCATTTCTAACTTAGTTGATGAACAACTACCGGTTAAAGCGCGACTGCTATATTTTCCTCGTCTTACTCAAATATATTGTTCGATACGACTTCAGCGTCCGTGTCACCCTCCGGGTTCGCTACTCCGTATCACCGTCGTCGGCCTCGCCTCGCGTCGTCAACCGGGAAGGAACAGACTGCACAACGTGTTAGCTCACTTCATCAGCACTAAGCTAGTCGATGATGGTGTATAATTTATGATAATGTATTTAACGCGGATACGGCGAGAGCTGGAGCTGAAGCCGAGGAGCTGAGAGCACACACGAGTCTTAAGTTTATTGTCTAGACTCCGTAAAGGGGTTGGCTTTTATTACTGCCCTTATATCATCTTAATCTGCAATATTTACTAATTACTATGACGTCCTTGTGACATTATCCCCTCCTCGATTCCCCGGCTCACCCTCACCCTCCCCCTTCCCCACAACCGCCCTCAGCACCACAAGCCACCCACGCTTTAGGTATCATCCTGTCTCAGCAGACATCTGCGGTTTGTATATTTGTGGATTCGTCTCGTATTGTGTGTCACGCTTTAAATTTTACTATAGCTGGGTTGGCTATTTTTACAAACAAAATAATATGGATTTGAATTATTTAAAATGGAATTTAAATTTTAAAACATGTGAGAACACGAAATCGCATGGTAAAAGATCATTCCATATTCACTTTTAAATGTGTGTGTTCAAATTTCATGGTAATCATGATGGTATTTCATTTTGTATTTAGAATTGTAGGTAGGTACCTCAACAAGCTCGTTCAGTAATTTATTCAAAGGATTAGGTTGTGCTCAAATAACAGCAACAAATTCAATACGTATCAGTTTTATCAATAAGAGATTTATAAATTTATAAAATATTTGTATTTAAAAATACAGTGCTTTGACGATTAAAAGAAATATATTTGACATAAGAGTTCATGAGAATTACAATCAGCAGAAGAAATCAATCAAAAGAACACATATCTGCAATCTGATCACATCTTTAGTCAAAAAGTAACCTAAAATATAAAACAAAATATTAGGAAATAGCTAGCCTAAAATAATCAGCACAAGCTGACCAGTCACCTATCTAATAACATTTTCCCCGTTTTTTTCTAACACGAATTTAGTTTTATAACAACTAGTCTAGAAAGCAATACAACACACATAAAAGCAACAAAACCAATAGAGAAAACCTAGTGCGTCCACGGCCAGTGACAGCTGCTCACTGACTGAGTGCCTGGTGGGCTGGGAGTAGCGGGCGACCAATCACAGTCAGACTGACCCGACTGTAACAGATAACACAAAACACCTATAATTGCACAGCCAATAGAAAAGAAATTCTGTAGTGAATCAGGTTTTCCTACCAAAGGATTTAAAAAGACTAAAAAGTTCCTTGCTCGGTGAACTACGAAAACTAATCATAGGCGTTAGCTGAACGTGAGGTTTATGAATGTTTGGCACCCATACAGATGGCGTTGACAGCAGGTTCTAGAAGCACTGCTGAGGGTAGCAGCGTTGACTGCCGAGTGCTGAGTTCTGAGTGCTGAGACGGAGTCCATCGCTGACGCTGCTTCTCAGACCAGGGCAGTAGCGCACACTGGAGACCATATACTGGGGTTACACCGTACATGTAGTCGTAGGCAGTATATCTCTCTTCTAGCTGTTGCGGCTCACAACCCTGCTATAATGTGTTATTAATGAAGAGCAAGAATTTCATTAAAGATTACTGCAACCGTGTGAGTGTAGCTCCGAACTGTCCACTAAATTATGTCCCCCTTATTGCCGCCGCTTTGTTTACGCCCTTCGACATCCTGATTCCTCTTTGCGAGCCTCTTCTTTAGCTACTTCATTACCATCTACATTGTGACTCGGGGTAAATATACGCGGAGTCGGTAGCTTTATTTTTTAAACTGCTGATGCTAATATATTTTCCTTTGTTTGAAGATTGTTGAGGGCGATGGTACAATTTCTAAGGTTGAAATCATCATGAACGTGTTCCATCATGTTTAGTAAACCAGGAGAACAGACAAAAACGTCATTTGGTGTTCTTCTTGTATACAAAAAATCTGTGAAACAAGTGGGATTGGTATTGGTAGCTCATAACTCCGATGGCGCGGGTTCGATCCCCACTGTCACCACTTACGATTTGTAATGTGACTATTTTTTATGCAGTGACGCCAGGTAAAGGTCGAGGTTGAGTGGTAGAGAGGAATTTCTAGTCCTAGCTTCACCTCATTAAACAAGACAAACTTTACCTTTTACTTTTAACACGCCTGTAATAACATTTCAACCTTAGATCAATGTTTTCAATCAAGAACTTGTCTACTCGTACGTGTCAATATTAATGAACAAACAGATGATTTACTTATTTCAACTGTTTAAAGTTTCTTTCTTGAAAGTTAATTGTAGTATTCGGGCCGCGTAATATTAACGTTATTGATTATTTTATACATGTGGTTGTTTGCAAGTATTTATGTCAAATTCACTGTTGTTATAAAAAAATGCCAACAATGCTTACTGGTTTATGGTAAAAGATGTATTAAGTTGTACGTGTAAAACCTCTTTTATATTTGGGAGTTAGTATTGTTGCAAACAGATTTTTAGTTTTAAACACAACTAAATATGTTAGAGAAATTGGATTTTGCAAGAATAAATACTTGGTGAAATTCATCGTCAACAAAATTACCACTTTAGCCAAAAGCTCGTCAAAACCTGTTAGGCGTAGTATTTACCTTATAGTAAGCATTTGATTGTATTAATTGTCTAATGCTCGGTTCTTTTGTTCATGCGTACAACGAAAAAGTTGACCAGCATGGACAAACTTTCAAAAAATTGCAACTTATTGCTGCACTATCTATAAATATGGACCAAATATTATTTAATAAATTGCTCATAAAAATTAATTAGATCGGAGACACAGCCAAGCACATTTAAAGCATTAGTTGAAATTTCATCTTGTAAAATGATCCTGTTATTGCATTCAAGATTTTCCTAGTGCCCTAAAAAAACATACAGAAAATTGATTTTAATTTCTAGATTTTACATAATGGTTTATTTGATAATTAATTACAACAAGGTTACGACGATTGCAATACAATGAGTATAATGTCAATTTTAAAGTAAAAAGAAACCTTTTTTAGTATAATTGTTTGGAGTGACCTGCCCCGAGAATGCTAAACTCATTCAAGTTTTATTTTACCCATATTGTATTTGGAAAGCTCATGTATGAAATTTATCTTAAAATGGGCGTGGACAAATCTTGTTATTATTGTTCAAAGCGTCGAAGAGAGTGAAAGTTAATGTTTTATTGTTTCAAATAGCATGTAAGCATAAAACCTACATTCAATCATATACAAAGAAAGCTGAAACTCTAAGGAATTTCCCTTTCATTGGCTGTGCATAAATAGGTATTTTGTGTTCTCTGTTACCGTTGGTTGTCTGATTCACGACTGTGATTGGTCGTTCACTGCTTCGAGCCAGCCAATGGGTCTGTCTAGCGGCTGGTCAGGCAGTCAGTCAGTGTGCAGCTGTCACTGACCGTCAACTCGCGTGATTTCTCTATTTGTTTTTTAATTTCGTAAAGTGTTTGTAATTGTTGTATTACGGCTAGCTATTATAAAACGTAAAAGGTTTAGGACACAATTTAAGGTTACTTAGTGGTGGGTGGCTGGTCAGCTTGTGCTGCTTACTTTTAGGCTCATTTCCTAATATTTGTGTCATGTTTTAGGTTACTTCTCACCTGAAGACGGGATCAGATATCAGATCCCGAAACATCGTGTACTCTTGTTCACTCAAAAACAACGGAAACGCCCGTAACTAAACTTTAACCTCAGAAATTGTACCATCGTCAACAACAAACTGAAACGTTTATTTTGACTAAATCTTTTAAATTTGTAAATTTTGCCGTTGGGCTTATTCGAGCACCTTCAATAAGACGAGTGATTGTGCAAAAGATTTACAAGGACTTACGATTTATGGACCAATGGAGTGTTGATAATAATTAATAAGATAAATGATAAACTTATTTTTGCAAAAGTTAAAAAGTGTTTTGTATCGCAATCGTCAAAAAGAAAGTTAGGAAAAAATATAGCTAAAATTTTGCAATCACTCGTTATATCGAAATTTCATTCAAACATACATTACTGAGTACAGCATTCACCCAATTTCGCATACATTCGAATTTTCCCACAGTAGCCCTACAATTTATTCGGTTTCCTAATTGTGTGCCATGAACTCATCTATATTGTAGAACGCTTTCGAAATTAACGCGGATTTAGACGAGTTTTAAATGTCTTGGGCATCGAGGCATCTTTTGTTGAATTTGGCAATCTGTTGACGAACTGAACTCCTAGCTGAGAAGGTGACCGTTCTGTGTCTCCCAGTTCGGTAGTTCTCCCTGCCTCTAATTTCATAAGAGTGTATGTCGCAACCTCTTATAGCTTCACATTTTGATTTGAAAAAGAAAGATGTTTCCAAAAACAGAGGCAAGGCAGCGACATTATTTTTAGGTTTTAAATGTTGGTCTACACGGCTCTCTCCATTGGAGTTTTGAAATTGTTCTAGTTGCTTCTTTTTGAAAAATAAATATTCTGGGAAAATGTGTATTGGCGCAGGCTACCCACAATGCGTGATTGCCGTAGGATCGATGTGGGTATATTAATCCATAATATGTCGTCATCAGTACTTGAGTAGGGTAATATTTGGATAGCCATATCAAAACATAAATGCCTGAAGATGGTTTTGCGCACACGTGGTTGACATGAGAATCCATCTGAATCTTTGATAAAGATGGATTCCTAAGAATTTGATTGAGTAAATTTCTTCGACCTCAGTTTCATCCAACATGACTGTTGCTTTTGTGTGATCAGTGCTTTTTTCTCGCAAACAAAATTTAATTATAGTGGATTTGGACTGGTTTGTTTTGATATTAAGCTCGTTAAAGTGTTGAATTTAATTATTGAGCTCTTTGAAAGAAATTATTTCTAGATATTCGTTTGATTTTGTGCAAAAACAGAGAGTCGTGTCATCTGCGTACTGGACTAGTCGTCCGTGATGCAGCGATGAGCCAACGTCATTGACGTACAGCAGGAAAAGCAACGGATGTGTTAAAGTTTATCTATACTTGAAACCAGATCACCGAGGCCAAGTGTAGATTGCAGTGCGTAGAGCGTAGGTCTACACAAGCTGGAGGATAACATTGTCGCCCCACCGCAAACTCCGGGCTGTGGAATGTGCTGTTTATTACAGATCCCACATCACCGTTGAACGATTTATGCGTCCACTTTAAAATATGGGAATTCCTTTCACCACCGAACTATATTAAATGGAAATAAATAACGAGGGTTGCAATATAGCAGGGCGCAGGGTGCGTGGATGTGTGAGGGTACGGATAATGTCGGCTAATTCTCGGTGTGGGCACCTGTCGCCGTGCCCCTCACTGCGTGCTGAGCGCTGACCGACTGATTTGTTGCGATCACCACCGTCACACTCGCCAGTCTATACGTTCACCTAACAGATGGCAAGAAAATATCGATACATTAAGGCCCGGTTTCCCATCTCTGTTAACAAGAGTTTATACTGTACCTAGGATGATTTATACTGAGAGATTTAACCCACTGTCCGGTTTCCCATCTGATTTTCATGCGTCGATTAGTTATACCATGTTGCCAGCCCTAAATGTTTGCAGGCAACAAATAATTTTGTTTGTTTCTATCAGGTTATGTTCACTTTTATCCTATGACCATTGCGCAATTCGTTTGGCAATACCTTTCATTACATGTTATAACCGTTAGTTTTCTTGTTTTGCAAATAAATGAAGTAGTATTTCTATCAATCCATAATCTATATTTTACTGGTAAACACAAATCGTAAATTTTAGTTACATCAACAATGTCAATTATTTACATATTAACTTGTATTAAATCGAATCGCTGTTAATATTACATTATTTTGTTCCATTATTGTTGTATTACATAACTCTTTCCATATTCAGTAATTTGCGACTTTAAAGTTTAACCTATCAAGTAGATGTTTGTTTGCAATGTTCTTAAACAGTCTTTTAATATCAGAACTTGTAACGAAATATTTAATAACGTATAAAAGCTAAGAAAACTGGAGTGTTTCACAGAGTGTTTATGTTTTTTTAAGGCCAACAGTTATTACGAAATGCCCAAATAATTTTAAATTGTACAAACATAAAGATTTTTATAAAACAAATTACATTTTGGATGAATAGTTTTGAAGATGTTTGGACTTTAGAAGATGCATGTTCAGAGGTGAACAATATTATTTGATTTTTCTTTGCTGATTGCAGCATTTCAGAAATTATTGTTTGTATTTAATATTAATAGTGTGTTTCTTTAACTTTTATAGTATTGTAAAAAATAGTGTAAAAAGGCAGGTAGAAAAATTAATAATTAGTTTAAAAGTTTCAATTTGTATTGTGGAACTTTTAAGTTGAATTTAATTGTCTTTAAATTGCTCTGAAGCGCTTATTATAATTTACGTTTTAGATAGAACCTATAACAAGCTTATGCCCTATTTTATTTTCTTAAAAAAAACTTAAGAAAAAAGTTATTAATAAAAATGCATTGTAACTATTTTTGTATCATTTTCAAAAAATAAACAATATTCTTATTGTTTAGGTTTAGGTCGTGATTGACAAGCGCGACTGGCTTGTTAGGGAGGCTCCGGCCGCTCAGTCACTCTCTCCCGAGGCCATCCCATTAAAAATACTTGTACCGTTACCGTTACCGATGACGAAGACTCGCTACGTTAACAACTTATTACAATCTGATTTGTCGCAAAGTTGGAAACTCAGTCGTTCCCTCGTCTCTTTAACGGAAATGTCTGTTGCATTGCATGTTTCATAACGATTTCGTCGATGTATGGCATTAAAGTTCGCTTAGTAGACTTAGGCAATAAAATCATTTATTGAAATGCTAACGTAAAACTACACATTTCACTCTTCAAAGTACCCAACTGAGCTCTTATGCACTTCTTCATTTGAACTTTCCAGCCTGTGGTGTCCTTAAGGAATCGATCTTTTGATACCTCTATGTTGTTGCTTTTTTAATGTACTCCAGAGTCTGAAAATTGTGTCCCTCCAACTTTTGTTGATTTTAGGGAATACAAAAATCACAGGGGCCGGTGAGTAGGGGGTATTCAAGGACAGTGGTGGGCCTTTCGGCTAAAAGCTGCCTGACGATGGAACGGTGTGAGAGGGTGCATTATCGTGATGCAGCACCCATCACTGATTTTTCCACAAGTTGGACCTCTATCTGCAAACTTTCTCTCGCAAGCGTTTTATTACACCCAATTAATAGACAGAATTAGTGGGCCGTCAAAAACTACATGCAGTGTGCATGGAAAACACGTTAGGAATTAATTCAAAAAATTAATTTTTAAAAACTGTTTTAAATTTTTGAATTAAAACTTTTCTAGGAAAAAGTGCTTACTTCTCCGGTCCTTGGTTACTTTTGATCAGTACGGGCTGGCGAGAAGCCGGCTGCCTTTATTTTATACGAAGGCAGCGTCGGTGTTGGCGTCCAGCCCAGGAACGCTAGAGTACCTTGGTCCGGGGACGTGAGCGCAGATAATACACACGTATTCCACTAAATTTATAATTGACTCCTTTGAAAAGATTAGCTGGATAAAAGACGATTTACTCGTATTTTGTATAATACTGCAACCTTAATCATAAAAATTCTATAAAACATTGTAAATTAAGTTTATTTATTTTCTATGCATGTTTTACAGGTGTTTCTATTATTGTTGAGTAATCATAAAATTGCCTGGAATTATTTATATTATATACTGTTATGTTGTGAAGCCAACCCAGCAGACGACCCTTCAGGTCATTGCTGTGCCAGTGTTAGACACTCCAGGACTCTTGTAAGAAACCTGTTTATTGTAAAACGCTATATTTGATCAATAAAGCACTGTTTTCATTCATTCATTCATAATAGACAGAATTAACAGTTTAGACCCTGAGGACCTACTTTAGTAACGAAATTCCGCGTGAGTAAAAAACATCAGCATGGCATTATTTTTAAACTTTGTCACTCTGATTTTTTGTCCGTGGGTTTTCATTCTTTTTTCCATGTCATACTCAAATGTGTAAAGAAGTCTACTTTCACGTGGAATTTCATCGCAATTCGTTATTCTTCAAAATCCCAATTGATTCCATAGTCACAACGTATAAAAAAGCTACTAAACAAACAACACTAAAATCACACCAAACATGCCTAGCGAACTGAAAAAAATTAAATACACTCTTCAAATGTGTACAAACATTGTACAATAGCTGACTAGGACTTAATAAGTGTAACCAATACAGAGAAAATAAGTCCGCGAACTTGATTGTCAGTGTAGTGTTCGTAATAAGCCTGTAACACAACGGCGATAAAAGCTTTTAAACTCAAAAATTGTGATTCAGTTGTATTCGGCTATTTCAACCAGCAATCCTCTGTTGTGGTACCGGTACTGTCAAATCACCATAACTGTAACAAAACAAATACAAAATGCGTTATGCTGAACCAATTAAATAGTTTACTACCGTTACTTATAACCGGTAAATGCTGCATCATGCGATTCTTGTCAGATGCTAATAACAGCTTATTACCCCAACGGGCCCATGGTGGGTTGGTATCGCGCGCGACTTCGGAACTCATCACGCTGGTGGCGCGGGTTCGATCCTCGCAGTCACCACGAAAAATTGTTGCTAAGATGCTAGGCACTTTACCAGTAAACATGCGTTCTCAGTAAAAAATAAATAACAGAGCTTGCAAACTAATAATATAAGTGCTTTATAAATCCATGGCATTCAAAATGCCGTATCACAATAAATATATTAGTACTCATTGTGTTTATCCATTTCACGGTCGAAAAAGAACAATACTTTTAAGATTTAAACAATAAAAGACAACTCAAAGGACAAAAGTACAACTTGGCAATGGGAAAGTGTTAAAATGAGCAACGGATGTATCGGATCCCTAGTTATCGAGTTGTTTGAAGAGTGCCGTGTATTGGGGGTTGGGGATTCTCGGCGTGCTGGCGGGAAGGGGGAGAACTCCACTATGGAAATTGTTTGGTCTAACTTTTACCGCATCTCCCCACCCCCATACCTTCATAACTTCTGTTTCATAATCGTAAAATACTTTTTGTTGGGAATAACACAAATCAATGCATATTTCCAGCGCGGAGAGTGGAGGATCTGAATTTTAAACTAAGGCGATCCTCCCTGCTCTCCCATCCCTCCTCGGGGGCTTGTCTGACCCCGACTGGCAAATTTAGACTTGGCTATTCTCACTTGGGCGGTTGATGGAAAATTCTTTAAAATACTATGATTCAGTGTTTAAACATTTTATACCCAGCACGTTTAAAATACATAGATTCGTGAAACCCTAGATGTTGTCTGCGTGTCAGCGAAGTCATGCTAAAACTAGCAAGTAGTTATGAATTTGAGTTTCTTTTATAAGGTAGTCTTAATTTATCCAAAGTCAACATTATTACATTTTCAAGTGTGCCTATGTTTAAAATAAATCATCTATCGAAATAAAAACAAATATATGTTGGTTTTGTCTATATACGAGTAGGTTAACTGTTTTTTTCTTTGAGGTTATCTAACTTTAACCGGCAAAATGCATGTATAAAAAGTAGAAATTATAATGCAGTTTCTTGTGTAGTGCTTTTTAGAGCTTTTTTCGTTCTTCACTGTCGATAAAATACAATTATTTTTTTAGTTTATAATCCCAATGTCTCGAACTCCTTCTGAGATTCTCTCAGAACCGACAATTTGTCAATAATTAAACATCTGAAATATGAAACGAGTAACCTGGCTATGAAACTTATAATGACCATCGCTTTAACTTTAATGTAGTGTCATGTCATTCCTAACCAAATACAAATCAAATCATCTTTATTAATTATACATAACCCATAAATACATATTTACAGTACATGAGCACTCGTCGTTTTAGTAAATAGTTAAAGTTAAAAATTGTTAAACTAGTGTAACATTATTTTTAAAATAATCTTTAAGTTCCTCCACGCAGTAAAAACATTTACCAATACTTTTTTAATTCAGATCTGAACTTATGACAATTTTGATTTTTTATTAACAAGCTGGGAGAGTGTTGTATAAATTTACTGTTTGACTCGTCAAAGACCTCTTGGAAAATTCGTTTTATGATGGGGTATTGGTAAATTTGATATGGTTCTTAGGTCATAGGAGACGGATTTTCGGGGAAAAGATTTCTTACGGTTTTTCGTAAGGAATGTCAAGGATGTAAATGCATGGGAATAGTAATATTCTATTTTCTAGGAAAGTAGATTTAAAGGATGAACGAGGTTTTAAATTAAAAATGATCCGAATAGCTTTTTTGGAGTATAAATAACAGTTTTGTTCTAGTCGATTCACTTCCCCAAATTGGAACAGCGTAATTTAAAAAAGGAAAATACGGCCGTAATATATTCAAGGATGATAATTATCGTGGACCATGGGAACGTATGCTACGGGAGATTGGAATTTACATATTACTTAAAAGTTCCAAAAATACTCAACAAGCATATGCAGCATCCTTAGCACAGCATCTCAGTGAAATGTAATGTATTCACATATCAAGAAACGCCAGGTTGCAATCCTGGCGCCGAGGGTGGGAGTGAAAAAGCGTCCCAGAGTGTAGAACAAGTTTGACAATTACTGTATGGGCAACAATTGAACTGAAGTAAAGTGAGACGAGGTGAAATGAGGGAGATGTTGGCGATGACGCGGAACCAATTTCAAAGTTAGCAAGTCTCATAACGTCAGCTACCTGTGCCGCCGTGCGCGGTGCCGGCGTAGCGGCGTGCCGGTGTAGCAGCGTGCTCACAGCGGAAAAACGTAATAATGATATGCATTAGATACTGTCGATACCGTCTGTCTCCCTAATATGCGGTTACAAATGACTTTGATCTCCCAGCGATCCCAGAGGCTTATCTTCCCCGCCACTTCTCCTTGCTAGCTCCCTTCCGATTTTATCCCTCGGTTATCCGCCGTTGTGCGTCTTTTACTTAGAAAGGCTTTCGTTCTTTTATTAGGGATTTTCGATTCAATTATCGCTCGGAGATTTATCGAACTGTGGCCGTCTAATCGTGGTATTCCCTCATTTGTGTATAAAGCTTCAAAGGCAAAGTATTGCGTTTTATATGCTTCTGAGTATATGTAAGCTACGTTTGCTGACGACTTGGCATTTTGCACACTCACAATTTCTTGTATGGTGTTTATTATGAAGTTTATAAGCATGTTTGTATTGAAACAGTACTAATTGTTCAACAACAGAGAGATGGTTAGCAAAAGACGGGAAAACGTCTCTCAAGACCAACGAGGATATCTTTTTTCGAAAATAGTTCCAAATTTAACACTTTACTGTATTTGACAACGTTCGCTTAATACTAGGTTCAACCCACGCTATCTTGGATTCATTCTCCACCCCGATAGTTTATTTGTTAGTTTTTATAAAACGTTATAGAGGTAGTTGGTTTCACTGGAAAGGCAACACAATACAAAATGTATCCGCTGAACGAACATCCGAAATGATGTACAGTGGAAGTAGAGTGGTACAATTCAAATGAATGAGACAGAGTGAATGTAAAAATGTATGTCCGATTGGGATTCCAATATTAGAATGTGTAGGGAGTCTTTTGTTTTAAAAACTGGCGATTGCAAAACAATGGAGAGAGTCGTGTAGGCCACCATTCAAAAATTTGAAATTGTTGACACTACCTTGCCTCTATTTTTTGGAAACTTGTCCTTTCTTCATATCTAAGTGCGGTCTCGTAAGAGGATGTGACATTCACTCTTACGAAACTAGAGGCAAGGAGAACTTCCGAACTGGGAGACACAGAACGGCAGTTCATGAACGTTTACCTTCTCGGGTAGGAGTTCAATTAGTCAACAGGTTGCCAAATTCTGTTAAAAGTGCCCCAGAGCTTAAGGCTTTTAAAACTCGTTTGAAAAAGATTTTGACCGCCGAAGCATTTTACAACACAGACGAGTTTATGGCACATGCCTGGGAAAACACTAACTGACTACTGGATTGTAGTGGTAAAATTCGAATGAATAAGAGTGAGTGAATGTCAAAAATGTATGTCTGATTGGGATTTCGATGTTAGAATGTGTGGAAAGTTTTAGCTTTCAAAAGAATTGACGTTTGTATAACATGTAAATTTTTAACACAATAAACTATTTATTTATTTATGTCAAATTTTTAACGCAATAAACGATTTATTTATTTTAAGTGAAACTCGAGGTGAAAAGTAGCATTGTACAAAGATCGTTACAGAACTAAATCAAGCATTTTCAAGACGACGCCATGCAGTCCAACTGCTGTTACAAGCAGAGTAATCACGCTGTTCGTTTCCCTTCGACCAATTAAGTAGGGGATAAGCAAAAACAAACGGTAGTTTTTATGGCAAGCGAAACACAGGTAGAGTGTAGACTGTAGCGTCGAGGGAACCGACCAAGAATTAATAAAAGCTTAAGCGACTCACAAAGTCGTTACGATAATTTATATCTAAGTGAAAGGCAATCGCGGGCGAGGCGGAGGTTTAGAGCTGCAGCGCCACTAAACAATAAGGGAGAAAGGAAAAAGAGAAATAAATAAGCGACAAGCTACCAGGTCGATAGTACTTCCTCAAATAACTGCGCAATTTACATTTTTATTTATAATCGGCAATAACTCATGTCTGCGAGATTACGCTAGGTTTTATCGCTTCACCGATTTCTTCACCGGTCTGTGCCATTACCCGGTTTTATTGTGGGCACGCAGGTCACCACGTCACCACGTCGCTTGATTCTAGATGTCAGCATGGTACAATACTTTGCTTCTAGTCAAAGTCGACTAGCAAGATCCACGGGCCTATCCCCACTAAGTATTAAATACATAAGTAGTTTTTTTGCGAAAACATTTATATGTTATGTAGTCGTCAACAAATTCAATTTATAAAATGTTTCAAATCGTTCCACCATCGAAACCCCAATTAAACATAAATTTTGTTCATTTACCCCCACACATGCATTCGAATTATATATCCCACACTATCGCTTTGTCAGTCAGTGTGTTCGCCACGTTCTCCTAGTTGTGTAACTTTGGAAATGCAAGTGTAAAACGGTTGTGAGTGCTCGACATGTGTAAGTTAAGATCATTGACGACAATTATGTGTAATGTAAAAATCGATTTTTGCAAAATATACATTATTCTTTTCAAGTTTAGTGACTTTTCATTCTAAGGATACATAAACTAGTAAAGATATTTTTATTAGACTGTATCTTGATTTCAAAGCTTTAATTCAAGCCTTTTTTACGCAACAGATTACTCTATTTCTAAAACTATGTTCACCGCGCAGATAATTAAAAGTAATCTTAATCCAAACCCCTTTTAAACACTTTAATCTCCAGAAATGCTTAAAAAGTCGAGAAACCCAAGACAAAACATAGAGCAAGGCCACTAGAGGCCGTGAGAAGAAAGAGTTCAATGGTAGATTACATTAAACATTACAATGTGGACATTCAACAATAATTAAAACATGGAAATCGCATTTCCTGTGGGTCACAAGAGACGAAAGTCACGAGTGCAGAAAGAGGTTTTTAAACAAAGCCCAGATTGGTGGTTAGCCGTCTCCCCGGCCCCTCTACCTCGGCGACTAATAATTTATATCGGGTAAAAGAAAATTCATTTAAATTAAGCGATAGCCCTTCAGGCGGCGGCCGCGCGGGATTACGGGCTGATATTGCCAATTTACCGCCCCCTCCCACCTGCTTGGTACAAAGCGAAAGCCCAGTTTAAGTCTTAATGCGGTTTGTCCTTTGGAAAAAACGTGCAGTTTATATTTCTTACGTCCTGCGCCACTGTAATTATTTTCCTCCCTAACCCTTCCGCTTTACATCCCTAACGAGATAACGAAGGTTTACATACAGAGCCGGCAACACCTGCTTCAAACGAGCTTTATTGAATTTTGTTGCGCTCGATTTCTTCAATGTGACGCTTCAACTGATTGGATGTGAAGGTAAACTGATTTGAGATTCTTATCGGTTTAACGACACACGCAACTCACAAGGCTTCCTGCATAACCTCCTGAATATATTTGGTACCCCAGTTCCTTCCTCTCACTGAACACTGGCTTCCACCTTGCCACTTTCCCCGTCAGACCACACTGCCGAACGTCACCAAAAGCAACATCCGTAACGCTTATTGAGCCCGTGGCGGATTGGTATTGCGCGCGTCCCCGGAGCTCATCGTTTCGGTGGCGCGTTCGATCCCCGCAGTCACCACTAACAATTTTGTTAAGTGACTTTACGGCAACGCTAGGTAAAGGTCGAGGCTGAGTGGTAAAAAAGCTTTTGTAATCCTAACTTCACCTCGTTAGATAAGACAAACTTTACCTTTTAACCTAAAGTTGTATATTTTGTAAAATGTAGGAATCCATTATCAGCCACGACACATCAATTTGTGACTGAACGATGGTTCCTAAACGGTTCAAACACTTTTTGAGTTATACTTGCACGCCAGTTCAAAATAAATCAATTGGGTTCTAATGTTGTATTTTACACCTCTGAGGTGTTAGTGTAAATGGAATAACGTTAAAAGTAACATAGTCCTTAGGTGTATCTCGTGCATCAATCATTCAGTTCAATAAATCCGTCAAATGTGAACTGCTCAGAACTAAGTACACAGCAGAGTGTTGTCGTCTGATTCAACATTGTGCAAGAACGAAACTCTGCAGACGTTCAATAATCAAAGCTGCACTTAAAAACCCTACACGTTACCCATCAGAAACACTTTAACGTTACTTTAAGGTACTAGACGTAAGGCAACTAATCATCAAAACACTACACTAAATATGAAAGAGTAATAACTACTCCCAAAAGAGTGAAAATCGAGCCACTCTTTAATGAGAGTGGCTGAGTCTCAACACCCATAAGAGAGACTCTTTCTGAGTGGCCTTTACTCCTTCGTTTTTAGAGTGTAGTCTTATTTATACATACATTAAAAGCACACTTCTCCAACCCTCAACAGACACAAAGATGGTTTTGGATTTGTGCTTCCTCGTGTAAATCTATGCGCTGGAAGTACAAACCCATTTTTATTGCACATTTACTAACAAGTAATTTACCCCTAAACCTTAAGATGGCTGAGGGTTGCAGTATCAACATTTAAAAAGCTCTTGGCTGACTGGCTCATTAATACTCCAAGAGAGGCAGTTGACAACCTCATTCGTTTAATTTATAGATAGGATAGTGTGTGAATACTACTAATTTAATTAAAATTTCATGATTGTTATAAAGATTGATTGTAACCGTAACGGACATCGAAAATTAAATATTATTAATAAATTTTGTAATTTTAACGTGATTCAGTTAATTTGTGTCAAGGTGCATTATTTATAATGTTCTCTAGGCTATAAGCTGTCTATATTTTTTATAATGTTAGGGTAGACTTGTAGAGACTCTTGATCATACACAGGCTTTTCCTTGTGGAAAATACGTTTATGTTAAAATATTGTAAGTACTTATTTTCTTAAAAAAACCATTCGGACAATCGCGAAACTTCAAAGAGAGAGTCGTGCAAGCCAGCTATTCAACATTTGAAATTGTTGACTTAACCTCGTCTCTACATTCTTCAAACTTGTCTTTTTTCAAATCAAAATGTGACCCCGTAAGAGGAAGTGACATTCACTCTTACGACTCAAGAGACAGGGAGAACTACCGAACTGGGAGACACAGAGTGATCGTTAATGAACGTTTGCCTTCTCACGCAGGAGTTCAGCTAGTCAACCGGTTGCCAAATTCAATCAAAAGTGCCCAAATGCCGAAGGCGCTCAAAGCTAGTCTAAAACAAATCTTGGCAACAAAGACGTTTTACAGCACAGACAGGTTTTTGGTACATAACTGGGAGACCACAGAAACCACCGACTTACAATAGAACTAGAGTGGAATTATTCGAATGAATTGGAGAGAGTGAATTAACAAATGTATGTTTGAATGAGACTTCAATGGCAGAATGCATGGACAATTTTAGTGAAAAAATTAGGACTGCATAGCATGTTAATATATTTCCGAAATAAACTATTTATTTGTTTATTTGTACAGTTTTCGAAATAAACCTTGTTTTGAGTTTGAGTGTGAGACTCTCCAAGTCTAATAATGTAGCCGATCTTACGCGCGGGATCCGGGAGATCGGCGAGCTCGCTAATCCTGAACATGGCACCCAAGGCTTAGCCTCCTCTTCTCCAGGAACTTCATCCTCAGATTTTAATTACCTTTGAAAACTCATCCCAGAAAATCCTCACTACACTCATGAAAGACTAAATTCACCCGTTCCCAACCACTTACCCTTTAAATTGCGCTCGAACCTCTTCGCGTGTGTCGTGTTTGTTGTTACTCTTTGACTGAACTATGTACGTACGTAGCGTCTAATAGGTGGTTTATGGGGTGTATCAGTGTTTTTAGGTATATTTTTTAGACCTTTTGGGAGGTCAGTTCTGAACAGTTGAAATTTGTCAACATAAACCGTTCACCAAGTTCACTGCTCACCAATCGATTTGACATTCGATTACTCACACCGGTGTACAGCGGTAGTAAAAAAGCGAAAGTTTGTTTTGTACAGTGAAGAGAAGTTAGGACTACAAAGTCTCTTCTACCACTTAACCTCAACCTTTACCTAGTGTTACCACAAAGTCACTTAACGAATTGTTAGTGGTGACTGCGGGCATCGAACCCAAGTCACAAAATCTGAGTGATGAGCTCCGAAGTCTCTCGCGATACCAATCCGCCACGGGTCCACCATGCGGTCACTGTAGTTTCTGGTATGTCGTAATACAACCGATCACAGCTAAAAGTTGCAATGATCATCCGTTAAAACCAGTTCACAACACCAAACTCTGTCAGTAGGGCGCTCTTGGAGGTTTGTAAATATCGCAAATGCACACACTACCGCGTATGTCACCTGGCCACCTGGAAGGTGAACACGCCTCCCCTCTGGAACGTTAGAATACACATACTGGTTTTATTAATAAAATCACAAACACTTAACAATTATATATTAAATGAATCAAAGTGTTAGAAGAATAATTTTTCTAAGACAGGGAAGTAATTCTCTTTACTAAGTTAGGTTGGGCATATAAGGAAATAATATTAACCGTAGAAAAAGTCAAAATGTACATATATCCAGCTCCTACCCATTTACAACAATTTTATTTGGCCTTTGTTTTTACGCCGTGTAATTTAAGTTTTTAAATTACAGTTCTTAATCACAGGTTTGTCCATGTCCAGTGACGCTCAATAAAAACTAATAACTTGTGTTTTTCAACTGTCAACATTTAAAAATAACACAAATAAGGCCAATGAAAGAGTTTAATTTTTTTCTGTTGAGTACTATTTATATGGTTACAAATCCAGACGATGTTATACAACTATTAGCACGGTCAGAGTAGTGTTATTGATGAATAACTCCTGCGCTATCTTACGTGGCAGGAGTTGCGGAGTAATGCCAGAACAAGGGTTTACAAGGACAGGGTGCGACGCGAGGAGGCGGTGATCGAAAGTTGTTCAAGAGAGTAGAGTGATACGGCAAGAAAGCCATTAGTGAAAGGTTAATCGGTGAACAAAGGCCATAAAAGCCAGGTGGTGCCTGCGAGCCTGTGAGCTGCAGAAGAGATGATGTTTCTTCTAGCACCGACCCGCCGCTAAATGTGTTTTATTGGATCGCCCTATCATGTAAATTAATCCAGAACCTATGCGCGTTACGCGGGCTCCTGTCATTCACCTGAGCCCGCCGCCCGCCGCCGCATAATTGAGATGAGATTTTTCTTTGGAACTGCTTCTCTTCCCGACCCCCTTCCCGGCCCACCGGTGCTGAGCGGTATTAGCGTGTCTCCTAAATTTAGGAGTTTCAAATTTCAATCGCTGTAGGTACATGGGTTGAGTGAATTCTCATATAAACATGATTGTATACTAACTATACGTTAATTTGTATAGGATGTCAAGAGGTTCTGTCAGTGTTATACATAGTTATAATCTCATAGGGTACGATACATTTATTCGAAACGTACAAAGTGGACTATTATAGATTTAGAATTGATATGACTATAATCAGATTTT
Organism: Matsumurasca onukii; assembly: GCA_018831715.1. Classification (NCBI taxonomy): domain Eukaryota; kingdom Metazoa; phylum Arthropoda; class Insecta; order Hemiptera; family Cicadellidae; genus Matsumurasca; species Matsumurasca onukii. Next base: position 37,633,455 of record CM032064.1, read on the forward strand.
AATAGACATGAACATTTTGAAAAAAGACACAAACAATAATGAGAAACACATATATGCTAACAATGTACATTATTACAAATTATGGTTCACAGTCAACTTAATGACATTTCCTTCCTATTTAAAACCCCTATGTATGTATAATGTTTGGTTCTCAATGAAAACTCTTCAGAGGAAAGCTATAGTTTTCTTTCAGGTAGGTCGATTCACAATCGCAACTTAGCACGTGTTGCAATTATTAAACTTACCAAAGAAATGAGGTTTGAGTACCAAAATACTTCGTCGAAGTAACTGTAATCAGATCTCCACTAGTAAGGTTCAAGCGTACAGTTACTAGGGACTAGTGGAGTATTTCAGTGACACGGGCGAAAGCAGTTTTATTTACCATATAAATCCGCCACCTTTGCCGTCATATTATGTGTACACGGATGCAAATCGTACGAGTTAGCTATGGGAGGATTTTTATCAGGAAGTTATCTTGCCAACGTAAACACTTTTTTCATGTAAAGCAAAAAACCGGCGGTAAACTAATTTATTCGGTGTCGCTATAATAATATATTCGGGCCGGGACGCTATCGGCGTCTATATCTGACCGACCGAGGCTCGCTGTACGGGCGATTATTCTGGCCGCCGTGGCGGGACGCGCGGAACGGGGAAAAATCGCCAATAAAGGTTAATAATTTTTAACGCGACGGAATGACACAGTGGCCACCGGGGCAAGATAAGGCATGAATGTGGAGGTCATTTTCATTACGAGGCCGGAAAGGGCAGGGTGAGAGCGGTGACGGTGGAGTGGCGAGGTGGAGGGAGGGGGTGGGATCGCATATATTGTGACATGCGATTTTTCCTCGTCATAGGAAAAATTGTGTTTGTTGAAGCAAAGCGGGTGAGTGAAGGGTTGATATGAATTGTGATATCGTCTGCAAACTAAGCTCGCCTCGTCCTGGCTGATACATTGACAACCTCACACTCCCCCTTCACAACCACTGCTCCCGTGTACGTGTTCATACCTGATAGTCCGGCACCTCGCTGTGGCGGATACATTGACAACCTCACAGCACCTCGTCCGTGTTCAATTGATTGATCCTAGAAATCCTGGGATTGGCTTGGCTTGTATGTTGTCCAAAAAAGTAATCTTATTTATTTATTTTATTTTTATTTATTCACGGCAAACACCATTTTAACAATATATTTATAAAAATAGATAATCGTGTTGAGCTGTAAAAACAAGCATGGGTGTGAGATACATGAAAACTTCCTACTTTAGTGGTACTTCATGTTAAATGCATGTGTAGGTTTTGGCGAACACAAACTGAACCAATAAGAGTTGCGAAATTTCAGAATGCGACTTCACCCTACCAAAGTAGTTGAAGCCAGTCAACAAAAGAGCTTTTCAATAAAAAAGGACTTCACCATTGTTATTGAAATAATTTAAAGAAAACTTTAAAGTCTTCCTCTAAACTGTGGATTCAAATTTAAATCAAATTATTTAACTATTTAACTCTTAGGATTTTGCGGCCGGTTTTACCGGTATTAGACCCCAATGCATGCTTGCGTGGTTTTACTATGATACTACTTTGCATGTTTTAAACGGCATACTTTGGACTTTGTACCTGTGGTTACCATGTGTTTAGTGGTTTTTATTTTTGTTCTATTTCATAGGAAACCTACCAAATTCCATAATAGTTTAAGGACTTGGGGAACTTGATAAAAATCAAAATGTATTTGGAATTTTGAAACGTTTCTATGAGTTGCTCATTAATATATACCGGAAACAATATTATTTCGCAGCTTTTTTCTGATATTGATGTAGCCTATATTTAACATATTTGAACAAAATTTTAAACCTACTTTTCACTACCGTTTAGTACTTTTTACGATTAAGTCTTCTGGAATAATACCCGAAAGTACAATACCGGTTTGATTAATATTTTTACTATACAGAGTGTCGCAAAAATGTGTAGCGCACTATGCAGAACCGGATTTCACATAAAAAAGTAAGACGAAATGCTGATTAACATTATTTTTCATTTCGGCTTGGTTAAGCCGTAATCCGCCATTTTGTAAATTTTTAAAATATGGAATAATTCAAAAACCCTTTGAGATATTTTTGTGAAACTTGGTACAAATCTTAATTGTTTCCAAATAACATTTGCCGAAAATATTTTTTATCTAACTTATCACTTCTAACTTTATATAACTTATCCAACTTAGTTTTAAAATGGCGGCCATTTAAAGATTTCAAAGTCGAATCTCATTTTGATTCCATTAGAATTGAAAAACTTGAAATGGTCGCTATTTTGAAATTTGATAAGTTAGATAAAAGTTATTGTCGGTAAGAGTTATTAGGAACACAATTAAGGTTTATACCAAGTTTCATAAAAATATCTCAAAAGGTTTTAAATTATTCATTATTTTCAAAAATTTACAAAATGGCGGATTACGGCTAATCTAAGCCGAAATCAAAAAATGTTATTCGGTATTTTCGACTTAATTTTGTATGTAGAATCCGGATTTGCATAGTTGCATGACACTTTGCCCCAGTTTTCAAAATGGGTGTTTGGGGGGTAGCCCCATAATTTTCATAGGGAAGCCCCATCGAGTGACACCTCATTTTGAAGGTCTTAGAAAATGTTGATGAGTCCTGAAAACTAGACGTCTCTATCTTAACTCAAAAACAAATGGCGTCCATTTCAAGTTACACAGATTTGTATTATGCAAAAGTGTGAAAACACCTTTAGAACTTTTAAATAAGTTCTTCCAGCGCAACCTAACTCGGTACATTTTATTAGAGGAAATAAAAGTACCTTTTAATGCATACTGGCACTTGACCCCAGTTTGCAAAATGGGGGTTTTGGGGGTAGCCCCATAATTTTCATAAAGAAGCCCCATCAAATGACACCTCATTTTGAAGGTCTTAGAAAATGATGATGAATGCTGAAAACTAAACGTCTGTATCTTAACCCAGAAAGAAATGGCGCCCATTTTAAGATACACAGACTTGTATTACGCGAAAGTGTGGAAACGCCTTCATAACCTTTTAGGCGGTTTTTCAGTGTAACCAAACGTGGTACATATTATTAAAGTTATCAAACCCATATTTTAATGCATACCGACACTTTGCCCCAGTTTTCAAAATGGGTGATTGGGGAGGTAGACTTATAACTCTGTGTAACTTAAAACCAACGCCATTTCTTTCTGGGTTAAGATAGACACGTCTAATTTTCAGCATTCATTATCATTTTCAACGACCTTCAAAATGAGTTGTCACTCGATGGGGCTTCCCTATGAAAATTATGGGGCTACCCCCAATCCCCCATTTTGAAAACTGGGGCCAAGTGCCAGTATGCATTAAAAGGTACTTTTGTTTCCTCTAATAAAATGTACCGAGTTCGGTTGCGCTGAAAAAACTGGGTAAAAAGTTATAAAGGCGTTTCCACACTTTCGCCTAATGAAAAGCTTTATAACTTAAAATCGACGCCATTTCTTTCTGATTTAAGATAGAGACTTTTAATTTGCAGCATTCATCAACATTTTTTAAGACCTTCAAAATGAGGTGCCACTCGATGGAGCTTCCTTATGAAAATTATGGGGCTTCCCCCCAATCCCCCATTTTGAAAACTGGGGCAAAGTGTCATTATGCACTAAAAGGTACTTTGGTTTCCTCTAAAAAGTGTACCGAGTTCGGTTGCGCTGAAAACACTGGTTAAAAGTTATAAAGGCGTTTCCACACTTTAGCCTAACCCTGCAGTATGTAGCAATAGTTGGTAAAAAACGATTGTATGGACAATTATTCTAATATTCAACACAAAAAGGTTATTTAAGTACAGAGACAGCGTATTCTAAACTTGTTAGTAGTAGGCCTATACGTTGTAATGAGTAAAGTACAGTAACCAGAACTGTGCAGCTTGTTCTTACACGTTTTAAATACCTCCTTTTGTTTAGAAACGATACACGTGACATTAAGGTTTAATAAAATAATTTCAATCTCAAAGTCCTTGAAAGAAATTAGAGTTTCCAGTATGAAAATAAAATAACATTTCCCAATTAAATCAACCGTAACTTTATAGAAAATCAATTTTGATTTTGAAAGGTCATTCATTTACAACACATTAAACAGAACCCACAGATGATCCAACGACACATTACTAGTTATTTTCCGACAATAACACTAAAACCGAACTATCTAATCGCAATAACAGTTTGGGTTTGGGGTAGCGCGGTTTTGACATTTTTAGACCCGGTTAGCGAGCGAGCGTACGTCAGTGGAACGCTTTGCAACGGCAGTTTAATAAAAAGCGGGCGTTGTATCGACGCCGTTTCGCTATTTTAATAATGATTGCATTTTTGGGTGATGTAGATAAGCGCATCAATATGGGGGATACGTGATGATCGGGGCATTTAGGTGATCGAACCCGGGCCCACTGCAGTCCGCAGTGTCAACAGAATTGCAGTATTAGCCGCACAGTTTTTATCAGTTACTGACACCTGTTTGTACAGTTTTTACACTCCCGCGCTCGTTATCCTATTGTGAGTGTGACGATGCGTTTTTACCAGTGGTTTATATGGTTCATGGTTCTCCGTTCCTTTAAGGGTGGGTTTTGTATGGTCCGCTCTTATGATAACGAGGTTTATATTGAACTAGCTGAGAGTACCCGCGCTTCGCCTCGGGGCTTTCTTAACATAGTTTAAAATATGTTAAGAAACCCCCGAGGCTTTCTTGTGTGTATATTTTAATAAAACTGCAAATTTAAAGTAAACAAAACAGATTCCTATTTATCCTTAGATCAACCATTTAGTTTACCTGTTAGTTCACCATCTTCTCATTATAAGTGTTGGCTACCTTATAGTACAACATTTAATTAAATTTATAATAACAAACCACGTAAGTGTGAAATCCAAAATTACTTTTGCTTAGTTTAAAATGGAAAATTACATGGCTATAGTACAACATTTATTTTAATTTATCATGACAAACCACATAAGTTTGAAATCCAAAATTAACTACCCTTGCTTAGTTGAAAATTGGTCAATTACATGGCTATAGTGCAAAATTTATTTTAAATTTATCATGACAAACCACATAAGTTTTAAATCCCAAATAAACTAATTTTGTTTAGTTGAAAATGGAAAACTACATGGCTATAGTACAACACTCTTATTTGGTTTGCAAGCTGTAAAGCATGACTCGTAAGTAATATAGTCAACAAACACTGTCGGTCAGACGTAGGCCTACTGACGCGCCGAGGAGAGGTGTAACCCGTGGAAGTGCCGAGTTTGAGCGTGCAGTAGCGCACATCATGAGCCTGTTTCTCCACGCTGAGGCAAGCTTTCTGAGCAAACGGTTGAAGATACGGAAAAGGTGCTTAGGTCCGTTTGTGTATAAAATTAAATTTTAAAGCTCGTGTGTGTTGTCAAAAATTAAATATCTTTTACAGGTTTTCTAGAATTTTACGTGACAGTTTTGGGGTTATAAATTTTCACATGTAGTGAGGTCCTATTAATGACCGCCATCTTGACAATAGTTAAATTATCAAACATGTTAATAGCCTTTGTGTTAGCCAGGTATATAAGCCACATTCCTGTACAATTTCATTAAAATTGGTCGAGTGGTATTTGCGTGATTGAGGAACAGACACACACCATCTCATTTCTATATATTAGTATAGATTTATCTTGAGTGATTTCTGCAAGAGACATCAGTAATGTTTCTCTTGATACAACAGACGACACGCAGTTCAGCACTGAAGCGCCACTGTCGTGCGTGAAGCGAGTTTCGTTTGCAATTTGTTACTCTAATTTGCTAATTGTATCTCAAATTCTCTACGCTCGCGCCTCGCGCGTCGTTTTCTGCCTAAACTAGCACGGGTGCTAAGAGGCTACTTACCACGCTCATAGTCTCGCTTCAGCCTTCGGCCTTATATTTACGTGGTTTTTGACAGCAACTTTTAACGTATCATAACGCATCCATGTTATTATTCTTATTTTATCAATGTTATTAATTATATATTTAACTTTGTTATTGTTTACAAATTATTAGTATTTATTATATATTTATTTATGTTACTTATTTAATATCGCTTAGTATCATACCAAAGTTACCATCATACAGTACTGTCTTATATAATTGTCTATATTTTTATCATCTTTATATGTTTCAATCGGTTTACCACTCAATCACTTCAGCAATCTAATCATCTTTGTGTAATCATTTTGCCCATAAATTATTTTAGGTTAAAGTTACCAGCAGCCATTATTCCCTTTTTGTTACCCATAACCACCCCGAACATTAAATCTGTTTTCTCCAAAAGAGTACAAAAATAAAGTACCACGAAAGTAGGGGTGGATTGGATGAGCTCCCCAATAGTATTTACAATTTTCATTAACACAGGTGCTTGTTTTTTTTTCAGCTCAAGACTATTATCTATTTATATTGTAAAAATGGTGTTTACCGTGAATAAATAAAATATTTATAAAGGGAAAATGCATTTTAAATTTTATTAAAATCGGACTACTCGTTCCGCTGCTATAGCAAAAATCTGCCATTTCAAAACGATTTAAACGGTTTTTCATAATCTTTGGTACATCGATGGGCAACATAAAATACATACTTATTTCAAATTTAATACAAATCTGATTTACATTGACTTTTTAGATCACTAAACCTGTTTATGTGAAAGCTCCCTTCCAAGCAAGCGCCAAGTGGATCATAAACACTATTAATAGCATAAACCCCATGTTTAAGGACCCCGCCCCTCAAGGGCATTTCGGTTTGAATTATACCCCTGGAAATTCACTGTGATTCCCGGTAGTGTTTGTGGCTACGCGTCAACTACGTTTAATTTTATTTATTTATTACTAAAGAAATTTGAAGACAAAAATGTTTGGACCTAACCGGGACCTGAGCCCAGGATTCTCGCTTGCCGGCTGATTATGCTGACCACTACACCATCCGGCCCAACTATCTATGCCTTCAAATATAGAGACGTACTTAAATCTGAATGTACACCCGAAACATGTGACATCACGAAGTTGGAAAATCAACAAACTGGAAATATTACAAATATAATTTAAATACTATGCCATAAATCATTTTGAAGGCATCAATAGTTAAGCCAGATGGTGTAGTAGTCAGCATAATCGCCCTGCAAGCGAGATATGCGGGTTCAAGTCGCGGTGGTTCGGTCCAAAAATTGTTGTCTTCAAACTTCTTTAGTAATAAATTAGCGTTTACACAAATTGAGATATATTTTTATTATTTATTTACATATATCCGACCGGATCCATGGCGGATTGGTATCGCGCGCGACTCCGGAACTCATCACTCCGGTGGCGTGGGTTCGATCCTCGCAATAACCACTTACAATTCGTAATGTGACTATACGGTGACGCTAGGTAAAGGTCAAGGTTGAGTGGTAGAGAGGATATTGTAGTCCTAACTTCGCCTCATTAAACACGACAAACTTTACCTTTTTACCTTTTATCCTACCGCACAGTGTATTATCCATACTGATTGATCCACGTGATATTAGATCACTGGCAGTTTTCTACCTCCACTCTTCCTCATCGATCTGATCTTGGATTTCTCCCACTCTCCGCAGACTTCTGCCAGTGTACCTATCTATCCCGGTATCCTCGGTAATGAGCTATCAATATTTATACAGACCGAGTTCGCCGCGGATTCAGCTAAGTGCAAACCTATCACCCAATCCCCGGCTTCAATATTCATTGCCTTTTAATTATTCTATTTACCTTAACAACTTCGTCTAACGTCGAATCCTTAATGCTCTGCGCTGCGGCTCTCATTTTAATCTTTACCTTGTTGACTGATCGAGTAATGATTCGTGGAGTCTTGTGAAATGTAATAATAATATAGCTTTATTTCTCCAACTGTTTACTTATTGTACAATAATATACCAATATACACACTTTCTCAAACATAAATAATGTACAACAATAAATAGAGAAAAATATAGGGGTTTCTTTGATAAATCCGAGTTGAGACCTCCTTCAGATACTTAAACAAACATTATGCTATAAGAGAGCGAGACTAACAAGTAACCAATATTCTTATAGATAACAATATATTATACAATTATTGATTTAAAGGTTTACCGTGCAGAGTCTAACTAATAAGTATTGTGATGCATTCTTGTAGGCCTACATCCACTTAATACAAAATAAACACATAACAAAATAAAACATACAAAAGCAGTCAAGACAAAAAGCTAGTATTGAACTTAAGCTACACAACAAAACTAAATACACTTTCAATAAACTCAATGTTAAACAACAATCTTTTTAGGCTGACAGAAAATAAACGGAATTTTGCTTATTTAGAATCCTATGACTTAAAATACTATATAATCTAGATGCACTATTCAAGTAGAACTGTTGATGTAGTCTAAGTTTTGATTTGGGAAGAGGAACGGTCAAATGATTTCTTAGATTGTAGTGCTTATCAGAACTGTCGTATTCTTTATTGCTAATGTTGTAAAAATTCTTAAAACCTTAAAAACATTGAGGTGACGTAATGAAATAATTTTATATTTTACAAATAAAGGCCAAGAGTGTGTTAAACGAGATGTTTTAGCAATTAATCTAACAAGATTATTTTGTAAAATAATTAAAGGTTGCAAGAATGAAATGTATACGTCCCTCCCCAACAACATAAGCCGTAACTAAGTCTAGAACTAACAAGGGCGTAATACAAATTCAAAACTACAGTTACAGGACACAAATTCTTTAAAAAGTAAAAGGTACGAACACATTTATACAGTTTACGTTTAGTTTTCCCTATATGCTTTTTCCACGACATCTTAGAATCAATAAACAATCCAAGATATTTCATAACTTCTGTCTGATCAACTTTTAAACAGCTACAAGAAACATTATCAATGCATGTAAGAGAATGAAATTTACAAGGAAAATCAAAATGCAAGGTGCTCTATAGACTAAAAATTTGAATTCCTTTATGTTGGAATGATGTGTAAATCTATAAGGACTGTAAGACTCTAGTTTGTAGAATAGTTCGAAATATTCTTTTAACAGAAAATAAAACATAACGTAAATAATATTTAAATTCAAACTCTTCATTGATTTTTATTCTTAGGGATATACCATTTATAATATTATTACATTAGTTCAATTTAATTGACTTTCATTGGTATTTAGGTAGGTAGCACTCATATATTTTTAAATACTAAAACACTTTTTATCAAGCAAATTAAACTACATACATTTTTTTCCTGGTATGTTTGTTATGTATAGATTTTGAAAGTGGCTACGGTTTTAGACGCGGTTAGCGTTTTTTTCTACGTAGATTGTATAATAGCGTTATATTATTCCTCAGTACATGACGGTGTAGTTCCCTTGGGACCACTTTGCACAGTGATTGTCCACATTGTAATGTATAGTGTGTAATGTGTTATCAGTTGTTGTGATAGCGTACAAGAGCTCGTCTAATCACGCCTGGTACGTATCAGTGCCGTGGATCAAATGTCCACAACGTGATAATCATCAATGACTAACTGATTAAACGCTCCTACTTTCACACCACAATCCCATCCACTCATCCACTCTTGTACATTAGGCAAATTAGGTGTTTTGATTTGATCCCGCGTCACGCACGGACATCAGCCTAGAAATCAGAAATCAGAAACCAAATACTGTACTGTCGTTAAGCTTGCATAACAAGCGATAGACAAAGTCAATTTTTAAATTAGAGTGAAACGACTGCAAGATTTTATTTTAAATAGCTTATTATTTTACATTGTCAATTTTTAAACTTTCCTGAGCTTACCCCCTCCGGTCCAAGGCACCCAAGCGTTCCTGGGCTGGACGCCAACCCAGTCGCTGCCTTGATATGAAATAAAGACAGCCGGCTTTTCGCCAGCCCGTACTTATATCAAGGACCGGAGAAGCAAGTACAAAGGAAAATCAAAGAGTACATACATAATTCCACCCTAATAGTAATAAATTATTCATACATTTATACACTATAACAATACCTATAATACACTAAAACAATACATATAATTAAATAGCAAGGGACATTAAAATACTTTAAATCTAATACGCACAATATAAACTAAAGTTGTAGGTTATGGGTAGCCTTATCTCTCGGGTAAATGACAAAAAGGTAAAAGACCTTGGCTTGGCTGCTTGGCTTTCAAATGGCTGCAATTTAACAAACACATTAATGTAAATTATATATTTTGATCCACAGGATTATTATCCTCAACACGTAGTATCGATCAGATAAAATGACCGACACATCTACGCAAAACATAATATTGTCCCTTACTGATGTACAGCAGAATCTTAATAACTCGAATTTGAAGGGGATTTGTTGACAAATCTGTTCACACTTCCCTGTCTCTATAATCTTCAGACACAATTTTTCTTCACAACAAGATACGATCCCATAGGCGTTGTAGACATTCATTCTTATGTCCGGGAAAACTACCGGACTGGGCGACACAGAGCGTTTCCTTCAAGCGCGGCCTCTCACTCCTCCCCTTTCACTAATGATATGGTCGGTCAAAAAGCACTTAGTGATAAAAACGGTCAAATTATTTTTGTAAGTCTAGGAATACACCTAACGGTTTAATTTTTGTGTCCAAGGCGGTAATCGCGTTTGTGGTGAATCTTGCCATAGCATGGGTTGTATGCTTTTCTCTTACATAATCATAGTTCTATACATTTAAAGTTATATTTGAAATTAGATTTAAGTATATTTTTGCAAATAAATGCTCATAGGCCTTAGTAATTGCTATCGGACGATGGTTTGTCGGGCTGCAACGGGAACAAGGGTCGTGTGCTCAGACATTTTAATGCATGGTTAAACTGTTCATGTAGAATATTCAGACAACTTTTAACCTACAGGATAGATGGTCTATTTTTTAAACAAAAAGGTATATCCTTTGAAAAATAAGAAAATGTAATGTTAAATAGATTAAGAATATAAATGGTTTCCTACAAAATGTAAATAGTTTGTAATATTTCTTATCTCTCGTAGCCTACTTTCAATGACCAGCGTCTAACATTATAATTCATGCAAGAGCAACGAAAATAGCGGGACAATGATCATGCAATCCGCATCCCATTGCTCTTTGGATACAAGTGGGTGAAGGACTCGTTCATGGAAGAGATCCAAGATGGAAAATGCATGCCCCAACTAATAACTATTTATACTACATTCAAGTTCCTAGGTCATACAGTAAAAGACACATGCTAACCAGACCCTTCCTTCAATCGCTAAGAAAAAGCATACGTTATCTTCTGGGCAAATCTCTATGCTGGGATAATCATGTCGACCACGTGTGTAAAAATGGTATCTTCAAGGATTTTTCTATTAAGAAAGCTGAAAGGTTTATGTTCTACAAATTCTTCTAAAATTACCTTTTTTGGATTATTTCAGCCTCATCTCTCTTATAGCATAAAATGCTGGGGTAGCTGTGCTGAGACTGAGCTATTAAGAGTATTTGTCCTCCAAAAAACAGCAGTTCATATCATTTGCAAATTACTATCTGGCGTGTCATGTAGAAACTATTTTAAAAGTTTGAAAATTTTGTCATTGCCAGCATAATACATTTATGAGACAATTATTGTATTTTGTGTTTCAAAATGTAAGTTATTGCAGGGTCAAGATTTTGAACAATCTTCCCTTAGAAATTAAAGTTTCACTTTCAGATCTTACTATTTTCAAAAAACTTTAAAACACTTGCTGGATATGGCGCTTTACTCTGTAGCGAAATTTATTGAAAGAGTTTAAATTTCATTAATAGGTTATATAGGCTACCATTTTTGTAAGATTTTAATATAACCCTCACTTCATTATCAGTGGTTAGTGACCATAGCACATTAATCACAATCCTGTCATTCACTCATTCATTTCCCCACTTTTTGTATCATTTTCACCTTGTTGTCAACACAGTTTTGTATTGTTAACCGACAAATAAATAAATATAGATGTCTAAGAAACACAAGCATCGTAAGTAGACTCGGGTGATGTCTTTATCTGCTTTGTCAGAGTGTGGGGAAATCCTATCCGATATTAATGAGACTCCGAGAGATGCTATTTTTCATTTCCCGCATATCCTGATTGTGTGCGCCAACTCCTGTCAGGCATTAAATATTCGCAAGCTCTGATAGGCTGTTGCTGCCAGCCAAAGTATTGTAATCCAGTTGCAAAATTGATGCCACAACCGCCCCGGCCCGACCCGCTCGCTCTCGACCCTGACAGCCTGAATTTGTCAATACACTTTACTTTAAGAGTACTCAGTACCTGTCGGCCATTTTGTTTTTTCCATAAGAATAAGTAAAAACAATCATTTTCTTGAGACACCTCACGCCTACAATTTTCATCAGACCTTTTTGAAATAAGTTTTATTAGAAAGATGACGATGTACGCAGTGACTCCGCTGACTACTTTTTCAAAGCTTTTACTAGCTTCATAGTAAAAACAAGACATTCCAGTTCAAAATTTCATCAATTTTTGGATTTATATGACGGTGTTATGAGAGAGAAAATGGAAATTCTGTTCAGTGGAACCACTACATCATTTAATACACTTTAAAACAAACATTATTTCACGCAAATATGATGGAAACTGTAGGCGTGAAGTGTCTCAAGAAAATTCATGTTTTACACTATTCTTATTATGGGAAGAAATTCAAGGTCACAGCCACTACTGCGCACTCTTAACTGGAGGTGAACTATCTACTGTTACTTTCCCTTTGAAAGCAAAGGGATCGGGGTCTTGTGTAGCCAAATGGTAGAGTAAAAACACTCGTAAACCAAATTAAAACTTGTATTTATTTGTAAATCACAAAATAAAAATGCAAATAGATAATTTTGTAAAGAATAAATTTTAACCCACGTGAACTACTACGAAGGCCGTCGTCATCCTCACTGAACCCTACGTTAAGATGTGTTCATACTAGCAATTTTAAGTTTTCGGAAAATCAAATATTAAGAGCTAAATCTAACCATCTAAAATAGCTCAAATTGAAATTTAAGCATGAGTAAAGAGTATTATAAAATGAAATTTAATAAATGTCATACAACTAGAACTGCAAGAGCTGAACAAATACGTTTAGGAAATAAATTAGGATTAAAATAAAATAAAATCTAACGTTGGAACTAAGGTTAAGTTAGGTAGGTTAGACCTACCTCCCCAGAGGCTCCTCGGCAACTGAGCCCCGGAGAGCTAAGCCAAGTTTTCTTCGCACGTTAACGACAAAATACCAATCAGACATACAATTTTGATATTCACGCTTTCTCGTTCGTTCGAACCACTCTAGGCCTGTAGTCAGTCAGTGTGTTCCGGTTTTTACAGTCATGTGCCATAACTCGTCTGTATTTTAAAACTCTTCTGTGGAAAAAATTTTTCACGGGAGTTTTGAAAGAATTAAGCTCTGGGACACTGATTGAATTTGGCAACCATTTGACGAGTTGAGCTCCTACATGAGAAGCGGAACGTTCTTAAACTGATGTTCTGTGTATCCCAGTTCGGTAGTTTTCCCTGCCTCTAGTTTTGTAAGAGTGAATGTCACTGCCTCTTACTAGGCCACCCTTTAATTTGAAAGAAGACATGTTTCTAAAATTTAGACTCAAGGTAGTGCCAACAACACATATTCTGTTGAGTTTGTCTTCTGGTTTGGTGAATTACTTTGAATCACTGTTTTATTTTAAATTTTAAGTGGTTATTTTATGACGCAATATGACAGCCTTAAAAAAGGGTGTTTTACAGGTTGGATTCATATTTTCATGATGGATGCTGGACCTACAATCAGTTGAGTTCGAACAATCAGTTGAGTTCGAACAATCAGTTGAGTTCGAACAATCAGTTGAGTTCGAACAATCAGTTGAGTTCGAACAATCAGTTGAGTTCGAACTCCTCGTCACTCATAGTCTCGTCACACCACCTCAGCTTGAACGATGAATCGATCAGCTTAACCTTTGATACTCGCCTTTACACCTTACGCTTATGTCCTCCTCCGCTGCTCTCCCTTATGTGCTATGTCGGCTTCGATTTATTGTCCTGTATGTATCTATAGGTGATACACGCTCAAAGCTTTGCCTCGCCGATTGTAGCCGCTTTCATGCACTCGCAGGGGTACTGACGCTCACAGGTGTACTAATGTCCGTGTACTGTGCAACTAGCAGGTGATTCAAAAGTCTCCGTACTCTAGTTGCAGGTAGAAATAGGAGCAAACCACACTTTCATATATATACAAATTTTACATCAAGTCGATTCCTACTTCGGTTCTGCATCTTTTCTGATTATGGCAAAACTGAACAGCTGTTCATTGGTGGGTGGCAAATTGTTATTGTTGCCATTCAACAAAAATTATGTTACGCAAGATCAACCAGTTGCTTTGCTAGAAGCTTATTTTAAGAATAAAAGTGTTACCAGTTGTCAAATTTTTTCTAAACCACTCTTAACTCAAATGTTGATTTAGAAATCATACGTCTGATTGTCGCTTCACTTGAAGAGGATGAGAGGACGTGTTGGCTGCAACAGGATGGTGCGACGTGAAGAAACGATGGCAATGCTTCGTGGTTTATTTGATGAACGAATAATTACGAAAGGACTATGGCCACCAAGATCCCCAGACCTAACCCCTTATGATTATTTTTATGGGGTTATTTGAAATTACAAGTTTACCGAAACAACCCTACGACACTTAATGACTTTGCAATTAACATCCAAAGAACCATAGAACAAATAACACCTTCCTTCAATGACAAAACGCACAATTTATAGTTTGTGTAAAAGAGTTAACTTGTGTCTCCAGATGGACTGCGGACATGTTTACACTTATTGTGAGCATTTGTTTGATCAATGTACTTTGATTAGTTTTAGCAAGCTTTATTGTGTACATCCATACAAATACTATGCTTGAATACATATTGTTCTTTGAGTACTCCTGGAGTACTTTGAGGAGTCTTTTGAACCTCCCTGTAGTAGACACTCATACTTATTTCCTATCCTGTCCCTGCTGAATCCACAAGTTGATCTGGAAAACATAAGTCGTCTAACAGATGCCAGCTGGAGTGCAGGAATCTGAATTTACTACTTACCTTACAAATCAGTTATCAATAGTCCACTATTGAAGCTGCTCCACATTTAAGTAATGGTCTTTTTTCTTTCTATATTAAAGTGTAATGTAAACGTTTTCAAAGGAAAATAATTATCTCGTGTTCTTACCATCTGGATATTAAATTAGTCGATTTGTAATCACCTCTCAGTATGTTATCATGTTCAATCATTATGATTTCAAACTATCGATACACCATTTTGGTTTAAAAGTGCTGAGGATTTATTCCTCTCAGAATAATATAAAAGTGTGTAACCGAAACAGCTGCGAGTAAAATTTTACGAAAAAAACGCTTTTAATTGTTAGGATCCGTGGCGGTTTGGTATGACGCCCGACTCCGGAGCTCGTCACTCTGCTGGCGTGGGTTGGATCCCCGCAGTCACCAATTTGTAAAGTGGTTTTACAATGACGCTAGGTAAGTCGAGGTTGAGCAGTAGAGAGGTCTAGGACTTCGCCTCGTTGAACAAGACAAACTTTACCTATTATATTTTAACTGGAGCCATACCTACCTATCAGTTCTTTTTTCACAAACACGCTTGCTTACCCATCTGCTCCCACCGACCACTCTCCCTATCATTACATCGTGCATGCGGCGGGAATGCAATGTTGCCGTTATCATGTGCAGCTGCAGTTACAAGACGTCGGTAACGGGTAAAGAATATCGGCGGTTGCACTGGTGGTATACAAGCACAAGGGTATGGTATACAGTGCGCACCGTGTAGACAGGAGGTGGAGCAGTTTTACACGCAGATGTTAATGGCTCTGCGGGCTTCTGTTACAACGGCACAGTCGGTTTACCGACACCATCGTCGCCCCGTCTAATTCTGGGCTTTGCTTTAATGATGGCAAGTCTTTGAAACTTGCTAATCCCTGTGGCGGAAAGCGTGTTTAAAACTATATTCACAAACATACTCACACGTGCTTCGATGCCGCAATGGCTGCGTCGCAGTGCCCGACAACTTTTATTGCCCCCGTCGTGTTCTTCCCGGATCCCACTTAATCGCTAGCATTTGATCCGTTACGGCCCAACTTATTCCGAGTCAGGCAAGACTCTGCTAACGGTGCACTGTTCATTTTGGGAGTTCGTTTCACTACTATGATTGTAATTAAACACTTACTTGGAAGTCTTACACTACAAATAACCTGTTACGTTCTCTCAAGCATAGTTTGATAGTTGTTTTTAATAATTTTAATACTCCAAAAGATAATTAAAAATCGCTAGAAACTACTGTCTATGTTTTGCATCCACAGTTTTTGTAGTTATGTATAGTTTTCAAAATATGTTTATTGAACTTGTTACACTGGTGACAAAACCACGTGGGAGAAAACAAAAACAAACATATTTTTACGAGCAAACTGCTACGCTGAAACAAAGATTGATCCGACCCGAAAGAAATTGTATTAGTTTTGTTATATTTATTTGTGTTAGAATAAATGTAATGTAGTTATGTAGTGAGTGAGTGGTTTCTTGTATAGCGGTTAGTCGCACAGTGTTTATTTTATTGTCATACTTGCTGACCCTGGCTCTTCAGGCCATATCTGAAAAAATGGTCTCTTACCAGGCTCCGTGTGTGAAAAGCCCTTTTTTCATTTAATTTCGTAAATTAGATAAAAGCCACTTTTGGAAAATGTTATTAAGAAAACCATTATGGTGTATACCAAGTTTTACAAAAATATCTCAAAGGGCTTTTGATTTATTTTCAAAAAATTACCAAATGGTTGATTACGGCTAAGCTAAGCCAAAACCGAAGAAATGCTACTGGACATCTGTTTTGCGTAGCGCGCTACACATTTGTGTGACACCCTGTATAGAAAATGTGATTATACATACGAATGTATACGCCATATGAGGTACATGTACATCCTAACCTAGAAGGGCGCAGTAGTGTCTTAAGACAACATCGAAGAGTAATTGGGGATATGAATGTGGATATGCTTCATTGTCAAGAAGTGAAGAAGAGAACAAGATTTAGACATCCCCGGAGTGGTTGGATGAGAGAAGCGTGTTCAGCCCGTTACAACTCGCAACATCCTGCAACTCCTTCTCCTGCTCCTTCCACTCCGACACTCTTACTTTAATTAACCGCTTATTAAATGATATGTTTGTTGAACTTTTCACCTTGCGCTTGTCCTAATTAAAGCCTTCATGGAGCCCGAGATGTCGGCAAATGCGAGAAACTCTAGTTTGTTCCCTTGTATCGAACTTTGCGCTCGTAAACGCCTCGTAAAATCTTGTTTCGGTGACGCCCCTCTCTTCCTCCGGGAGTGGGAATGTTTTCTGGTTCTATTTTGATATTTACGCTTGATGCTTATCTATCGCTGACAGAAGTAGCTTATCGGCGTACTGGGTGTGGAAATGTAGTGGAATATATTAAATTTCTATTAAGTCTCAACTTATTGTAGAGTTTCTGGTTCGCACCGCGTCAAAATATCATAATAATTAGCTTGTAATATCTCGGTCTCTCCGTGGAGTTTCCGGCAATCAGTGGTTGAAGATGGTACTCCACAGCGAGACCGAAATATTTCAGGCTATTTATTATGGTGTTTTGACGTGATGTGATCCGGAAAAACTAGATGATAGTGACACACTACGTCAAAATATCATAATAACTGGCTTGAAATATCTCGGTCTTGCTTTGGGATTTCAGCCAATCAGTGGCTGAAGATGGTACTCCACAGCGAGACCGAAATATTTCAAGCTCATTATTATGATGTTTTGATGCGGTGTGAACAGGAAACATTAGATTATAGTGGCACACCGCGTCAAAATATCATAATAATTAGCTTGGACCATCCCGGTCTCGCTTTGGGGTTTCAGCCAATCAGTGGTTGAAGATTGTACTCCACAGCGAGACCGAAATATTGCAAACTCATTATTATGATGTTTTGACGCGATGTAAACCAGACAAACTAGATTATAGCTACATCGGCTGCGAAAGCTAAAGAGTTAAATCGTAACATATGTAACATAAAAATGTCAGTAGAGCTGACATTTCATTTAAAATTTCATAAATTCGAAAATCCAAATAATTTATTCATGTAACAACTGGCGTCATACGGTACGTATTCGCTTCCTCCAGTCACCTCCCGTTTCGCGTATAAAACAACACAGGAGTGGAAAAAAGCAAACAGGTGAATAGATATCAATGTCGGAGGGGCCACAATAACGCGGATGACTGAACATAAATCGGACAATGATTACAAACACACACTTGGCGTTTGTTTTGACCGAGTGGAGTCTATAGGGTGGTTATTTACTCTCAAACCATTTGAGTAAGCAAACAACGCGCACCCCTTCACACTTTCAGTTTCCACCGCACGGTGCCGTGTACGATTCATTGATCTGGCGCGCAATAGGTTGGGCTGATACGTTTTGCTGGCCAATTAATACGAAGATTTAATTGATAATAATTGTCAACCTCGCCAGGAGTTAATTCAAGGTTTAATACGCATGTTTGCACTGAAAATTAAGGGTCCGCCTGAGTGGTCACCTCAGACACCGCGCACGTGCTGGCTAAACAACGGACCTTCTTTCAAGTAATGCGGTTTCAAACCGAGCGCTAGCAAGAGTTTAGGCGATGAAATTTTTCTTTTTCAAAGTAATGTGTACATTAATAAACATGATACGCCCGAGTTCTCATAAGTAGTTTTACAAGTAAATTTTGAAACTTCCAAATGCTCTCAATTCCATTTTGTACACTTTAAACGCGTAATTTTGAGGAACAGGCCGTTAAGCGTGTAAGTGAGCTTCTTAGCTTTGACACTAATGTAAATACTTAATCTTAACTTTTAAAGTTCAGATGTGTTTTGGATTATTGCAGACCCTCGCATTGAGCGTCGCCGCGCAGCTGAGACGGACCTTTAGTAATCGTTATTAAATACATGTTTTATTGCAAAACATTTACAATGCATGGCAATCGTCAGAAAAGTTACTTGGTGAAAATTTGCATTCACTCTCACATCTAAGTCCCTTTCATACATACAATTTTTCCATTAATTCCCTCTCTTTCATTCATTGGAATTATCCCACTCTAGTCCCTAGTCGGTCAGCCAATTACAAGGTCTCCCAATCAAACGCTATAAACTCGTCTATGTTGTAAACAACTTCAGTTGGCAACACATATTTTAGCCGAGATTTAAGTGCCTTGGGCACTCGTGCGTTTTTAAACGAATTTGGCAACCTGTCGGTGAGATAAACACCTGCCTGAGAAGGTGGGTAATGATTGTTTCAATTGCTGATTTCGAAGGACGAGTAGCTTTACTGTTGAATAGTACTAAGAGAATATCTTGGACCAGTCCTTACCTAAATCTAAAACCCTGCATAATACATTCTGACAATAGCGAGTGGCGGGAAGATGCCGTCTCACATTAGCATTAGCAGTGTATACTGTACAGCGTGGCGACAGAGACAGTGACAGTGGCAGAGGTGTCATCTGCATACTCGTATAGTGAAGTGAAGTGGCTGGGTGTGTGCAGGCCACGGAACAAGCTCACGGAGGAATTGGCCAGGGTCGAGACTACAGACTACCGCGTCTACTCCGTTATCTCATATTTGCATACGTGTATGCTGTATGTTCCGAGCACTTGATGTTTTTAATTAGTATCGTTTGTGTTGCTAATGCCGAGTGACGACGTGCAGTCTGCCAGTCTGTGAGTTTGGCGGTTGGTTACTGCTTCTCAGCTTCTCAACTCGGATTTCTTCATCTCCACTCTGCAATCCACACATCTCGGGAGATATGTAAATCCGGCCCGAGTCTTCTACTTCACTCTGCGCTCCCATTTAACCGATTGCTTACTGTTATGCCGGCTGTTTGCACACGCCGTCTGGTAATTGCTCGTGATTTAAGTCAACACACTCACACACTCACTGAGCGTTACAACACTGTTGTCTATCTGCTTCCTCGACTGCAGGCTTAGAAGTGGTCCTAGCTTAGGTGTAGTTCAGTAAGGTGTGTCCCAACGCCACCTCATGATCGACCGTCACAGTCGTAAGGATATAAGATTATTTATTAGTGACGTTCACCGCTTCATCTCGGCGCGTCAATGCGTTCACAGTTGGAAAAACAGTGCCGCAGTTCCTATTTGAATTGCTTTCGGAACTAGTGTATGTGTACTGTATAGCCTTGCGTGTGTGAAAACTCCCGAACTGATATGTTTATTGATTTGTATTGATTATTAGTTTATTTAAATTTATATATATATATATAAAAAACATAAAACTGTCGTTCGACTTCAAGATAAATTACAAAAACTTAAAAAAACCGTTTGTATATATATTTGCGTATTTTATTCAATAACACAATTGGACGCGATTTGTTGATGAGCTAGGGCCCTAGGTTATTTGTCTAACATAAAATGTTCCCTAGCTTGTCCCAATGACGTATACCACTTACTTAAACTAATACAATAAGCGTCTAAGGTTATTTATTGTAAGTTTCAAAGTTAAATATATTTTAAAAGTATTTTAAAAATATATTAAGTGACAGTCTGAAAATCTCGGAGTCACGTTTACGTTTATATCAAACACCACCGCCGACTTTAGGAAGCGAGTGCGCGTCGGTCATCATTTTAAAAAACGTAACCTTCGGTGTCAGCCGCCCCGCGGGCCTGCCATCATCAAGCTTATGGTGGCTTCAGGTGCTTTCTGGAAAAGAGGGCTGAATCGTAAACGCAAACAAAAAGCCCACGTGGACAGACGGTGACTGTTATGGCGAGGTGGCGAGGGGAGGGAGGGACCACTGATCAAGGGTTGAAAAGCCAGAAGATATAATTGCGTGGCGCCCGCGGCGATCGCATGTGATTCAATTTGGAAATGTCACCGACATCCGCCTTTGGGTGTCCTACCTGGAACTTGTATTGATGGACGCAGATTAATATTTTTATTGTCAACGCTGCGAGGTTGTTTCACAAATTGCAGCGTCGCGTCGCGAGGCCGCGAGCGCACAGTGCCTGAGTGCTCTGTGCTTGTGTCGACTGTCGACTGTCGATACCGCTGTGCGCTTTACGCTTTACGCTTTGTGTCTGTTGTTTATGGCCCACCTCTGGGCGCTGGTTTTCCATTCCATTGACGTTCGATTACACGTATTGCTGCCTTCATGTTCAAGGCTTTTTCACCTTGTTGTTAGGTTTTTATCACCGCAACGGTTTGTTTAAAACGAGCGAGTATATTTCAGCTTGTTTCCTGTAGGTGATTTAAAGATATATTTTGAAACTGGTGTCGAGACTATATTTCAGACCTGCAACTTCGTTTTTGTTTTCCATTGTAGTTCAGAATGATCAGCGTTCATACCTTGCGTTGTTTATGCTTAATTATTGTGCTTAGCCAAAATTGTCAATTGGTCGTAGGTTAATAGCCTGGATTATGTCTAGGCCTATATATTCATTTGATTGCCAAGACATAAATATTTAAAGTTATTATACAAAATGTGTTGACAAAAAACTAAGTGCAATAATACAAGTGAGAACATTTCATTTGAAATTAGCTTGCAATATCAGTTAATTGTTACTGGAAATGTTTAATTCCAACATCCGTGCGTACAGCGTTAGCGGGTATTTGACTTAACTGTCTTTACTTGAAATAACTGCTATATTTGAATTTCAAATTCAAATTCTTTATTAACAACATTTGATGTAATACATTTAGTTGCAGGTCACTTGTACATAAAATGCTTAAAAATATATTTCAATAACACACAATTATTATTGCAATAAGTAATTACTATAAAATGTAATAAATCAAAATTTTTACAAAAATTTTGTCAAAAATTGAGACATTTTCCCCACTATGAAGTGCTCAAAGCTCCGACAGACTATAAAGAACCCTTTGAGACAGATAACGCCGAAGTCGATGTTTGAAAATGTTTAAATTTGGTGATTTCTTAATCTCAGTTGGAAGTTTATTGAATAAATTTGGCCCACGATAAAAAATTGAGTTCCTACAGATTTCTAAATTAAAAATATGATGTGATGTTAAAATGATTTATTTCTTGTGTTTAAATTGTGACGCACATTTCTGAAGCTACTTAGATTTTGAAAAATAAAAATCGAAACAAAATAGATTATGAGCGAGGGTACGGTTAAAACGTTCTCTGTCTCAAAGTGCCCTCCACAGCTATCAGCCCAACCAAGTCCCCAGACAATCCTTAGAGCTCTCTTCTGAAGAACGAATACCCTCTCCAAGTTTTTGTTGCTGGTGAAACCCCAAAATATGATTCCATATGTTAATATGGATTCGAAAACACCATGGTATGCGGACATAAGAACCTCAGTACCAACACCACTTAGCTGTCTCAAAGCATAGATGGACGAATTTAGTTTTCTACACAGATGGTCTATATGAGAATTCCATTTTAAGTTACTTTGTATGAAAATGCCTAAAAACTTCATGGAATGTTCGGGTTTTAAAATACAGTTACCTAGTTGAAAGCTCATTTGATTTTGATCTGAAGACCGTGTAGAGAATTTGAGGATGTTGGATTTTGAAGTATTTATATTTTGAAGTTGAATTTTGTCCATTCTAATTTGCCCTATTAAACTCTTTCTTGACGAAAGTTCCTTTTACTCTTAACGTTCACACGTTTTACACCCTTTGCATAATCCATTGCTTCAAATCATAACAAATGAATTTATTTCAAGTGAATTACAGTACATAATACTGAATGCCTTACACGCTCTTTGGACCCGTGAAATTTGGCTGATAAGGGGGATATGTAATGTTTGAAAGGTATCAAAGATACCGGTATTTAAAATGCATAGCAGAGTAGTGGTCGCTTGTTCGCGGGAAGGGACGGGAGGGTGGCACGACCCGACGTCCCACAAGAACGATGGGCTCGGGTCGAGCAAGCCTTTGAAAAGCAGCCACGGTGTTCCGAAGTAAGGGTCAAAAAGTAATAAATATTTTGCGTAGCAGTGGGAGGGATTTTTCGTTTTAATGGCTAAGACATGTATTGTTTACATAATTACCGAGCGAGGGTCGGGGGACGCTGGCCACTGTTTTATTTAGAAATACTGTACACATATTAGTGTCGCACAAGTGCCCTAGCGACCGTCCCTTTATATGTGTCGGTCGTACGGTCCGTGTGGGTGGGGGAGGGGGGAAGTCCCCCAGCCCTCCTTACACGTGCTTGACAACCCCCCGTCCTTGCTAATTATCTTCGTAAAAATGCTCACGATCCACTGCTAAACCGGATGTCTGCTCATGGCAAACAAGCTCCACAGCTCCACTTCTACGCCAAGTTTAAGTAAACTCATTTGAGGCTGGAATTGTGCGAGATAAGATAACGCAAAACAGATGGCATTAAGTCTGAAGTGGCGAACATATAAGAATTTGAGACAGTGTATATCGTCGTTATTTCACGCTGATAAACTATCTGGGCCCTAATGCATAAAAGTACAAGTACAATTTTACATATTTACAATTACTAGTCATTGTAAATACATTTTTACAAGTACAGGTGTTGTTCAAATAACTTGTAGATCTGTCATTTTGTTGTGTAAAGTTGTAGACTTGTAATTACAACTTTACAATAAAATAAGTCTGAATCAGCTGTTTTACAATTTTACAATGTTTATGTTGTCTTGATCCTAACCTCAACTTGTGACACATTTTGTTTAAGTAAAACATAGTTTTGTCATTTAGTATGAAATTTAAATTATTGTATAATTTGCAACTATAACCTGTAGTTAAACAACTAAGTAAAATAATTAACTTTATTTTCATTTACTCAAACTCTAATTTTTAGTAGTTAACATTTGGACTATAAACATTATTTAAAAATGGCAAATAGAAAAGGGTCAAAATTGAATTGTTGAGGGCTATTAGAGATTCAAAAAATGTGCTGAAAAAGAGATATTACACTTTAAAAATTCACTACCTTTCAACACTGATTTATAGTATCTTCTTCAACCAATTAAAACCGTGATTAAATAATAAAAAACCTGTTTTAACTTTAAAAATATCTGTGCCTAGTTTTTTATAAGGATTACCAGTGAAATATAATTAATGGTCACGAACTTAACTAGTACACCATCCATAATGAAACTAATCATAACCCCAACTTTTTGATATTTTCAATTTTACCTACCAAAGCATGTGGGTAAGAACTGTATTACAATTTTACAAGAATATGTTTCAACTTTGTAAATACACACCGGTGATTTTGTAAGAAATTGCCTGTAGCATTGTATTTTGCACCGGTAGTTACAAGTTTACAATTCATTGTTTATGCAACACCTGTATTTACAATTTATAGAAGTTTTATATAAATTCACCAGTAGAATTGTGACTTTTGTAAAATTTTACTTTTATGCAATAGGACCTTGGAGAGTTCGTTTGAAAATGTGTACGGATTTTATCACTCACAGGGTTTGATTTGACTTAGTTTTGTGTTTAGTAGTGTCCATACTAGAATATGTCTCGGAATTATTCCTATTTAATTAGATACCGGACTTTTCTACCCACTAACTACTCCCTACGTTTCGGGCGTTTGGTAAACTCCACCCGTTCTCAAGGGCCTAACCTAAACTTACGCTACATTATAGATAATACTTAGCCTAACCTTAACCTAAGAGGACAAGGCAACATGAAATGTTAACAACTATATTGTAGACAAAACATTTATTTCGTCTTGTCTTCTTAGGTTAAGGTTAGGCTAAGTACGAGTATTATCTATAATGTAGCGTGTTTAGGTTAGGCCCTTGAGAACTGGTGGAAATTCTTTGGCTGCAGCAAGGAGATAGTTTTCTTCCTGAAGTGGCTGGAAAAATCCGATTGCCTAAATAAATTGATCTCCGCCATTATTATAAGTTTTAAATATAATACTATTTAGACATGTTTAGTGTTATTATTGAAAGTGTGGTTGTTAAAGCTACAGAAAGGCAACTAGTTTTCTTTCCACCTCAGCGTACTAAATTCGTATACTAGTGGATCCGTGGCGGGTTGGTATCGCGCGCGACTACGGAGCTTATCACTCCGGTGGCGCGGGTTCGATCCCCGCAGTCACCACTTACAATTTGTAATGTGACGATATAGTGACGCTAGGTAAAGGTCGAGGTTGAGTGGTAGAGAGGACTTTGTAGTCCTAACTTCGCCTCGTTAAACAAGACGAACTTTACCTTTTTACTTTTACTAGGGTTCCACACTCGGCTGTGCGGTGACTCTCAATGCAAGGTTCTGCAGTAATCCAAAATACGCACTTACCATTAAAGTTAAAATTAAGTACTGTATTCACATTAGTTTTAAAACTAAAAAGCTCTCTTTCGCGCGAATAGAGCGTTTTATCGAAATTATGCGTTTAAAATGTACAACGTAGAGTTGAAAACACAACAACTTGGACAATTTCAAAGTTTATTTTTGAAACTATACCATTACGTTAGCGTTGAGTAGCTTTATCATACTATGAAACGGATGTTCAACAAGTTGAACGTGTGTGGTAACTCTGCAAGTCGGTAGCTAAGCAAACACTGGATGGTTTCTACATTCAATAGATATAGTCATTATTTTAATCTAGCCAGAGAATGGAACTGTGGTCCATCTGTGGTTCGGAAGTCACGTTAAGCCGTTGGTATATTCCATTGGTCGTTGAGCTATTAATTAATGGCCCAATCTGGGAAACAGTCGGCCCTAGTTTGTAATAAAACCACACCTTCTCATCCATCAAAACACTCAACACACTCACCCTTCATCCCATATTCACCTCTAGAAGTGGTCGGTGTCTCAAATCAAAGCATCATGCGAATGGGAAAGATGTCACCCCTCTTGTCTCTGTCCCTACCCCTACTTGTAGTCTACCACCGTTCTACTCTTTATCTCGGTTTTTATGACGAAGGGGTTAGACGGCAGTTACAGCATGAAATATCTCGCCGCGGAGGATACCAGGTCTAATGAAGGGGAACTCCGTCGACCGACGTATTTTAGATTAAGAGCTAAGGAATTCATTCCACTTCGGTGCCCAAAGTGGAGATTTTTAAATGATTTTGTAATTCAATGATGGATATTACCTCAAGCACCAGGGACGACACTTCCCTCGATGTCCCCTTTAGATTATCTTTATCTCGGGTTTCTGAACGATTTCCATTTCATCCACGTTCACTTATGCCATTTCATCACCTCGATCGAAGTTTTTCTAAAGTCCACATACTCGTTTACACCTAAGTTCGTGTGAAATAGTTACTGAATACGTCAAAAAGTTAGTGATACGTGTTTTGAATCTTTTAAAATGAGTAGCCTAAATTTAGAACATACAGATAGTTTTTAGAATTTTGATTTCGCGTTCAATTGCTGCAGGTAGTCAATTCTTTCATGCATTCAAACTTATGACCTGAACTTGTTTAAATTCACTCTTTAGCAAAACAGCCGATCGTAAACATAACCTGAGATACTACTGTATGTGAGTAAAGATAATGTATTAAAATAACACTCAAAATACTTGTGTCTCTTTAAAGTTTTTTATTTTTATTTTTATTTTATTTATTCACGGTAAACACCATTTTTACAATATAAATAGATAATGGTCTTGAGCTGAAAAAACAAAACAAACAAACAAGCACGTGTGATGATGAAAATTGTAAATATTATTGGGGAGTTCATCCAATCCACCCCTACTTTCGTGGTACTTTATTTTTTGTACTCTTTTGGAGAAAACAGATTTAATGTTCGGGGTGGTTATGGGTGACAAAAAGAAGTGATTGAGTGGTAAACCGATTGAAACACATAAATATGATAAAAATATCATCAGTTTGTTGTTGATGAGAGTAGAACTTTTGAGGCTGAAATATTTCCATAATTTTACAGTGAAAAAAAAGAACACGACAACTGGGGATATTAAATCTGATCTTGACTTTAGGTGAACGGTAACCTAAAACATAACACAAAACATTAGGCAACGAGCTAGCCTAAAAGTAATCAACGTAAGTTGACCAGTCACCCACCACCAAATATGAGTTTTCTCTTTCGTTATTGTGTGAGTTTCCTCTCATTTTAATTAATTTTAAAAGAACTATCCTTGAAAGCAATACATGCACAAAACATTAAGAAACTAACAAGAAAAATTAGATAAACCAATTACGCCCACGGCCAATGACAGCTAACCACAGATTGGCTGGGAGCAGCAGACGACCAATCACTCTCAGGCGAGTATGAGACAGACCAATTGTGAGAGATAACACAAAATACCAGTTTATTAATAACCATTGGAGGGGAAGACGTTTTTGAGCTTTGATTAATGAGTTTTACCACAAGGAGTTCAAATGACTTCCTGAGCATTTGCTACACGGGGAATCAGAAAAGCATTTGTTTGTACCTCTTGTTGTTTTGGTGGGGCGACTAGCAAAGCGGGACAGCCTAGCCTCCCGTCGGTAGTTTGTGTCCTGATTATTTTCAAACAACACAGCTTCTCATACAGCCAAGTAACCCCAAGAGACTGTTTGCCGCATGGTCGACCTACAGTCTATTTATTCACAGATCCCGGTGTCCCAAGACCCCCAGATACATTAACTCGGCACCACCGTATTTTCGCAATGTTTTTAGTCCTACTTTCTTTTTGTTTGTTGAAAACACAAGTAGGGTCTCTTTGTAACCTATATTTGCCATCAAACAGCGCGCTCTCGCTTTTTCCTAGACTTTTACCCTTTTGTACACTGTGGCAGTTTACCTAGTTTTGATCAATTTTGTGATGTTCAGTATTATTTGGGAACGATATCAATACGGATGCCCGAATCGGCCAGAACAGAGTCGGCAAGAATCAGATTATAATAAGCTAATAGTGGTATTATTAAAACTCTAGAATATTTATTAAATTTCAAATAAATCAATAAAGGCGTAGTGAGTGAAAGAAACTAAATTATAAATCGCCTCGCACAATACAGTTTAAAGCTAACCCTGAACATTTTGCAGCGCACTAGTGACGAGTTCTTTCAGCTGAAATTATTTCTAAAGACCGGAGTTTCTTTAAGGATCGGGATAGTTTATGAATAATTTAGTTCTTAAATCGCTGATAAATAAAACCCAGTAAGAAAGTATAAATAAATCACGTAGAATGCAGAAAGGAAAACTTGCATCCTTGGTGTGAACCGTTTATTAAACTCAATTTCTTTTGTGGTCAATTTTTACATAACTCAATGCTTAATTGCGACGAAGAAAAGAGGCTACTCTTGCTTTTAACAAATATGTTCACAGCTGTGAAACACGCAATAAGAACAAACTGCATGTATAATACAAAAGTAAGTTCGTTAAATTTAACGTACTTCAAAACTCTTTGTCCTCAAAATTGGCAGAATTATTTCTATTTTTGTAACAGAACAAGTCAGTATTAATTAACTGAAACTGCAGAGTCCAAATGAAGAGTCAAGTTTCTCAATGTACATTATGGGCAGAAGTGAAGAGCGAAGGGGATGAGATGGGGTGAAGCAAGAACTCGGCAACTTTGCTATTTTAAGATGTGTAAGATTTTAATCTTTGAAATATTGTTCCTCCTTTAAGGATTTAAAGGGACTAATTGATTGAAAAAGACGTCTTGTGCGAAGCTAACAATTCCCCTCTTGAAAACAAACTTCACGGCTTTATAGACTTCTGATAAATTGGACCCATTAAACTTTTGGCTTCAGTTTACTTTGTCCTGAATTGTTATTGATGCATAGCTCCAATCTTATCCATGACTTACTACTTGTTCCATGAGTTAACTGTTTTTGTTATTCTTTATTGTTTTTACCATGTCCCTTAAAATTCTCGGGGCTTAGGAGTGTTGTTTAATTATTTATATTCACCTGGTATTAACTTATTTACAAATCATTATATAAAAAGGTAAAAAGTAAAGTTTGTCTTGTTTAACGAGGCGAAGTTAGGACTATAAAGTCCTCTCTACCACTCAACCTCAACCTTTACCTAGCGTCACCGGATTAGTCACATTACAAATTGTAAGTGGTGACTGCGGGGATCGAACCCGCCCCAACGGAGTGATGAGCTCCTGAGTCGTGCGCGATACCAATCCGCCACGGATCCGATCCGCTTTTCATATAAGGGCTTTGTTTGAAGTTCACCAGTTAGAATCTTTATCCTATCAGTTATCACATACATTTACATATTTAAATTTACCCCGAAAGATAAATTGGGTGATTTTCACTCTAGGGCCCAGCTGTTTGTTTATGTAGCATGTTTTCTTCGTAGAGCTCAAGACTTCATAGCGTTCTTATTTTTGTATCATAATTTTCAAACAAACGTCATATTCATTTTCAGGCTAAGAGCTGTTTGTCAATTGTCGGTTTACTCTTATTTTAGAAAACCTACCAAAAAGGAAACATATCATCAGTTCGTGAGATAATCACGTTTACGTCAAATTGACTATCGAAAATCGTTCTATTGATGGTAGGAGGAGTACTTCCCAAACAAGTTATTAAGCTGTATGAATCATAATTGGTTTATTGTGCAAACGTCTGAGGGTGATGTCTTCACAAAGATGAGAGGTTTGCATTCAGTTATTATTCTTGCTGCCTTGTAACAAGTTCTGTAATGAGTACATTAATTGCCATCTTTTGATGAGGTTTGGTGCCGAAGCGCGTCTGTATCTTTGCCTCAAGCTTATTGTTTTATTTTATGACATTCGTTATTGGTGTCGTTCAGCAAACTTCATCAGCGTTTGTCGCTCACTTTGAACTCTCTTATACGGGGTGAGTTGTAAATGCCCCCACCTTAATTTCTTGAAAAGGAACTATGTTTTCCACCTATGGGGAATGTTTTTATACAATTCTAAAGTTTGTTTTCGCGTACTTTACGTTACGCACCTTCCACCCAAAAACCGAGGGGGAGGCCCCCTACTTTTTAAAATATAAACTCCTACCTTGTGGCACTTCAAACGAAAGGAAATTTTAATACAATTTCAACGACGCAAAGAAACATTTTTTTATCTCGGCTCCTTTTTTGAATATTTATCTAAAGATTACAAGAAATCAGACTTAAAATGCTACATTTCACATCACATTATTTTGAATGAAAAATGTGTTTTTGCAAATCCTCTGAGGGAAACATCACAACTTTATACATAATACCATAAAGTATTTTGAAAAAAAAATTGTCCGTATAAAAATAATTGGATGTAAAATGTAGCATTTTAAACCTGATTTCTTGTAAACTTTAAATAAGTATTACAAACAACCAGTCGAGATAAAAAGATTTTCTTTGCGTCGTTGAATTTGTAATAAAATTCCCTTTCTTTTGAGGTGCCACAAGTGGGGTTTGTATTTAAAAATAGTTTGAGGGCCCTCCCCCAGTTTTTGGTGGGGGGTTGATGACGCAAAGTACGTCAAAACAAACTTTCAAATTCTATACAAACATTCCCCTAAGGGGTTTAAACATTTTTCCTTTTTCAAAAGTTAAGGTGGTGGGGGGATTTAAAACTCACCCTGTATATCATCATCGTAAGCTCGTGGTTCTTTAAAACAAGAGTCTGCAATATTCCCTATCAATATTTTACCGTTCTGGAAGTGTCTCAAAATAAAAAGAGTTAGGCAGGACCTGTATGTGTACAGTAGACTCTATCTAATTCGCCCAACCCTCGACCCCCGCTCCTATCTAGAATTTGACGAAAACCATTAGTGTTGTCAAAGTTATCTATTACGTTTATAGATATTATTTACATTTTTGACGTTTTTAACTTGTCTAGAAATGCCCCTGTTGCAAAATATTCATTTATGATTTTTGTAAATGATGGTTTGACAATAAATTCAGAGCAACTTCCAAATGAGTCGCATTGTACCTCATCAGCTCCTGCACTAGTCCTCTTCTCCACCGGCCACCACAGTTATCACCATCAGTACTTCCTCCTCTGTAGTCGGTTCAAGGTCCATGTACTCCTCTAATTCAGGTACATCGGTTGTTTCTTCCGTGCTACGTCCATGGTGTTTAGACAGTCTCCTTACTTCGTCAACAAAAACATAATTGAAAAGGTTAGTGACATCCTTAGGGGCCATCGATTAGAGATTCTTCATTTTTAAGTGTTATATTATCTTCTTTTGTAGGGATTTTATTTGTCAGACTCCAAACGACTCTCCAAGAATATCGACTTGTATTTTTGGACTTACTAACTTTATTTTGTATGAACCCGTTTTTGCAGTGGCGTAAATAACACCCCCGCAGCCCCGCCGTGCGGGGAGCGCAGCAGTCCAGGGGGCGCCGGAGGGCGCGACTTGCCTTCCGCCATAAAACTAAAGGTTTCCATAAACATTTTATATTAAAAGATAATGCTTTCTATTCATAGTTATATTGCTGGTAATGAAGTCAGTTTCTTTTTTCATGGCAAATTAACACTAGGCTCGTTAAAAAACGCTTTAAAACGCGTTATTTTGCTATGAAATTTCAAAAATTTTCCGGGGGAGCCCTCGGACCCCTTTTTGGCAGGGGGTACGCCCCCCAGACCCCCTCTGGGGGCGCCACCGTTGAGTCTGCCCAAGGGCGCATGCATGCTAGAGCCGCCCCTGCGTACTGTGAGCTGTGTGAGTGCGCATCATATCATCACCACTGGTCATTCGTCCGTCATTCAACCACCAACCGCAGGGTGCACTACACAGGTACACACACACACCACCTGCCCTGACGCCACGTCAGTTGTGCAATACATACTGTCCATGCGACACTGTGGACCTAACCTATTTATTACTTTGTTTTGCGAGTGCTTAACGCAGTAACTGTTACTGTAGTCTGTAGATGTAGCGTTCAGATGTAATACTCGTATTTCTAAAAAACTAAGTGGTACTAAAAATGGAAACTTCCTACAATAAGTTTTTTTACAACATGTACTCAAACTCAGAAATCAGGTACAACTTTTAGTTAATAATATATTATAGAGCCAAAATAACAATATCATTTAACAATATTAAACCACATGCCAAACTTAAAATTAACTTTCATTTCCTCAGGTTATACTAAGCATAAGTTCAAGTAGGCCTACGCTCGTTTGATCTATAACCACGACAAGAGACCACAAAGAGATGCTACGGTGTAGCTCATCACGTTATCGACGTAAATTAATATATACAAAAACAAAACAAAGGTCACTTGACTGAGTTTTCGTTGATTCGTATGTTGATGGGGGGCGAACCCTGTCGGCTGGTGGGGGGCGCTCCATGGCCTAGTTACTGGGTTTTTGCAATCGAGCACCAGTTTATTATAAGCACCAGTTTTTGTCCTTGTTGAATTATATGAATACAGCAGCAGCGTTAAGAACGAATATCATGTACGTATAGCCTTTTTATGACGATAAGCTTAGTTTCTTGGCGGTACTTTCTTTTTTCACATAGTGCTGCTAACATTTATAAATACGAGTATCGACTTCTTTTGGTCAGATGTCAGATTTCTTCGACTGTTGTCATCTGTTTTGTTTGTTTACCAACAACTTTTAATAGCAAGTCGAAATGGTTGGTTTCTTAGTGGTTTTAGTGATTTTAGATAGTTTTTTCATTGAAAATGTGTAATAAGACGAAAGTAGAGGGTTCCAGTTATTGTTACAAAAGAGGAAATACCCAGGAAATTCAAGTTCCTTGGCCAACGTTGAAATCAGTAGTGGACAAACTAGGCCTAGCCTTAAAGTTTCTTAGAGTTCCAAAATACTGTGTGCCAACTTCAGTGTTTATACTAGTAGCACAAATTGGAGTACGAAGTTATAATATAAATGAGCTAATGTAAGCTTTAGGTACGATTGCTGTATGTGAGTTTTTCTTGCAATCAAGCTTAGAAGGCTTAGTGTTATGATTAGTTTGTAAGGAGGTCAATCATGATGTAGACCTTAAGGGCCCCATACACTACGGTCTTGGACTGCGGTCCTGGCTCGCCGGGTCGGGACCGCGTTCTGGGATCGGGAGGTTTTCATCACACACTTGTATTTATGTCCACGGATCTGGCCTTTGACTATTTTATTCCTCTCCCCTGTTGCAAATTAGTTGGAAAGATGAGTTTGTTGAAGCAAGTGATTGTGCTTGGTCAAGTTACCAAAACGTTGGTGGGTATGTCTCATACTTGGCGGACAAACCAATTCTGTACTTAATTTTTTTCATTGGTAAACTAATGTCCGGACTTGTGGGTTTCTCTTTCGTAATTTGAAGCAGACGCTCCCAAGCCTCATCCTGTATGACTGTATTTGCTTTGAATTGTCCGCATCTTTAACTTTCCATGAACAAGGAACACTCCGGGTCTAATTAGAAAATAATTAACTACTTAATTAATTAATGGGTCATGACTACTTTAACATCAGCCTTGGTCCAAACGACCATAAAAATCAACAAAACAACCTGCTGAAAACCAACTACTCTGACAAGTTCGTAGCTACTGCTAGTGTGAAGATTGTGTGCCCAAGGAAGAGGTAGGGTTGGGGGAGAGTTTGAGAGCCGGTTTGGGACCGTGATGTGCCACACACGGATATTGACACACGGTCAGAGCGAATCCGGAAAGATGGCACTAACGGTCCCGGCTTGGACTGGACTGTGTGGGATCGGCTCGGCTCGGAATCACCCACATACTGGTGGTTTTGGACTGTTTTAATATAAAACGCGCCGGGATCGTAGTGTATGGGGCCTTTAGCCTAGATAGTGCTCAGGGTTATTTTGATTTGAATGTATGCCTTGGTTATGCACTATCAGGAAAAACCTTCCGCTCAGAGCCTCTGCGGAATCCTTAATTTACCTGCACTACCTACTAAGTTCGGGAAACGTGAAATTGTACTGCAACAGGTTTGTCAAACATCATGTGATGACTCAATGAACCGTACAGTTCAGGAGGCAATCCTCGAAAATGAAAATGAGACGAAACTAGATCTTTGTATGGCACTCAACGAACCTGGCAGAAGCGGGGCCACACATCGCTGAATAGTATTATGACCATAACATCAGTAGACACTAATAAAGTTTTAGACTACCATGATATGTCTAAGACATTACATAAGCATTGTGTCTGCCCAGAAAAATCAGCAATTTACACCTGACTGGCTGTGGTGCAAATTACATGGACTGTACGAGCGGTGAGACGTAGGTCAAAGTATATAGCTCTTACTTTGTTTTGAAATGCTCAGTAGAAAAATATGGCGTGAGATATACAGACTATGTCGGTGGTGGAGTCCCAATCCAGTCAAGATTGGAGCATTCAATCTGTATGTGATGCAAAACCCTTTGGGGACTGCAAAATAGTGAAACAAGAATGTGTCAGTGACATAAAAGCGGATGGGGAAGAGACTGCATGACTTAAGGATAAAACAAAAGAAAAACTTAACTCTTAGGCTTTCGTGGCACAACTGTAATCTAGTTCTTCAGGTTCACACTGCGTCAAAACAATTCGCTTGATAAAATGTTGTATTGTCAAGCTAACTGTAATGATTTTTGAACCAGAAGAACTTGATTACAACAGATAGAAAAACTCTATCCGGTAAAATCCGGCTTAGCACTGCCGCCATGCAGACAATTCAAACCTTTCATGATGGCTGGCTAAAAGGCAAAAACACAGCTGTGCAGCCCCAATTCCACTACCTGAAAGCAGACGAAGACATTGAGATATTAACCTTAAGTCTTAATAATCCAGACCTAACAAATAAAACCCCCTTGATCTAGTATATCTGTGGCGATTGGCATCACACGCGAACTCGGAGCTCATCACCCCGATGGCGCAGGTTCAATTTCCGCAGTCACCAATCACAATTAATTTGTTGTTAAATGACTATACGGTGACGCTAGGTAAAGCAAGGTTGAGGTAGATAGGAGGTCGAGGTAGAGAGGACTTTATAGTCCTAACTTCTCTTCATTTAACAAGACAAACTTTGCCTATTTTTACCTTTACACTTGG
This sequence comes from Matsumurasca onukii, assembly GCA_018831715.1. Lineage (NCBI taxonomy): Eukaryota > Metazoa > Arthropoda > Insecta > Hemiptera > Cicadellidae > Matsumurasca > Matsumurasca onukii. The sequence continues at coordinate 37,668,372 of CM032064.1, forward strand.
TTCTAATTTAAAAAACTACTAATACTGCTCAAAATTTTAAACTGTACGTATAGCTTAAAGTTTTAAGATTTCCCATCTTAATATTTTAAATTTATTTTTGGTTTGCGTTTAGAGCTCAATATGAAATACTTTTGTGCTATGTTCCATGATCTGTGCAGTGGGTGCAGTACGTCAATAACACTCGGGTTCAATTACAGGTCAGGTTAAGAAAAAAGGGCAGAAGCAGTTGAAAAGAGGCTCCAGGCTGAAATCCCCAAGAAAGAGGTCGGCCAAGATTAACATGGAGAAGGACAGTGGAAGAAGGATCTTTAAAAGCAGGAAAAACATGGGGAAAAGTTGAGGCCCTGGCTGCTAACCCAGTCCGCTGGAGAGCTTTTGGAGTCCCTTTGCTCCAAGTAGAAGATACAGTCAAGTGAGTCACGGAAAAGGTATGTATTTTGCACCTATATACAGGTAAGTATTCAAATTCAAACTTGAAACTCAAGTTTAGAACATTCTTGCCAGTTACTCAAGGGTTTTGCTATCTATATAAGTAAGTCAGTTACTAAACGTTTTTACTATTATAATTACCTTATTGAATTTTATGTTTAGGTTTGTTTTAGCTAGTAAGGTTGATTGATTAATCAACTTGATAATCAATTTCTAATCAGTTTTTACTATCTGTATAAGTACGAGGGGGTACCTAAAAGTATCGGGAATCGGTCGATGGCGAGATGGGGAGCGCATAGTTTGCATTTTCGCCGCCAGGGGATGAAAGCGCAACTCTTCCTGAGTTCAGAGCACTCACTGTCAGTCTGAGAGGTCGTGAAGAGGAGCTGTGTGCGTTTTTCTAAAAGTAGTTTCCGTTCTGCCTCGTTTTGATTTGATGGTGTAATTAAATGAACAAAGTTCAGCAGTGAAGTTTTGCTTTTTTCTCAGTAAGAAGCGTCAGAAGCGGTTGCAATTATTAAAAAACTTACAAAGACCATATTTTGAGCAAAACCAGAGTGTGCGAGCATTTTCCCAAATTCAAGATGGCACCCTGTCGATAGAAGACAAGCCTCGTCCTGGATGACCTTTAATTCTCGGACTGGTGAAATTGTTCAGAAAAAAACCGTTAATATTGCAAAAACCATGAAGACCATTGAGAATGCTTCTTTGCTGTCTGTAGTGTGTAGAAATTCAGTTTGAATTTCAACACCTCGAACAAATTGTGGCGATATGGAGATTGGTTCTTTCATCATGACAATGCGCCTGCCCTGTGTACCATCTCAGTCGCTAGTTTGGAGGCCCCTGACTCCAATACCAGTATGACCACCCTTCCCCGACCCATACTCACCAAATCTTGCTCCCATGGTTTTTTACGTTCCTTAGACTAAAGATTACATAAAATATCACCGTTATGACAAAAATGAGGGAGTGAAAAGGCAAACGAGGATGGAGCCTGCAGCCATTTAGACTAAGGGGTATGAGGGGTGCTTTAAACCATAGGAGCATCGAATGGACAAATGCATTACACTAAATGGAGAGTATACTGAAGGTATACATGTAAATTTGTAAAAAAATAATAAAATATGGTTTTTATAATGGAATTCCCGTCATTTTTGGGTACCCCCTCGTATGTTGGCAATTAGATCTTTGGTAACCAGAAGTCTGAACCGTACTCTAATTATTGTCAGTGCTGTTTTTCTACACAGGCGGACCAGGCAGCTGCCTAGAGTGGCAAATTTGAAAGGCAGCTTATGTCACTACAAATTCAAAAACAAACTTATTTGTAACACAATTATTTCACTTGCCAAACTTTGCCTTGTCGCTGATGCATTTGGAACTCTTAACGTCTTGACATGATGCCTTGAAGTGCGGCCAAGGTGTTTAAAACCCAAGATTTTCCGCTGATAATTTCGGAACTTCTAAATTGCCAGATTTTTCACAGAGGATCTAGAGCTAGAGATTTTTCATTTAATGCTTTCAAACTCGGAGCCAGATTTTCCATCAACACTTTTGTAACCCGACAATTTCCGCCAGTGCTTTCTCAAAACTTTTGAAGGAAACTCTAGCTTATGACCTACCTAGATGTTAGATATTAGATTGAGGGGATCAAGTGATTAGGGACTGATTACCTTATGCATGTCTGCCTCGTCTGTTGGGCATATTGAGCTACCACGGAATGAAAGGAAGTCTGGATTCAGGAACAGAATGGGACTGGGTTCGGCTGACCAGAAAGTCATGAGAGGGCATGACAAGCAAGCCCGCTGACAACCACTTAGGGGACTCTAACCCCCTAGACATGGAGAGCCTTGCCAACACTCGGGGACCTTCCCCCAAGATTATGGCAAGCCTCTCCTGAAGTCGAAGTCTACCCTGCTGCTGCGTCCCCTAAAATGATATCTGATCAATCTCCCTGGTGAGGAAGCGGGCGTGTTCAAGATCTGGACAACTACAAAGCTGCCCAGTAATTTTGTGAACAACTCTTTTTATTTATGTACCCCAGTATAAAGTAATCTGAGCAGGTACTAACCAGACAGATACTGACTGAGGGACTCTCAGTCTGAACCGTACTCTAATTATTGTCAGTGCTGTTTTCCACACAGGCGGACCAGGCAGCTGCCTAGAGTGACAAATTTGAAAGGCAGCTTATGTCAGTACAAATTCAAAACCAAACTTATTTGTAACACAATTTTTTGCTTGCCATATTTTGCCTTGCCGCTGATGCATTTGGAACTCTTAACGCCTTGACATGATGCCTTGAAGTGTGGCCAAGGTGTTTAAAACCCAAGATTTTCGCTGATAATTTGAACTTCTAAAGTGCCAGATTTTCATAGAGAATCTAGAGCTCGAGATCTTTTATTTAATGCTTTCAAACTCGGGGCCAGATTTTCCATCAACACTTTTGTAACCCGACAATTTCCGCCAGTGCTTTCTCAAAACTTTTGAAGGAAACTCTAGCTTATGACCTACCTAGATGTTAGATATTAGATTGAGGGATCAAGTGATTAGGGACTGATTACCTTATGCATGTCTGCCTCGTCTGTTGGGCATATTGCTACCACTGGAATGAAAGGAAGTCTGGATTCAGGAACAGAATGGGACTGGGTTGAGGCTGACCAGAAAGTCATGAGAGGGCATGACAAGCAAGCCAGCTGACAACCACTGGGGACTCTAACCCCTAGACATGGAGAGCCTTGCCAACACTCGGGGACCTTCCCCCAAGATTATGGCAAGCCTCTCCTGAGTCATGGTCTACCCTGCTGCCACGTCCCCTAAAATGATATCTGATCAACCTCCCTGGTGAAGCGGGCGTGTTCAAGATCTGGACAACTACAAAGCTGCCCAGTAATTTTGTGAACAACTCTTTTTATTATGTACCCCAGTATAAAGTAATCTGAGCAGGTACTAACCAGACAGATACTGACTGAGGGACTCTCAGTCTGAACCGTACTCTAATTATTGTCAGTGCTGTTTTCCACACAGGCGGACCAGGCAGCTGCCTAGGTGACAAATTTGAAAGGCAGCTTATGTCAGTACAAATTCAAAACCAAACTTATTTGTAACACAATTTTTTTGCTTGCCATATTTTGCCTTGCCGCTGATGCATTTGGAACTCTTAACGTCTTGACATGACGCCATGAAGTGTGGCCAAGGTGTTTAAAACCCAAGATTTTCCGCTGATAATTTCGGAACTTCTAAAGTGCCAGATTTTTCATAGAGAATCTAGAGCTCGAGATCTTTTATTTAATGCTTTCAAACTCGGGGCCAGATTTTCCATCAACACTTTTGTAACCCAACGATTTCCGCCACTGTTTTCTCAAAACTCTTGAAGAACTACGTCAATAGTCCTGAAGTCCTCAGCGGAAACTCTAGCTTATGACCTACCTAAAGCAGGATAATTTGCTAGTTGATGCCCAACATGGTTTCAGGAGCTGGTGCTCCACGAACCACTGCCTTGCTCAGTCTTGTCAATATGCTATAGAAAATAAGGACACAGTCATCCTTAGACTGTGTGAACTGAGCAAAGCGTTTGATGTTGTCCCACATGACATTCTTACTTCTAAGCTTAGAAAATATTGGTGGAGTTGACTTGCAGTGTTTAACAAGCTATTTGGAAAATAGGAAGCAAATTATTTCACTGAAAGGAGCCTCATCTAGTGTGATAAATGTTGCATAAAGAGTTCCTCAAGGGTCCGTACTTGGCCCCTACTCTTTACCGTTATGATTAATGACCTGTACCTTGACGATACCAAACTACTGTTTACAGATAACATCACCCTGCTGACGAGAGGTGACAACAACATCTAGCTAAACTTTGAAGCAGACTTCTGTTAGAGCGGACCAAACATTGGTTCGCCGTAAACTGTCTCAAGATCAACACTTGCCGTAGAAAAATATCTCTGCCCCTGATTACTATCACATATGTACCAGGGTGTGTATGCTTGTTATTTAATGAATGGGGTAGTGCTCAAGAAGCGGGTCTGTCGGACTGCCAACTTACTATATACAAGATTAGATAATAATGCTTAAAAATTATCAAGTCAAACTTAGCTTGATACTTACTTGATACTTGATTCCTACGTTGATGACCGAAACTTCTGATAGACTGCGTCATGTTATATCCTAATTATTTACACTATTTACAAAAGTTGGCGGAGGCTAGACATTACCAAAAAGTGGCTCCTCCTCTAACTCTCTCAATGAATACAGTGGTCTTTTAAGCAAACAGTCCTTAATGCTGATCTTAAATACCTTTGAGTCTAAATTCTTCACATCTGCAGGTAGTGTGTTGGAGATTTTCATTGCTGAGCAGGGATAGGATTTAAGATTTAGACTCAGACGGCAACGTGGAATATCCAGGTCCTTTGAATGGCGCGTTTCATGACAGTGCAGTTCTTCTCTTCTAGTGAAACTGCCTAGGTTATGTTTTAGTAAGCTTAAAATGCTGAATGCATATTGGCTTGTGACTGTGAGAATCCCAAGGTCAGTGGTCAAGATGTTTAGAATAGGATATAATTCTCACAGCTGCCTTCTGCATAAGTAAGATGTGATGAGTAGACAGATGCTGATGAGTGACCCCAGGCAACAAGTCCATACATAATATGACTGAAGCAGTGCATAAGATAGCGTCTTTAAATATTTCTCAGGGAGGACAGGTCTCAGTTTCCTCAGATATAAGCTATCAGATATTAGATATCAGATATTAGCTACGTTAAAACAAAACTGCAACCTGTAAAAACATATATTTTCTTAAACAGGATTCTTTGAGGGATTGCTGGTCAATGAAAATTATGAACCGTTTTAATTTTACTGTATTTAGTGTTCATAAACTTACAAGCACTTTGAGATAATTCATAAATTATGTTTTTTCAAACAAAATCTGTAAATCTATTTTGCAGCAATTTTCTATGGAATCAGTTTGGTTTTGGGTAGTTTCTGGGTCTCAAGCTAAAATAGCAAGGTCACTGTAAAAGCCAAACTGTCAATTTCTCCTTAACTTTATGGGTTGTTCCACTACCTATTTTCGTTTTCACCATTCTTGAATTTTTTTCAAAACACAGTGTAACAACAATGGAGAAACACCACCTTTCTGTCGAGCCTGCGTTTTAATTTGAAATATTTCTGGACGCTTTTACATAAATTTTTTATTTTCATTTTGTATCTGTCAAAACGGTCTGGGTGGTATAGAATTTTGTAATTTGAACCCCTTGAAAACTTCAAACAAATTTTGAAAAATAACGCTTTATCACGTGTTGGAAAACTCCTCTAATTTCTAAATCAATAATGTTTTTCAATGTCAAAAATATTTTGCAAAGTGAAAAACTTGCCGCCGTAAACTCTTGCATTGAATCATCGCTGCGTAACTGAGGTTGACTCAGAAAACGGAGATAGACAAACCTACCGTGACAAAATACTTGTACCGTACATTGGGTTGCCACCTCCCCGACCGGCGCGGTCCAGCTACGTCTCACACCTGCATTGTTGCCAACTTGATTGAATAACACTACCTTATTTGTTTAAATATTTTAATTGTTAGTCAAACAAAAAATACAACTTTATAGCATTTAAAGTCTTCATCCCTACGTAGTTACGCCACTGTTGTTGCAGGTACTTTGTTCTGCATGGGAGTGGTCTGGATGCCTCTGAATATCCCTGCTGAAGGATGAGATGCAAAGAAGTCGGTAGCTTATCTGAAATGCAGTTCAGTTGAGAGCTGAGGTTTAAGGGGGCGTTCTACTATCGAGGGAGAGCCGTGTTGCAGAGGTTTGCACCAAATGGAGAGGTTATTATCATTGCTATTTTGACTAAGCAACTCTTAAATGAAAGATAAACATATTATCTAGGTTTGCCTTTGTGACATTTTCAATGTACTTAAGTTTTTGTGCAAAAAACGGTTAAAGTTAAAAAAAGACTATTTTTGAAGCTTTATTTAAGAAACTAATATAATTTGTTGATCAGTAATCTGAATACAGGCAACCACAGTTTAACTGTTTCTTATTCTATACAAGTTAACAAGCTATTCTATCCAAATTTAGCTTTCACATAAGAGTTGATATACATTCTACGAGACCCTTACACGCTCTGAAATGACCACCTCATAGTGACGCATGCTAGCGGGCATACCTTTTTTCTCCCGCTAATTCTTGGCTAATCTCTCTCCTCATTGTAATATAGCCTGGAAATTCTACTTTTTAAATCAGGAGTTTTTCAGAATTTCACATTTTGCTAGCAGTAAGTTGTAACATAATTTGTCATGGTAAAAACTAAAAAGAGAAACGAGGAATCAAAAATAAGACTGTATGTCTACTGAGTGTAAAATAAAAAGGTAAAAACTTGTTGTTATGGGGAGAAAACCCCAAACAAATTAAGAGAGTGAAGTTTCATTTTTGTTTGTAACAAATATAATATTTTCATGTTACAGTTTTATTTAAGGTTTTTATTTAACGTCGTACATAAACTTCAGTCTCAGTCATTTTACAACCGACTAAAAGCGTCAGTAATGTTAGGAGACCAACTTATCAATGAGATTGATTGCTCAAAGTTTTAGGAATCTACATCGATAAATTTATGCTGGGATAATCATGTCGATCACGTATGAAAAAGGTATCTTCAGGGATTTTTTATTAAGAAAGCAAGGTTTATGTTCTACAAATTCTTCTAAAATAATCTATTTTGGATTAATACAGCCTCATCTCTCCTATGGCATAATATTCTGGGTAGCTGTGCTGAAACTAAATTACTTAGAGCATTTGTTCTCCAAAAACAGCCGTTCGTATCATTTGCAAATTACTCTGGCGTGTCATGTAAAAACTATTTTAAGAGTTTGAAAATTCTGACATTGCCGCATTATACATTTATGAGACAATTGTATTTTGTGTTTCAAAATGTAAGTTATTGTATCAAGATGTACATTCACCAATACTCGATCTAGTGAAGTGTACAGGCAAATTAGTCACCAATTAAATATACATAACAAATTACCTATGCAAGCTTGTAAAATTATTGAACAAACTGCCTTTAGAGGTTAAAGCTACACTGTCAGATTTGGCTCTTTTCAAAATAAACTTAAAACCCACTTGCTGGCTATGGCTCCTTACTCTGTTGCGAATTTACTGAAGGAGTTTAAATTTCATTTATGTATATACCTTTTTGTAACTTAAAAAAAAAATAGACTAGAACCCTCACTTCCTTATCAGTGGTTAATAACCATAGCACATTAATCACAGTCCTGTAATTCATTCATTCATTTCACCACTTTTTGTATCATCTTCACCTTGTCAACACAATAATTTATTGTCAATTGACAAATAAATTAAATGTTATAGATTATATGGATAACCATTATTGGATATTAATGATTCCTATGCCTACATATATGATCCACGTGTTGCGATGTTGGTTCTAACAGCCGTTGTAGACTACTGTCCTTGCTGTGTAGAGCAAGGAATACACAGTAGTCGTTTCTCGGTGTGAGACACAAGGTACAGTACGTACAGTTGGTACTTAACATGGAGCTTTTCCTTTTAGCCGCCGCCGGAACTATCTGCCTTCACCCACCCCCAAACCATACATCATAATCCAACATTATCTCTTTATTGTCAGTGATTTCTAGTGGCCACGCTTCCTTATTGGTATTGTTTATTAAACTGGCCAAATGCACATTCAAGCGCCAAAGGGTTTAAAATCCCGCATGAAAGCAATGCAACATCGAGTGAGTCAGTATGAGAGCCCGTGAGACTCGGACCCGGGGAGCTACTGCAAGGTTATATGGACAAACCGCTGCTACACTGGTGGCGAGTGTTGTGTTGTGCTCTCTCAATGCATTGGCTTATAGAGAACAGTGGCGTAGGTACGAGGGGGGATATCAGGGGGATATATCCTCCTCCCCTTAGAAATAAAAAAATTATAACAAATTGTCGGTCCAACTAAGCTTACGAAATGCTCACAAGTTAAGGCCTGGTAAGATTTAACATTGCTGGATCGTCGAACAAGTCAAAAAATCGTGACCCGGCTGACAAGTGTTGACATTAATTCCAACTAATCCATATAGATCCCGTTCATACATACCATGCTGTATATTGAATGTGTGCTTCAATTTGTGGAGGAAGTAGGAAGAAAACATAAATTTGCTTAGAGTAAGCAAGCACTTCAAATCTAAGTTATACTGTTCTACTCTAAAGTTTGCCACAGCGTAGTTTCAATTCCTAGGTTCAGTAAGAAATTGTAATACTTCATAATATTTGTAAGTAAAGTTTTAATATTTTTCGTTTGTGCGGGTAAAAAATTATTATTCTTGAATGAAAACTATTGACCCAAAAGACCTTAAAACGCACCTCAGACAATGTGAGTTTTCAAATTTTGTTCCCCCGAACCTCGCTTCTCCTGGGGGTATTCCATACTCCCACAAACCCCGGTACTATAATTGTATCTCCCCCTTGATAAAAGTCTATCTGCGCCACTGATGGAGAAGGTGTGCCAGATCCATCGAGCCCACAGATTCTCCCGTCGGAAAGTTGTCCTAACTTGCCACACGTAGCTGAAGCGCTAGTAGCTTAGTTTACATCTTGAGCAAGTCGTCTGCTTTCTCGTTCTAATATCGTCCGGTGCAGTGTAGTTATAGTTTGTTTAGAGTCGAGTGTTATTTATTTATTTATTGTATTGTTTATTGTGCAATGTAGACTACAGTGCTTGTTTATCAATACGGGAGAAATAATCATCACTGTTAGTTTTAATATGATGCCATTATTAGATTGCATGATCTCCTCTGTAGCCGGTTTGGGCACTAGGCAGGAAACGGAATTATTGTTTTTAATTTATTAAATTGTTAACGTATAGTAACTGGTAATTTTAGTTCTGCCGGTGGTTTAATTTTGCTCAGTATTTACGTTGTAATAGAATAATAAAGGAATATTTGGCAATGTGTGAGTTTACAGGATATATTGAGGCATTAGTTTATTTTAAATAACCGTATCCTTTATAGTACGCTAACCATTTATAAAAGTTTAAGAATAGGAGATGAAACTGCATTTTCTATTGGAAGTCTAAAAGTATTTTCTTAAAATTTCCAAAAAGCAAACTTCTTAGATAATAGGCTCAAAAACTCTTAAAACTCACAATTTTACACCTATATTTTTAAAATTTTCTGGGGGAGGTCCCACACTCCCCCTTGTATTGCAAAATTAACTCCCCCCCCCTTGAGTTATGACCTTGTGCTAAGGCATAACTCAATGCACACTGCAGCGCAGACAGTTACTCTTTCACAGTGAAGAGGCCGCTGGTGAAGTTCCTGTGGGCTATTTGGAGCCCAACATCAAAAGTTTTGTTTGTTGACACATCCGTTGAGATGGAAATGAGCCTCGTCTGAAGTCATGACGCCATGATCAGTCATGGTCAGTGATGGAGTCATGTTGTAACAAGAAACCAATTTCACATAATATTTTTAGAATTTAATTATGTAGCTTTAGGGTTTGGGGAAGTAAATTAGAATATAGTAGAGTTCATTTAGCTTCAGGATTTATTACCAAATTCACAATCCATCCATAATAACAAATGCAAAGTTTTAGTGGGGGAGATATAAAAATTGGCCCTAAGTCGTGAACCCTGTAACATAAAAATAACACTTCTATGCAAACCTTGTTTATACAAACACATTTAAGACTCTCCTCTCGTTACATGAAACAGAAATTACTAATGAAAGAAACTGAATTATCTTTGAATTTAAATTTCCAAAAAGTTACGGTGTTGCCATTGTAATTTAAAATAACTATAATAATTTAGGTATTCAACCTTTTTATAAGCTTTTCTTTCACAACAATTAGACTGATGATAAATTGATTATGAATACATTATATAAATTATTTTACTTACTACAATTTGTAGGATATTTCAACATTCGCTGCATTTGACTCGCCATCGGGAACAAGAATAGCAAGCACGAGGCTCAACGATTCGCTTTTGCGCGTATTTCAAGAGAGCCAATCAGAGCATAGCTCCCACAATTCCGCAGTATTTGCACAAAACTGACGTACTATATTTAATACACTTACTTATAGAAAAAAATATTTGAAATATGAACATTTGATTTAAAAAAAAAGAAATACTAACTACGTTACAATGTGATTCCAGGGTCTTCATCGACCATTCTTAACATGGTTACAGCAAAATTCAACCCTCTTTCGAAGTCATGTGCTTGTAACTCTTGAACAATAGCAATCTTGTAAGGATGGAAGCTTAGGTCCTCATGAAGAATTCGTCTTATAGACCAGTCTGAGATCCGAAGAGCTTGGGCGTTAAGAACAGCAGAGTGACGAGGACTCCGTTCAAAAGCATGTCGAACAGCATCAATATTAGCAGGTGTTCTAACCATTCGAGGTTATCCTCTTCTCCTCCTTGTTGTTCCAAAAGCAGTGTTCTGAAAGTTTCGAACCAATAGACGAGTTGTATTTCGACACCGCGAGGAGGATCATTAAACCGTATAAGAAAACTCCTTTGTGTTAGAATCACAGAACCATTATTTCTAAAAAGTCTCGATTATATATGCACGGTGTTCAGCGGTCCAACTGAACTTGCTATGAATTGCTACTGAACTTCCGCTCAAGTTGAACAGAATAGTGACCATCCCCACCCGACCAGACGTCCCCATGACTACCTATTCCCACTCAAAAACTTTTCGATTTATCTCATTTTAAAAACCGTCAGGTTTGACTGCCTGACCCTGTACATACAAAAACGGAACCTTTTTTTTATTTCAGAATTGTTGAAACTCAATGGACTTATCTACAGTTGTTGTTTATTTTCTAGGTCAAAATCGAGGAGGGAGATGTGAATAAACTTCACTTAGGTAAAATTGTACGTTATACTTTTAAGTAAAAGTACTTGCTTTTTTCTGTCATTCCTTTAATTTTTGTAAATAAACTGTTTTAAAAATAAAAACCAGTTTTATTTCAAAGCCAAATACTTGGAACATCTATACAATGGATTTGACTGAAACTGTTCAATGAAAAGCTTTCATATACGGACTGTTTGCGGGCGTTCTGCGCAGTTTTGTGAATGCTGTTTTTAGACCACAAGATACGATTCTGAATTCTGAATGATGGTGCATTCTATAGATCCAGGCAGAATGCCTTTTACATGAAAACGTTGTGACCAAAGTTTTTGTAAATAAGGGTCTGAGAAGTTATTGAATTTGTTAATGCAGCAGGCATTTGCCGATAACTTTTTCCAAACTTTTTCTATTATCTCTATTTACTACAAACATTCAAACCTATTCAAACAATTTTGCTAGAAATATTTAGTCAAAAAAATTTTTATACAGATGAATTTTGTTAAGTTTCCCAAAATACAAATTTGTATATACCGGTGTAATGTTTACTTTGTGTTCAGCATAAACCTATTCATATAGCGTATAGAGAAAAACAGGTAAAAATAAAACTGGCACAACGAATAGAGTTTATTAATATTAACTTGAAATATAATATAAGGTGCACAAAACTTTGGTTAAATTTGTGGAAGACAAACTTTGCTTACATCTATAAAAATGCTCTATATGTATGCATACATAGTGGAGAAAATGTTCTTTTAGTAATTTAATTACTAAATAACAATTAGCATCAATGTAAAGAGTATTGTAGTACTGTGTCTTTCTTCTTTATTAAACTATGTATTTCCTATCTAATAACAAATGAGATGATTGAGTCAGCAGGACTTTATCTTTATAAAGGCCCTGTGACCTTTTTCTTTTTCAGTCCAAAATATACTATATTTTTTTAGTACGTGCTCAAGCAAAATACTGATATACATACAATCTTACAAGGGTCCTCCAAAGCTGATGATACTATAATTTAGAATGTCAATAAGATTTTTATTACTACTATGGTGTTTGGAAACCAAAGGAGATCTGTAAAACAAGGGTGTTGTTTGAAAATATATATATATATGGTCTTATTTTATTCAATGGATTTATAAACTGATAAAACACTTGATCATGTCAGTTTTACATACAACAAATAACTGGATCTAATAATTGCTGAATCTTATTAAATTAACTAAAATTTAATGAGGCTGTTGGTCATAATACAGATTTTTCTATTGAATAATACTACAATAAATAATAATAATACTTAATAATAATACATTTGAAACTACTTAATACTTCTTCCAACAGTATAACCATTCATGTTATTCGCAAAATTCTTGAAACCATGTCAACATCTTAAGTTATTATATTACTATTTCTCTGAAGAACATCAAAATGATAAACAAGACTGACAATAAAACAATCAAAGACAGAAATATAAGAAATCATCACAATGGAAAAAAAATATTAAATATCTTAATCGAAATTTCAAGTTATCAATATCTCATTGTATTGAGCGAGTTAGTGTTCAGGTATTACTCAAACAAATCTCAAGAACTTAAGATCAGGATTTGCTCTGATGGGCTTTGCCGTCAAAGAGTTTCTACCTAATGCCGTTAACTGATTGAAACTTCAGTGATAGGCCTAAGTGGTGACTAGTTGGTAAGGCTGTGCACGGGCATTACGCATTACGGGGGGAAAAATAGTGGTGATACAGTTTTCGTAACAGCGTCGATGTCAAATATTAAATTTTAAAAGTGTTAAATGAAAGGTAAATACAATATTCCATACACTCCCTTGGAAGGTAACTTGTCCTTTTTATTTTTGAGAACTGCAATTGAAAATAGAAAAATATGGTATTTTTAGAGCTGTATTATAAAAAAAAGGAGAAATCGACACACAAGTGGTACAAGATAATGCTTTCACATTTTTTAAACTAGTATCATCAAAAAAAGTCATTAGATGACTGTGTAGTTTGTAAAACTCCTAAGCCTTGTAATCAACTAAAATGTGCAAATATAAAGTTGACAGTTCCGTAGTTTCTAGCCCCTTGAACCACGTTATTTTTACGCCTGTCTACAATGTCGTGATTGATTGGTCAAACTACATCATTATTTCTTTACCGCCTGTAATTTATACCTTTAAGAGAATTTCTAAAAGGGCAGGTTAAGGAATCTCCGGTATTGATGACAGACAACTTGTCCAACTCGTTTTAGCCTTTCTGTGAAAGCAAACTAAACTTTTTAATTCTATCAAAGGCACAGACCTTACAGGGATTAAAAAAATGTGTCCATACATTCTCTTAAAAATGAAAACTTCCATTGAATAGAAAGAAATCATGAAACTGAAAATGCCAGACAAACAGAAGGATTCCAACAATTAACTTGAATTTGGTTAATCTAACTCTTAAGCTTTCGCGGCCGGTGTCACAACTATAATCTAGTTCTTCCGGTTCACACGCGTCAAAACATCATAATAATTAGGGTGAAATATTTCGGTCTCGCTGCGGAGTACCATCTTCAGTCACTGATTGACTGAAACAGTGACTGAAGATGGTACTCCACAGCGAGACCGAAATATTTCACCCTAATTATTATGATGTTTTGACGCGGTGTGAACCGGAAGAACTAGATTATAGTTGATTTTGATTGCTCACAATGTGAATTTAATTACGAGGTATTGCGTTCTATATTGCAATTCTAATCTTTACTAAGGATGACTTTTCACAGTAAGATCAAAACGTTTAGCAGCATAAATAATTTAACTTTGGTGCGGTCCATACAGGAGGCCCTAGATATTTGTGATGGCACCGTCTGCAAAAGCTTACAATTAATGACTAAATCAATACTGTTTACTTAAATCTCCTGGAAGTTTTAATGTTATTAAAGTATTTTTGAGATGATGAAATCGTTTACTATTACAATAACATTAATTTATTTTATTACAATTAATATTGTCTACAATATAAAATAACAAAGAGGTACTTATTGCATCTTGATAATGTGTTTACAACATCATTAGTTTACAAATTGCCGTAGGAGACAATTTCATGCGCTTCAAAGTCTCAAAAATTTATGGATCCAAGCAAAATAGTAGTTAAAAATAGTAAGAGTGTCACACTGCCTGTCACAACATGAAATTGCCTTGTAGTCATTAACTGCGTTTTTCGCATGCATGTGGATTTAGAAGCACTAACAGATAGCTTTGATGATTGAATCCCTACATTCTTAACAGGTAAGGGGGAGGAATTTCCATTTAGTTTTTATGGAATTTCCACATGGTTTCATGAGACTTATTTGCTCTTTTGCCCTTTCGACGTTTTGATTCTTCCATAGCTTGTCGTAAAATCATTTTAGTAATTTCAATATTTTGTACCCCCACCTGGCATTCCTCGACGCTGTTAAAGCGCATGCCGACAGATCTGTTGCCTTGATAGAACTCGAATGGAAACGAGAGGAACGCAGCGTACGCACCGTAGTCCCTGCAAAAGAAACAATACGCACTGTAACAATCGACTGGGACTCGTGGCGTGGTCCTTTAATCCAACTTCATGGAAGTCAGGTTTTGAGGATGATATAGGTCTAAAGCGGCTCAGATAGTCTCAGTGATCATCTGATGATACTCGCATCAACTCCCACCATCATTTAGACATTTCAGATCATCACGTTAAGCCGTTGGTCCTTGTATTTCCATTGGTCATTGGGCTATTAATTAATGACCCATTCTAAGGAAGAGTCGGCCTTAGTTTGTAACAAGACTACACCTCATAACTCATTACTACCACTCATCACACTCATCCTTCACCACATGTTTGCCTTAAAATACCCTCATGAGAGTGGTCAGCATCTCAAATAGTGATTTAACAAATATTTCTTGGTCAGTAAGCGCATATTTCGTGTGAGTTAAAAGTATGGATAAAAGTAAAAATTGAAACTCAGGACACCTTTTTAGGAAATCAAAGAAAACCTTTTAGTCACGATTACAACTGAGCATTTTTTCTAAATGGGATTTTTGAGGGCAGCTCAAAATGTTTAATTACAAAGCTGCAATCTTGGAGAGAACTCTTGCATCACAATTGTACAAACCTACAACTGAACTCTTTACTTCTATATTATTGTACTGTATTTTAATATTATTACGGTTACTATTATATTTTTATTTAGTCTTAGGCTTGTTATATGAATTTTTTTCACGCTGGGGAGCATGGCCTTCTGGCTTTTAGGACAAATTCTTTTCAATATTTTACAATAAAGCACACAATAAAAATATATATCCCACTCTCAATTCTTGGAGGAGTTGAAGATGAAAATACTTGATGCCCAGGAAACCATGAGCTCTGAGTCCTCCACTCCTTTGCCTGGCTTAACCCATGCTGACTCTTCAGCCTCAATAAGTCATCCCTCACAAAACCTGCCTGCAACACCAGCTCAACAACCTACACTCCTCACGCAATCACCTGGTGTCAGACCTACGCCACCGACCATCCCTACGGACCCATTGTCGCCACTTCAAGTGTCCCAACCCAGTGTAGTGTCTCCCTCTCAGTGTGAAAGTGAAGAGTGTAGTGCCAATTCAAATGTCAGTTTTCTGTCATCTCCTGTGTTCCACAATAGGCCTCTAAATCATGTTTAGCCGTAAGTACAATTCTAACTATCTTGCCAAGCGACCTACAGCCAAAAAAACCATCCCTCCAAAATTCACATACTTCTTTCCTAGTTCTAAACATTCAGGGCTTAAAAAACTAAATTTTAACTTTGCAAAGTTTTTTACTAAATCTTAATATATCCGCAATTGGCTTAACTGAACATTGGCTCAAAGCGGATGAAAGATCTTTGGCTTCCCCTGATGGTTTCTTTAGCAGTAGTTTTTTTTGCAGAACTGACCATATTAGGGGGTTCTTTGGTTTTCACTCAAAATTCTTTAAATGTAAATATTTGTGATGTAGGTCAGTTCTGTTCTGAAATTAGTTTGGAGGCAGCAGCAGTATTCATTGATGATTTAAAGGTAATTTTTATCTCTGTTTATCATTCACCTTCAAGCAATCCTACAGTATTTCTTGAAAATTTTGATAAATTGCTTAGCTTTATTTCCGGTTATTCAAACTTCACCTCAATAATTGGTGGAGATTTTAATAAGAACTTTGATTTGACAGTAAACCATAATAATCTATCCAAACAATTTCATAATATTTTACGCCAATATAATTTTTATTTTCTAAATCATGCTCCCACTCGAGGTAGTAACTGCCTTGACAATGTCTTAATTAACTGTAATAAAAATGTATAAATCACCTGTAAAGTTTTTGATTTTCCTTTCTCTGACCATTATGGTTTATTAATTAACTTACCTTTAAATCGGGATATACTTAACATCAACCAAAGCAAGCGTCGCACAGTACTTACCTGCCTCCATAATAGTTTTACCTAAAAATTCTGTTTGTCCAATATTAGATAACATCGGCACTTATGATTGGGCATGCATGTTTAGTACAAATTTAAGAGCAGTTGATGCTTTTAGTGTACTTTTTCAAGTTCTAAAAGACTATCTGTTATTTTTCTAAGGTCATAAATGTTAAAACAAAAAAACTTAAATATAATACAGACATAGAATACAGAATAGATGGTATGATAGTAAATTATGAGACATGAAGGAAAGATTGATCTTTCTGGACAAAATTATTAAAAATAGCCCTAGGGTATCCCAAGAGACCAAGCAAGCATACAACATGTTAAAAGCCCAATGTAGGCAGTCTATAGTAATAGCAAAAAAAGAGTATAACACTAGCCTAATAGAAAATATTAATAATAAATGTAAAACTGCTTGGCAAGTAATCAAAACCAGTAGCAATTGTTCAACTGATTCAAACATTTCCCATTTATCACACCTTCAATACATTTTTTATTAATTCAGTTGATCTTATTAAGAATAATGTTGGCAATAATGTGTATAAATCAATAGATTTTGTTAATAAGACACCTATTACTCCTGCAACCTTTTTCTGGAATCTTGTCACCCCAAATAATTTAATTAAAGCAACAAATAAATGAGGTGATTACATAATAGATATCATAATGAGGTGAACATCAAAGATCAACTGGTAATGTACCAGTTGTAAAAGGACACAAAAAGTGTAAGTATTAGTGTAAAGTTCGTATAAATGAGTTTGTATCTTTATGTAAAATTAAAAAATAAATCTTTTTTTATTCTTATAATATCTTTGTATTATGCGTCATTTTCATGATATTTCAATTTGAAAAATTTAAACAGCCGCCATTTTGTTTCTGTAAGGTTTTATTAAATAATTATTTATTTCTTAAATTGACCTTGTAACACATAAACACCATACCAAGTTTGAATGCAATCGGCCAAACTGTTCTGGAGATATAAATTTTTAAGTACAAAATACAAAATGGCGGCTACTGGGGTAACGAAGAATTTTAGGGCCCATGTGTATAGGAACTTTTTTCATTGTTTTTGCATAAGGAACCCACTCCTGAAATTTGGCGCCCTATTTTAGAATCACCCTGTATAACACTAGACACAAATCTGAGGCCTCCATTGAATTTTATAGATTAACCAAAACTGCAAATAGCTACATTATTGTATCATTAAAAGTGTATAACAAGTTAATTGGGTTAATTAGAAGTATAATGTAAACACTTTTAAAATTAAGTTCTATAATTGGCTGTTAAAAATCCGTTTTACAATTTAAATGAGTTTCTAAATATGTCAAATATTGATTTTTAGTATTTAATTAGTTATTATTGTGCTCTGTCTCATTGTATTTTCTGCTTAAAATGTGTCAATTTTGTACTATTTTTCTGACTATGTCTCTGGCTGTAAATGCTGACTTTGTTAATGCTTGATGTACAAGTCTTACAACAATAAATATCAATTTATTTATTCATATATTTTAGAACAAATGATTAGTAATTTTATTATTTGTCATCTGAATTTTAAGTAAATACATTTTTATTGAGTGAGAGTGATAGTACCACTGTGTTATTCAGAGTTATAGAAAAGTCATTAAAATTTCGTATTTAAACCTTTTGTATTTAATTTTTGTGGATTATGTTATATTTTTAACATCAATACGAGAGAGCATCATCGCAAGGAAAAGTGTCATATTGAATTATTATTCTTATTTTCAAGCTAGTTCTACAGAATTACGTTAGAAAATTGTAGGTTTTGGTAAAGTATGGTAAATTTCTCTTCCAGACCACGTGTTTCAGAGATTATATTTTTAATTCCTTACCCCCCCCCCGGTATGTTAGCCCCCTTAAAGACCCATGGGCGCTTTTGAATGTAGGGTCTACTTACTGCTTCTCCGGGTGCAGCTGCATCCGCCACACGTTCATTCCCGAGTCCCTCTCCGCTATGACGAGCTCTGCACGAACCTCCTCGCGCTCTGTCATCGTAACCAGGAACACCGGCACCCCTCTGCGATGCAGCTCCCAGATCTTGGTCCCCTGTTTCCTGAGATGGAACTCCGCTTCGGCCCGGCCGACAACCAGACTGATCGTCGTCAAGTCCTCATACATAGTGGCGAGATGCCTCTGCTCTCTGCGTTTAAGGACAGGATCCCTGTAGCTGGGGACGTTATTCTCCGAGAAGTATTGCTCGGCGAACTCTTCAGACATCAGGTGCATGCAGTCAAACTCAAAATTGCTCAGGTGACAGTGCTGCTTGTACTGCGAGTAAAAGAGGTTTTCGACATACTCTTCGGTCGGTGAAGTATACCCATAACCCGACGAAGATCCACCTGATTCGTTATTTGGGTTATTAAACTGATTTGGAAAGTTCTCGTTGCTGACAACTTGCATATATGCATTATCCTCTTCGGAACTTTGGCTCGACTTGTGTGGGAGTAGTTCACCCGAGGACATGTCCTCAGTTAGAAAATAATCCATAGTAATTTTCTCCAGTTCTTTGGCAACTTCCTGCAGAAGTTCCAAGGTTTTAAGATTAGATCTAGTCATCTCAGGAGGAACAGTTCTGTTCGTAGCCATCTTTATACCCTGAAAAGTTATAAACATCATGTGTTACAAAATCGTCAAATACATTTAACTTCCTCAGTATAATTATTTCAAATGGTTGTTTTTGAAAATACAGTACCCGCCAAAATAAACATTACTGAAATTGAAACTGCTGTACCTTTCTCTTCAATCAGCTGTGACAGCTTTTTATTGTTGCAACGTCTTCGTGTGTATTTTATCTTTCCTCTTTGAGGTTAAATTAGGCCAAAATGGTGTTGACAACTGCGAAAAAGACTTTTATTGAAGAACATTATTTCCGCTCATACGGAATTGAGCGTGCAGGTGGGCCAAGTTTGTCCCACACTGCACTTCAGCTTTCAGCGAATTTTCATAAAAATCCGTCGAGTAATGCTGTTATGGTAAGCGTCATCCAAACATTTCGAATAAACGGTAGTGTTTTGACCGCTCTGGCCGCCCTACTACTGTCTGCACAAACGAAAATCACGGAAGAGTGCTATTTCAGGAAGAGGCAAAGTTGGGCCATATTTTGTCGAAGACAATAATGGAAGTCCTCTTACTGTGAATCAGGAAATCTATAACACTATTTTTGATAGGTTTTTGAGAGACCTTAGAAGATTTTGTCGAGCTCGAAACCTACATTTTCGTTTACAATGGTTCCAGCAAGATGGCGCAAACAGCCATACTACCATAAACAACATTGATTTTCTTTTTAAGAAGCGTTTGGCAACCGCCTCATCTCTCTTAGAACAACCTTTCCTAACCCAGCCCACTCGCCGGATTTAACATCACCTGAAACCTTCAAGAACGATAATTATGAATGTTGTCCAATAATGGACGGAGGACATACTAAACATATTCTAAACCAAACCTTGATTTTGCTTCATTCTGTATGTTTATATGTTAGTAACCTCATGCAAATAAAATCTAACACTTTCAGTACTGTTTATTTGGCGGGTAGGCTACTGTACTTCGCGGCTGGCTGCACGGAATTGACCGTGGACTGACTGTTCGGCTTAATTATGGAACGTTCCTTACTCCTTATTACACTAAACTTAGAAGGATGTTCGCTATGTGAACACAAGTAGTCAAAGTTTTATGGTTATTGAATCACTTAAAATGTGTATACTGTACACACATTTTTACACACACGTCCATTATACAGAGTCATCGAAAAAGGTGTACGGGATTTGAAATAGAAATAAAAATTTTAATATAATTAGTAGAATTTTGGTTTTTTGCATCATAATACACAGAAAATCTTAATTTTTTTATGTCATTGAAACAGTTTCAACGTGAGCTTTGAACGCTTTGCAACGGGGAGCCGTTGCACGACAGACATCTAGCCGTAAGTCAACCTCCCACCAGGTGTTTTGGAGCATTTCAGGAGTGACCGTTGAAATGTCTACGTTGATTCCTATTCTTATCTGTTCCCTCAATTTGAAGAAATTGAAAGGGGAAAGGGTATTAATGTCATCTTCCAGCAGAATGGAGGTCCATATCACTACAGACTAATCGTTCAAGAAGCTCTCAACAACAGATTTCCTGATCGTTGGATTGGGAGGAATGGTCCTGTTTTGTGATCACCTAGGAGACAGGAGTCTTGATTTGACGCATTTAGATTTCTTCTTTTGGGGTTACATTTAAAACTTAGTTTATGCTGAGAAAATACGTGATCTGTACCTGAGATCTATATCTGAACCTGAGAAGAAAAATCAACGTAGCCATTTCAACGGTGACTCCTGAAATGCTTCAAAACACATGGCGGGAGGTTGACTATCGGCTAGATGTCTGTCGTGCAATGGGGGGAGCTCACATTGAAACTGTTTTAAATACATTAAACAAATTTAAGATTTGCTGTTTCTTTTTTATGTAAAAATCAAAATGCTACCAATTATATTAAAATTTTTATTTCACTTTCAAATCCCGTACACCTTTTTCGATTACCCTGTATTACAATTTACGTCTCGTATACAAATAATTGAACTAAGGAGCCTCTTGGATGTGTATTCTAAATCCATATAATTGTCAAGTAAAGATTAGATATTAAATATTATATTTCACAAGTTACTACACAATAACTGGCATTTTGAATTACATTGACAACAGCTGTTTGAAGGTAAAAGCTTACAGAGCTTTGTCGCCACATATGTTTTATATAACGTGAACGTTTTGTCTCTCGTGTAAGTATCAAACTGACGAATATCATTTATCAAATATTTTCCAGCGACTAAACTTGACAAATCTTCAATAGACTGTACAATAAACTACCTCAAAATATTATACCAGAAGCTGATTTAAAGGTATTTAAAAGAAAACAATACTTAATGAACAAGTGATTTTATAGTGTGGTTGAGTTCATTGATATATTTTTGAGTAAATTGAATGTTAATTTTCAAGATAGGGCTAAGTATATCTTTTATTAGATGAATATAATTTTTTGCAACTATCATTAGGCCAAACTCGGAACCGGAGGTTTTAAAATTTAGTTTTATGGAAATTAACTATAATAATGAATGAATTGTCAACACAATTCAAATATTGTACAATTTACCTCAACAAAATGTTAAATGTTAACAGCGTTAAGAAACCAGTTGTTAAGGATAATTTAAAGAGCTCTTTAGAAACCCTCAAACATTCCATGTTCAAACCTAGTGCTTCTTCTAAAATAATCTTACATCCACCGCATAATAGTCTCCATAATCTGTTGTTAATTTTTAAAGTGTGCCTTTCCTAAACATAAACACATTTCAATAGTCAACATAGATACCCTTACCTTTTCTGTCGGGATAAGGACGATTATTGCACAAGTCACAAGAGTAGTGTAGAGTCGTCAAACACCACTGACAGCTGACTCACAACTGTCTAGCAAAATTTGAAGAAAAGAAAAGAAATGCAGGAATAGGCGAAGGAGGGGGATTAATCAGTCAAGAAGTATTCACAGAGCCAAAGTCACGTTTGCAAGTGTTGCAAATTGTTGATATCGGCGCGATAACACTGATAACAGGTGCATTCCAGCAACTTAGCAGACTGACTGATACCGAAGTGCGTCATCTGCTTAGCTGGATATTGTTCCAAATGTGCTAATAACTGGCAAATGAGATAATAAATCGCAACTACTAAACTATCCAATGCGTAATTGGAGATTGTTAAATCCTAATTTGTATTGAAGTGTGAAATTTTTATAGTTCACACTTATCGTTAAACTGCGCTCTGATATCATCTTCATCTGATATCGCTTTTGATGGTTTAGATTATTTTACACTATTATTAATACTGCACAAGCAAATTTAGTAATGCGTTTTGTTTTTGGGTTCCCGAAATTATCCAAAACTGGCTGGTAGACGACTAACATTCTGCCAACAACCCTCTAAGTTGTTGGCAGAATGTTACTCGTCTACATATATAACTCTAACATTTAGTTAAGACAAGGAAACTAAATTTGTGGAAGTAAAACTGTAATCGGTCAAATTAATGCTACTTTTAAATTTTCGTAATAGTAACTGATATGAGTCCATCTTATTTTCGCGTCAATTTACTAAAAATAAATGCATTGTTTCATTTTAAGAATCCACTTTGTTTTGTTAAAATTAATACATGTTTCGGAGAACGAAACATGTTTTTTGTTTGTTTTTTACTGTGTACGCCAATAGCATTTTTACTGTGTTACTTAACTTAGGGGTTTTGGGCATCACAAGAGGTTTTAGGGAAAGCGGTCCAAACCCTTGTCCCTGCGCCGGGAATCGATCCCGCGACGTTGCGCTTTGCAAGCCCTGACTCTACCCACTGAGCCACGGGCGCAGGCTTAATTTTAAGATAAAAAAATGGATTCTTACAAATGAAACAATGAATTAATTTTATATGGTTTTAACTGGTTCTACAATAATCAATTTACCAAACTGAAATTCTATCGCAGATAAGCTTTTACAGTTCATCAGGTTTAGCATGGCCTGTGAGATGGGCTATAGGGCCATAAGCGGCCAGCAGGAAATCTCAAGGCCACCGGCCATGCTATACCTAACAAACTGTACTAGATAGTTAAAGTAAAAACCATCCAAGAGCAAAACTAATAAACGCCTTAGTGGATAAACACACACTTTTCGGACGGAATCAACCTCTTGATCCAAATTTTAATGGGGAGATTTTTAGTGGTAGCTCCAAAGATTTAAACAAAAGCCCCTATCACAGTACAGTTCGCTAGGTATAGCATGGCCGGTGGCCTTGATATTTCCTACTGGCCGCTATGGCCCTATAGCCCATCTCACCGGCCATGCTACCTGACGAACTGTACACCGCATTGTAATTGAAGTTTCCAAAAATAAGACGGTCCTTAAGGTCCTCAACATAATCGTACGATACAACTGCTCCTGCTTTCAAATCGTTCGTCATTATTCAAATTGACGCCATAAACCAACAAATCAAATTATTGGTTTTCAGAATTACTACCGAAATTCCTGTTTGGAATCGAGGGAAAGCTTTTTCTCAGAAAACAGTACGAATCTTCAACAGCATCGTGAAGTTAATACTTCTCTACGAATGTGAGACGTGGAAAGTGACACAGTCCATTACAAGAAAATTTCAAGTATTTGTAAATAGAGACCCACGAAATATCTTCAAAGTTTACTTAACTGAAGTTTTCAGGTAAAACTGTACGGGAAAGAACTGGTGAAGAAGAGCTAAGAAAACAATGGAATTGGACGCACTTCAAGGAAAAAGGAAGAATCCGTTGAAAACGAGGCTTTGGATTGGAATATCCAAGGAAGAAGAAGAGGTCGGCCGAGAATAACATGGAGGACAGTGGAAAAGAAGCTTCAAAAGCAGGAAAAACATGGGGAGAACTTAAGGGTCCGCCTCAGCTGCGCGGCAAGTCTTCAATGCAAGGGTTTACGGCGGCCCGTGTTTCCCCTTTCAAAATAGTTTTACATTAATAAACATGCAATATTTGGAAACAAGAAGAGTTATCTGAAACGCGTATACAGCGATTCCTTCGAAATTATGCGTCTTAAGTGAACAAAATGTAGTCGAAAGGCACTAAAACGTGGACAATATCAAATTTTATTTGTGAAACTATGGAACAACTTATGAGAAATGGGGCTTTGTACACGTATCGTAAAACTCCTCAGTTTCCAATTGTATCGTGTAATTAATGTAAACATTATTTTGAAAGGTGAAGACGAGCCGCCCTTGCAAGTCAACTCTTTCAACAATATGTATCAATCTTGGATCAGGGTACAGTGCAAACAACTGAAATATACGAGATTGACCATACAATTATGAGACAAAGAAATAGGTTTTAGTTACCTACGTCAATATTTAAAAATTGTGTTGAGGGTTGTTACATCCCCGGGACGTTTCGATATAAAGACATCATCGTCAGACGTGCAGTCTTGTTGGAAATCCGCCCGTTGGATTCGTTATTAAAGTTTAAAATGAAGACACACATTACAACGAAACACCAAACAAATTAACACGCTTTACAGGTCACATAGCAAAATACACCGAATCAAATAATTTAGCACAGTTTTTAACAAGTAGGCCTGCTGAGGCTGAAGCGAGGCTGTGAGTTTAGGTTATAATATCATATCTTGCTTTATTTCTTTATAAATAGTTTAAACCTTAGGAAGTTAACCTTGTGAACGTTAGTGCACCGTACGATAGTAGTTCAACGTTTTGGTGTATTTCACCTCGACATTCGAATTATAAGATTAAGGATAAGGTATTCACAACAATACAATCCAAGCTATTAGTCTTGCTGATAAAAATGCCACTGACGCACATATTTATCGACAAGCATTTAAACAATCTTCTTTATCCCCAGCTCGCGAGTCTATCATGTTGTTGTTGTTGTTATGTTATCTGAGTAATTTCTTGTTTCCCCAGATATCAATGTTTAACTGTCCCAAATTCACTTCGTTACAGTCGGTAGCAGGCACATTTCCAGGAAATCAAAATACAGGTAGTTTAAAAAAGAAATAGACTTCATTTACTGTATAGTATAGTAAACTTCGATTACAGGGTGAGTTTAAAATGCCCCCTTAATTTTTGAAAATGGAAAGATTTTTGAACCCTTTGGGATTTGTTTTTATAGGATTCTGAAGTTTGCTTTGACGTACTTTGCGTCACCCACCCCACCAAAATCCTGGGGGTGCCTCCCCAATTTTCTCAAATACAAACCCCTGTTTGCACCTCAAAAGAAAGGGAATTCCAACACAAACCCGACGACGCAAAGAAAAGCTTTTTATCTTGACTTGTTATTTTGTTATACCAATTTAAAGATGACACAAAATCAGATAAAAGGTGCCACATTTCACATACAATTGATTTTGAATGACAACATTTTCTTCAAAATACTGTACTCTATAGGATTCTGTTATAGGGTTGTGATGTTTCCTTCAGAGTATTTTGAAGAAAATGTTGTCATTCAAAATGAATTGCATGTGAGATGTGGTACTTTTTTCTGATTTTGTGTCATCTTTTAGAAGTGTTTAATACTGTAAATCCTTTCTCGGGCTGAATAATAGGTGGCAGGCAGTATCTGAACCATACTAACGTCTTTTACGTGCAAATAAGCTCAAACTTATGCCGATGTGATTACTTATTGTTCCATTGCTTTCTAACGATTCTAGGGATATCGCAGTGACTCATGTTATACATTCTTTCAAGACAACCACTAAAATAATATTTTTCATTTTCTTGTTTATACAATTCATACCAATTATTATGTGTGGAATAAGAGTGTATCTTTACATTAGTTAGAGCTCTACGGTAGTTTCTAAAAAACTCAACAAGTTTTAATACGTATTCAAAGATTTACCTTTGTTGGGAATATTAGGTAAACATTTTCTCACGTATTCTAACATAAAAATTCCTTTCAAAAATAAAACTTTACATACGCTCTTTCTAACTCATTCATTCAAATTATTCCACAATCCACCCTGAATTCTGGTCAGTTGGTTCAATCAAAGATTATGTTATAATGGGTAGATGGCACAGATGCTGAAGGGCTGAGGCATGAAAACCAACATAGTTGCAGCAGCCCAAGCACATATAGCGCTGCGAGGGATTTCTTTAAACGCCTCAAGTAGAGCCACTGACGCAAACGCAAGTTCGTTAAATTTGGTCATATTTAAGTCATCTACATCAGACTCGAGCATGTAGTGCCGAGGGGAGTAAGACGGCGAGAGACAGTAGCGCTATCTGTGCTTGGGCTGCCGCAACTATGTTGCTTTTCTTGCCTCAGCCATTCGGCATATATGCGCCATCTACCTATTATAACATAATCTTTGGTTGAGTTGTAGGATGCCTCTTTGATCAGAGTTTGCTCCAGACGAACGTGACTTAAACTTATTTGGCATTTCCTGTGACTAACATATCGATAGTTGACCCTGCCTCTGGCACCACGCGAGTGTACACCTCACTGCAGTAAGTCTTCATAGTATTTTACTGTTAACACTTATTCATTAAGTGTGTATTTTACTGTTATTTTATTGTGCTTTGAATTATCCTACACAGATGACACCACCTTTTTAATACCAACTCTGAATTTAATGAACTAATTAACTTGACCAAACTTACTTTATCTCAAGCTTCCACCTGGGTTAGGGCAAATAGTCTTTGTTTAAATGATAGTAAAACCCAACAAATGCTTTTTAGTCTCAAAAATATGCCACAGAATAACTGCCCTGATAATGTCAAGTTTTTAGGATTGTACATTGATTGTAAACAACTGTCATGGGAGTCTCATGTTAAGTATCTAAGTGTAAGGCTTTCTAGAGTAATTTATTTAATAAAGAAATTAAAAAGTTGTGTCCCTGATAATTATGTTAGATCAGCATACTTTGCCTTTTTTCATAGTATAATTTCTTACGGTATACTTTTATAGGGTAACTGTGTTCATGTACAAGATATTCTAGTTTTACAGAAAAAAAGTAGTGAGGATAATTACAGATTCTGATACACTGGAACATTGTAAACCTTTATTCGTTAAATTAAAATGTCTAACAGTAGTAAATTTGTGCATATAACATGTTCTATTATACATTAAGAAGAACTTGCCGAATATTCCATACTAGAAATTGTAAAAAAATAAATGTTCCATTTCATAGGCAAAGAAAAATCTCACTACAACTACAATGTTTTAGGTCTTAAAATGTTCAACAAAATACCTCTAGAATTAACTTGTTTACCATTTACAGTATTTAAGAGAAAAATATTTACCTTCTTATTCATTGACTGAATTTTTTGATAGTAAGTTTATATACTTAGAATGCCATATCTGTGATGTTTATTTGTATTATGTGCATCTAATTGTACTGTTGTTTTAAACTGAATTGAACATGTAACTTCTATGTAGCTTCACCTGTGATGTATTGTGATTTCACCTGTAATGTATTGTGACTTTGTTGTTTTGTACAAACTTAATGACAATAAAATTTTATTTATTTATTTATTATGCCCAGGATAAAAATTGATTATCGCCGTTACCATGGGGATAAGAAAACAAACAGTGATTCTAGGGCTAACCTAACTGAAACGGGAAAAAGTTTGTAAGTGCATCGAATAATAAAATTAATAAGTTTTAAATTAGGCCACTTAAAGTGTAATTTCCCGAACTCTAAACATTTAAAATTCAGCTACATGCCATTTTTGGCATATAGGTCTCAAATCTTTACTACTTGTAAATAATGTTTATTTCTGCATTGTAGAGTGACTAGAATATATGGAACCTTTTTAAAAATAGGGGTGCTTTAACAAAGAAAAACAAGTAAAAAAACTTATTGTTTTCTTTGATATTCTGAGAAACAAATTTCCAACAACTAAACAAAACTAAGCGTCCATGGCTCAGTGGGTAGAGTCACGGCTTGCAAAGCGCAAGGTCACGGGTTCGATTCCCGGCGCAGGCACAAGGTCCAAACCGCTTTCCCTAAAAGCGTGTTGTGATGCCCACACACCCTAGGTTAAGGAACACATTAAAATGCCATTGGCGTAAACAGTTAAAAAAAACAAAAACTAGTTAGTCTACCATGTATTCAGAGGTCTGAGCTCTCATTTAATTTTTCTTTGGAAACTGTATGGCAAATACTTTGTAACTATTGTGTACCTAAAACTTGTAAATTTAACATGCACGGTAGTACGAATCTAATAAAAATAGGTTTGTCACAAATTTAATCACATGAAAACACAGATACACTCTTTCCCTGTCTATAAAAATTAACATATCCGAATTTAACCTTCATATAAGTGCACTATTTACTTTCTAAGTAACCCTTGCAAGCGGTGAGCCACTGTATAGTGGCGGTATCGACAGGTGATTTTTCGAATATCTATTGAGATCCCTCACTACTATCTCTCGCCTTGCTATTATCTCCGGCAAGCTTATCTTATTCAATGATTTGAGATATTAGGCCTGGTGCTGTTCAATAAAGCAGGGCCTTTCAAATTCAAAATATCTTTATCCATTGTCATGTAGTACTTGAATACTTGTTTCCTATGTCGTTGGTCAATGACTCGGATAGACAGCGTCAATAAGTTAAAATATATACAAGAATATTTGCACAATATTTGAGTCAGGACAAGCCACTATTAGTCAAAGAGAGATACCTCGTCCAGTTCACGCAGAGAGTAAAGAGGTCTCCTGACCAAGTGAGTGCATGTTTTGCTGAACAACAACAGCAGGTTAGGATAGATAAAGAACGTCTCAGTGAGCTATTACTAAACACTGATTCCGCACATGTTTTAAATTCAGACAGTATAACATAAGTTCTGCCGCATTTTGTAACATAATCTACGAGTGTGTAAAATTATCAGAAAAGACATCTCCATCCACAAAAAGATATTTACACCCTTGAAACCCTGGATCACAAACAATAATATAAATAATAATAATAAATCTTTATTTTGCCATAACAAGTTATACATCGTACATGAAAACAACAGTAATACAATGTATGCTGAATTTATAACAATTTATAACGTAACTAAAAGATTACACGATTGATAAAGGTTTAAAACAAAGCAATTGTAGCAAAATAAATAGGAACCCCCTAGGTAAAACCTGAATTGGGATCGCCATCATTTGTTTATACATTAAAATAAGGCAAGCAGCGACTCACATAACATAAACAAGACTGAAATGAATACATTTTTACAATTTATACAAAACAAATTTCTTCTGTGCTAAAAGTAAAAAACAAAATAATGGCACTATACAGATATTTAACGAACATAACCAAGCTATTTAAAACAGTAACAAATATAGATAAAATAAATTACATATTCTAGCTCAAAACTTTTAACAACATATCGACGTGTTCTTTATTAAGAAGCTATCGTTTCAAACTTTTCAGAAATTGAGTGAATGTCACGTACTGTAGTTGGTTATTTTAGAATGTACAAACAGTATGGTCCGTTCAATCAGAAAACGCGATAGACTAAGTAAACCGTCAAAAAAACAACCGTTCAATAATAATTTAAGACAGTATTTCACCAGGTATAGGAATACGCTGAACTTAA
Source organism: Matsumurasca onukii (assembly GCA_018831715.1). Taxonomy (NCBI): domain Eukaryota; kingdom Metazoa; phylum Arthropoda; class Insecta; order Hemiptera; family Cicadellidae; genus Matsumurasca; species Matsumurasca onukii. Next base: position 37,698,201 of record CM032064.1, read on the forward strand.
TTATAAAACAGTCCAAAATTAACTTTTACAAAAACAAAATTAGTGAAGCAAAGTCAAATCTTAAGGTTTTTTGGCAAACCATTAATCAATTAGCAGGAAAAGAAACCAATAAGAACATGTTTCAGTTAAACCAGTATACATCCGGTAGGCAAGTAAATAGTGAGCTCAATCTTAGTAAGGAAGTTGCCGATGAATTCAATCATTATTTTTCTAGGGTAGGTTATAATTTGGCAAAGGACATAGATGCAAGTGGGGAACCAGTAATAAATGATGCAGATTTGACGCCCGCCGAATTCACCATACGCACCGTCAACGAGCAGGAGTTGTTGAAGTTTGTACAAAATTTACGAGGTGATTCGGCTCCAGGGTACGATAACATATCGACAGATTTTTTGAAAGATAATTTTAGAGTCTTAAGTAAACCCATGTTACATAAAGTGAATCTGAGCGTAAGTAAGGGAGAATTTCCCGATACCCCTTTGCAATTTTACCCCTCTATAAGGCTAACGACGAAACGAATAAGGTAAATTTCCGCCCTATCTCTTTGCTCAGCGTATTTGCTAAAGTGTTAGAAAGAATCATTAAAGACCAATGGACAGTTTATTTAGAAGAACAAAACATTTCATCAGTCAATCAGTACGGTTTTAGGAAATCAAGGAATAATACAGATGCCCTTGTTGATCCAACCAAAGATATAAACAAAGCGATTAGCGCCAGTCAGTAAACGTTGTATGCTAGTTTTTTTTGACTTGGCTAAGGCATTTGATACAGTTGACAGAACTATTTTAATTCAAAAATTAAGTTTTAGTGGCATTAGAAACAAATCACTTCAATGGTTTACTTCGTACCTTACTAATCGCAAACAATTGTAAATATAAATGGTACCAATAGCGATCATACAACCATAGATTACGGCGTTATTCAGGGAAGTACACTAGGTCCATTACTCTTTTTAATTTACATAAATAATTTTGCCAAAATCAAGATCAGTGGAACAATGTATCTTTTTGCTGGCGATTGTGCAATCCTTTTTGAAGGTTTTTCTTGGGACGTATTAGTTGCTAAAGTAACAGGCGATAATATGGTAGTAGTAAAGCAATGGTTCGACCAAAATGTCTTGACATTAAATGTTTCCAAAACAAAATGCGTACCATCATCATTAAGGGATCCGGTAGATATAATTAATTGTATAAAGTTGCACTCTTGTGGAAACATAAACAATATACATTGTAGCTGTAACACAATAGAAATGGTTAGTTCGTACAAATACCTAGGTGTCACTCGATGGGGTTTCCTACGAAAATTATGGGGCTACCCCACCCCAATTCCGTTTTTAAAAGTGGGGCAAAGTGTCAGTATGCATCAAAAGGTACTTTCGTTTACTCTAATAAAGTGTTCGAGTTCGGTTGCACTGAAAAAATTAATTAAAATGTTATAACGGCGTGTTTACACTTTTGCCTGACCCTGTATAAAGCCAAATACCACTCACTGACTCACTAATCAGCCCACAGCCCAAACTACTTGGTGGATTGTCTTGAAAATTTGCACAAACATTCCTTTTAGGCTCTAGACGCGCACGAAGTAACGAAGTAAGTAAAGTATGAAAAATAGACAAAAGAAATACATATGGAAAATGTCTTAACGGCATTTAGGTTATTTCTAGATCAGAAATGAAGAGGACATTAGTTTGATTAGATTTGTGCAAGTCCCGAAATTTCAGATTTTGTTTGCAATAAAATTGTCCGAACTCGGCCAGAATTATTTGGTTTCAGATTCTTTTTAAATAACAGTTTTTTATCACTATACTTAGTTCTCGCTCCGTAGGGAAGCACGAGTAGGGCAGCTAGTATTTTATAATATTATTTTAAATTAAGTTTGAAAGACATTAAAAGCGTCAGATAAGTTTTCCCAAAACGTTATTCCATGCGAGATATGTGATTGAATGTAAGCGAACCATTACTAAGAAATCTTAAATCCGCTTCTATACCATAAAAAGTAAGTTAGTGTAGGCACACGGAGGTACGTAGTGTAGTCAGCAGATGTAGAGTAGTCTGTAAAGATTGAAGAACTTAATTGAATGTTGAATGTCTGTGGATTGAATGTTAACAAGGTTCGGACCCTGACCCTGAAGTGACACCCGGTATTGTCTTAGTTATTTCACTCTAATCAAATGCAACCCATTTCCTCTTGCGTAAACTATCGCCTCTCGCTTCTTGTCTCTCTATACAGCACACCCCCCGCCATGTACAATACTATGTCTTCTCCCAGTTCTAACCACTCGGATTATAACCAGGCCGACACGCAGCTAAGCGCTAAAGCACCGCAGGCATGAGTGAATCGAACTTCCTTTACAATTTGTTACTCCAATTCGCCCCACCCATAGCCTCACTTCGGCCTTTGGCCTCATCTTGGTCTCCTGTATGGTCACGGGCGTTACGAGGCTGTAAGTGCATCAAACAGCCTCGCTTCCACCTTCACCCTCAGATTTAGGGTTTTACTGGAATTACTACAAATCATGAAAGGGAAACACTTTCAAATACATATTAATAAAATCGGACTACTCATTCTGCTGTTATAGCGAAAAGTAACTTTTTGGCCTCCATTTTGAGTCGACTTGATGGATTTTCCTAATATTTTGTACTGTATATTGATATTGATAATTATGTATATACTGTATTTATTTCAAAATATTTATTTATTTCAAATGTTATCAAAGTTAAATGAAATTTACTGTTTTTAGATCATTATTTGAACCAAATTTGTTGAAAATTTAACAACAAACTTGAACTGTAGAGATGATACACATGTATACATAGGCTATGTATATAAAGTTTTGATAAATGCTAAGGGTCAGGATTGGTGCTCATTTCATGGTTCCGGGTCTGGATCTTACCATACTGACGGCATGAATATCTTATTTCCCAAAGGAAATTCGATAACAATCAATTCCACAAATAATTTCGTCGCATTTGGGATCATTATCGCGCTCGAAAATGTGGTCTACGACACCTGATATATTTACCTGGGTGCAAATTAGGTACTTACGTATACAGTACTCCGAGACCTAATATTGCAAGTTCAATATAGGCCACCGAATGGTGATGAATAAAGAATTAGCCACTCTGCATCTTACTATTATCTCTCCTTTCAATTATGCAAATATAACTAACGAACAAAACAAAAGCCAAGGGGACGTTTTCTATCGTATATTAAATTGAAACTTATTAAGATTTTTACATAATCTATTGAACCACCTATGTAAGCGTATTGCTACCGTGAGCACTGTTACAGAAATGACTATCAGAGCTTGTTCCACCTGTTGAGATGGTAAAAAGCTACATTTTTGTGGAAAATTGAGGGAAAAAGAAATCCGGCTTTATAGCCTGTAACTCAGAGTGTTTCAACGTATCGTATGTTTCTCTACACCACGTTTTTTAACAGTCGAAACATTGGAAATGGTATTATGTCAAAATGAAAACCTCATTTTTTTCATAACAACAAAACATAAAACCCTACGGAAACTAAGCTAACCTTGAAAGATATTATGGAAATTCACTATATTAACGCATTAATTTCAATCATTAAATTTTAAAACAGTTAATGGGTATTACTGATAATAAATATATTACCCATTAATTATTATTAATTAATAATACATCAAATTATTCATCTAGTCCCCAAAAATATGGATTTGATTTTCCTTTAGCAAAAGAAGTTACATTTTTAGGCATAACCTTTGATCAAAATTTGAAATTTACAAGTCATATTAAAAAAATAATTAAAAAGGTTTCAACTGGGATATTTATACTTCATACTTTATCATCATACAACTCTTTTCAAATAAAATTTAATATTTACTACACACATATATACACATTTAAACTATGGGATTCCAATATGGGGACATGAAAATGTCCAGACAAAATACCTCTTTATTTTACAAAAAAAAAGCAGTGAGGAAAATATTTAATCTAAAGAAGAGAGAAAGCTGCAAAACATATTTTAAAAGTTTCAAAATTTTAACGTTTCACTCAATATATATTCTGGAATGTGCAGTGTTCTTTAAAAGAAATCAAAATAAATTCAAAATTGTAAAAAATTCGACAAATCAACATAATTTAAGAAATTTTTTAAAATTTACAAGTGCCAAACTTTAATACAAGCTTTTTTTAAAGACAAACTTATTACAATATGTTAAACGTTTACAACAAAATTCCAATTACCACCAAACAAGAAGAAAACATCAAGAAATTCAAACATAGATTTAAATCATTTTTAACCTGCTGATCATATTACAGCGTCGTGGACTTTCTGGAAGACGATTTTTAAATTATTAAGTGAACTTATCTGTATATTTTACTATGTATTTGAATTTTGTTGTTGTTAAGCCTATGCACTTAATGTGCCAACGGTCTTAATAAATAAATAAATTGTAAATAAACTATCCTGGGGCTAATATGAATGATATTTAAAACAGTGTGGCTCTAAAATGAGACTCCACGTTCCTTAAGCAAAAAAATGTTTCCCAAAAAAAACGGGCCCAAAAACGCACCGTTCTGCCACTAGCCTCAAATGTATTTTCTCAATAATTATTTTTATCCCCCACACCACTAAAGGGGTTTATTTAAAACTTACTAACAAAATCATAATAATTTTAGGAAAAGGGCTATTTTGTTAGACCGTATATGCCATTGAGGTATATATTTGGTATAAATATTAGCTTATTTATACCATTTTTTATTAAAGCAGATAGGTATAGATTGTATTGTTAGTAAGTATTGTGTAGATATGTATTGTAGCTGTTGGCATCCCGTTTTAAATTTATAGTTTCAAGTTTTACAGCAGCATGTTTGTAAATTAAATATAGCCACGCTGGATATATTACGATCTTAAAAGTTCACTTAAAACTCTTTTGTATAGAGAAAATGTGCAAAAAATGGAGTTAGTTGGAAAATGTTTACACATAGTCCAAACTTTGCTAAAGCGTTTCAATGACCATAAAGAATATAAAACGGTTTGTGATGTCAAATCTTGGAATTACTTTCAGGGGGGTCAAAATAGTTTTGCTCTTACATCGAGAAAACAGTAAACCAAGAAACATATTTTTGGAGTAAAGTTTAATAAAAATGGCTTTTCTTTGACATATTGGCTTTGTAGACGTTTTACTTTCCAAACTTAGTATAAAATCAGAAAAAACAAAATAAAAGCCTAGTTAGAAACTTTAGGTTTAGGAAAATTGTATCTTTTGTCATGAAAGCAGATAACGTATATTTTATTTTAAAGATTACAATTTTGAATACAGCTCGTTAAGTTTTCAAAAGTAAGTAGTCTTAACTCATCTTTTCCGGCTTCAAAGAGTTCGGCTAATGTATCAAAAGAAGTAACATCAGTTTTCGTGACTTACCGCGCAGGAATTTCCCAAAGTGTAGGTAATTATTTTAAATCCTTTGTTAGTAAAACCTGATTAATTCATCAAAACTCTTAAGAGTTTTCCTTCTAATAACTGTGCATAATTTGTTTTTTTGTGTTCTCTGTTACGGTTGTTCAGTCTGATTCACGGCTGTGACTGGTCGTCCACTGCTCTGAGGCAGCCAATAGGGTTGTTTGGTGGCTGGCCAGGCAGTCAGTCAGTGTGCAGCTGTCACTGGCCGTGGACGTGCTTGATTTATCTATTTGTTTTTTAATTTCGTAAAGTATTGTATATGTTGTTATTGTTTTCTAGGTGACTGGTTAGCTTGCGCTTTTAAGCTACTTTTTCACCTGAAGACGGGGACGGATTCCAGATGCCGAAACGTCGTGCTCTTTTTGTTTATTCAAAAACCATGGAAAACTTTCGCAATAATTTTTTAACCTCAGAAATTGTACCACTTTTAACAACAAACTTGAAACAAAGAATCACATTTAAGATAGAATCCCTCGTTCGCATGGTATAACCCTAATTAATGTTAACCACTTAAGTTGAACACTCTGTAGGTGCCCATGTGTTTTATGGGTTTTAAAGGTGTTACTGTGGAATTTAAAAATTCTTTAGAGAACACCATAAATGACTACTTGTGTGTGAAATCTCAAGTGTTCACTTCTAAGTAGTTTCTTTAGACACGGTTTAAATTTAATTAGAAGATACCCTATAACCATTAGTTATTCTGTCGCCCTGTAAATCAAATCACTTTGAGCAAAAATGTTTTTTAAGCACGTTATGCCTTGACACCGGATGGTTTGTTTACCAAACATACGTAAATGTATTCTTTAACCTCAATCTTTTCGTTTGACATTCCATTGTTAGTTTCAAACATGCCTTGATTGCTGTGTTTGTGTGTAGACTGGCTTACGTACATATACTGACTATGTAATGATGATTATAGATGCATACACATCAGTTCTACTGACGCATTCTCAAAAGCTGACCGCACGTTTTCACGTTCTTATAGTTTACTAGAAACCTACAGCAACTGAAAGCTTTCAAATAAGATTCAGCCGAGAATGTGCCAATACAAGCAACATTCAAGTACAGTATGTATTCTTTATGGTTTTTAAGATGATTTCTTAATAAAAATTCTCAACGTTCGCAATGTAATACTTGATCTAATAACTCTTTGAACGTTCTACCTGCAGTTGATCAACTTGCCTTTGAAGAGCCATCCCATCCTACAATCTACTGTGACATCGATGTTTCATATTTATCAACTAGTGCGTGCTTCTCTAGTGCATACAACTTCTTGCACTGCGACACAGAAACTATTTTTAGTAAGCTGCAACGGCTTCTTGGCCCAGTTATTTTCTACTTACCTGATCCTCTGGAGCATTTCAATCATGTCATAAATGTCATACGCATCACTGTTCTTGAACAGATCTCCTATGAGGAGGACTGGTAAACCATGGATTCTACGCTGGTTTTCTCCTGAGTTAAAACAAATTAGTGATAAGAAAGAAAATTGCCTACAAGGCCTACAAGAACAACCCAACGCCTGCTAACTACACTATTTTCAGTACCCTCAGATCCACTTGCAAGAACATGAGCTGCAGTTGCTATACTCATTATATGTCCCACATCAATGATACCATCCTTCATAACATAAATCGTTCTGAAGCTTTATTAACAACACTAAGGGCTCTACAAAATCTGCTGAATTCTACTACCTCAATGACACCAGTGCTACAGCTCCCAATGGGATTTGCGACTTGTTTGCTAACAACTTTTCATAGGTTTTTAGTCAGGACAACACACCACCCTCTGACATCGACTTTGAAACTTCCCTGAATTTGTCTGAATGTGTACTTCGTGAATCCGATGTAAGGAAGAAACTGGCTGCTCTAGATCCATGTAAGGGAATTGGTCCAGACAATATCCCTTTATTAGTACTAAAATACTTCAGTGAACTACTTGCCCCTCATCTAATTGTCCTTTTCAATTGTCTACTAAAACAAGGCGTTTTCCCAGACATCCTTAAGACCAGCTATGTGGTTCCCATCCATAAGTCGTCGGACATCTCGAATGTGAAGAATTATCGACCAATAGTTAGGCTATACAACCTGCACTGGAAAAGGTGTTTGAATCATTAGTTCTTGACTGCATTAGTTATGGTTGTAAAACTTTCCTTAAGCCAGAACAACATGGATTTACACGAGGAAGATCGATCACTACAAACCTTGTCCTTTATTATCCTGTATGATCCCACATTCACTCATCTTTTCGTCTTGGAAATCAAATGGACAGCATCTACCTTGACTTCTCCAAAGCATATGATGTGGTAAATCATCAACATTTGTTATCTAAGCTGCATGCCTATGGCTTCACGGGTCTTCTGCGATGGTTTCACTCTTATCTGGCCAATCGGACACAAATCGTCAAAGCATCAGGGGGCTTCTCTCGACCTTACCTAGTCTGCTCAGGTGTGCCACAAGGTTCCCATTTGGGGCCTTTTCTGTTTCCATCTATCTCAATGACATCATTGATTATTGTGACAATAACTGTCTCCTATTTGCCGGCGATATCAACGTATTTGCCCCGGTATCTTCTATCCAGGACTGTCTTCGGTTTCATACCTGCTTATCAAGAATAGAAGATTGGTGCACTCTTAATGCCATGAAGCTCAACGCAAGTAAATGTCACGTCGTAACCTTTCATCGTTCTTCAAGATTCATTCATTTGAATACATTTTTTCTGGATCCATCATCCTTGAGCGAGTTGAAACCATCCGAGACCTTGGGATCATTTTGTCATCTAGACTAACCTGTGACGATCATATCAACTCTATTGTGAACAGGGCATCTCGCTTACTGGGTTTCTTAATTAAAACATCAAGAAGAGGATTAAGTGGGGCTGAATTAGCTCGAAACCAATAAGTGGCCTGATCCAAATATCGAGACGTAGACTGTTTCAGATTATCCTAAATCATTACTAACTAAAGTAGTGTCGTCTCAAAGGTGAAACAGTGAGTATCGTCTCAAAACCGCTAGATCCAAGTCCTTCTAGATCCAAACCCAAAGTAGGCCTAGATCTCAAGGCCTTCTAGATCCAAACCAAAAGTAACCGACAATGTTCACTCTATCTCTGCACCTCCAGTTAGTCCCTTTCTTAGAACCAGTACTCCGACCCATAGAAAGGAAATGTACTATGTAGCTAAAACCCTACCCAGCTGTAGACATGATCTCTCTTTGCTGTGTCCCAGTATCAGGCTATCTGCACAGGTACCAGTAAACTAAATACCAGTAATATTCCCACTTGTGGTACGAGTGTGTCTCACTTGCAAACAATGGTTACATGTAGTAGGGCCTGTAGACAGTACACACATTATGGGATATGTCAACCAAACAAATTATACTTCAAATTATCATAACATCGGGAAGCTTAAAAAGTCTTATCTGGTACAAAGGATCGTTATTAAAATCCAAAAGGGAAATGCCTTTTTTGCCGGAATTTTTTCCACACCCATTTGAAGATGAATTAGAAGTTGTCAGAATGCCACGTTTCACATTTAATTTATTTTGGCTGACAAGTTTTTCTTCGAAATATTCTAGCTGAAGGACTTTGTTATATGGCTGTGGCATTTCCCTCAGAGGATTTGTCAGACAAAGTTGTCGGTCAAAAATTCCCACGTCGTATTGTAACCTCCTCCTTGCGATGTCAGTAAAAAAAAAATTGCCGACGCGTCAAGAGCCAAGAGCCAAATTTGTGTATAACGGGGTAAAAAATCTTAAACCAGAAGTACCTTTTTGACCCTTTTTGCACCTTTGTGACCACTCTACAGGACGCACTTTTCCGATTTCCACGAAATTTGGTAAAGGTTTCCTTTTGTAATTATCTAGACCATGTTTGTTAACCAGTAAAATCAGACCACCGGAAGTGCCCTATTTGGGGGGCTTCTCCCCCCAAAAATGGGTGTTTATGCTATACAAACTGTATTTTTTATAAACATATTATTTATAGACACTTATGATACTTTACCAACCATGTGTTCTTTGAACGTCAAAATTAAATTGTATGTAGTAGATAAGTATTGTTTGTTACCTTGATGTATTATTGTGATAAATGTTGTATAATGTTATTGTTATAATTTTGCATGTATTTACAGTGTTATTCCCATAAAGTGCATGTGTTTTATATGTGTTTATTCTGTATTTATTTAAATATTGTTATCAATTGGATTATTTATATACTGTATACTTTTCCTTAATGTCATATAATAATTATATTGAAAACTATTTTAAATTGAAATTATGTACGAGTTTTGTCAGTTTTTATTAATATTTAATAATATTTATATACAAAATTCCACGATGTAATTGGATGTAATCTGTATTGTAGCATGAATAAATAAATAAATAAATGTGTAGCCTACCAAAAATCGACAACATTCATTCAGCCAACCTAAGATGGCGGCTAACAATAGCTTTTTCACCATCATCTTGGCCTGGCTGAATGGGGTTTTTTGACTTGTGGTAAACACGTCAGGTATGTTGCTGGGAAGGAAGATCTGCATATTATATATATGAGTAAAAAAAGATGAAGGGGGATTATTGAACAACACGCATTACAACTACAAGAATCCTATTTTTGATCACATCTACAAAATGAAACAAGTTTAGTCATATAGTATTAACACCGAGGAATTTTTCAAAATAGTCTTCCACATTTATCATATGGTTTATTCATTTTACTAATGATTTGATTCATAGTTTTTGTTCACAAATATTTTAAGGCTTCATTATTTGTACGCACACCCGAAGATGGAGTTCTCTATGAAACCTGTAGTGTGAATAAAATGTTAATCAAAGGGTTCATAGTTTTCACTTGTTTCACTTTAATTCTGTAATACATTTGATATCTTCTGAAATACAACTTCTGGATGGTAGTTGGCAAGTTTCTATACTCTGGAGAAATAACGTTTTCGACATCCTCAATATGTTCAGCATTTGCGAAGTGACTTTGAATATGTCTGTAAATAATAATTATGTGCTATGTAGAAATATTTTGTTTTAGAAAAAGCTCTGGGGAGCTGGATTGCACATATACTAACATTGCATGAATAACGTGTATTGTGGGTGTGAGTTATGGAAGTAAACAAACTATCAAAAGGTTTGGCTGAAATGGCTGGTGGCCTCTTGTAGTTTCAGTTCGAGCTTTTTACCTGTTTTATGAGTATTTAACTTATTTAAACTCAGCTTTCAAAAACACTAACACGGACCCAATGCTGCTATCGAGTTCTTCATTTCTTTAGCTGCTTGGGCTTGCCTCTAAGAGGGTTTCAACAGGTGGGTTGACTGACTGTGTCTGTTTCTTACAGACCAGCGGGTTCAGAGCGCTTAATTGTTTTATTTATCAACTGTATAAACATAGGGTTCATCAGTTTTATAATTAGGTACAATGTTAGACAACACTTTAGACTCTTGAGTATGCATAAACTCCCCTAATGTGTAAACTGGGTTCCTCCTGAAGCCAGCATCTCAATCTTATGTTAAAACCCTCTTGTCTGTGATCTTCAGGTCTTGAGGTATACTATTTCAAAGTTTAGCTCTAGCGTAAGTAGGTTTTCGCTCGGTAGCTTTCAGATGGTGGACTGAAATTGAGTAATAATAAGCATATCTAGTAGTCTTGTCATTGTGATTTAATACTCCAGTTGTCACATCCTCTAGTGACCTGTGGTGTACATATGTTACTGCTTCTTGAATGTATAAGTTTATTGCAGTTAGGATGTTCAATGTCTGAAAGATATCCCTTGCATGACTGTAAATATTGGAGATTCCCTAGGGTTCTGCTTGTTTCTGATGAACCAGAACATGTTGCATGTTTCCCAGGGTAGAACCTCCCCACTCTACTAAAACATTTCGCAGGTTTGCTTCTCTATGGGCTTCGCCGCTAGACGGGGAGCTCCGGCCTCAGGCCTCGCGAATTTGAGGCCATGCGGTGCACTCACGGCAAGATTCTATTACATATCTTCATTCTTCGTCTCAACTTATCTTCATACTTATTCGCTCTAAAACAACTTATCAATATTTTTAAAAGTTTTTAAATTCTCGTTTTTCTGACAGCTACGACCCTGGAAGAAGGATTTGCACCAGAGCGAGTCAACACCCTCATCACCATACGTGAGCGAACGTAAACACCACTGGAGGTTCATTCACCCGTGGACTTTGCAGTGTTGAATTCGTCTTTAATTAGGTAAGCTTACGTTGATTGAATTGAGACAATAGTAGTTGGCAGATGGGTTTCCTGTCAGGGTGTGGTGGAGGGGGTAGCTCGGTGATAAAACAAGTGGAGGCGCCATGCCTACGCCATTACCACCGTGTCTCGCACCTCACACCACCTCCTCTATACCCTTGCACCTCTGCACCCCTACAACCCTACACATACGCACCAGTTACACAGTGTACCCTCAGTGAGTTAGTGCCCCTGTTCACTGTTCTATGCAGGAAACATTAGTCAGTGCAACGCAGCTTTAACTCTAACGATGTAAGTTTCTACTTCTTATAGTTAGTCTTTACTCCACAGTAAAAATTAAACTATAAAATTTATTTAAAATTATTTCTTGTTCACTAAAAGTATGTTTCAACTACTTTAAGTTTTTATATAAGTGAAAAGACATAGAAGTACCCGTGGATCTTTTGACTTAAGCGCACGACCGTTTTCGGGTCTTAGCTTACCGTTCTAGGATGCTTCAAGGATAATTTTTTGGTTTTTAAGTTAGATTGATGTTGAATGTAATATTTTCTTATTAGGATAGTCTATATTGCTCAGTTTTCAAATAGTATAGTTAAAATTAGTAAGCTGTATTTCAAATAAAAAAATAAACTAATAAAAACAACTAAATTAAATTATAAACACAATATGTCCAAACGGTTTTAAGGCTCGCAATCCCACACTCTTTAACAATTTCAAACCTCCTTCCTAAGGCTAGAAGTCAAGTTACCAAGTGTTTAACTCACTTTTGAATCATCCGAAAGTTTGGTACATAGGTACCCTGCAGGAAAATGATTTGCAATTCGGTACAACTAATACACTAAACCTCTATAAAATGAAAACAACACGTTAAACAAATAAACACAATGTGTTTTAGACCACCTGTGTGGTTCGCTTATTGGCAAACGAATACATAATAATCATAATTCATTGGTTTTATTGTGCATCTCATATTCTGGGCTAAAGAATACAAATATTTTAATTTTGTTCCATACAATACACCTTAATATGAAATAAACCATATAAAAAAGAATATTAATTTTATAGCTATCATGCTTAAAGCCTTGACAAAACCTGATATTTTCACTATAATTGCACAATCAATTAAACACTCGTTTATGTTGTTTTTTTAAGAATAGGTCTGTGTTAACCTTAACTTCAGAAACAAATTGGTTTCCCTTAGCTTGGAGCAAACAATACAAAGTTAGTTCGTGTCAAAATGGTCCTGAATTAAAACGTTTGTTCAGACAACAAAATAAACGATCAAAATATGAAATAATTGAATTATTTAAAAACAATTTTTTATATGTACTCAAGTCTCCCTCAATAATATTAAAATCGTCCATTAGGTCTCATGAGTTCATTTAAGTCTATCTTAGTTTTGAAAGGAGTCATTGCCACTGTTTTTATTCACAATGACAAAAATTTTCGTAAGAAGTGTACACGTTTTCTGTAGAAGGCAAGAGATAAAATATGTTGTTACTTTTGGTGGCATTGTTTAGAAAATTGCCCAATGAAAACTTAGATATACGTATCATCGCATATGTCAAAAACAAGAATTTTGAGCAAAAATCGCAAACATATAGGTTTGTACTTAACTAAATGTCTACAAATAAAGTAGGAATTTAAACCATTATCCTTGTAGTAAAGTGTGTTTAAAGTAAACTCCAGTGTTTTTTATTTGTAAACATAATTTTAAATGGAATAAAACCGAGTAATATGATTTATTGGCTTGTATAGTTAGCTATTACATGGTCATAACTTAAAAGTGATGTAACAAAATATAGCCAACTCGTAGCCATAAGTGCTACCGTGAAGCCTATCGAATTTCGAAATAAAATAATATAGATTTTCAGTTATTTTCAATTAGTTTAGGCACAACTCTTGTTTACACTACTAACCCTTTGCATTCGAAGACCTAATTTTTAATAAAAGGCTAGTTAAACATCTGTCATTTTGTCTTTTGTTTCTGTCATTTTGCTCTGAAAACCTATCTACAGTAAAGTTGAACTGGTTTAAATGTTAGTGCGTATTAGTTATTCATGTTTATCAGCTACTTTACTGAATAAATATTTTTATTCACTATATTAGTTCATCTCGTTGTAATAATTAATAGTAATATTTACGTTATTCCTCGAAGAACAAAAATACATCATAATTAACCCATATTTTGAATTAGAAACTGCCGAAAATAGTATTATTTATTTCGTGCGTTTAGTAAACATGCTGTAAAAATACTTCTGATAATATTACAACAGTACATAATGCAATCACTAAATCACTTAATCACTAAATCACTATTTGAGATGCCGACCACTCTCATGAGGGTATTTTAAGGCTAATATGTGGTGAAGGATGAGTGGTAGTAATGAGTTATGCGGTGTAGTCTTGTTACACACTAAGGCCGACTCTTCCTTAGAATGGGTCTTTAATTAATAGCCCAATGACCAATGGAAATACAAGGACCAACGGCTTAACGTGACTTCCGAACCACGCAGGTGATGGTCTGATATGTCTAAACGATGGTGGGAGTTGGTGCGGGTATCATCAGATGATCACTGAGACTATCTGAGCCGCTTTAGTAGACCTATATCATCCTCAAAACCTGACCTCCATGAAGCTGGATTACAGGACCACGCCACGAGTCCCAGTCAAATACGATGACTTAATGGGGTTTAATAATCCAGTCCATTCAATTCCAATAAGATTCTATTTGACTTTGAACTTTTTAAATGGCCACCACTTCAAAGTTTGATCAGTTAAAAAAATTGGAAAATGTTGAGGTTTATACGAAGCTTCAAACACGAATCTCAAAGGGGTTTTGAATTATTAGTTATTTTCAAAAACTTACAGAATGGTCGATTACGGCTAAACTAAGCCGAAATCAAAAAATGTTACTGGACATATTTGACTTACTTTTGTATGTAGAATACGGTTGTGTATACTCGTAGCGCGCTACACTTTTGTGTGTCACTCTGTACGCAGACACTTCATCTGCGAACGCAGTAAGTTACCGTTTAATTTAGCAAGTATAGCTACGAGACTGTAGTTACTGAAAAATTTCTTTTTCCCGTCTTAAAGACATAAATAAATGCTGCATCTTTGATTTTGAGGAATATCACCTTTTTGAAAACCAAAATGTACGAGACATTTATCTAAAACCGGATATCTCTCGTATTCCCACCAAGAGACCTTATTCCACCTATTCGCGGGGAGGTGTTGGTTTTTACTTTTTATGAACCAATCACTCCGAGCTCTTCTTATATGCCTACTGGACTTAAAAATATATAGAAGGGGTCTGTTGATTTACATTAAATATTATTATAGTTAGTCTATTCACAGCGTATTTCGATAATCGTTTGATAACTCGTATAGGTCTTTGTTTGAAATTGTTTTGACGATGGAACAATTTCTGAGTTTGAAATATTATTACAGACGTTTTCCAACGTTTTTGAGTGAACAAAAGGTACATGACATTTCGGCATCCGGAATCTGACTCCGTCTTCAGGTGAAAAGTAACCTAAAACATAACACAAAATATTACGAAATGAGTTAGCCTGAAAGTAATCAGCGCAAGCTGACCAGTCACCACCATCAAATAACCTGATTTTTTTCTTTTAAACTTATTAAATTGTACAACATGTACACAAACTTTAAGAAATAAAAAAACAAATAGAGAAAACAAGCACAACCGGGGCCGGTGGCAGCTGCGCACTGACTGTATGCCTGGCCAGCCGCCAGACATCCCCATTGGCTGGCTTGGAGCAGCGGACGACCAATCACAGCCTTGAATAAGACTGACCAACTGTAACAGAAAACACAAAAATACTAATTTACGCATAACCACTGAAAGGAAGTTCTTTAGAGTTTTGAAGGATTTTGGATTTAGATTGGAATAGAGATTTGGTGGTAGATGTATGGTCAGCTTGCGCTGATTACTTTTAGGCTAGCTCATTTCCTAATGTTTTGTTTTAGCTTTTAGGTTATTTTGAACCTGAAGACGGGGTCAGATTCTATATCCCGAAACGTCGTGTACTTTTTGTTTACTCAAAAACTATGGAAAACGTCCGTAATAATATGTCAACCTAAAGAACTCTTATACATCTGTACATTTCATTGTATTGCACTATTAGCTCTTGGATATTTTGATTTTCAATGGAGAGGCATTAGTGTAAACATATATATATATATAACTGTTTATTCCTTGCGGTTGTTTTATAGAAAATGTAGCCAAGAAACCATAAATCGTTCATTATTTCATTCAATTAGGCCACAGATAAAAGATTTTCCATCGCAAAAAAGAGTTGAAAAACTTACAAACTTTACAAAATAATCCCGTAACGATTTTTCAAACGTTTAAATTCCTCAGCATAACCCGCTTTTAAATTGTTCGCAGAAAATCCGTTTAAACGTTCTTGGCAACATTGTATTCTAATAGTTTGCTAATGTACTCGTTATACGCACGGAATAAATAAATGGATTACCATCGATTACATGACGTGTGACAGATTTTTGGAAATCCTATTTCGTTTCAAACATGACTATCAAATCAGAGTTGGCTTTCACGCAATTGTACACAAGTTAGAAGAGCGTTATCAGCAACTTTACGTTTTCGACCGTCATTTCAAAACAGCTAAATATCTTTTACACTTTGTTTACCAATCTTCTCAGAACTTATAAGGCCTATATACAACATGATCCTTTTTTCGGTGTTTTGAGATTTGAACCTACGAACCTCGACTTTCGGAACGTTCTGTACACTTGAAACAAATAGTTTCTCCTCCCTCCCTTGTTATTCAAACATGGAATTATGTAATAGATCGAATCATTAATGCTGTGATTTGAGACACCCTATCTTTTGGGTCACATCAACTCACTTATTAATCAAAACAATTAGTTCACATAATCCATGTCTGCGTGTTTAAAATTTACATCTTCAATTGTTCAAAGATATCTGGGTGTCTCTACTCTATCCAACATCATTTTATAGGTTTCTTGTGCGGTTTTCAAGAAGCTAAACGAAAGCAAACTACAACTTTTTTGAACTACGCTTAGCTAGTTCATTGAAATATATGAAACCAACATTTCAAAACTTATTAATTTATATGCCAATTAGTATGTGAATAAATTGCATATTAAGGTGCTGTTGGTTTGAAATTGTTTGCAATCAGAACGTTAAGTGTATACGATAGTTAATTAATTGCGTAAGAAAAATAAAGTTCTAAATTTGTTTCATCTCAGTTTTAACCGAGCTAGAGTACCTTACAATGGAGATCATTAGATATTGTAAAAACTTTGAATGCGCTGCATGAAAACGCTTGCAAAAGGACGCAGTATTGACTTTGAAAAAATTTAACTCATTTTAATTTGTTACTTGCAAAGGTGAAAGGCCTCACACATAGGTTGAAAAGCACACCTTATTTGTTCGTCGACTAGTTTCCTTGTAAATGTCAAAAAACTTGTTGTGAGAAAGTAAAATATTTCAAATATTTAATTGAAGGTCCTCTATGGACCTGTTTAATTAAATTTAAATAAAATTAGGAGAATCTTCTAGAAACTTTCATCGAAAAGAGATCATCATTTTTTACGAGCGCTATACGGTCATAAATTGTATAATTGGTTTGTTCACTTAAATATCTATCAGATGGTATGTATTGTTGCTGTAATATAGTGGTTTTGGTTTCATAATTTGATGTTATTGTAAAACAAACGCAATCAGGGTTTTTGGCAAAGATCAAAGAGTGTTTGTTGCTGAAGAATACTTAAACACAGGATAATTTCTGTTTTACAAGAGGCGTTTGTGGTCAAGTTTACAGGTGTTAGTATTACAAACAAATATAAAATTCACAGATTTGTTAAAAGTTTAACGACACAGGTTTTGGAGGGAACAGGAACAACAGAGGGCGGACTGTACTGAATGAAGAGGTGATGGAGAATGTTGGGTTAGTTTAGAAAATTCTCCTAAAAAATCTTAAAGAATTTTGAATTAACAAAAGCGAATAGCCTACTCGTGCCTGCAAACCTGATTTCAAACGCCTCTTGACACAACAAAATTATCCTGCTCCAAGTATTCTTCAACAATAAACACTCTTTGATCTTTGCTAAAAATCATGATTGCGTTTATTTAACAATAATTAGGAATATATATAATAATATCCTTAATTATTTGAAAATTCATAATATCTAATTAGGAAATCAAAACCACTATATTACTGCAACAATACATACCATCTGGTAGATATTGAAGTGAACAAACCAATGGTGCAAATTATGACCATATAGAACTCGTAAAAAGTGACTTACTATGGTTTGAACATTGGGTTGCGTTAAAAAAACACCCTGCATATCGTCACGTATTGTTTATTAGTATTTACCAAGTAAATTGCGTCGCCAAAATACCCATACTTGAACTAAAAATACATATTTATTCATCACCTAACTAATTCATTCAACCCTTTTCTGCTTAAAATCTATTCATCGATTTTTTAATCATTTTCTCATTTAAATCCTCTTGTTCGATCAGACAGTTGTGTTTTGATTGCCACGTGATTTCCTAGTGGGAAGCTACCTCAGACTGTGCGTGCTCTATGCAAATCAGGTCTGGTGACCCTCGTATACTGATAAGACTTCTGGCCTAATCCATTGTTGCTCTTCATTGATAACCAAATTAAATGTAAGAACGTAACATATTTATTGACCTATGTTCCCGTCTTCGCATACATTAACTCGACTGCGTACGTTGCTCCTGTCTGTGCTTATCGCCCTGCGCGTTACGTTAACGTTTTGAAATTGAATGCTATCCCTCCATTGTGAATTTTCCAGTTTTCTTGGGGTTTAGCCTACCAATAACATAGCTGAAAGTCTACTAAGGTCTGTCCTAGGTGGATATTAGATTCTTGTGTATAATAAACTCAGTAAAACTAATTTTATTTGCTAGTTAATGACCTGCCAGTTCTTTTTCTCTCGTTCTTAAAAGGAAAGGTATCGTCATCAAGTACCTTTCTTGGAAAACCTACCTTTGCCGTGGTGAATATTTAAACTGCGTTGTGCGGTGAAGAAACATAGGCATGTCGATAGTACTGGTTCTTTTTCAATCATCAAAGCACATGGCCCACGTAAAACCTTTGTATCAGCCAAAAAATGAGCTTAAGAAGCTTTTTCGATAAGCTACGAGAAGTCAAACCGGCTCATATTCAGCTAAGCCTAGTTTGTGAACTAATTTAGACAACGCTGTAATTTTGCACTCAAGATATTCAGCGTGTGCTATGAGAGGTTGTTTTTGACGTATTCTAGTGGTCTCGTGGCGGGTTGGAATCGAGCGCGACTCCGGAGCTCATCACTCCGCTGGAGCGGGTTCGATCACCGCACTTACAATAATTTTGCAAAGCGACTATGCAGTAACGCTTGTTTAAAGTCCGGGTTGAGTGGAAGAGAAAAGTGTGTAGTCCTAACTTCATCTTTTGTTTGTGCTTTGTCCGCAGATGGCAGGAAACAGTTGTACCACGGACCGCAGCCTCGCTCTGGAAGCCGGACGCAGGTTGGCCAGCGCTGAGCCAGGAGAAGAAGTGGTCATCACCGGTATATCCGGCTTCTACCCGGACTCCGACAACGTCACCGACTTCGCAGAGAAACTGTTCAACAAAGTAGACCTGATATCCGACGATGACCGCCGGTGGAAGTTGGGTAATACAACAGTCACTTTTGTTTTAGTTGAACGACATAAGGGCTTCAATAGTGCGATGTGCTTTCTCTATCCGACTTACGGAGTATTTTTTGAGATTTACACAAACCTTTGGTAAATTCCGCCATGAAGAAGTAGAGCAACATACAAAAGTCAGATTCACCGTTTAAAATTGTAATTTGTAGTGCTGTAAATTTAGCTGGTTCAGCTTTAAACGCCGTTTTAGAAAATAATATCTAATGTTAACAGTAAATGTGACCTAATGGAATATTGAGACCATCCTGAAACATAGTTTCGCACTTATCATAATTATCCAGTAAGTTTGAAAAGCCTGAATAACGGTAAATAATAGACACTATAATAGACAATATGGAGAAAAGTCATAGGAAGAGAAAATGATAATATCGAGCATAATAGTTGACTTTAACGGAAATGACAGAGCTTTTAACTTTCAAGCCTTTACTTTTAAAGCACCACCATTTTGAATGCAGCATTTTACTTTAACAACGATATGTCTGTCGATATGCAACATGACCTATGCTCTCGTTATTTTATTTTTTCCGATTCCTTGTGTTTGACTTATGGTTACGTACTACCTAAATAATTATAAGGCATCCTTTATACTAATATAGATCATTTTAAATTTACCGTTTGAAAAATATTAAGCCACTTCGTAACTGTTCAAACACATATAAGGTTTTTTCTTACACACAATAAATAACGGTTATATATATAACAGTTTATTTTCCCCTTAGGATTGCTAAGATATTATATCTGAAGTGTAAACTCTCCGAATTCATGTTCAACGTAAAATATATCGTTCCTGCCTATCGTCACATAACGCACTAATTATTAAAGTCCATCTTTCCTTTAGTTATATATTGGTCTCATGAGGTCTATTTTTCCTTTTACAACTTAATCCGTCTCATTGTCAGAACACCCTGAGATCCCGCAAAGAACGGGAAAACTGAACGAGGTGAACAAGTTCGACGCTGCGTTCTTCGGCGTGCACTTCAAGCAGGCGCACACCATGGACCCCATGTGCCGCATGTTGCTGGAGAAGGCGTACGAGGCTGTCGTCGATTCAGGTACGTGACCGAACAGTATGTGTTCCGTGGATCAAGGCTACTCAAGAGCCTTGAAATCCTAAAGTTTCCTCACATGTATCCAGTTTTATTTTCGTTGTAATCACATCTTTCGGTAAGGTCGTCTAACTTTGCAGTTTGATATCCAATCATGTTAGTTTCACACTGATTTCCTCTCCGGAGGTTTTGTCAGCAATCAGTTTAATTTTACGAAAAACTGTTCACGTGTTGACAGGATACAACCCGAGGCAGCTGAGGGGCTCCAGCACAGGCGTGTTCATAGGAGCCTGCTTCAGCGAGTCCGAGAAGACTTGGTTCTACGAGAAACTGCAAGTGAATGGATTTGGTATCACTGGCTGTTCAAGAGCTATGTTGGCCAACAGAATCTCGTACTGGCTCGGCATCAATGGTAGGTGGTTCACTAAATATGAGTATGCAGAGGTAAACTTATTAAAACACGTGCTTCAAACTTGTTTTAGTTCTAAGGCATCTATTATGACTAATCCAACTGAATGCAAGAACGCATCAACAAGAATAAGATGAGTTTGAACTAACACATGTTCTTTTTGTTTAGTAGACAATTGGCATGCTATTTAGAATATTTCAATCATATACTTATAATATATGTAATTGCGTGATTCTCATATTTTGATCTTGTACACATTTCAGGGCCCAGTTACACAGTGGACTCAGCTTGCTCCTCGAGTTTGTACGCTTTGGAGCACGCCTACAAGTCGATCCGTGACGGACACTGTGACGCAGCCATCGTAGGTGGTTGCAACCTCTGCCTCCACCCCTACGTGTCCTTGCAGTTCGCACGTCTCGGGGTGCTCTCTCCGGACGGTCGTTGCAAGTCCTTCGACGAATCAGGTGAGTTGATCAATTTCAATCAGGTTTTGTGATTTCTAGCTTATGTTTTCACTTTGAGTTTATGTTAGGGCTAACACGAAACCCCAAAAGTCTGAAGAAAAATCTTTTCATTGCGTCAATATCCTTCGCATTCTTATTTGTCACACGTTCGGTTGCAGCTAACGGCTACTGCCGCTCCGAGGCCGTGTCTATCGTGTTCCTGCAGAAGGCCAAAGATGCACGACGAGTGTACGCAACTGTGGTTCACGCCAAGACCAACTGTGACGGATACAAGGAGCAAGGTATCACCTTCCCATCCGGACCTCTACAGCAGAGGCTGCTGGAGGAGTTCTATGAGGAGTGTCAGATCCAACCGTCCTCTCTCGCCTGGGTGGAGGCTCACGGCACTGGAACCAGGGTGAGTCGAGCATTGCATCGACAAATTTTCTTTTTGTAATATCTAAAAGATGTATAGTTTTAAAGAAATACTAAGAACCATATGCAATATGGTACCACTTATGCAGGGTGGCACGTCGTAAGAATTGTTGCGTCACTGGCTGCCGTCGACATGTTTGGTGTGCGTGGTGGGAGAAGTGAGTGTTGTCAATGTATCCAACCATATACGCGTACATGTGCCAAATCGTTAAATACTGAAGTGATTAGAACGACAACTCTGCAGACTAGAAAGCGAGCTACCACCGGAGCATAAATAGTCCCTTGTCACTCAAAATTAATATAAAAGCAAGAAGAAGCGGCTAACTGCGATATTATCAAACCGGCCGTCAGGTTTTGGATTTAAGCGGCGCGCCACTTCTGGCCCCGAATGGAAAACGCGCTTCAGCCTGAGAATAATTCTGCATAAACGCTCCTATTTAACTCAGCGTACTTAGGATACGACGGCACGCCGATGATCCTTTTTAAAATCGTCTCTAGTCACCATGCAGTTTCTAGTAAGCCACAATCAATTCCCCCATGACAAGATGCCCTTAACTTGATGCTTTTGTTTGGCAGGTGGGAGATCCAGAGGAAGTGAAGGCTCTGGAGAATGTGTTCTGCCCAGGACGAGACACGCCTCTGCCGATCGGCTCCGTCAAGTCAAACATCGGCCACTCCGAGCCCGCCTCGGGTCTGTGCTCAGTCACCAAGGTGGTCATCGCCATGGAGACTGGTTTCATCCCGCCCAACATCAACCTCAAGGTTCCTCGCAAGGACATCGACTCCTTCTACAACGGAAAGATTACGGTTAGCCTCCATTAATCACCCTTAGAAATCTGTTTACTTTTCTTTCTCCCCTCCCTGATATATTGTACATAATCTCCAAATTGATTTATATGAAGGGGATATTCCTTTGTGCCGTTTTTGAACGAATCGAGGCATCACGAACTTCCCAGCTACCCACAACTTGTTATGCTACCATTTTGCCCATCCAATAGTTTTTTAATCCTCAGGTTCATATCCTGGTGTTTCTGCTGATCGTTCTATACACACTCTCACTACTAAAATAAATAGTTCGTGCACAGTCAAAGATTAGTTGGAATTTCAGAAATATATCCCAATAATAATGCAAATGAATAAAGTATTTATGGTAGTACACTTTCAACTAGGTTAAAACTACTTAATAATAAATCTAACGCATAAGATAGTCCCAAGTTTCGCCAAATAATTTTTTTCTCTATTAACCCCATACACCACCTTCACTATTAGACCTTAATCAATGCTCAAAATAGTTTATTACCTGTAAAGTACAAAAAATTGACTCTTTATCACCCCCTAAATATAATGAATCAGTCATGGATACGATTTTCAGCCTGTGACTGATGAAATGTATGTATGGATATTAAGTTCTGAACCATATATAATTTTTCTTCTCCCATTTACTCAATTAGCAAAATTCTAAAATAGTAGTTTTACTTTAGTGGAAATAGATTTTCGTACAAGCAACTTAAGGCCAGAGACCAGTGTAGATTTTGTAGATTTTAATGTGTTCTTGAATTAATTAGATTTTAATGTTTAGATGCATAAGGAACAAAGCAATCATAGCTAAACTAGCAACAAGTTTCAAATATTTGAACGCTACCAATATAGTTTTTAGTAGCTTTACAAAACGTTTGAGCATTTTGTTAACTACTTTATATTCAAATTTGTTTTAACGTACTTTGCGTCTCCCACCCAAAAATACAACCCCTTGTGGCACCTCAAAATCAAGGGAATTTTAATACCAATTCATCAACGCAAAGAAAGGTTGTTTTTTCTCGACTCGTTTCTTTGTAATACTTATTTCAAAATTGCAAGAAGTCAGCTTTAAAATGCTACATTTCACATAATTTTTATGACAAATATTTCTTGAACATCTTTTAAGGGAAACATCACAACCCTATAACATAATCCCATAGGGTATTTTGAAGAAAAGCTTATTATCGAAATGTTTTGTATGTGAAATGTAGTCTTTTAAACCTGATTACGTGTAGCTTTTAAGTACAGTAAGTATAAAAAAGAAATGAGTCGAGATAAAAAATATTTCTTTGCGTCGTTGAATTTGTATTAAAATTATCTTTCTTTTGAGGTGCCACAAAGGGGGTTGTATTTTAAAATTTTGGTGGGGCCCTCCCCTCCGGTTGGGTGGGGGGTGACGCAAAGTACATCAAAACAAAATTCAGAATCCTATGAAAACATTCCTCAAAGGGTTTAAAAAACTTTTCTTTTTCCAAAAATAAGTTGGGAAACATTTAAAACTCACCCTGTATGTGTAGGCTCTGTTTAGGTCGCAGTTTTGTTCAATCTTCATAAAAATGTCCTTGAAACGGATTTTACGTTTCAAAAGGGGTCTTTATTAATCATCTAAAAACAGTAAGTTTCATCCGGTATTGATGTGGTAACGCCCGTGATCATTTAGAACCCATTATTATCAAGCTGATTATTATCAACCTGAGACCGAAGCGAACCGGAAACTATGAACGAATTGCAAACAAAGATTGTTTCATTCACGTCAGCTGTGCTTAAGCGCTTAGCTGCTTGGTTTGAATTTGGAAGGATATAAGTAGACATTTAGGTATTTAAAAATGTCAAAATGATGTGGATTTAATTATAAGCAAGCCTTTTCCGATCATGTACAACAAAAATGGGGTTAGTATGTATAATCCTTCAGACCACCCAAAGCCAATCCACCCAACTGTTCAAAGTACTTAGAATAATGTTAGGTAACCTAGATAAGAAAATAAATTATTTTATCAAGCAGCTATGCGATTCCAAAATGCATCAGTTTTGCTTAGCATGCCACACTATTATACTTGATAACTCTGTATAAAATGCGCTTTCAGAAAAACCAACCGTACACTTCTATTTCTAATAATAAATTGGAAACGCAGTTTTGAGAGTCGGCGGTCATATTTGATGGACTTCGATTAGATCAATGTAAATTATTATTTCAAAAACAAAATCAAGATAACCGACATTTAGTAAAATAGAATTAATCTCTATATCTCTAATACATTTCTATTTTCCCAGTTGCAGGACCTTGTTTTATTACATTTACCTTGGTTGTGGTGCCTGTTATAGATCCTACGGTGCAGGTTGTAGTCTAGACACGTGTTTCGCAGCGTTTGTGCTGCATCATCAGTAGGTACACTAAGTCACTATTTACACTATTAAATCTAAGTCACTTAACTACAGTTATTTACATAAGTGCACAAGTGCCGTGGAATATGTAAATAACTGTAATTAAGTGACTTAGATTTAATAGTGTAAATAGTGACCTAGTGTATCTACTAATGATGCAGCACAAGCGCTGCGAAACACGTGTCTAGGCTACATGCAACCTGCACCGTAGGATCTACAGGCACCACAACCAAGGTAACTCTCTATCTCATAAAAAAAATAATTGTATTGTTAGTGGCTTTGCTTGCTTCATGTTTGTTTTCTTTTTGAAACATTACAAATAAAAAGTTCCAAAGCTAAGACATTTTTTGGTTTAAATGGTTACTAATACACGCGTTACAAGCAAAGCCTCTAAACAATAAAATTGTACCTACTTTAAGTGATATACCGTATCGACTGAGATTCTTAATAATAAATTACTGATTGGAATCCTTGGCAGGTAGATATCGTGCGTGACTTCGGACCTCGTTACTCCGCTGGCGCGGGTTCGATCCCCGCAGTCTCCACTTACATTTATAAAGTGACTTTAGGGTAACGCTAGGCAAAAGTCGAGGTAGAGAGGTAGAGAGGTCTTTGTTGTCCTAATTAAAGACACACTTTACCTATTTTTAGTTGAATGCGTAAATTGGTCTTATGAGAGTATATCCAAGAAGGCTTCCGACTCGTTAAGCTGTTAGGTGTGTAAAGACACAATGTATTATAAATGTTGCCTTGCTTACCTAACCATGGATATAGCCCAAGTCCGAGTTAACAACCTACATTTGATTTACTGATACAGGGCGCGTGGCAAGTAAATGAAAGGACAAACATTACAAACTGTACAACTTTAACTAAAACGGCTGATTTAGTAAATAATAATATAAATTAGTTATAGAACAAATATAAACCTATGAACAGCACGAAAGATAAAACTCTGGCTTAGTAAAAAAATCAGTTATGGTAGATGACTACAATAAATAAATACCTGGAAGAGTAGCTTCGCTTAACTTAATATAATAAACAGATACAACTATTGAAAAAATACAGATCTTTTTGCGCGACTGAAAGAGGCCTATCAGCCCTTTTTCTACGAGATATAAAGTGGGAAGTAGTTTTTGCTGTGATAAATAATGAACACACATGTAAGACTTTTGTGGCCGGTTTCACAACTGTAAGCTAGTTCTTCCGGTTCATACCACGTCAAAACATCATAACCATTAGTTTGAAATATTTCGATCTCGCTGTGGAGTACTATATTCAGCCACTGATTAGCTCATAGCAGACAGCAAGTAGCCAAGTTCCAACCAATCAGTGACTAAAGATGATGCTCCACAACGAGATAGAAATATTTCAAACTAATTGTTATGATGTTTTGACGTGGTGTGAACTGAAAGAACTAGATTATAGAATACACATATGTCTTCTTTATTCCAACATCACACATTTCAACTCGATACTCTGGTGGGTTTTTTATATAAATGTCATATCTGTGAACTCTTGTGTGATAGGTGGTGACGGAGAAAACACCCTGGGATGGCGGCATGGTCGGCGTGAACTCCTTCGGGTTCGGAGGTGCCAACTGCCACGTCCTGCTCAAGTGGAACGAGAAGGCGAAGAAGAACGGGGGACTCCCTGACGACGACATCCCTCGCGTCGTGCCGGCCTCCGGAAGAACCGAGGATGCCGTCAACGCCATCCTTTCAGACGTGAGTACTTTTAAGCTTACAGTGTTTGTTTAAGCTTTCAACATGAGTTATTTTAAGCTTACAGTGTTTGTCTAAGCTTTCAACATGAGTTATTTAAGACCATGCCCTTTAGAATTTATGTAGGCTCAATGTAATTACACCGACCTTTTCTTAATTAGTTAACAAAAATCGTTGAAATTGGTGTTATATGGAAGACAGCATAGGTTAGAATGTGTTTCGTTGAGCAGTTACATAAAACCATTGTTAAAATAACCTTTGCGATGATTTAAAAATCAAAGTTTTTTATGAAGTGTTGACTTTAAATAAAAAATCAGCATTAATAGTTATTATTATACGTTGATCGGCAAATAACACTAATGGTTTCTTTAGCTATATTGCAAAAGAAACCCTAATAACTTAACTCTTAGGTTTTCGTGGCCGGTGTCAAACTATAATCTAGTTCATCTGGTTCAAACCACGTCAAATCGTCATTATAATTAACTTAAAATATTTCGTGAAATTTTAATTCGTTAAAATATCAATTACGATATTAGACATAATTATATTTAACGGAATGTTTGCATATGTCTAATTGTAGCAGCTCAAATTAATATAATTTTCCATTCTATGTTTCTATGATCCGGAAAATTTTTACTTTGTGTTGAAGCTGAAAAACAACTTCAAAAATATGTGGCTCTCTCAAATATTGGTTTTCCGAGGGGAACCAAAGTAAACTAGATTAATTTTTTCCATACCGACTTGTTCCTCTAGGAAACAATATTTTGTACCCTACAAATACGAGTACCAAATTTATCTAGTTACTGAATCGTTAAGAAGTTTCTCAGAATATTACTTCTTGTCCAGTTGAAGTTATATTCTGTAATAGTTGTGTATTCATTTGTCTATTTCCTTGGCATTCGCCACTTTACAATTTATGTTATTACATATATATTGTTCGTATGAATATTCTCCCCGTGTTTCATATAGGACTCAACACTAGAAACCAACCACCCTGGGTTTACCCAGTATATTATCTAAATTGTGTTATCATTCGAAAACTGGAAATATCAAAGTTGTGTGTTGGGTTAAAGAGTTCTAAACAAAGTTACAAGGCACATGGGAAAACTTCTTACTAAGCCCATTTTGTCGGATTTTATGTTTTCGTTGCTATTGAACACCAGCGTTGTTGTTTTTTTAAGACTGTTGAATATATAACGATAATAACATGCGAACTCGAGGGAAAATCAACGAAGGGAATTTTAATGTTGATTTGGCAAGGGATAATCATGGCAAGTCTATATTTCCCAACGGATGAGATACAGTTTAGTCCTTTATGTGACCTTTTTCTTGAACGGTTCCAAATATATTACTTGTCAATTAGTGTCCCTGAGATCTTTGAACTTTATCCTATTGGTGTGATCGACTAAGTCGCTATTGCCAGTTTCATATTAAATCAACTATACGTTTGTGAACTACGTAAATTATTAAATTATCGACCCAGTTCGTCACTTCCGAATATTATTTTTAGGGTGACTGAAGTTGTAGAGATTGTCTGAGAAAAAGACTACCCAACTAGTTTTCACAACTGAGCTTCATGAAGGTTTGAAGTAATTCGATGACATGAACTCAAAAAACAACTCCACAGTTTATAAGCTAAGTACTCTAATATCTAAAGCTTGCGGGTTAAACCACGTCACAATTGAAATATAGTTACTGCTAAAGTTTCGACCTCGCTGTGGAGAGTCATCCTCAGTAGCTGGTTGACTGGCTGTGACTCAGTCCACAGACCAGCTACTGAGGATGACTCTCCACAGCGAGGTCGAAACGTTTAGCAGTATTTATATTATAACTGTGACGCGGTGTAAACCGAAAGCCTTAAATCTTAGTGATGACACCGGCCGCGAAAGCTTGAGAGTGAAGAAATACTCTAATGTTTGGATAGTGTTTGACAGTAAGCGAATGTTGCAGGTGGAATCTAGGACTTTGGACGCAGAGTACGTTAAGCTCCTCCATGAAGTTCATGCTCATGAGATTCCTGGTCACATTTACCGAGGCTTCACAGTTCTCAGCAAGAACAACACTGCCAGGATGAGGTCGATCAAGGTGAGCGAGTCATTCCATCAAACGTAACTTGAGGGGAGTCCAATTTTCGTGAGAGCTCGAGTTCGATAACTTAGTGCCACATATATTGAAAATTGTAAGAGATAGAGTTCTCTAACCTCCTAAATTTGTGTTAGTTGTTGTTGAGGTATGGGCTAGCACCTAAGTCCTGTCAGGAGACCTATTTTCCTACGTCATACAGAAATGCAAAACTACTTTTAAAATATAAACTTTCCTCAAAATATTTCTCTCTAAAAAAACTGGACCAAATGGTAAAAGAGTGTTCATGACAAGAACTATAATTGAGTGCGATGAAAAATCTTCAAGGTTGAAGTACTCTTAGTACCTAGTCTTGAGATATGTCACCAAACTTTTCAAATTAAATAAAATAGTTTAAAATTAATAGAGGCGCTCCCGTGAGAAATATTGACCAAATATTGTGCAGATGCTTTTATTTATTTTTGACTACCTTATATCAACGGCAAAAGAAAATTCTCAAAATGTCAAGATAATAATTAGTTGTGAACGGAAAGGGAACATTCTAAAAAGAAGTACCTAATCCGCAAAAATCTATTTATTGTAAATCTATTTTTTATGTCATACTCCACTTAAGAGTACAAAGAGGAATACTAACTAAATACACTTCCTTGGTTTCTTCAAACGTTTCTATCTAACTTACCTATCCATGGCATACCTTGTGATTGCAACATCGCTAACACAACACTGTTGATGCGCAGTACTACCCAGGGGACAAGAGGCCTCTGTGGTTCGTGTTCTCCGGCATGGGTTCCCAGTGGGCCGGCATGGGCAGCACGCTGATGAAGATACCAGTGTTCGCCGCGGCAGTCACCAAGTGCCACGAAGTACTCAAGCCCATGGGTGTGGATCTTCTGCGCATCATCACCGACCCTGACCCTAAGACCTTCGACAACATTCTTAACTCTTTTGTCGGAATCGCTGCTGTTCAGGTAAGTCCAATGTCTACATGAGTATTTTATTTAAATCATTTACTCCTAGCTAAATGCCTTTGTAAAAAAAGTAAATGTCTGCAGAGCTTATGAATGAATTTATGGATCAGCGTCATTACATCATTGCGTAGATAAGATCTATTGGCCATTAACAAAAGTTATTCAGGTAGTTTTTTCCAAACTTGTGTAGTTTAACAATCTAGTTCTTCCGGTTTACACCACGTCAAATTTTCATAATAATTAGCTTGAAATATTTTGGTATCGCTGTGAGTACCATCTTTGGTCAAGATTGGCTGAAACTGAGCTACTTGCTGTCTGCTATCCTATTGGTGGCAGGGCTGCCAACCGTCCATTGGAGCAGGAATGCTGTCGATATTCTCATTGGCTGTGACACTATCGAAAAGACTTTTTCAGGACTGGTTGCCAGCTTCTGGAAAGTTCAATACTGTCTTCCTTGTTGAAATAATTATCATGGTTAATTATTTCAATGGTGTCTCGGATAACTCTCGGGTAAAAGTGTGAAATTGTTTCCCAAACTTTGGCTTTGTCAAAGTCTACTGCATGTTTCGTGTTGTACCTAACTATGTTCTTCTATGACCGACTTTTCAACATCATTAAGTTTTGTGTGTCTGATGTGTTCCTGAACTCTCGTTGAAATTAATATTTTAGTCTCGCCAATATATACCGAACCGTAACTGCTAGGGATTTTGTAGACCCCCTGCATGCACAATAAAATATAGTCCTTCACAGGTCTCAAAAGGTTCTTCAATTTACTAGCTGGCTTGAAAACAGTCTTAAAAATTAAATTTGTATAAGATAAATAAATAAAAATGCCTTTATTTCGAGCGTTTCTCATTTACAATGCTTTTCAGAACAACTCATGTCACATAAAATGAATCCCTTAATTTAATATTAAAACTAATTGTTATTTTCTAATAATATGGACTTTAACTTAAATTTAAAACTACTAATACTGAACACCGTTAAGGTATCGGGAAGCCCGTTGTACAAAGTCGGTCCGAAGTATGAAAAGCTTCTTCTTCCAAACTCTAAATTGACTTTGGGAAAATGAGGCCTTCCACCATGACGTGTACTCCTATGAGCTACCTCGTTCCGACAAGAGTCTCTGACAAAGATACTCGGGTTCTTGGAGCGCCAGAGTCCTGTGAATCATGCAGCACGTTAACATCCGACACACAGCTTCCATGGGCAACAATTTGGCTGCTTCACGGAAAGGAGAGATATGTTCAGATCTTTTAAGGCAAAAAACAAAGCGAATGGCTGAGTTTTGAAGCCTCTGGATCCGACCCACGTCATATCTAAAAATGATGTTGCCGTATGCAGGGAAGCAGTAGTGAAATACTGATAGTATCAGTGCTTGCACAAGTTGATTCTGCCTGCTAGGTTGCCTGCTTTGTATAAGATACAGAAACCTGCTTAGCCTAGTGCATAGGGATTCTATGTGGTTATTCCAAAATAGGCCACCATCAAGGACAAACCCAAGCAGCTTTATGGGGTCTTGAATCTTGAAAAATCTTGAATCTTGCCTATTTTGTCTGCTGTTTCTGGAATATACGATACCGAAATATTTAGCGAGACCGAAATATTTCAAGCTGATTATTATGATGTTTTGACGTGGTGTGAACCGAAAGCACTAGATTAAAGGTTTCAACTTATGATATTCAATTTAACTGTGATGTTCATGTTGTCTTGTGATGTTCATGTTGACTTGTGATGTTCATGTTGACTTGTGGTGTTCTCTAGATCGGTCTTGTGGATGTGTTGAACGCGCTGGGGATCGTGCCTGACCACCTGATCGGTCACTCAGTAGGTGAGCTGGGTTGCGCGTACGCTGACGGCTGCTTCACCGCTGAACAGATGATTCTCGCTGCTTACTACCGAGGTCTTGCCTCCGTCGAATCCAAGCTCATCACCGGCGCCATGGCTGCCGTCGGTGCGTAACCCTTCTGCCTCGCCACTAATGTTTATATGTGTTATTGTATACCTATTGAATACAACCCTACAGATCTATTTTAAATTTCAACATTTTAGTTTCGTTATCAATAAATCGTATACAATTTACCGTAACGAGAGTTTAATGTACAGCCGCACAGTTGCTACCACATAAATGGAAATCTTATTCGTTTTAAGCATTTTAGTTAAGGTTGTTTGGAATCGGCCCTTTTTGGGTTATTGCATTTATTTATTTACACTCCACGGATAACACATTTTTTACAAATAAATTGATAATTACAATAACGAGATGTTGACAAAACTAAAAATATTTAAATAAATCAAGAAGAAACAAGTGGTTAGGAACTAAGATTCTGAGTTAAGTGAGTACTTAAAGTTCAGTAGAGATTGTATTTTAATTATACTTTTCATTTTTGTTGTTTTGTATGACCCTGGTGCAAATGAAATTATTTTAATAATGTTCACAACACCAAAGGTGTAACACAACTGAAGCGTTCATTGATGACTAAATTTCAAAGCTAAGGTGTCAGAAAACATTTTAGTCTTGTAAAACTGATGATTTTGGCAATATCAACAATAAGATCCTAAAAAATAATTATTCAAAGCGATGTAGCTTTTTTAGAATGTGTTGCAATTGTTGTTGAATTAACGTTGCAATTTTCAAATGAATCTTCCGCAATCCAAGCCAAAATCGCTTCCATTGCCAATGTAGGTAGTTTCAAGGTCGTAGAACATCGGCTCTAAAGCTTTGCTGAAAAATTATTGGAATATGTTTAAATCGCTCAGAGAAGAAATCTAAAGAGTGTACCTACCTTGTTTGATTTCCAAGTGAAGTTAAACTCAAGTAACGAAATTCCAGGCATGGGCTACAATGACATCAAGAGCATAATTCCTCCCGAGATCGACGTAGCGTGTCACAACTCTGCTGGAAGCTGCACCATCTCCGGCCCAGCGGATGTGATCAAGGCCTTCGTCGCCAAGCTGCAGGAGCAGAAGATCTTCGCCCGGGAGGTGAACGTAGCTAACATCGCCTACCACAGTCGCTACATCGCACCCGCTGCGCCCAAGCTGCTCGCCTACTTGAAAAAGGTTCGTCTCTTTTAAAACATATACCATGTGTTTCTCCAATACTCTGAGTCAAAATCCTCTTTGAGTTTGCTAAAGTCCGTTTGGCATATAGAACTGAACACTCTACTACCTGGCAAACAACAATTCAAGTGACGAGCCTCAAAAATCCAATTTTGCTAAACTGCATGATATTTTAATTTTCTATTAGTTCTTCATAATATAATACGTGGTTGAATACGACCATGCGGTGTATACACATTTATTTAATAAATTAACAATCCCTCTAGGTTGTTCCGGACCCAAAGCCCCGTTCAGCCAAATGGGTGAGCAGTTCAGTGCCTGAAAGCCAGTGGGATTCACCTCTGGCCAAGACTTGTTCAGCCGAGTATCATACCAACAACCTGCTGAGCAACGTGCTGTTCGAAGAGGCCTCAAGGCACATCCAACCGCGTGCCATCACCTTGGAGATCGCCCCTCACGGTCTCCTGCAAGCCATCCTGCGACGAGCCTTGGACAAGCAGACCATCAACATCGCTCTCACAAATAAGGACAGCCCCGACAACTCTTTGGTGCTCACCTCCGCTCTTGGAAAGTGAGTACTTTGGAATCCTCTTGATGGTAGTTAGTTCTGCGGTGTAAAGAGACTCTGTTGGCTAACTCTGATATTGAATAGAAGTTCAAGTATAATCTAGTTCTTTCGGTACAAACCGCGTCGAAACATCATAATAAATATTTCGGTCTTGCATCTTCAGTCACTGGCTGAAACATGGTCGGCTGAAAATGGTACTCGACAACAAGACAGGAATATTCCAAAGCAATTATTATAATGTTTTGACGTGGTGTGAACCAGAAGATCTAGATTATAGTTGTGACATCGGCCGCGAAAGCCTAAGATTTAAGATGTTCACTAGTAAACTGTTGGATAAGCAGATAACTTTTTTTAACACACTTGTTTTGTCAGAGTAGGTAGTCTATATAAGTTCTAAGTTTTTAAAATTTAACATTCAAGCAGAAATAGCGCTTAGAAATTCACCAAACACCCAAGCAAACGGATCAAATGAAAATTAAGCTCTCAACGAAAAAACAACATAGCATCACATTCAAATCCATGCCATTGTTGATTACAACTTCTTTTTGGTAAAATTCCGCGTCTTACTTGTACGAACGCTTCACAGGCTGTACGAGTCCGGTGTGAACCCACAGTTCGCAGCGCTGTACCCCGAGGTACCTCTGCCCGTATCCAGAGGCACCCCCATGATCGCACCCCTGGTGCGCTGGGAGCACTCTGAGGACTGGTACGTCACCTCGTACCGCATGCAGGAGAAGATCAAGTCCGGCGAGAGGACAGTCAACATCAACCTCAAGGATGATGAACTCGAGTACCTGGGAGGTCACGTGATCGACGGCCGCAACCTTTACCCAGCCACTGGATACTTGGTTAGTAAAGTTCTAGTTTAAGTCCTAGGGGTCCTATTATTTCTCCGCAACAAGGTCAGTCTAGTAGTGTACTTTACATTGCCCTCGCTTCTCCGGTCCTTGGTTACCCATGATTAGTAAGGGCTGGTGAAAAGCCGACTGTCTTTTTTTACATAAAGACAGCGTCTGTGTTGGCAATCAGCCCAGGAACACTTGGTTGCCTTGGTCCGGGGGGAGTGAGGGTAGAGCAGTTCTTGGTAAGAAATTTGTAAGATGCCTTCTTAATGTAAGATTATTTGTGAAGCCTGTGATGGCTTATGTAACCATGGTATATCATATAAAAAGAATAAATAAAGAAATTGATTATTATTTATTATTAACTTGATCGTGTGTTAGGATAGAAACAGAAAAATTCTTATCTGTTGTGTTAGTGCTTTGTGATAAATCAACCGTTCCAGGAACGTATCGCCTTGTGTTGTTTTCACCCGAATGCACTACTCCCAAGTCACAAACGATTCTTCCCGTAATCATTCTCATCTAAATAAATTAACCATATTATTTATTCAGATATTCATCATAGAATAGAATGTGCGTTTTTGTTTTAACTATCATGACGTATTCTTAGAGCTTTTCAACATAAGTTAATATTTTAATGGTTATAATCTACGTATAAAATTAACAAAATTAATGTTACACCAAATTAGTACAATGCGTATAGTTCAGTACAAGGAGTTTGCAAAGCGAGTAATTTCAACCGGTTTTCATGGAACTATAAAAAACAATTTTAGGTTTTCGAAAAACAAATTAAAGAACTATTTAACTATTTATTCCTGACGAGGTATTTCAATTACAACGCCACTGTCTTTAGCCACATGGCTAAGAGGCAACTACCAGAACAACCAAATTGTGGACCTCATAAAACAAAATTTTTAAAGTGTTTAATTTTTTTTCATGGAAGTTATAAGTTTCTGAAGTTAGAAGTTCAAACGAGTTAACGTTCCTGAATTCCTCATAATTATGCCTTGAAGTTCCGTAGAAAATAAGTGTTTGTTTTCAAGCGTAATTTATTTTACTTTTACAGAACCTATTTGTAGTTTGAAACCTAAGTTAAAGTTGAAAGCTTCTACCACGTTAGGATAACAGATAATTTGTGACAGTGTGCCTCTGAATGTGTCCCTTGTGTTGTGCGCAGGCGCTGGCCTGGGAGACCGTGGGTCTGATGCGAGGTGAGCTCTTCACTGACGTGTCCGTGGTGTTCGAGGATGTCAGGTTCCACAGGGCCACCAATCTTCCTAAGGACGGTAAGTATCTGCTTCATGTCCTTCTTTTGGTGTGTGGTAACACTCGACAGGCCTTTTACTCAAAAGAAAATACCTCTTGCAGTTTGAGAGCCAATAATGTATGGACTTTTTGCTTTTTTGAGTGGATTTTATACACTGACTGAATACCCGCTTTGTGTTCTGTGATTCAGGGAGTGTGGACTTCATCGTGATGGTGCAGAAGGGCAGTGGGAACTTCGAGATAGTGGAAGGTGGAGCAGCCATAGTGACTGGCAAGATCTTTGTGCCAGAAGACATCAACAAGGAGATAGTCAACCTGGAGCCTCCAGAGGAAGAGAGCGACCCCAACCTGCTGCCCATGTCCAGCAAGGACTTCTACAAGGAACTTAGGCTGCGAGGATACAACTACAAGGGTCTCTTCAGGAGCATCACAAAGGCCAACAATGAAGGTTTGAGACTTTTAAGTCAAGTTTATTTAAATTTCTACAAAATATACTTACGAATTTCCTTTTACTCTTCTGAGGAGCATAGGGCTTCTACAATATTCCTCCAGCCATGACGGTCTTCCTTCTTATGTCATCTCAGGAATGGCTAAGTTGTTCAGATTTATTGGTTACACTTCTTCTCCAGGTAATGCAGGAAAACCTTGGTCTTCCTCTTCGGCGACTGCCCTGCGAGTTCCACTCTAGAGCTGTTTTTGCTATGCCATCATGCTTTAAAGTGTGGCCAAGCCATTTCTTTGACAGGGTTTACGAAATATTTGTCGGTCAAAAGAAGTTGTACAATAAATGTAACATTTTGAACCAGACAAATTATAATCTTTTAATGGATAATCTTTTATAAACCTAACAATGCTTTAAGTTAAAAATTATTTTTAGCGTGGTTGAATTTCTGTAAAATTTACCTGTCTTTTAAAGTGCCACAAGGAAGGGGTTTGCATTTAAAACCTTTAGGGGGTGGGGTTCGGGTGACGCAAAGTACGTCAAAACAAACATTCCCCAAAGGGGTTGTCATCATTTTTCTCTTTCAACAGTTAAGGAGGGGGGAGATGTTTTGAAAACCTGGTGTATGTTTTAATTTAACCTTTATTTAACGCCCAGCCTGACGGTCATACACCATGAAAAAAGTGCATACCTTTGGCTATACTCGCACAGTTCATATAAGAGGTTGTTATAATTATTATATGTTATTATATTATTATACACCTGACATATCTTTGGTATGGTTCTTCCTATCTTCACTTGACACTTGAGTTGTATGCACAGGTTCCATAGGACAAGTGCAGTGGCAGAACAACTGGGTGGCGTTCATGGACAACATGCTACAGATGCAAATCATCAGACAAGACACACGTGGCCTGTTCGTGCCTACCTCCATCTCACGCCTGGTCATCGACGTCAAGAGCCATGTGCAGACCCTGTTCACTCTGCCTGATGAGAACAAAGGTAACAAACATATTTGAAATAATAGATAGTTACAGAGTTAGTAAGATGTTTTTTAATTTCAACTTTTACGATACTAGATGGGAACATAACCATATGTTGAGAGGCGGACGGGTAGAGCGACCGCGGGACCCATTGCTTATGACATGTAGTGAAAAAGCAAAAGCTGTTTTAAACTGGTTAACGTACTTAATTCAAAAGTATTTTTCACTGAAATTTCCTTAAAATACTTCGGTCTCTCTGTGCAGTGCCATCTTCAGGCACTGATTGGCTGAAACTGAGATACTTGTTGTCTGATAACCTACTGGTTGGCAGCCATGAGACCGAAATATATCAATTAAATGGACGGGATGTGAACCGGAAGGAATAGGCTATAGTTGTGACAACGACCGCGAAAGCCAAAAAGTTAACGAAATATTTTGTTTGGAAGCTTTGCGTTTGTAAGCTACAGCATAAATGGTTCTATACTACTGTTAAAACACGTTTCCCTTTATAGTATGTTAATTACCTAAAACATCGTTTGAAAAATTTCCCAACTCCCTGTCTGGGGTTCAGGCCGTTCGGGCTCTATCCGACCGCCTCTGGATGATAAATTCTAGTGAAGAACATAATTGTTTATTCTGGATTGAATGTTTATATTTTCACTTTTATTGCCCCTTTCTCAGAGACATTAATGAATCTAAGTAGATTTATTTTGATCCCTCAGAACTGCCTGTGTACGTGTACCACTATTTGGACCTGATCAAGTCAGGAGGAGTGCAGATCGAGGGGTTGAAAGCCAGCGCCATCGCTAGAAGGAAGCCTCTTGGAGAACCTGTCCTTGAGAAATATGAGTTTTTCAACCACATATCAAACCAACAGGTAAGATCCAACCGTTAACCTTAGCAATTATATTAAGTAAAAGGAGTATGCATTCAAAATGTTTGCTCCTTTAAAACAATTGTCAATTATTTTTGTCAATAGCTAGCATCATCGCGATCATCGCCCCTGGTATATTTGATAACCGTAACAGTTTGGATTTCTTTACATAACGTCCCTAATTGGTGTATAATATCTTGCTTCACTGATGTTATTCACCCTTCAGTTTCAAACCACTGCAAGCCAAATATTTCAAGACTCCAACCTGGCTCAACCACTGGAAAGCTGTTTAGAGGGTTATCATGACATTCAACAAGTATATCCTTGCAGGACGTTGAGCTGAGCACATTTGTAAGAATGTGTTTCCACCTAGCACTAGAGAACATCCTGGTCACCAAGGTCAAGTCAGTGGAGGTCCTGGACAACAGCTGTGACCCCGACTCGACAATTTTGTCTCCAATCATCCAGCAAGTTCTTGGCGATCTACCATTGATTCAGGTATCCAGTTTTTAAGTAATTTATTTGCATTTCAGCCAGTATTGCAGTAGTTCATTCTCGAATTAATAGATATTCTTAAATTTATATTAACAAACTACTTAGTGAAGTTTGAATTTTCTTTTTTAATGAAACCTGGTGTTTTTGACAGGCGGATTTGAACATTCTCTCCCCTGCAGACAACCCTAAGACACAAGAGTTGGGCTCTAACATTCTGGTAGAAGACAAGAAGATAACTACAGATCAGTCAGCGATTCTTATCATAGCTTCAGATATATTCTCCCCAGCCAGAGCTGAGGTAAGTCTCTAATAAACTTGAAAGTTTTAGTAAAGATGGTTGGTAAAGAAATATAGAAGGAATATTCAGAACTCCTCAATCGGGAGGGAGGCTTTTACAGTAAAAGTGTTGTCCAAATTTAAAACTGTATTATGAAAGGTGAATCCAATCCGCATTGTAATTACTGCAAGTTTTAAGAAACACTTTTAAATTTTAATTTCTGAAATTTCTAAACTCAAAAGGTTTACCTGATTTCAACTGTGTGTGATAGGTTTTGAAGAACTGCTTGGCTGCAATCAAAGAAGACGGCTTTGTCCTGTCCCGGGAGAAGGCCAATTTCGAAGGAGTGCCGAGTGGTTATGACGTCTGTCTGGAGAGAACTATCGAGAGTGAAAAGCTCATCCTCTTCCGCAAAGTAAGTTACTAATTTAGTATGAAAAAATCCAGCTTCAAGGCCTTTGATCAATGTTAAGTATAAATACCTTCGTATCCCGCTTTGGTATTGAAACCCCACCACTTTCCACCCACGATGGTGTATGCTGACAGCATACGTGTTGAGCGTTTGCACAGTGTTTATTCGCGGTTTATTGTTGTGCTTTTAGTCCCGGCCATTGAAGCAAGTTCCCATAACAATCAAGATCTCGGCGGACAACTTCGGCTGGTTAC
Organism: Matsumurasca onukii; assembly: GCA_018831715.1. NCBI lineage: Eukaryota > Metazoa > Arthropoda > Insecta > Hemiptera > Cicadellidae > Matsumurasca > Matsumurasca onukii. The sequence goes on from CM032064.1 coordinate 37,737,355, forward strand.
CTGAGGTGCAGGCTGCGTTCAAGGGAGAGAACGCACAGAAGAAAGTGATCTTGTATGCTGAAGGTGAACCCACCAACGGCATAGTTGGATTCGTCAACTGTGTCAGGAAAGAGCCCGGTGGTGATAAAGCAAGGTAGTTAACAACTTGTCTTAGCTTTACTATTCAAAGTCTAGTAAAATAACGAGAGATGGGTTGTACTTTTAAGTTAGAAAAACCTTTAAATCTTCAGTTGGTTGGCAATGTCTTCCGCAAAACCATTAAAACAATAGTTTAATTTTTAGTTTAGAAAAACCCTTGCATTTATTTTCTCAAATCACCCTTGCAAAAGAGGTGGAAATTTCAACACATGTTGGGATGTCTTTGGAAAATATTTCAGATACGACCATGTATGTTTTTAGTATATTTGGCGGAGGGGTCAGATTTTGTGGGGGTCTAATGTAGAATACACCAGCCTAATGCACAGTTAATGTGTCAAACTGCCCTTCTTGTGCCCCTCCCGTTATAACTACTGGAGATAGCGATCCTGTTCCCTGTATTTGGTTTTGTGTGAATTACTTTTTTGTAAGTGATTAGATTTTTTTGGTAGGTTTATTCCTTGCTGACTAATTTATGCGTGTCGAATTGCAGCTGTGTATTCGTGGTGGACAAGGATGCTCCGAAGTTCTCCCTTGAGGACGAGTTCTACAAGCAACAGCTGGACAAGGATCTGGCTGTGAACGTGTATAAGGACGGAGTGTGGGGCAGCTACCGCCACTTCCCTGTGGAGGTGTTCGACAAGAGGCCCGTGGAGCATGCCTTCATCAACACCACTGTCAGAGGTGACCTCTCCAGTCTCTCCTGGCTCCAGGGTCCCCTCTCATTCAAGTAAGTTTCTAAATTCTCGAAATATATTTCGCAACGTGTAAGATCGTAATGTATGTGTCGTGAAGTTCTTGAAACAACCACTCTTCAACTCTGTTAATCGCAATATCATAGTAGACCTGGTAGTTTGCCACTTAGATGCTTCTTTGGCTGCGATAAGTGTTAAGATACGTGTGTTACACTTTGGAGTGAAATCCTGCACATTTCCACTTTAAAACAAATAAGATAGACAATCTTATGAACGGTGTCTGTTAGAAGTTTTATTGTAGGACGTTTCGACCTAAAATATCTGAACCTTAATAAAAGGGATAAATCCTTGTTATTCTGTGTTGAGTAGACATTGTTTCCCTACCATACCCTTTACCTCCATTTCATTGATTCAAAATAAATTATTGGAGCAATCTTGTGCATCAACAATAGTTGAGTAGTCTACATTTACTCAAAAATTACTGGACTTAAATGAAAAAGGTATAAGAAATAAAACAGCCTCGAAACTAATGTCCATGGTAAGTTGGAACAATAAGTTTCCATAAAGACTAGATAGGGAGCACCTTCGAGATTAAAAATGACATGGCTGCTTAAATAAGTTGTCCATATATTAAGTGTTGTTTCATCGCACATTATTTTACTTTTGAAACTGTCAGGTTATTTTAGACTACCAATTACTATGTTTTAAATGTTTTCAGAGAGGCTAGTTTGGGTGATAGCGAGTTAGTGCATATCTACTACTCAGCACTCAACTTCCGTGATGTAATGATGATGACGGGCAAGCTGGCCCCAGAAGTGGTGGTGAAAGATAGGAGTAGTCAGGTAAGTGATATGTTACAAAGCTGCGTGTTTCAACTAAGCTAGTTATTGTCATGTTTTGACGCGGTATAAAAAGGAAAAACTAGATTATAGTTGTGACACCCTCGCGAAAGCCTAAGATTTAAACGTAAGCTAAGTACAACAACTCGTACACACTTTAATTAAAATAACCTTTTACTCGTAATTTAAACGCTCAACGTAATCAAATCAAATTCCTTGACAGCCCCTTTCAACGCTGTTATACATGAGTTCTTGTTGCCTTACAGTGATTCACACCTCGTATACCTGACATCAATTGCCATTTTGTGCTTTCACGGTCATATAGAGTACGTCTCAAAAAGCGCATTTCAGAAATGTTCGTGGCGTTTAATCTGAGGAACGTAGCAAACATTCATGTTCTTGTAGCCACTTATTATACTCTAATTATGAAAAAGTAGTTTTCAAATTACAAGGAGCACATCGGGCTACTCTTTAATTAGAGTGGCTGGGTTTCAACACCCAAAAAAGCGAGATTTCACTCTTTCTGAGTGGCTTTCACTCTTTCATTGTTAGAATGTACGGAACCATCTGATAGCGTACGCCGTACATTTGGGGCTACGGAAACCAGAAAACGAGGTTCCTATTTAAGCTCCAAAGGTGGGCCGAGAGAGCCATTTTTCTCTGGACCGGCGCCAATCCTGTAGAGACCACTTCCAGGGAGCAAACATACTTAACAATAATTGAAAGTGTCGCCTAAATTCACAAAAAAATGCTGTTAGGAATGACAGCCTAAGGTGCTCCTACGTAAAATAAAAACTTTACTGTACGCAATTGGATTTTGATAATTTACGCTGAATAAAGTGATTTCTGACTAGTGACTACTGTGCTCGCGTGTTGACAGGAGTGCGTGTGCGGGTTCGAGTTCAGCGGGAAGAGCTCCTCAGGACGGCGAGTGATGGGTATGACGGACTCCAGGTGTCTCTCCAACACTGTGATGGGAGACAAGTACTTAATGTGGGAAATCCCTGACGAATGGACTATGGAGCAGGCAGCCACGGTACCTGTTGTCTACGGCACAGTAAGTACAGATCTTACTCACTATTCGTGTTCAATTACTTCTCGTTGCTATCGTTGATTTTGTAGGCCTATCATCCACAGATGTGGCATGCTACAGGGAAGATTCCACACGTTTTCGTGGGAGCATGAGGACTTTGAACTGCCATTGCTAGCCTGAAAAAAATTCTAAAAGATAAACCCGCCCTGCCGTATTAGGTTGCACTGATAGAGAGCAAATCGCATACACCCACAAAAACGTGTGCCACCCTTCCCTATATAATTCCACATCTATGTGGGGAGTAAAATCAATGGTACCGTTCTATGATATTTCTAAAATATTTTGCATCAAAATTACAGCAGAGGGAGCAGTAAAGTTCGGTCTGGTTTTGCATTTCCTGTGTTTTTTATTGACTTTAAACTATTACAATAACATGCCCAGGGTTAACAGTATTTCATCAGTAGTTCATTGGTGCTCATGCCCGAAACAACATTTCGAGTAACTAGACCAAACAGGACTTTGCAATTATATGCGAATGGAATTGATATTTAAATAGAATAAAGATATTTCCAAATATGACTACCCAAAGTAGTATTCGAAGTAAACTCTGTATTTAGTGTATAATAATAATCGACCTTCACAACTGAAAAAATGTCGAATCACCTTTTTAGAACATTTTATTCTGCACTTATTTACCTGTCAATTCAATCGATCCGACCACTTCATTTACTAGCCATAGATAAAAGTGTTTAAACCCCCCTAACATTTTGACAAATCCTTTTCTAGTGAGTGCTTGTACACTTAAATAAACCTTCGCGCCCATCGAGTTTCTAGACACATTTTGGATTGTGCGAACGTACGGTAATTAGTGAGTAGTACTGAAAGACATCACTTTGATTTGGACATTATGTTTTGAACTTTTGAATAAGATCATCCATTGAAGCCTTAGAGTCCATCAGGGTTCAGACACTGACGATACTACCTGTATCTTGTAAGTTGCACTGACGCTGCCGATGTTTTGAAACATGTTAACTGTGTGTGACAGGCTTTGTATTCGATGATCACCTGTGGAAACATGAAGAAAGGAGAAAGCATTCTGATCCACGCAGGAACCGGAGGGGTTGGTCAGGCCGCCATCTACCTCGCCCTGTTCTACGGGTTGGAAGTCTTCACCACTGTCGGAACCCCAGAGAAGAGGGAGTTCATCATAAAGACATTCCCTCAGGTATTTTGATAATTCTAAATCCGGAATAGCATTAAACTCAAAATAATAATTAGAAATTACCCATTAAATGAAAGGATTTGAGTCTTCTTAACTAAAAATATAGTATTATTTGCAATTTTCAAATCGACTGCTATCACCTTGCAAATGTAAATCCCCTTGAAGCCTGAAAACAAAATAAACCATTAGTACCAATAAAAGTACAATTGCATATTAGTTGTACATAGCCATATTCTAGGTACATATTTAATTAAGTTTGGTTGGCTTGAGTTGCCAATTTTCATAAGAAATCTGGTTTTGTTTTTTGGATGTTTCAATCTGTATTTTTGTTATATCCAATCAATTTCTTAATAAATTATACTCAAAATCATTTTGATTGAACTTAACCTTGCAAAGGCTTACATGTTATTTAAATCTTTTGATATTACTATAATCAAAGCTGTCTTTTGCATAACCTGTTTTTTTGCGGATCTGTGGCGGTTTGGGAACTCGCGTGCCTCCGGAGCTCATCACTCCGGTGGCACGGGTTCGATCCCCGCATTCACCACCTACAATTTGTAAAGTGACTATACGTTTACGCTAGATAAAGATCGAGCTTGAGTGGTAAAGGGTCCTAACTTTGCCTCGTTAAACAGACAAACCTTTTACCTTGTCTAGCCTGTTCAAAGTTCAATGATTCCTTTGTTGATGTAGATCAAGGAAAGTCACATCGGCAACTCTCGAGACTGCTCGTTCGAGCAGATGGTGATGACGGAGACCGACGGCCGAGGAGTGGACATGGTGCTCAACTCACTGGCCGAGGAGAAGTTGCTGGCCTCAGCGCGCTGTCTGGCTCGCGGTGGTCGCTTCCTTGAGATCGGCAAGTTCGATCTCGCCAACAACAACCCACTCGGTGAGTCATAGCTGCAAATCCACCATTGCGGTAGTGTTAGGAAAGACTCATCGTCTGATGTCTTCTACAATGGCCAGTAATCTAGACAGACACACTTCTTCTTCTTTGGCGTTACAGCCTTTGGTCGGCTTTTGCCTCCATTACAATTCCCCTCCACTCCTCTCTAGTAATGGCCTTCCTTCTCCATCATCTCACATCCACAACAACCGAGTCAGCTTCCACGCCATCCTGTCATCTCAGACGCGGCCGTGCCCTTCCTCTTCTAACTCCCCTGATATGATGTTCCCAGACTCTTCTTGCGACCCATTCTTCTGGCATCCTGGCTAGATGACCCAACCAGACACACACTGAAATAACTATTTACACTATATACAAGTGACGACACGGCTAATCAATATCGACTGCTAGCCATAACAAGTCCCCGATAAAGTAGAGAGATATTCTCGTCTTATTTCCAAAGCCTGCAGACCCTAGCTAGCGTCTCTAGCATCAAATGCAGGGGTAGATGATTGTTCCTCCGAACTGCAAGTGAGGGGAGTCCTTCTTACTCCATACTCACCTCAGAACCATTACGCAGCTAATAGGAATTCTGAACTTCACCTCTGGTTCACAGTGGGACAATCGTTTATCGTCTTTAACACAAAAATTGAATTTGAAACACCGACCACTCATTTTTTATGAGAATGCTGAATGCATGTGGGGTGAAGGGTGATTGTTTAATGAGGTCGTAGGTCCTAAGGGTCGAGTTGTTTTGCATTTTCATATAATCATTTTGTAGCCATGCCCAAAACATATAACTTAAAGATATCCGACAATGAGTACATAAATGAGAATAACGAGTGATCGAATGTTGAAACTAATTCTTTTTTACGAATCAGGTATGGAGTTCTTCTTGAGGGAGACAAGCTTCCACGGTGTCCAGCTGGACACATTGTTCACAACATCGCAGACGGCTCGCAAGAGAGAGCTTACTGATCTTGTCACAGATGCCATCAAGTCAGGAGCTGTAGTGCCTCTCTGCACCACATCCTTCCCTGAGGACGAGGTGGAGCAGGCCTTCAGGTAATATAGCAACCAGCAAGTAGCTCAATTTCAATGAATCGATAACCAATGTGGTTCTCCACAGTGATACCGAAATATTCCAAACCAATTGTTATGATGTTTTGACATGGTGTAAGCCAGATGAACTAGATTATAGTTGTGACACCGGCCGCTAGAGTCTAAAGGTTAGGCCTTTAGGTAGTTTATCCTGTATCTGTATACAGACAGTTTATCCAGCTAGGAGACCGCGATATTTATATTTTATCCAAGTATGTGGCAATTTACAGGTACATGGCTTCAGGAAAACACATAGGAAAAGTGTTGGTGAAAATTAGGACTGAAGAGCCAGAACTGGCAGCCCTGCCGCAACCAATCAAGATGCTGGCCAGACCTCGCTTCTACTGCAAGCCTAATGCTTCCTACATCGTGATTGGTAAACTCTGCTTTCATGTTTTTTAAATGAATAAGTGGTATAATGGATCTCGTTATACCACAAAGACATATTTTTAAGGAATATAATAATTATGCTTTAGATTTTCATGCCATAGTAGTATTAGATCAAACTCCTTGTAGCTACGATAGTGACAACGGGACAGTTTAGCCCTTATCCTTAGAACTCCGTCGTTTGCCGGCGCGGTAGCTCAGTCGGTAACGCGCGAGACTTCTAGAAGAAGAATAATATATTTATTTTCTAAAGTTTACAAAAATATTACAGAATTTGTTTAAAACATTAGTTGACAACGTAGGACACTTTACAGACACTTAACTTTTATATCAAACTGACAAAAAAATTTATACAACTTAGTAAATTAACTATACATAAAATGTATAATGGTTTACAAAACAAAGTATACTTTAATATTCGTAAACTTTATCTAGCTCATTCGGTATTTGATGACTAAAATTATGTACAGCGATGAAAACATTTGATTACAATCATGTCAGATTCCATGTTATTTTTAATAAAACAGTGCTTTGATGATATCTGAAATGTATACAAAGGCATAAGAAATAATATAAGGTACAATCAGCAGACACTGCAAGTATTTTACCTTGAAAATAAAAAATTAACACAATTATTTTGTTATTGTTGTAAGTAAATCATCAGTATTATCTAATTGAAACAATCACACTCTTCACCTTTTCAAAAATACATTTTTAACACTAATTGATCAAATTTCGTCAGGCAATCCATTGAAAATTCTAGGGGCTATTAAGTTGTATGACCTAGTGAAAAAGGCACTATTTGGTTTTGGTTCTGTAAAAATGTATTGATTTCTTAACGAAAACTGGTAAATATTTTCAGTGTTAGCAAAGTGTACTCTTTTTTTCAAAAGGAGTTCAGTTTGTCAATATACTTCCAAATTCGATCAAAAGTGCTACAGAGCCAAAGGCTTTCAAAGCTCGTCTAAGCCCAGTTTTGGTCGCAGAAGCATTTTACAGTTCAAACGAGTTTTTTGCACACAATTGGGATATTGGAGAATCAGACTAACAGGGGTAGGACTTGAAAATTTCGAGTAAATGGGAATAGTACGAATGTAAGTCATGTATGTTTGAAAGGGATCTAGATGTGGATGAATGCAAAATTGTATATCAAATAGTAGACGATTGAGATGCACGCTTGTAAACATGTCTATTCAATAAAATATTGATTTATATTTATCTTTCTTACAGGTGGGCTTGGAGGGTTCGGTCTGGAGCTGGCAGACTGGATGGCTCTCCGTGGCTGCAAGAACATGGTCCTTACCTCCAGAGCCGGCCTACGCACAGGGTACCAGGCCATGCGGATTCGAATCTGGAGAAGTTACGGCATCAAAGTTGAGATATCTACAGCTGATGTAACAACGGAACAAGGTGTGCACGATCTCCTCAAGCAAGCCAACAACCTCGGCCCTGTCGATGGCATCTTCAACTTAGCAGTGGTAAGTAGCTACGGAACATAACAAGGTGATCCTTAGAATATATCTCCCTTTTTAACATAAAATCAAAATTCAGAAAATAATTTTGTTTCGAAATGTGAAAATTTTTCTAGAAGTATTACTGTAAATAACAACAGGATGTTAACAAAATATGGTGTTTACCTCCGTCGATCTGTCTATAAGTGTCAGTCTGGATGACGCGTTTCGGGTTGACTAACCCATTGTCAAATCCTCTTCATTTCAGCCGTAGGCTTCGTCATTGTCACATTGAAGACAAACACACACACACGAACATAATTACAACTAAACACGAACTGTGCAGTTTTTTAATTTTTACAATTTACACGGCCGAGACGGGAAAGAGCGCGATGCCGGTCGGCATTTTGATAACAGGATGTTGCTATTTACAGTAATACTTCTATAAAAAAATGTCTGACAAGAGTGTTCGTCTGAGCTTTGTCAGACATATTATGTTTAATTTTAAAATTGTAGAAAGAATAAACCTAATAATTGTGTAAATAGGTTAAAAAGTGTAAAAGCAAAATTAAATTGAAGATGTCTAACAAAGTTCAGACGAAACGTCTTTTAACATATTGTTGTCATTTATGATGGTACTTCCATAAAGCTTTTCGCATTTTAAACGTCTCACTACCTAAGCCTTTGCCTTAAAATTTCTGTTTTGAATTCCTAATTGATGAGCCTTCGTCATTTTCACAGCAAAGTACTTCACACCAGTACCAAACAGTACACTGGATTTTATTTTCCTACACATTCATTTTGATCATAGGTATTTTACTCCCTGAATTTCGATGAAGTACCTAATTTAAATTTTTAACTTTATATGATTTTTATGGAAAGTAGATGGGCATAGTGTCCGTCAATAATGTAATGCCTACACATTTTTCATACCTACGTGTTTACTATTCCCATGTTCAATTACAGGTTTTGAGAGACGCAATATTCGAAAATCAAACTGAAGAAGACTTTGAGATCTCCGCCAAGCCTAAAGCCGTGGCTACGCAGCACTTGGACCGACTGACCCGCAAGATGTGCCCTCACCTCAGGCACTTCGTCATCTTTTCCAGTGTTTCCTGTGGTCGAGGAAACGCAGGACAGACCAACTACGGGCTAGCTAACAGCGTAATGGAGCGCATTTGTGAACAGAGGAAGGCCGAGGGCTTGCCTGCACTTGCCGTCCAGTGGGGAGCAGTCGGCGAGGTCGGTCTTGTCGCAGAGATGCAGGAAGATCATTTGGAAATGGTCATTGGTGAGTTTCTTGTCAATATGTATAACTTTTGTATAACGATGCAAATTTGGAGCATAAGTAAACATTCAGTGGTTATTTCCACACTGATGTCTTACTCTGGGTTAGAGAACAATTTAACTTGTCTGCAAATCCCTTTGGAAAAATGAGACCCGGAACCATGAAATAAGGACCAATCCTAACCCTCAGAATATTTTTCCCAAACTTGACATGCATATGTATAAATGAACTCTCTACAGGTCGTATTTTTGTTTGATTTTCATAAAATTGTGTACAAATGTTCCTTTTGTAAATATGTTGGTCAAGTTCCTTAGCCTAAAAATCGGACTACCGGAAATCCCCGTTTTATCTTTTATCTTAGTAAACCAGGCATGTGTTCTCTAATCTCGGTTCTTCATCTTATAAACTCGTTTGTTCCTTCATTGTGATTCAGGAGGAACTCTTCAGCAGAGGATCAACTCCTGTCTGGAGGTGTTGGACGGGTTCATGTTCTGCGACTACCCCATAGTGGCGAGTATGGTAGTGGCGGAGAAGCGCTCAGGAGGCGGTGTAGCTGGAAACATTGTCGACACTGTGGTCAACATCCTAGGTAGGCATACTCACTTCAATACTGCTTAGTGCTTGCTGCCCCAGCAGAAAAGCTGCCAGCATTTTTTTACATGGAAACAGGCCGATCAAAATGTTGTACTCATAAATATTACCTATGAAACTTTATGATGACTTGATATAATCAACAAGTTTCTCGGTGACACTTCACACTCATCACATTTGCCTCTAGGTTTGAGAGACCTGAAGACCATCAGTCTGCATTCAACGTTGGCCGAGCTTGGAATGGACTCCATGATGGCTGTGGAGATCAAGCAGACTCTAGAGCGAGAGTTCCAAGTGTTCCTCACCCCACAAGACATCCGAGGCATGACCTTCGCCAAGCTGCAGGACATCGCCGCCCAGACCGAGAACGAGCCTAAGGCCGTTGGAGCCGCACCAGGTACGCTCTAGGCCTAAATCATTCTCTTTGTGTGCAGGGTTGGTAAACGCATGTAGTGACACGGTCAAAGATAAACAGTACAGGGTAGTTTTAAATTGTCGGGCACATTTTGGGATTGAGTGAATGATTGGTCAATTGACTCAAAAACGTGGCAGTTGTTTTTTAGATAGCAAATTTAAAACAGTTGTATTACCAACAAGGAAAACACATTACTGGTTCTCGGTCTGTTAGAGTAATGTTACAAGGAAACTAAACCGTTTCCAAGGGCTTTCCGTGATTTGCACGAAAAGTGTGTAAGGTAAATTCAACCTCACGCCATGTTTTTATGAGCACAGCTGGATGGAGTGATGTTTCCAATAACCTCTCGAACTCTTCTCTTAAGTTCCTCAATGTCTTAAACTTTATTTGTGATCACTCTGTCCTTGACATAACCAAACGATTCCTAATTCCTTGGCATCCACGTTCCACAGATATTACACCTTTAGACTTTTTGGAGGAGGAAGGTATGTCAAGGTCAGACTTCCTGGACATAGATCACCCTGGGAATGAGGGGTTGGAGTATTTTATTAAGTTTGTGTCTTTCAATAATCAGTACAGTACTAACGTAAACATTTAAAGTTGCAATTGAGAATATTTTTGTTCCTAATTTGTTTTTAATTTGTAAACGTAACATAGTACTGACTTCACAGACTATAAGATATTGTTGATGATAATTTATTATTCATTTTCAGTTTTAGTCCAGCTAACCAGCTTCACAAATAATGTAAATTAGTTTCAAATCTTACCTAGCAACCTAGGTTTTAAGTCCCTGATTTTACCCACCAGATAAAAACTATAGAGCTAATAATGACCCTACGAGCTTGAAAACTATAACCTTCAAGAGAGATGAAAAATTTTAAATTGCTGGATATGATTCAAAACGGTTTAATAATAATACTAAACAGCTTTGAAACAAAAACTTTTCAATTTTATAAAAACTAATTACAGAATATTTTTATTGTGATTTTAGACAGTAACGCTTTACCAGAATTTGGAATCAACCACTTGGTGAGGGTGATCGGAGACGAAATGTTGTCATCCGAACCCATCCTAAGGCTCGCCTCTCAAAGCGGGGACGGAAGCACAATAGAAGAAATCTCCATCAACGACGATCTCGTCTTCCTCATACCTGGAATCGAAGGTAAGTCAATCGATAGAAGCTAAAAGTAAACATTTTTTCCTAAACCAGTAAGGAAAAGTTATGTTGTTTCTAAACCAGTTAGAAGCCAGATGGATCTACGTAACTTGATGGCGTAATTTAGCTACGCCACTGTAGCACGTAGATTCTGGCTTAGTGCAAATTAGCTACTGTAATCACGCTAGAATGTTTACGCAAATTTGAATTGACTAGATCACAACGTAATGTTATATTAGCGAATCCGTGGCGGATTGGTATCGCGCGCGACTCCGTAGCTCATCACTCCGGTGGCGCGAGTTCCATTCCCACAGTCACCACCTACAATTTGCAAAGTGATTATAAGGTGACGCTAAGTAAAGTTCGAGATTGAGTGGTGTATAGGACCACGTAGTTGCTCCGTTAAACAAGACAAACTTTAATTTGTTTAATAGAATCAAGCGGTGTATCAGTCCCGTCAGCCAGTCAGTTCTTCTAAGTCATTCCCGAGTAAGTCTTGGATTCTAGTGTGTTACTTGGGAGTAATTAGAAGTGACCTTGCAATGTCGAAGTTGTTTTTACAACAGTGTGTTTCCGTCAACTATTTTGATAATTCATTCCTTTCAATACTTATTACACCTTAGTAATGGTGAACCAAAACTGTAGATAAAACCAGCACTGTCCAATGTTTGCACGTTTAGAAGAAAACGTCTTAAGTTATTTTAGAAAACTGTTTTCAGCTTTGGGCCGGATTTTAATAAATTTGTATTTTCCAGGAGTGGCTAGTGTGATGGAACCTCTTGCTAAGAATCTGAAAGCACAAGCATTATGTTTGCAGTTTGACTACGAGAACACATACGACACTATCGGCGACCTTGCAGAGACTCTCATGCCTGTAAGTACAATTTGCTTATTACCTTTTTTTAATTTATGCCTGTTTATTTGGTACACTAGCTGACCAACCCGTACTTCTATTAGGGGTAAAATTTCTTCACAAAAGTGTTCAGTGTTAAGAATTATGTTTACTATAAAATTATCATTGCTCTTTGTATGGCAGTGCTGATTGCACTTTGCATATGTGAGAGGAGCTCACGTGTTTCTTTATGTTTGTATAAACAAACCGCAAGTATTTGCGGGTTTGATAACTATAGGGTAGGTAACAACAACAACAAACAATCGGTAACAACACCGACTGTGTCAAGTATTATCGTGTTTCAAAACAATAGTGCGTATAAGACAACCATGGGAACTCGTTGGGGCTATGGTAACAAGCAGTCGAATTGTTCAGTACATTAGTCTAAAACGGAATTATTACGATGTAGTGACACAACTTTAATTTACGGGCTTTCACTATGAAATGTAAAGTAAAGAGACCTTGTGAGCAACGTGGATAAAAGCACGCTTGGTTGTACTTCCATCATATAAATCCTGTTAAACAAATAATTATTACTACCAGTAAATAAAAATGGTTCTTTACAAATTGTTTCAGCACATTAAAAAGAGGTTACGACCTGGAGCGAATTTCAAGATAGTGGGATATTCATTTGGTGCCATCGTGACTCTGGAGGTAGTGAGGCGGTTAGAGAGCGAGGGTAGGCAAGGCAGTGTGTGGCTGGTGGACGGGGCTCCAGACTTCCTGCAGGGACTTGCCAAGAAGACCATGCCAATCGAAGACGAGAAGGAGGGCTTCGCGGCCTTGCAGATCAAACTACTCCAGAGGTTCCTAGATCTAATTTGGCCCCAAGAAACAAATAAGGTAAATTGGTGTAATCTTCATTCCCTATCATATAACTGCAAACTCTGGAAGATAGAGGCAAATCCGGTGTTTAAATAACTGTCAACTTCCCTTCAGTTCCAAGAACGACTCAAGTGGTTAAGGGTTCACCTCAGCGCCTTGGCCATTTAGTTCCTCTGGTTCACACCGCGTCAACCGTCCATTGGAGCAGGGGTGCCAACTGTCGATGTTCCCACTAAAAATAAACACTTTTTTCGAAAGGCCTTAGGGTTTTGCAAAAGTTTATAATTGGAATATTTGCAGCTTTGTTTTAATACTTTTAAAATATTATAAGAGTATATACAACCAAACATAAAATAGAACCCACCATCTTCAAACGATAACTTTATGTGCAAATATGTACGCATAAGACAGTCGGTAATAGATTGAAATTGAATTGGTCGGTACAGTACTGTATAAACCCAGTAGCAGTCCACTTCGTAGACGGCAACCACCTAACCATCCTCGACAACAAGAAGACAGCAGACCTGATCAACAAGCCAACAACAGACGACGCAGTCGGCTTCAAGCAGAGCATAATGTCCACACCGAGTGACACCATCACCTCCCTACAGGACAAGGTGAAGCAGCAGTAGCCCATACCTTACTCGGCATCTTACACCTGCACTTGCGCATGCGCCTGCACCTGCACCTGCACTACCGAACTTGTATTTATATCATTCTTCCATTAAAGTATTTTACTACCACACGTCTGATTCTTACACCTTCAATTTTCCTTTATTACCACACGTCTGATTCTTACACCTTCAACTTTCCTTTACTACCACACTTCTGATTCTTGCACCTTCAATTTTCCTTTACTACCACCTTCTGATTCTTGCACCTTCAATTTTCCTTTACTACCACACTTCTGATTCTTACACCTTCAATTTTCCTTTATTACCACACGTCTGATTCTTACACCTTCAACTTTCCTTTACTACCACACTTCTGATTCTTGCACCTTCAATTTTCCTTTACTACCACACTTCTGATTCTTGCACCTTCAATTTTCCTTTTTCCTTGCAATGCAAAGTACGTCTTGTAATTGATTTATTACAACCACATGCGCCAATATACATTTGATATTACAAACGTCATTGATAAGTTTGTGAGCTATACAGGTGATCATAAAAAGGTGTCACAAACGTTGTGGCTAGGTTATTGGGTCAAAATAAAGAGAAAATCAAGTATAACGTTTTTTACGTTTTGTTTACCAGATATCCGTCAATTTGTTTTTCACTAATTGTTTATTTTCTCCCACACCCCTTATGGGTTTTGGCTCAAACCTAATTTACATTTGTATTTAAGTACAACCATCTTTGGAAAAAATTACCAGTATATCTAATTTTTAACCTTTTGAAATGGTAGCTATTTTATGGTAATTTTAGGGTAATTTTCGGTGTTATACCCCTTATTAGTAGTTAGTGAATAAACTGTGAGGTTTGCAATAGAAAGTAAAGGATAACTTTGTGTGGTAAATTTTGTTACCTATCTATTGAAGCCGAGTACAGAGTTAACAATGACTGACACCTTATTATATATAACCCGTCAAAAACAGTACACTATTCAGTGATTATTCACAAAGTGCGACTGTGCGTATGATTAGAGCTGTCAAGCACACATCTATTCAAGGACAAAGTTGGGTTGTAGTTTTAAATAAAGACGGAACTAGATCTATTTTGTATTTTAATATTTACAATAATTCACAAAAATCATCATCTAGTTTAGATAGTATTAAAATGAACTTAATTAAACAGCACACCAAAAAGCGGTCTCAATGATGGTTCTCTTAATCGCAACTAATAATGAAGAAAACTAAGGCAGAATAATTATTGAAACCTGTACACCATCTTAACAACTGTTTGTTTAGAAATGACTAAGAATACAGGCCTAATAATTGTAGAGTGTTTCTTAGGGTCTTAACCTATATAAAATGTAAAAAAGGCAAGAGAGGCTCTTCAAGTAAAGATTTATAAAATAGTGACAGCCAGCATAATCGGTATTACGAGTATCATACATGAAAACTATACTACACAACCATCTGTAAGCTGAAATGAGTGCAGTTTTCTGACAGAACATGAATAATACTTTAGTTTGTTCAATATTATGTATGTTATTTATCATTTCATCACAGATAAAATTATCTTAAAGACTTTACATTTTGTACAACATTTTTATAAGTCATAATGTAACGATCTGACTTGTATATACATCACTATGAATAGTTGAGCTGTACAGAGCACCGGTCTAATTAAAGGATGACCTAAGCACCTTTCTCTGTTGTATAGGAAGTGAAGAAATCCATCTGCCATTGTATTTTTACAAACACAAACCTATCACTTCAAAAACTCATCGAAACAAAGCTTTTTATTGAACTGTCCACTCAAAAAGTTTATCCGCTCAGATACAAAATTAACTCTTTCCTATAAAAATAAGCCTTTCACTTTAAGCCATCAACATTTATTCTTTCTGGGTTATAATAAAAAAAATCACAGCATTTATTTATGCAAGGTAGTATAAGTTGAAACATTAAAAGCACGAGGTGCTACAATAAACACTTGAAATAGTTTGCAAATTACTACTTTAATGTACTCATAACAACATTGTATTTACACTGTTTCCTGGCAGAAAATTGGGCTCAACATTCTGTCCATGAAGCAGAGGTCTCGGGCTCTTGAGTGATAAACATTGAAGCAACAACAATACACCAGAGAAACGATCATGCTATAAACTCGATATAAGAGGACACGACAGTAGGCCTACCTGGCATCTACTATCTCGGCACAGCAAAGGAGAGGAAACGCAAAGCCTAGCAAATACTGTATTAACCAAAACGAAGAAAAATATATCAATCAAATATGCCTCATAAAATAAATTTGAAATCAAAACCAATATTAAAATTTTGTATGAGGCACCTTTCGAAAAACAGAGCTGTCAGCAATTTTAACTGACGAAGACAGCTTTGTTGGTCAAAAGGTGCCTCATAGTACAATTTCAAATATATTTTTTTAATTTTAAATTTGGTTCACTAATTATCCAAAATTAGGGCTAAACTTTCAGAACAAATATTTGTACTTGAATTAATTAAGCCTCAAGTATCATAGTTTTGTTTGAGCCAGGACTTAGCTTAATTTAAAATGGTCCAAGGTTTACAATTGAAAAGTATAAAAATTATAACAAGAGTTTAAACTTGACAGCAAAAGATAAGTAAACCTAGAGCTGAAACCTAAATAATGAAAAGTACTGGACAGTTGTAATTACAGAAGAAAAGGCATTTTTAAATACACCAGGGAGAAATATAATTGGCTAAGAAAGCTAATGGTGATAACAAATAATAGTTGGAATAAGTCAAAAGTATCAGATAAGTTATTGCCAAAAAAGATTTTAAAATTTCGATAGCAGGATAAGGATTGCGAAGGAGGTGGATGGAATGAGTGAAGTTCGTTAACATGTAGGCAAGATAGGCAACAGTAGATGTGTGTACATTAACGAGTACTGTATCTAACAAGTACTCATCCCTAGCTCCACAACTGGCGGAACATGTGTTTGATACATGAGTGGGTAACTGTACAAGCCATCGCTTTAGATGTCGAGTTAGATTGCTAGCGACTGAACGAGAGCATCTCTCTGATAGAGGGTATTGACATCAACATATTTTCACCGGCGTTACATGTCAGCCAGCACTGACAAGGTGTGATAGGTAGGTAACATCAAAATACAAGCTCCAGTGAAATGTACAGAATAAATTGTGAAGATACGGGGCACTTGATGAAATACAAAATGATAATATTGCTCCCAACTTGTTGAAGTGTTTTACACCGTCTGAGAAGTTACACTTTATTGACAAATGTTTTGTTTTTATTATTCAGGTAAGATTTTTAAAACTAAAAACACCAAAAGTGATATTTTAAACCTGTTTAGTGGGTTAAACCATTGTTGTGAGATTAGTCGTGAACTCACTTAGTTTTGTTATATTTTCAAATAAACCACTTCAGCCTATATCATTTTTAGGAAAAAAACACTATGACCATAGAGTACATTTCTTACATAGATACAGCTTAAAAATCACTAAATCACAAAAAGGTTTAGCTATATTAGTTTAGTGTTAGGATTAGCACCTATTCCAAACATTTTTCAGTTCTAAAACATTATATTTGATATCTTTGAAATCGATCTATTTGAAATTAATTTAAGTTTACAAGAAATAACATTTTCTTCAAGCACCATAATTGAAAAGAGTTCATACATTTAAAAAAAATCCATCGCAACTTATATGTACAACTATAAATAGAAAATGTCTTAAACATGTTATGCCAAAGGTAAAGAAAATGAAGTTCTACAAAATTCAAGTAGGCATGGGTAAATAGTAAATACTAAATATCTTTAGTCGTTTGAAATGAATAGATTACTAAGTATCGAGCAACACTTCCTCCATTTGTCAGTGTATAAAAATCCAGAAAATAGTGCCTTTTAGACAAAAATCTGGTAGTTTTTGTTAAACATTAAAACACATTATTAAGGACTGCTGTGGTTAAGAGAGAGGGGGGTTACTGAAATTATGGGATTTCAAATTTTCATGCTGAATATCTGCCTATCCCTATTTTTAAAATTTGATACACTGCGATGGATTAGAAATAAAATTACAGTTTTTTTACTGTGAAACTGCAATAGGCAATTACAGATTTACCATACTTTTAAAATAAAGTCAGTCTTTCTTCTAGTCTTCTATTCAAATAAAAATGAGATCTTTGCCTTTACGTTAAAGATTAGGTTTGATTAATTCTTACAACTATTCTTAATTAAATTGTAAGTACAGTACATGGAATGTAAAATAGAATAAATCCTAAAAGCAACTTTATCATATCAATAAATTTGATTTAATTTTGTGGGTTTATTTTTGTTTTAGAAGTTCCTGTATGAACAAAAACTGTATTTTGTCTTTAAATTGGTATCAACTAAAAGTGAAAAAACATTATAACAGGTATTAGTTATACATCTGTGCGTCGGGGTTGGTCAATACGTCTTTATTATTTTCTTGATGAAAATACAAGTATTTATGAAATAATCGTCCTCATATCCTACGATCCACTATCACAATTGTGATATCGGAATTCACATTTAAACATTCAAGGTTTAACACGTGCTATTGTTTCCAACAAGAGGCCTAAGTTGTTGGGTGGATTTGTTTATCTGCAACACTGCAAAATACAATTGATCTGTACAGAACATTAAACCCCTTCAGATTTCTGGTAGAGACTACTTATTTTCCTATCAAGATAACTCTTAGTTCCACGTGTCTAGATGATAGCGAGGAAGTGATATATATATATATATGCTATCCCAGATTTATATGACCTAAACACTATTTACGAGTTAGCTTCAAATCAGTTGTAGTCGAGTTGAGGAAAATCGTACCGGTAGTGCACTCATCTAACTACACAATGTCTCTGAGAAAGTGGCAGTTTGTAGTTTCTAGTTACTTGCTCATAGTTTTGGATCCTCACGTCAAACTTTTGTACGCCTTTACACAAACATTTGTTCAGAAACTATTGAAATATTCACCGAAACATAAGGCTTGATCCTATCTGCTTTATTATTATTTGTACTTAGTAAAGTTTTTATCAAAAGGCAGTTCTTCTAAGTATACGATAAAAATGCTGTGTGATTTTCAGAAAATAAACTAGCAATTTCTTCAAAAGTTACAAAAATACTATTTCAAAGTTAGAACATGTTGTGGATAGAAGATACATACAAGTAACAAAACATAATTGATACATAGCTAAGTCAATAGTCAAAACTTCCTAAGACAATATTTGCAATAATTTTTATACCTCCGATTTACAAGAGCATTACGCACCTCAGGTTTATAGCTGCATTTATAGGAACATGAATACTCAAATAAAACTATCCAGGAAAATCATTTTAAACTATGGATATTTCATAATTTCATTAATTTTTTTAAAACTCATTCTGACTCTTAACATAGTTAAATAAAAAATATAACCAGATGATTGAAAAATAAAAAGCAGAAAATCACTAGTTTCTAATGTAATAAAGCACCGACTTTGTCAGTTCTGTTTCAGTAATAACTAGACTCCAAAAGCCTAAAACAAATATCCTAATCTAATAGTTTAAACCATAACATTTGTCCGTGACAGATACTGTAATTGGAACTACATAAAGGTTTGGTAATATTGTAATTATTTGACAGACTGGTTAGAATAAGTAGCTGCTGTAGAATGGTCACCGCAAGACAGTGATGAGGAAGACAGCAGACTTGATGATAACAAGGGAAGGCAGAAGCATAGACCCCACGTCTTTCGAGGCACCGTTCTCTGAGCACACACCTGCATCAACCAAAACCAAACCTCAACTTTAACAGTTATAAAAACAAATCAAATGGAGTTTGATTTTATACAAGCCTTTATAATACACTACATACCAGGGGTACCCAAAAGTATCGGAATCGGTCGATGGCTTAGGTGGGGAGCGATAGTTTGCATTTTGGCCGCTAGGGATGAAAGCGCAACTCTTCCTGAGTTCAGCGACTCACTGTGGTCAGTCTGAGAGGTCATGAAGAGGAGCTGTGTCAAAAGTAGTTTTCGCTTTGCCTCGCTTTTGTTTTGATTGTTTAATTAAATTAACAAAGTTCAGCAGTGAAGTTTTGGGGTTTTTCTCAGTAAGAAAATCAGAAACGGTTGCAATTATTTAAAAAGCTTACAAAACCCATGTTTTGAGCAAAACTAGAGTGTAACGAAGTATTTTTCCCAAATTCAAGATGACGCCCGTCGATTGAAGACAAGCCTTGTCCTGACGACCTTCAAATTCTCGGACTGGTGAAATTGTTCAGAAAACCCGTTAATATTGCAAAATTCCATCGAAGACCATTGAGAATGCTTTTTGCTGTCTGTAGTGTAGAAATTCAGTTTGGCGAATTTAAACACACTCCATACCTAAATTGTGGCGATATGGAGATTGGGTCTTTCATCATGACATGCGCCACCACGAGCCATCTCAGTGCGCTAGTTTTAGCCAATACCAGCATGACCACTCTTCCCCACGCCCATACTCATCAAATCTTGCTCCAGTAATTTTATGTTCCCCAGACTAAAAATTACATAAAATATAACCAATATGACAAAAATGAAGGAGTGAAAAGGCAAACGAGGATGCAGCCATTAAGATTAAGGGCATGAGGGTGCTTTAAACCATTGGAGCATCGAATGGACAAATGCATTACACTAAATGGAGAGTATACTGAAGGTATACCATGTAAATTTGTAAAAAAATAACAAAATATTGTTTTTATAATAGAATTCCTCGTATTTTTGGGTACTGTAATTGTGACTTTATTTATAAAACATGAAGTCACTCTTTCCACTTTATCGCTTAAGACTTCAACTGACTATCATTCAGGCTGTTACAAAGATTTGAGTGCATTTATCTATAATCAGATTTCCTCGAAACATAGAACTAATGTAGCTTGAACTAATGTACAATAGCTTGCCAATCGCAGAATGTGTAAGCTCAGTATGATGGCGGCACTTATTTCATAGTATGAGTAATGAACTTCTTTGCTATTTTTAAAAGAAATATCAGACAAAAGACTTTTATTACCATCCATGATGGTCTACAGACGTCGGTTTGCGTCAGTAACAAAATCAACACTTTGGTTGCCATTAACAATGAATGATATCTAGAATCCGGTTAGAATTCGCGACAAAATTTTGAATTGCGTTATTATTTGCTGTGATTTGTAGATTCCCCCTGCCGTTTGTGATAAAATCACTGCTTTCACGACCACCCTTTTTGAGTATTCCAGCACGATTCCTGACTTTAGGAAAACTCCTCTCTAATTACCGGTTATCCCAGATATCCCTATGCTGCACACCCTGATATGTTTACTCACCTTGAAGAGTAAGATTCAAAGGAGAAACAAGTTGGTTGGATGATAGATTGCAAGAGTCAGTGAGTCGGTGTAGGGTTACATCCCGTTACCAGATTTCTGTGAGAGGATGAAACAATAACGCTTGGCATCAGTTGACTTTCGAGACACAGGAGATGCAATCAGATATGTTGTGCCGTTTTCTGTCCAAGAACCGAGGCAATGGTATCCTGTAAAGGAATCAAAGATGAAATATGGAACTGGAGCGTACATTGATTCATACAGATTATGAAAAGGTCGATTATGAAAAAGAGCCAGTAAACAATATTTGCCTCTGTGAAGCAGTTTGGTTTAGGTGGATAAGGATTTGTAAAAAAACCAAACCCATACTGGTTGAATGCAAAATCCGTCACCCAAGCATGATGCTAGCAGACCTATTTCCGTCCTTATTTTGTTCTATATCCTTCCCACTCCATTGAATTTGTCCAGCTAAGCTTTTCCTCGGCTTAGAGCCTCGGTTAAGATTGTGAATATGCAAAAAAGAATGCTTTTTTACCTATGGAAGATTCAGCAGAGCAGGTCTGCACGGTGAGAATCTGCGGTGAGGTGAGACAGCCCATGTGGAGAGTAGTGTTGTGACATGAGTTGTCAGCCTCCGGCCAGCCGGCTACTGAGTACTGGCCAGCTTGTGGGCACTTGGTTGGAGCCAGAGACACAGCTGCAAAGTACATATCCACGTTTAGTGTTAGAGATACTTGTCAGTCAAATTGAGAGCCAAGCAACAGATGTTATGCAAGTTCATGGACAATAACAAAGCAGGATCCGTGTTGTTGGAGGATAGCAGCAAATAATCAGTAGTTACACATGATAACGATAACCGAGCGACAGTATTATATCTCAAAAATAACAAAGCTATACCTATTACAAGCCTTTTGGACCTCTGACAAAGTCCAAAATAAAAACACAAATAAAAGGACATAGGAAAATAACTTCAAGAAAACTAGTTTTATCAAATAACTTGTGAGGATTGCCCTAGCGCTTATATTGGGCAAACATGAAGATTCTTGCTTAACCCTTTGGCAGGTATGCACTCCATACGCGCGTCACAGAGTAATACAACAAGCAGTAAGCTCGACACTGCTGCGACCGCTATGCTATTTTACGTTCTATCCCAAAAAAGCTGGGGGGTGTATTAGCTTTTTTTCTTATTATAGAAGACCAGCAGCACAAATAGCAGCATTCTCATCGAAATTCATTGCACAACTGACAAAGCACCCAGCATGCTAGGTGCCAGGATCGACCGCGGTGGATTCATTACACCCAGCATGCTGGAGTGCAGCTAGACACGCAGCTATGCTAGGTGGTAGGCTGGGCTGGGCACTTTGCTCGACCGTGTGTGGACAACATCCAGCATGCTGGGCGTGCAGCTAGACGCAGCTATGCTAGGTGGTAGGCTGGGCTGGGCACTTTGCTCGACCGCAGGTGGACAACATCCAGCATGCTGGGCGTGCAGCTAGGCACGCAGCTATGCTAGGTGGTAGGCTGGGCTGGGCACTTTGCTCGACCGTGTGTGGACAACAGCCAGCATGCTGGGCGTGCAGCTAGGCACGCAGCTATGCTAGGTGGTAGGCTGGGCTGGGCACTTTGCTCGACCGTGTGTGGCCTGCTTAAGCCTATACCAAATTTCATGCTTGAATTGTGCGCGGATCACAGTTTTACATAACAACCGGTCTTTATGATTGCAACTCACTTGTTAAAGTGACTGGTCTGGACATTGTGTAAGACTCGGTAAAAGGAGGAATGCAGGCTTCCGAGCTTTCTTGTACCATTTCATCTGTAACAAAATGAAAAATCAAATCATGTAGGCTTTTATGATAACACAATGTTTTCACCTTTTGCACTGTAATTTTTCAGAGTTAGATACACGGCTTAACTTAACAAAACAAAAATAAATCTATTTCATTCACCCACAGTCTTACTTTTTACACCCTGCATCTTCAAGGTAGTTCTAAAGAGTTGGGGTAATATATATGCCAAAACTTACTTGACTGTTGGACTTGAATAACACCGTTGTCTCTCTTGTGAAACACCATGCAAATATAGCCGTTTTTGCTGAAACACGCAAGAGAAATTTTAATGCTAAGAAACAGCCAGTAACATAATGATTTAAACAATGTATTTAAAGTAAAGGAGGTCGTTTTAGAGTTAATTAATCATGAGTATAAAATGTGAATTTTTCTAAATAGTGCCTATTATCAGTATTAATTTGAGTTATATCGCTATAAGTCCACATATCTATTGTAAGCAATTTATGCTTATTTCTGAAACCCTTTTAGGATTTAAGCTCTTGTGAGACAATGTTTGGTTTCATCGCTTTTTGGTTTCATGTAATAACAGGACTATAACCAAACAAAACAATACCTGATGAAACAAATGAAAAATACAAAATAAAACTCAATGTGCAGAAACATTTTAAACATTTACAAAAAATTTGAAGTTTGGATCAATATACGAGGGGGTACCCAAAAATAACGAGAATTTCATTATAAAAACCATATTTTATTATATTTTTTACTAATGTACATGTATACCTTCAGTATACACCCCATTTAGTGTAATGCATTTGTTCATTTGATGCTCAGATGGTTTTAAGCACACCTCATGCCCCTTAGTCTGAATGACTGCATGCTCCATCCTCGTTTGCCTTTTCACTCCTACATTTTCGTCATAACGGTTGGTGATCATAATAATACATAAGATAGAGTTGGTGATCTTTTATGTAATTTTTCATTATAGGGAACATAAAAAGTCGAGTGGGACAAGATGAATTTGGTGAGTATGGGTCGTGGGGAAGGGTGGTCATGCTGGTGTTGGCCAAAAACTAGCGTACTGAGATGGCTACGTGGGCAGGCACATTGTCATGATGAAAGAACCAGTCTCCATATCGCCAAAATTTAGATCTGGAGTGTGTTAAAATTCAGTTGAAATTTCAGTGAATTTTAACACACTCCAGACAGCAAAGAAGCATTCCCAATGGTCTTCGACGGTCTTCTTGCAATATTGACGGTTTTTTATGAACAATTTCATTAGTCCGAGAATTTGAAGGTCGTCCAGGACGAGGCTTGTCTTCAATCAACATGGCGCCATCTTGAATTTGGGAAAAATACTTGTTTTATTCTGGTTTTGCTCAAAACATTGTCTTTGTAAGCTTTTTTAATAATTGCAACCGTTTCTGACGCGTTCTTACTGAGGAAAAATCAAAAACCTCACTGCTGAACTTTGTCTATTTAGTTGAACCATCAAAACAAAACGAGGCAGAACAAAAACTACTTTTATAAAAACGCACACAGCTCCTCTTCACAGCCTCTCAGACTGGCCACACCGAGTGCACTGAACTCAAAAAGAGATGCGCTTTCATCCCCTATCGGCCAAAATGTGAACTATGCGCTCCCTACCTCGCCATCAACAGATTCCCGATACTTTTGGGTACCCCCTCGTTGGAAACAAATTGTTATATATAAAAATCTAAATTAAAGATAGAGTTGGCTACACATTAAGCGAGAGCCTACCACTGACTATATTATTATTTATGTACTCTAGAACTTGATCTCTACTTGCAACGATGAGTACATCGTTTTAAAAATTGAGTTACATCGTGCTAAATTTGTAACGATGAGTACGCTATTATTATAATTAATTCTCAGATTTATTAAAATGGATTCCAGTTTTAAACATTTAAAATTATCAAAATTCATAGCCTACACAATAATAATACCAATATATTATTCAGCTGACAAAACTCACCATCCTGTGGTAGTGTGAGCCACTAGTGCAACCATTGATGAATTCACGACAATGTGGTGACAGACCAGGCGCATCTCCGTGGGCCCATGGTCTCGTGATATGCGCAGAGTGGCATTGCGGTGAGAGAAATGGTACGAGTGTTGATTATCCAAGCTGTGCCAGTGATGGTGACTCACAACCCAGCTTGGGAACTTGCACCGCTCATGACTACTCTCAACTGTGGATCAGAGAGAGGATTAATTGTAGACAAATCAGTGATATTATCATAACTGCGCATGTACCATGAGTGTGCGGGTTCCAACTCGCTGTAGTACCGTATCGCACACTAGGATGAAAATATTTAATTCATTTGAAGAGTTACAAAAACACTCCAAACATCAACAAAAACATTCAGATAGGCCACGAGAGAGGTAGAAAACACAGGAACCACAACAGGGTTGCGTGGCCTGTTTGAAGAGTGGAATGGAGGAATAGTTGAAAAACGGAGAAAGTGACTAGGGGACTCAGAATTGCTTCTTATTGCATTCGAGTTCTCCTTCCTTCTCCACCACCCCCCTTGCCTGTAGGATGGTGGAGGGGAAGAAAGAAGAGAAAGAATGTTGTAGCATATAAGAAGGAGATGTGCATCTATTGCAAATCAAACACTAGCACTTGGAAATATGGGTAAATCACCAGTGACAAAAGCATGAACTAACTGACTACAAAAATAGTCCCTCGCCAGACCCCAGGTGGTCCTTTATCTCTCTACTTGCCTTCCTTATCTCCTCCACTTCTGACCCTTGTTTGCTAATTTGATAATGATTTCAAACCCAACATTTTTTGTGCTGTGGGAGGGGGGTAGTGGTGGACATTGCAGGGCGGGGGATGGGAGGGGGAAGGCAAGCATGATGCATTCTTTGTTCTGCTTTTATCTCTTGACAGCTGCAGCTGGCAATTCCATCACTGGTTGCTAAGGAGGGGTCTGGGGCCTGACAAATCATAGCCCTCTAACTGTTGACATTATAAAAAACACGGGGTGCGTCTTTTACAGGGTGTATAGTTTTTTACCATATATTCAGGGAAAATTTATGGGTGCGTCTTAGATTCGCATGCAGCTTAGACTCGAGTATATAAGGTAGTTTTGGACTTTGCACCTCAAGTGTACTCTTTCAGTCCACTCAGCTGCGTGAGGCAAGTGAGAAGCTACACCTAGCAGCGCATCCTGGTATTAAGAACTGGTATCAAAACCGTGTTGGGTTTACAGGAAACCAACCACTCGTCCTGATTCAAATACTATACAGTCGTGTTGTCCAAACGGGCCCAACCGCAGATTATTAACTCGCAGAGTATTTCAAGGCTTTTATTTTAGTTATAATTTAAAACTATTGTAGAGATATTAAACTGTATAAAATTTACTAAACTGTTTAAACACATTTCAGTTCACAAAATCCAACTTACTGATAAGGCTAAGTATGAATATTAATTTAAGCCTATTTAACTGGCGTTACAAACCATACAACTACCGGTAATTGAAAATGACTGAGAAAAATGTATTATGAAATACTTGGAAACGAAAAGAACCGAGAACCTTGAACAGACAGGACTTAAGAACCTAACCAAAATAAGAACAGGTTTTTTTTTGCTACAAGGTTGAGATATTTCTTACATATAAGGAAAAAAGCTCTTTTACTTATGTTTGATCTATGAATATGACATTGAATTTTACTTTATCCACTAACTATTTAAACTATCTGATAAATGTAACAAAACAATTAAAAAACAGTCTAGGTTGTGTTTAGTTATTGGTAACAACGAAAAGCTAAGAAACTTACTCCTAGTGAGAACCATAGTTTTGCTGCCTTCAGTAGGAGAAGTGACCCCCAAGCAAGTAGCATCTCCACTCTGAGCCACTTGGTAGACCAACTTGGAACCTGGCTTCTGATTGTACATGAAGCACCGGTAACTGTCTTCTTCCTGAAGAATCAAGTCCTTCTTGATCCTGGCCACTAGATAGAGGCTACTGCCTTCCTTCCAGGTTCCGAGGCAATTCAGCTCTTCAACTGTAACATCATAGGTAATATTTAATCATCATTCATACAGGACAATTGGTTAACAC
This sequence comes from Matsumurasca onukii, assembly GCA_018831715.1. Taxonomy (NCBI): domain Eukaryota; kingdom Metazoa; phylum Arthropoda; class Insecta; order Hemiptera; family Cicadellidae; genus Matsumurasca; species Matsumurasca onukii. The sequence continues at coordinate 37,764,097 of CM032064.1, forward strand.
TTTCTCTATGATTGACAGGTTAAGACATGAAAATTGCATCTATTTCCATATAATTTTTAAAATGCCCATAAGCACACATCACAGTGATACTGTTAACAGGCTTGTACTTTTTGGTTGGGTTGGGCTGATAAGTATCCTCTTCAAAACCAAATGCCTGTATTGAAATAAAAATTTGATCTTGCGTTTGATTGTTCGGGAAAACTTCACTTTGTAATTTTGACAAATAGTTAGAGGCTACTACCCAAGGAACGTGTATGACGTTAACACAGGAAACAGCTACGGAAAATGTGGTGAATAACATTTTGCCCTATAATTTAAAGGTCTCTAAAAGCTTTGTTAACTTCTAGACCAAGGAGAAATGGAACGGATCTTATACAGTCAACTCCTGATTAACCGTAATTGGATTAACCGCGACACCGAATGGAGAAATGAAAAATGCCACCATCCTTCACAAAACAAACTACAATAGTGTCCCATGTGACAAATGTGACCTTGAATATTCTTCTCTGACTCACGAGACAATATTATTCCAAAAATAACAATTCTCCCCAGTACAAGAATTACCCATCCGTCTCACAATAAATCTGACTAATTATTCAAGGTTTGATAGTGGTATAAGAGAGCATATAATTTTCTGAAAAGCGGTTGCAAAAGTTGTTTTTGTTATTGGAGTGGTTATTAATGATTGCAAAACAATGTCTACTAAACGCAAACGGGTCGTATTGACAATACAGCAAAACTTGACATGGTGCAAAACATTGATCGTGGTTCAACAGTAAACAAACGTGTAACTTGTTTAACATTGTGCATTGGTGATACAACGGTATCACGGTTATACACGAAAGATAACAATAACAACATAAGCACTGACAATACTCCGTCGCCATCTTGTCGCCATTTTCTGGTTGCTGTGGTAACCAAGTCAAGTGATCTGTCAAGAGTTCAACCCTAGCGCTCCTGATCACTCAATAGCTAACATGTACACATGGTAGCGTCCGATCGCGGGGTGCTAAAATACAGGAGGACTAATGACTAGATTCTACATGCACTGCTCACTGGAGTCTGTTACCCTCATTTTTAGTGGAACGAATTCGAAGAACGAACAAGGTCACAGAAAATTCAGGGTAAACTTGAAATCGCTGCTAGCCCGTAATACCTACTACAGCGTCCATGGGATTAACCGCGATTTTGCTTATCCAGGAAGCCTCAACCCGACTTTATCGAGGTTGATCAGGTGTTGAATGTATATTAAATTTGGTAAACACTACCAAAGCAAAGATTAGAGTTTTATGAAGCTCAAAGTAAGGCAAAAGTAGAAACAATTAAATATACTAAAGCAGTGAAAGACGATTTAAAAGCAGCAGGTATGGACCTTTATGATAGAAACATAATATTTAGGCAAAAAGGGTTTGATTGGAAGTTAGTCAGAGGGAAGTTTCTAAAGGCAGAGGAGTAGCCTAGGCTGATGAAAGAAAAAGAACTCATTCCCAAAGGTTGAACCAATTACATGAATGTGCTTTGCGTAATATGATTGGGCCTCTACATAAATCAAAATAAATACAGTATGCTAAACTTTTTCATTAGGTATAGTATACTGTATAAGCCAAAGTTAAATATGGTTTAAACCTTACCTCCACTTTCAGTACCAGGGACGTCAGGGCAAGCAGCAAAGTACACTAGAAGTCGTGAGTCGTCAGTACAACTGTCAATTCTGGAGTTCTGTGAACACTCCCCTGAGCCTCGATTGTACGAGAACCTGTAAGGAGGGGACTTGAAGGGACAAGGGATGGCGGAAGCATCGTCCGCTCGGAACATCGTCAACAGAGGTTGATCTCCAGCAATGTCGTGGCATAGTTCTTCCAGAGACTCGTAGGGAAGACAGTTACCTGAGTGATAAAAGAATAAGAACCTTTATTTTCTCTGATCAAATGTTTTACATTATAATACAGTATTTTCAAATTTAAACACTATAGTAAATATAACTCTATACTTACACTAAAACAGAATACAGAGAAAATAGGGCCCCTAGGACTTGAGTCTGATTAGGGGTTCCATTGCATAATTAGGTTATTCTTTAAGTTCAAAATCAAAATTGTTGGAACTACAATGAAACAAAATATATTGGACTTACTCTCTTTATATTGAATGACATTTTCATGCCTCTTGTAAACTGCCAAGCATCGTCTACATGGATCTTTTTCACTCCTGTAAGCAGTTAGACATTTTTGAGTTTACAATTACTGTACTTGGAATAGTTTTTTTGTTTCTTAAAAAGTTATATATATAAGTTATATATACAAAAACACTAAACTACACAAGGATCTGCTTCTCAATGACCAAATTAATTTTCCATCTTCAACGTTATATTTCAGTCAGTTATAAACATTAATACATATAAAGAAACAAAACAAACTAGCTAAAGGGCAAAACAGAAAAGAAAAAAAGGAAAAAAAACACATTGATTAGTCAGAAGATAAGTGACTCAGTCAGTATAACATCAGATCTGGCTGTGAGTGCATCTAGTCACCAGTGTGTGTGTGTTTTGTGTCTGTGATAAGTTTTCCAAAGTTTTTACAATTTTTTATCAATGATTTTAACAACTTTTACCTCAAGAAGAAGACGAAATCCAATGGATGAAGATTTTAAATATGACACATGAAAACTGGTCTTTCCTAAGTCCCAACTGACGATGGGGTTTCGACCCCGAAATCGATTTTGAGGACAAAATCAATAATTGATTGCTAAGGTGAGACCATAATATTTATTGTTACAAGCAATCAAAGGCTAACATGAATTCTTAAAAAGTATTAAATCTCAGACATATAATTTGGCACATTCAGTGGTCTATTTCTATCGACCTGATCCAAGTGTGTTTGAAGATAATAAAAAAATCAAGAAAGGAGAATCCAGTTAATACTTTGTTACTGAATAGCAGTGGCGGCTTGTGAGCCTAGAGGAAGGTGAAGGGCAAATATGTAGTCCGCTATTTAACAGGAAAATACGTTTAAATATTAATTCTTCACACGTGGACAGAAAATTAAAGATACATTGTTTACCGATAATATGAGTATTTCTCTAGAAATCTATGTAAATAATTGAAAACATAGTTACGAAAGCTTGCAAATTCTAGCAGGGAATGTAATGTTTGTAATGTTGCAAAAAATAATATATTAAATAATTTACTAAAAAGGAACACTGACAAGGTATAGAAATCGTTGCATAAGGTTTGTAGTATTGGATCAGTAAAATAATATATAACTAATTAAAATTAGTAGTTTACTCTTTAAAATGTACATAATCAGGTCGTGTGACAACAAAGTATGTCTGAAACAAAGTGTAGTTTAGCGAGCTGAAAACTGCTCTGCTGCCTGACTGTGTATGGTTAGCAAGTGATGGGCTTTCAAGAAGATCTTTCTCTAGAAATCTATGTAAATAATTGAAAACATAGTTACGAAAGCTTGCAAATTCTAGCAGGAATGTAATGTTTGTAATGTTGCAAAAAATAATATATTAAATAATTTACTAAAAGGAACATGCAGGTCGATGAGCTCTGGAAGTTCAGGGCAGTCGACCAGGCTATTGATAGCTTTGTAAAGGAACAGCAAGTCCAGGACCATTCTTCTTGATGTGAGGGAAAGCACATGGTGTTGAGAAGCCATTTCTTCCATATCAACATTGGTGTAGTCCATGCCAGATCTGATGCCCAGGAGGCTGAAGGAAATGCCTCTGAACTATGCTGAGTGTGTTGCAGTGGCCGATCTGATGGGGACACCAAACAATTGAGCGTGCTCTCTCAAGCACTGGACGAACTAACACCTCATAAAGGGTCTTTACAGAAGAAGGAGACAATGGCGCTTTGAGGCGAGCATTGAGTCCTAGTAAAGAATTTAAAGAATCTAAGCTGGGTAACATGAAAACACCGAGGTCCTTGACTTCATGCACCCTCACCAGGACACTTTCTTGAAGGTAGTAGGCATAGGTCGACACAGTTTTGATCCTACTGAATGTCATCACCTAGTACTTGTCACCATTAAGCTGCATGGCATTGTCAGCGCACCATTCCACAATGCTAACAGATCACCTTAGAGTTCCGTGATGGTTTACAGAGATCTCTCTAAAGATCTTAACACCGTCGGCAAAGAGAAGAAATTTACAAGCCAGAGGTCTACCAATGTACATCATTCACAAAGATGCCAAAAAGAAATGGGCCAAGGAGGGAGCCTTGAGATGTTACTCGTACCACGGTTCTGGAACGAAAGGAGGCGAGTTTGACGTTTAAAGTTCTTCCTGTAACGTAACTCTTGAACCAGGAGAGAAGAGCACCAGATATTTCCAGGGCGCAAAGCTTAGCGATGAGGTGGGCGTGGCTAACTCTGTCGAACGCTTTGGCGAAATCGAGATAAATACAATCAACTTGGTGAAGAGAGGAGAAAGCAGATACCACAAAGTTCGAGAAGACAACAAGATTGGTACTAGTAGATTTTCCAAGGCAAAACCCATGCTGCTCCGGCATGAAAAAATTTTGAACTCAAACTATATATTGGTGCATTTATTATACATTGACCTTATAAGGTCATATATTGACTTTAAGGGACTAATATTTTATCAATAAATGTAAGAAATTATGTAGTTTAATCCTGCAATAATAAACAGCGCGGAATTAACGTACGCGGGTAGTATACGGATGGCTACGGCAGTAGGGCTTAGGTGCGTAACACCAGGATACTGACCTTTCCACCCCAACCCCCGAGCCTAAGCCTGAAATTCCAGGTAGAAAACAGTACTGTCATCCGTTCTAAAAATAAACAATGAATCAACGTGTCATACTGTCAGTGTGTTTTGTTCAGCTATTTTTTGAGCGCATACCTGCGTGTATTATGCGTCATTATGAGTGCTGGTTCATTATTAAACACATACAGTATAACATAACATGGAAAACTTGCTTTATTTATTTTATAATCAACAATTTAATAAATTTGTTCCCCCTAACAGTGTTTGGATTAGGCCGATTTTCGGATTAACAGGGTTTGGATTAGCGGGTCTCTAGTGTAAATATTAAAGTTTAATTTTTCCCTCTAAAACATAGGTGAAGTGACCCAGTGGCGGCTCTTTAGGTGAAAAGAGTGAAGGGTCTCTTCATCTATGTTTAGAAAGGAAAAAAATAAACTTTAACATTTAATTAATCCGTTTCCAAAGTCTGTGGGATTACATATCAACGACGACAGCGAGTGCGATACAAATTCGACAGCAACAATCGATGGTTGCCTCGATAGTTGCCACTGAAAGTTAGTTTTTTATGCCTCTATGTTTGTTACTGACTGCTTCATGTAAGATCGGAATACGTCGTAGGTGAAGAGCCTTGTTCGGGGCCATCACTTGGCACTTATCTACGTGGTAGGGATAGACGCTGAGGGGCGAGGAAAGAGGCTGCGTTGCTATAGCAACGAGTGACGCTAGAAGTGTATTATTCAAAACCCATCACTTGTGTAGCCCGCCAGACAGCAGACCAGTTGACTACTCAGTAGACTCGCGCAGCGCAAATACTCAGTTTTAGGCCTACTTTTGCAATCACACAAACTGATGATGTACATTTTTAAGGAGTTAACAACTAATTTAAAATAGTTGTATATTATTTTTTTACTGATTCATACTACAGAACAACTTCATGCAATGACTTCTATACGTTGCCAGTGTCCCACTTAGTACGGTAGTACGTAGTTTATTAGGTAACTACAAAGTTTACCTACAAGTTATTAGCTTTCCTATATATTTGATATTTCCTGCCGTCCGAATCAAGTCAATTCCTGATCTTACTGAAAACTAGAATCTATACATACTATTAATAATTTGTATTTATTTATGAACTCACCTTTCACTAACAATATATTTAGAATCTTTTGCTTCTACGCATTCACCTTTGGATTCAAAATAGGTGGAGTTTACAACGAGATGTGATCCCGCCACTCCATATTGATACCACCTCCCTGACCAGTCTGGAGGGAACAAGCATCCTCCTGAAAACAACAGTAAAAATTATGAGCAATTTTAAATGTGCTTGTCTGAAGTTCCTTTTACATACTTTGACAAATTATATGAAGACAATTATGTTGGTCCTAGAATAGATCAACATAAACCACAGGTTTATTACCCTAATAACTTGTCCTTTGATTAATATTGATGTTCAGTAGACCTCACATTGTTTGTGAGTGATTCATTAGTTGAACAATGTTAGAAGTTACTATCAAAAGCAAAGTTACTGTGAACTCTCAAAGTTTTGTGGTGCAAGGGTTAACAAGCGTTTAACTTATGTTCAGTGTAGCAATGCTTCCAGCGCAATCCAAGGTTCACTAATACAGGATGGGCAGAATCAACTCCCCTATTTAGAAAGCTAATAAAAACTAAACCATGTAAGTTTTGAAAACTAATTTGTACCAAAAGGAAGCATATATAAACTAGTTTTATACCTGGCAATATTGTTTATACACTGGTTGAGTCGTTTTAGTAGTTTTCCATTACTCTACAATTTATGTCCGGTGTAATTTCTTGGATGATTATTTCCTTGGGTTATTTTAACGTTTGAGGGCGATATAAGTACACTTTGTACATGAAAATATTCTAATAAAAATGCTAGAGGGTGTCGATTCTGCGGCAAAATGAACTGCCCGATTTCAGAGGCAGTGTGCACCACCAAGCAGGGGCATCGTGGAGTGGTGGGGGGCGTGTCCTTGAAAAGCTGCTTACGTGCCACTTTCAGTCTACACCATGCCTTGGTCAGGTGAACATTTAACTCTCCTGGTTGGAACCATCAATGCGCCTTCCATCTTTGCCACTTGCTCGGTCGTAGTAATCCAGTTTCCAACAACAAAAAAAACTAATTGCTTTTATTCGTACAAAGTGTATCTATATTGCCCTCAAACGTTAAAATAACCCAAGGAAATAATTATCCACGAAATTACACCGTACATAACCTGTAGAGTAATGGAAAACTACACAGAATGGCTCAAACAGTGCATGAACAATAACGGCAGGCATTTGAGAGATATTTTGTTTAAATTATATAATATTACCAGGTAAAAAACTGAATTATATATGCTTTCTTTTGGTAAACAAATAAGGTTCAAATCTTACATGGTTTAGTTTTTATTAGCTTTCTAAATAGGGGAGTTCATTCTGCTGCATCCAGTACTAGAGCTAAATTAAAAATCACCACAACTTATTTTTATTAACATGGATACTATTTGGTTTAGTTTAACGGTTTTTTTTCTATTCCTTTTAAAATAGAACTATTGCTTAAGTTGAATTAAAAGAGAAACCTAAACAGTAAACATAGAACCTAAAATTGGTATTCTTGAAAAGAATACTTAAGTTTTAAAAGATCTTTTAGCTACTATAGACTGGGAATTAGCTCTTGATATACATTTTGGTCAACACTAAAATTTTGGCGTTTTTTTTATATGTTTATTAACTGTGTGAGCAAATTTCTAGTATTGAAAAACTATGAAACATCTAAATATGAATGGGACAGATATGAAAATTAACCTTATAGTTCTTAACATTTAAGAAGAACAGTACCAGTTAGGTTAGGCAAAGATATGTTAGACAGTAGAATTAGGGATTAATGTACTACTAATTAAGGATAGCATTAAAAGTCGGATGTTTATGTGCAACCTCTATATTTTATATACTTGTTAATTTAATATGACAGATAAACAAAAACACCCAGCCAGAGGTTGTTAGATTGCAGCTTTCAGCTAATTGAAGCTCAATAACCTAAGACTCACTAATATTGGAGAAAATTTTTACTTACCGAAAGTATTTAAGAATAGAGAACACATGAACGCACACTGGAACCACCTTGAATAGCTCATAGTGATGGTGGGAAGCTGTAACAAAGAGGAACGTGGAAGTTTAACTGTTCAACGTAAGTAGACTCAGTGTCATGACTACCTTAGGAGCCTAACCTAATTTGTTTGTCTGCACGAGTTATGCTTTTAACCAGTAAACAATGACTGAGTCATGATCTCATTGCTCACACCTAGGTGTCAGTGACAAAGTGACTTGTTATCTTATCTCACGGAACAATGGACTACGGTTCCGTCTCTGACTCAAACTCACATTATAAGCAACATAAACAGTGAAAACAGTCTTGTGTTCAAATGTATTTAGATTTTGTAATATTCTTCAAAACATACTCAGCCTAGGTATACTAGTGGCCTTGTTGTCTCTAAAGAGACCTGTCAAGGCCGTAAGTGCAACTTTAAATATGTTAAAAACTTGGGAAGAAAGCTGCAAACTTCAACCGACTTTAAACATGTTTTAACGGTAAACTGACTGTTTGATACATTTTTATTTTTTAGGTATACACAATTTTTTGACAGTTAAAACTCATTTTGACTCAAAATAAACAATATTTGAAATCTATTTGTAAATGTTTAATGTAGCATATTTTAAACTACAATTAATTGAATAACATTTTTGACATTTAGATTCAAAGCTTATTCCAGGTTCGTGGTTTTCAAGGCTGGGTAGAAACCCTGTTCAACATATATTATTTTCAATTTATCATTATTTCCTTCTTTTAATATTCTTGCGTGCAAAAATCATAATGACAGATTTTAAAGACACACAAATTTAACAGCTGCATGATAGAGTAGCAAAAGTAGATGAAAATGGCATTTTAAATCAGCAGGCTTGATTAGTTAAGCAAAACTTCATCACCGAAAGGAAAGGATAAGTTCAGTCCACAATGCTGGCGTTTTTTTTCAGTAAAAAACAGGTTGAGCCCATGGACTGAGCCTGTTCTATAGTATCCAGTTTTGTAGTTACAACTTTAAAATACAAGTTTTTGAAAGAAGGATTCTCTTCCATTTTTTTAATAATTTCAAGTATTTTTATACAAGTGCTGACATTATTTTTTTCAGCCAATTATTAAATGTTAAACATCAACTGAGCATCTGTTTTCTGCAGCAATAATTATATTTGTATTGAGCAAAACAGGCGCCACAATATAGCTCTGCTAACGAGATTTTAAACTCTGCCTATATTTAAGATTATCATATAACCTTTGGACTTGTTGTAATTAAAATTGTAGTTTTATTACTTGTAGTTCATTTAAAGTGTACTTGTAGAACTATGTATTTTATTTAATATTAATTGAGTTAATAGTTGTAATATAATGCATAAAATATTACAAATTGTAATGTCAATTTGATTGTGGCAATAAATTATGTTTATTGTCTAACTAGCAACATGAATGTTTCAAACAGCACAATACTTTTTACTAGTATTTTTCTTCTTTCAAGTTAATTCACAACAAGACCGTTCAAACTATATGACAGGTCAAATTAAAATGTCAATTGTCTATCCCAATGACAAAGGCAACTTGACTGTGCCATTACTTTTCAGGGGTTACAATAAAAAACAAATCCAAACCTTGCTTGCTGATTGGTTGAAATAGCTGAAAACTGTACATCATTGGTGGATTTGCATTGCCATCTTGGTTTGCAAGATAAATGGAAATTTAAAATTGAACTACAATTGTAATTCCCTACTATTTATTGCTTTGACAAATTTTTCAATGAATGCAAACACAAATGTTCCTTGATCACAAATCATTCCTAATCAAAACCTTCCTTCCTTGTTAACAGGGAGGAAGAAGATTTGGCCGGGTTGGACCAGGACTCCTGACAGGCTGCTGTCTTTCAAGGGATGTCTGAAATATACCTCAGTAAAACGGTGAGCCTGGGGGCCCTCCCCCAGAAAATGTTCAAGTTTTTTACTTTGGAGACTAATTTTTTTCTTAACAATTTTAATAAAGCAGCAGTAAAACTGTATTTATTTTATTTTCTCTACGCAGCTAAACATCAACTCTCACTTGTTAGCTGCGTAGAGCTACTCCCTTGCCACTGGGTGATGGTCCACCTAATGAACCAAGTGAGGGGGATCTCTTAGTTACAAGGGGTCCTTAGGAGTTGCGCCTGGATGGTGCAAAGCACGTCTTAGGAAGTAAGTTGAGCGATACCAAACAGCCGAAGCACTCCTCGACAGCAGTGTCAGAAGCTAGCCCCTTCACTGATCTAGGACAAGATCTCTAGCTCATACATCTTAACTATATTTAAATAAAAAGAACAAAACAAGGAGCCAGACTGAAAACCCTGCAGACGACTTGGCAAGAAAAAAGGGATGATGAATACTGGAACTTGGAACACCAGATCAATTATAACAGTGGATCCTGGACTTTGAGAAAAGTCATAACAGCAAACTTCAGGCAATGGAGATGCGATATCTGAGGAAAGTACAAAATAGAACAAGGAGAAATAGGATAAGGAATGTGGCAATAAGAAGCTCTTTAGATATTAAACCATTAACCACCACAATACAGGAACAACAGCTCAAGAGGTTTGGCCATGTTCAGAAAAAAACCAAATACTCGGCTTCCTAAGATAATTAAAGATGTCAAGGCGAGGAAAAGTGTAAGAAGGAAAGACCAAGAAGAAAATGGGAGGCAGAAGTGGAGGACGCTCTACTGGAGAGAGGCAGCTTAATGCGAGAAGCCCTGCCATTGACCGCAAATCGGAAGTTATGGAAATGTCATATAACCTTGACACCGACAGGTAAAAGAGGACAGGATTAATAAGTATTAATTTACAAGTTGTTTTACCATGCAATATGTTTCCAAGTGATTTTGGATTTGACATGAATTTTGAACTGAGGTATATTTTGCAAAATCCTATGTATCGCCTGCAGGTTCAAGCACAGTTGGGGATAGTCTGAAAGATGCACAAACCCAGGGTGGACAGGCGAGTCCATGTTAGAAGTTCTATACCGTATAACTAATCGAATATGGTAACTATCTTCTTTAACTGACCCTGCCATTACTAACATAATTTATTTTATTTTTTTGTCTTTACAATGTACGTTGGGTTGACATTTTAAAAAAAGGTAAGCCCACTAGGAACAAAAGTGTGAACAAGCTATAGTAACAAATAAACAAACAAAATACTTACTTTTGTCATTGTGTCTCACTGAAATGGGAGGCCCACTGTGGGTTCTTCCTCAATGTCCCATGGATTCTCACATCATTAGCCGTAAGTAAACTTCCAATGGCCTACTCACAGTGAAAAAGAACTAACGTTTATCATTTGCTAGGACTACAGCTAAGGCTGCAAAGGCCTTAAACGTAAGTTTACTACGAAAGTTAACTCTTCATTGTCTAATAACCACGCCCCAAGCGCCGAATTACTGTTTGTACAACAAAACGTACGGAACTAATACATGTACAGCTTCTTTCAGAATATGCATTGAAAATTAAGCCTTTGAACATGTGAAAGCACAAAATAAAGTTCAACGAATGGGTATAGCAAAATGTTCAATTCTGCTATGATTGAATCCCTCCGCCTGCTTAACCTCATTTGTTGACTTATCAAATTTGTTTCACATCACGGAAATGTATCTTTGAAACATTAATATTTAATACACTTTATATCAATAACCTTCAAAAGCACATCATTATTCTGAAGAATGTTAACGATGAAGTGAGTAACGGTAAGCTACATAAACTAAGCTGATAAAGGAGTAGATTTTACATGGCGACTACGGACTTGTCAATTGTCATGTCAAACAATAGTCAACTAGAGAGTAGTGAACTGAGGGGGTTGGGAAGGGTAACCACGTTAGCTCACAGTCGTTTAGCTCACAACAGTTAGCTCACACGACAATAGGTCACAAACCGTTGTGAACTAATTTCGTGTGAGCTATGTGTGGTTTCTAGCTATGTGAGCTGCTAGAAACTACAGAAGACTTTAGAAACTAAAGTGTACACGATTTCTGAGTAAAACATTGTAGGAATCTTGGGAAGTTAGTCTAATTATTATTGAGCAAACGCATCGAATAATTTTATTTATTTATTTATCAACGATGTATACCTTTTTATATAATAGCATACATATAGGAAAAAAGTAATTTTTGCTGAAAAGATTAGCCTACATGATATACAATGCACAAATTATTACATATCACAGTGCCATGTCTTCCAATCTACCCCTACTATCTCTCTTTTTTACGGGAAGATTTATTTTTCAGGGTAGTTATGGGTAACATTAAGGGTACTTAATCATATAGAACATAGATAGACTACATAAAGTAATAGATAATAATCAACACATGCAATACACATTTCATAAATGAAATGTATATATTTAAATATATATATATATATCTTTAATTTATATTTAAATTGTATTTTCCTTGTGTTGAATGGAAAGCTCACGTGGCTATGAAATGAATATTGTAAGTGCGATGATGATAGTGAAATTTTCAATTTTCTATATTGATGGAAAACCAATTTTACAATAATTACAATACATAATAGTCTCAATAAAATTACAAGAGCACGCGATAGCAAGATTTGTTAATCAAATCAAATCGTTTTTTGCATCAGACAATATTTACAATTGTATTGCAATTCTTAAATTATAGTTAAGACTAAAAAGAACAATAACACATTCAAACATACATTACAATAGCATACACACTCTCATTCATCCCTTTGGTTTGATATCAGTCTTAATAATATCAGAACAAAGTATAAAATATAGTAATGATGGTAAATTAACAAAACATAGCACCATAAGTTGAGAAAACAATAAGATACTAATAATGTAAGAGTTTATAATGAATCAAAGCTATAATAATAAAAAGTGTACGACTGAATAATTATATATAACAAATAATTGAATAATTTAATATTCCTATAAAATATATCCTATCAAATCAAATGTATCCTACAACTGGGTATTTACGTAAACTTATAAAACTTTTAGTTATAGTTCTATCTGTCGTGCAATTGTGTTAGTTTTTAATATATTTTACAACTTAAGTTTTATAAGTTTATATAATTAAACCAGTTGTAGGACCTATTTTAAAGTATTTAAATATCGCAGTAAACTATAAATCGTAAATACTAACACGAAAGATTACACGATTTACAATATGGAACTGTACCTCTCGGTCTCGCAGGTCACGGGTTACACGTCGGATGGGCGACGTCGAACCTCTCGCACTGGAGAGTGGACATGTCGAACGTGACTGACGGTGTGACGGTGCGCATAAGCAGAGCTTGAAACTGCGAAGGGGGGGGGTGTTGACTTGTCTTGGGAAATTGTTCTTCTGTTCATTAATGACACAATGTATCCAACACTGAAAAGTTTACCTTGAAACGCCTTGGGGGTCAATCAAATGACTTTAAAATACTCCAAGTACTTGAAAATTTGCCCTCAAATTTAAATTGCTTTTAAACTATGGAACTTTGTTACATGTTATTTTGAATGCAGAAAAGTTGCTGAGAGTTCTGTAAATACCTGTTTGTTCCAAAGCAGCCAGGTCTTAACAGACATGGATTGAAATGGGTTGTGGTATAAAGCAATGAATGGCTTATTAAACTATATTTAGTATTATGTTAAATATATAATCACACTTAATTAGGTTATAGCATAATTTGTATACGGGGTGAGTTTCAAATGTTCCCTCTCCACCTTAACTTTTGAAAAAGGAAATATTTTTAATACCCCTTTAGGGAATCTAAAGTTTGAATTGACGTAATTTGCGTTACCAACCCCCACCCGAAAACTGAGGGGGGAGGCCTCCAATTTAAAAAAGATACAAACCCTCCTTTGTGTGGCACCTCAAAAGAAAGGAAACTTCAACACATATTCAACATCGTAAATACAATTTTTTATCTCGACTTGTTTTTTTAAATATACGAGTACCAGTTTAAAGATGACACAAAATCAGGTTTGAAATGCCACATTTCACATAATTTGTTATTCAAAGTTTTACTGTACTTCAAAATACTTTATGGGATTATATGGTTGTGATGTTTCCCTCAGAGGATTTTCAAAAAAGCTTTTGTCATTAAAAAAAGTGTATGTGAAATGTGACATTTTAAACCTTATTTCTTGTAATCTTTAAATGAGTATTGCAAACAAACGAGTCAAGATAAAAAATGTTCCTATGCGTCGTTGAATTTGTATTAAAATTCCCTTTCTTTGAAGGTACCACAAGAGGGGGTTTGTATTTAAAAGGTTTGGGGAGCCCTACCCCCTCCGGTTTTTGGGTAGGGGTGGGTGACGCTAAGTACGTCAAAACAAACTTTAGAATTATATAAAAACATTTCCTAAAGGGGTTATAAAATATTTCAATTTTCAAAAGTTAAGGTGGGGGCATTTAAAACTCACTCTGTATATTATTTACAAGTTATTGTAGTTTTTCAACTCAAATATATTTGTATATAATATATTTCTACGTAGTAACAAAATATTATACGTAATTCTACTATATGTAATATCCCCGCGATGGCCAATGACCTTTCAGACAGTTCTGACAGGCGTCTGCTTAAGCTTGACATGAATTTACGGAGCGGGGTTTCATAGCTGCGCGCGCATCAAATTCAGCACCTTTGCGAATCTGAACCGAATCCGTGGCGGATTGGTAGATGGTATCGCACGCGACTCCTGAGCTCATCACTCCGGTAACACGGGTTCGATCTCCGCAGTCCCCACTTACAATTAGTATTGTGACTAATACCTTGACGCTAGGTAAAGGTCGAGTTGGTGTGGTAGAGAGGACTCTCCAAACTGGCGAGTGAAATGCGCGCGCAGCGGATCACCCCACTCCGTAAGGTCTTGTTTAAGCTAGTTGTAATGTAAATTTGTATTACTTACTACAGTTGTTCATTATCGATTCTTGAACGTAAACAACTGTAAGAAACTGCTAATATGGTAGTTGACCATTAAATTAATATTGTTCAGTTAGTCTCGTTTGGTTGAACCATCGGGTGCACTACGAGTGCACAATAACCATTCATAGGTAAGTTGAAAAGTGAAATTTATATGGTATGTTCACTATGTTGGCAATTCCAGGTCTACCTACCTGGGTAAAAATCCATGTTGACTACTTGTATGTTACAAAGTAAAATGTAAATAAACAGATAAGCTAAATTGTAATATGAGTTTCACGCTGGCTGTTTATCTTCAATAATTTTGATCTAAACTTTGACCTGTTTCTGATCCTAGTGTTGTTCTACTATTCTTCCCCTATTTTATCATCCGAAATTTAGTAAAATTTCCAAGTCCTAGTGACACAAAGAAATAATATAAGAACCTAATATTACACATCTTTGTTGTGACATGGAAGAATTGCTGAAAAAGACAACACTTGCATAGCGTGTTCAGAGCTTGTGTTTGTGTCCCCGAATATGATTGTTTAAAGTCTTAAATATTACTAAAAATGTTTACGTTTAATTTTCCTTTGTGCCTAACTTAACACCAAACTTAGCAGGTGACAGAATGGGTCAGATCACCGATCAATGAATTATTTGTGTTTAATGCGGCTGTGCCTGAACCAGGCCGGTGACCAGCCTTTTTGCCAATAAGTTGCTTTTTTTACCAGGCCAAATAACGTGGCTGAACGGGACGAATGGTCACTGTCGCTTAAGGTTGAGAGGGCCACCTGTCTAGGCGAATCTCGCGTGCAGTATTTTTCATTGTGAAAGCGGTTACGAAGCCTGATACAGTGCCACAGGTGCAGCAGGCAACGGCGTTCTCTGGACGGACCCTCTGTAGCACTCCTGAGCTTTTTGTCTCCGTTTTGTTGCTCTACACACAAACGGCAAAGAAATTGCCAAATAGTTGTTTTTTTTATATTTACAGACCTCTCCATACAAAATGACATTTTTTTTTATTTCCAATTAACTAAAATATAAAACACAATTAATTCATTTAAAACAAATATTTTTTAATTTTTAAAAATATGTAAATTTAATTAAATTACTTTAGAAAGCGGTATTTTAGAGACATTTTAAGTATGGACTGGTTTTGCAGTCAATGTCCTTTTCAAGTTGGACAGGAAACGTCTCAAAAATCAGTACTTCAACATACCATAGCTTACCTAATAGACATTTTAAAAATGTCTGATATAGTTTTTTCTCACTCCAACAATGGTATTATTAACAAACTAACATTTTAAATTGTGATTTTTCTTGAACTAACAGCCTTAATATGTCCAATGAGCCTGCTGCTGTCAGCTTATGGAGTAGAGGCCTAGTGTAAATGAAGACGAATGATAATTTAAAAAATACGAGTAATTTAGGATCAGAGGTGAGTATTGGTGATGTAAACATGTTAATTTGTATCTCTAATCTGCCTAGGCCCTAGTATGATAAGTGTAAAGACTTAATTTTGTTGACAAGATTAGTTCTGATTGCTTACACTTTCCAGCCAAGATACACAGTACAATCAGGTTTTAAAAACGGCTTGTATGATTTTTCTTGAAAAGTTATTGGTTGGTTTGAACTACTATTCACAGCTTTGCTCTCATCTGGTTTGCTCCAACTGCCAATAGTGTGTTTGTTTGTGTGTAGATATGTGTTCGCTGTGAGTTTTCTGAGATCCCTACCTGTTCGTCATGGCTCAGTCAGTCAACATGGAGTTCGATCATGTTGATCGATACTGGCAGGATACTGCCGAATCTCTCACTTTGGATTTTGGCCCGTTTGAAACTGTCCATAGATGGACTAGAATGCCAGAGTGTGACGAGTTTGTTGGAGCAAGGTAAGATTAGACTAAAATATAAGTTTCAAAGTAGTTCTATTTGTAAATGTGTAAATAAAGATGTTATTGTATTGTAATGTATTCTATCTGCTTCATATTAAGCCTTGTTATGTCAAAAATAAGAACCATTATTAATTTATATATCTTTGTCAGTTTTCCTGTAGATTTGCAAACCAGCGGAACTACTGTCAACAAATATTCTTATAGTTCTTATCTACATGCTATGTGTTGAACGGTTCTCTCGTCATAAGACATAAATAGCCAAAACCTTTAGCCTTAACTTTTTTCTGTACAAGAGGTGGCTTTACTGTACACCATGTTAATTTAAAGCTAATATATTTTGCTGTTGATTGTAGAACCAGTTAACTTATAGAAATGTTTGATAAGAAATAAATTTATTGTTTAATTTGTATGAATCGACTTTTTTATTTTAAAATAAAACAAATGATATAAATTAAACAATGAATTTATTCCTAACATCTTTTCCCATCTTTTAGTGTTTGTGGCTTTGTCAACATCAGTAATAGTTCACTGTACAATCATTGACGTATGTATTGGAAATTCCGTTCATCGTTTACAGGCGAAGCAAGCATACAGTAGTGGCATACAAAGAAGCTATCTATGTGTTTGGAGGTGATAATGGAAAGACAATGTTGAATGATCTCTTGAGGTTTGACGTCAAGGAAAAATCTTGGGGTCGAGCGTCAAGAACCGGGCCCCTCCTGCACCTCGGTATCACCATTCAGCTGTTGTAAGTGCTAAAAAAAATCTTTTACAGATATCTAATAATGTGTACTTTTATTTTAAATCAGTGTTAGCTGTTTAACCAGGAAGAATGATTTTGCAGTTCTATCACTTTTACAACATTTTTTGTAATCAAAATACACTGTAACTTATAATGCACATGTGAGTTGTCATGTGAGTTGAAACTACATTTTTATGTGCCTTTTTTAAACTAAATTATAAAGATTCCTAGTGATGATTATGAGATGATTAACTATTAGAAGCCTTTCTCTCAACTCCCATGGTCCCAGACAAGCATTAAAGAGAACATATACCAATAGAAATTTAGCTATAGATTTTTTTGTCAGTGGTCGTTTGTAGCACCAATAGACAACAAGTTAAGGGGATTAACACATTTCTCTTCACTTCCATCATATTTTTGTGTTTGATGGTAAAAACGTAAAAAATTTCAGGTTTACGACTCATCAATGTTTGTGTTTGGAGGCTACACCGGAGACATACATTCAAACTCAAACCTTACTAACAAGAATGACTTATTTGAATACAAGTTCCAAACAGGACAGTGGATAGAATGGCGATTTGTTGGAAGGTAAAGTTTTCTTTTTAAAATACTTATTTGTAAAGGTAGCTAGTATGTTTCATCTGCGTACTACTCTGTCACCGAGTTCCTTAATGATAATGTCGAGGGACTTGTCTAGATCTGCCGCCAAGATCCAAAAAAAATTTTTAATGTTGACAATCTTTTTAACAAAGAGTATAATTATAGTATAGTTTTATATTTTTATGACACAACCTATCCCGAAAGGGTCTCGGCTTAGAAGAAAGGTATGAGGTATAAGCTGATGCTTCATTGGTTTGCCCATAAACAACTTAATCTAGATCATCTTGACGAGGGTGTGGTTATAAAAGTTGCAAAGCGTGACACGTTTCCGTTTTTAAAGTGGGTCTACCCACAAACTATCTTGCAAGGTATGTCATAATTTGCTCTGCTTGTAGTAGGCATATGGAAGTACTCGTATTCAAGTAAAAGTGAAAAAAATAGTACCGAGTCTGCTGATGGATGTAGGCCAAATTGTACAATAATTATACTGCTATTTGAAATACAAATGATCCCGTCGAATTTCAGTTTGAAAACTTTGAAGACACTTTTAATTTTCATTTAAACATGAGCTACCCCTTCAAAACAATTCAACAAAAATCGAAGTCACAGAGGTGCAAATGGATAACCAAAGGTATCCTGGTTTCGAGAGAGAAACTATTGTTTCTATCCAAAATACACCAACACACGTCTAACGCGGGATTCAAAGCCTTTTTTCAAAATTACAAAAGAATCTATAAACGAGTCATCAAAGCTGCGAAAGCTTACGATGTACAAAAAGCTTTGCTCACATCAAAAAATGTTTCAAAAACAGCATGGACCATAATCAAAAATAAAAACCCACCAACTGACAAACAAATCGAACTCACAATCAACAATGAATGTGTAAAAGACTCCTTACACATGAGTTCAACAACTTCTTCGCTTCGGTGGGAGCTGACCAAGGCCTCAGGTCTCATCTGGGTCCGACTTCTCTTCTCCCAATACTGAGTCCAACAGCCTCAATGGCCCTGACACTGGTAACAGAGGAGGAAGTTGCGAGGGTGATAAGAGAGCTCCCAACAAAAAAATCTAACGACGCCAATGGGGTGTCCACGTGGCTTCTTAAGAAATATGCAACGCATTTATTGAGACTGCTGGAACACCTTATAAATCTCTCTTTTCAATCAGGGACTGTTCCCTCCTCTCTAAAAACAGCAAAAGTCACCCCAATATTCAAGAAGGGCGACTCTTTTTCAGTACAAAATTACCGCCCAATCTCACTATTGCCCTATCTCAGCAAAGTGTTTGAGAAAGTCTTTCTCATCCGACTTGCGAGTTTTGTCGAAAAGCAAAACCTACTTTCACCAAACCAATTCGGATTCCGAGATGGGAAATCAACAGTAGACGCAGTCGCTCGTTTAATCGAGATGATAGTGGAAGGATTTGAAAGTCGAAGACAAACGCCAAGTGTTTTTCTAAACTTGTCAAAAGCTTTTGACTGTGTTGAGCATGGTACTCTATTTCAAAAACTAGACGTTCATGGAATACGAGGAGTGCCACTTGCTTGGATCAAATCATATCTCAGTCACCGAAAACAATTTGTAGGGATTTCAGATGTGAGGTCAGGGGAAAGGGGACTGAGCTATGGGTGCCTCAGGGCTCCATACTCAGTCCTCTACTCTTCAATCTCGTCAACGATGTTGGCTCATCGGTACACCACGGGCAACTGGTCCAGTACCTAGATGACCGCGACTCTCTGTTTCAATGCAAAGACACTAGCAGAACTGGAAAAAATCACATTCATAGAGCTCAACAGTTCAATTCAACACTTCAATTAGCTCAACCTCAAAACAAACCCAAAAAAATCATCCTTCATTCATTTTTGTTTGCGACAGTCAATCTCAGATTGTAGTCCTACAGTCATGTTGGATGAAACTGTGATCGAAGATGTCTACTCAACAAAATTCCTTGGAATACACCTTGATCGAGGGATGACTTGGAATTGTCACGTAGACAGTGTCTGCTCAAAATTAGCCTCAGGCATTTATGTTTTAGGAAATTGTCCAAATATTGCCCCACCAGATACTGATGACGGCTTATTATGGACTAGTCTACCCACACCTGGCTCACGGACCAACGCGGAGGCTGCTGCAACAAACTTTTCCAGAGTGTCCATTCTTCAACAAGCAGTGCGAACAGTCGCACACTGCAAAGGAGAAAGTCGTGCAGACCAGTACTCAAAAGATTAAAACTGTTGACTTTACCCTGTCTCTACATTTTAGAAACGTGTCTTTTTCAAATGTAAATGCAACCTTGTAAGAGGAATTGATGTACACTCTTACGAAACCAGAGACAGGGAGAACTATCGAACTGGGAGACACAGAACGATGGTTCATGAACGTCTGCCCTCACAATATACTTCCAAATTCGATCAAAAGTGCTACAGAGCCAAAGGCTTTCAAAGCTCGTCTAAAGCCAGTTTTGGTCGCAGAAGCATTTTACAGTTCAAACGAGTTTTTGGCACACAATTGGGATATTGGAGGGTCAGACTAACAGGGGTAGGCTGGAAAAATTTGAGTAAATGGGAATAGTACGAATGTAAGTTATGTATGTTTGAAGGGATCTAGATGTGGATGAATGCAAAATTTGATATCAAATAGTATACAATTGAGATACATGCTTGTAAACATGTCAATTCAATAAAATATTTATTTATTTACTGCTAGACCCGTTTGAATTTATAAACAGTAATTTTATTTGTAATATTTCCAGCTTTTGATTTAAAATCACTATTTGATAGTCACATGTTTAGGATAAACACTCAGATTTAAGTACTTCTCTAAATTTAAAGGCATAAATAGTTAGAAAATTAAATTAAATAGTTGAAGGGCGGATGGTGTAGTGGTCAGCATAATCGCCGCAAGCGAGAGACCCGGGTTCACCTCCCGGTTCGGTCCAAACTATTTTGTCTTCAAACTTCTTTAATTATAAATAAGTTATTTAGCGTTTATGGAAATTAAGACCTTATTGTACATTAATTTTGAGTTTTTGCGGATTAACCGCGATTTTGCTTGTCCGGGAAGCCTCAACCCGACTTTATCGCGGTTAATAGGGAGTTGACTGTATTTTGCTGTAGGCCTATTGCTGAGCGGTTCCAATAAGGCATTAACAAACTATTTGTTACAGAATGACAGTAAGCAGTGGGTGGAAGTATCTCAGGCAGGAGACCGCCCACCGACGTGCTGCAACTTCCCAGTGGCTGTTGCTCGGGAGTCCATGTTCGTGTTTAGTGGTCAGAGTGGAGCAAAAATTACAAACAACCTCTTTCAATTCCATTTTGAGCAACTGAGGTAAACTTAGGCTAGACTATAAAATTGTGTCTGTACAAAATTTAAAATGGAGTAGGGATCATTATAGGGCACGTGACATGCTCACTCATTCAGTAATCAACAATAGGTTGAAAGTACCTTGTCCACTTGGATCGTTGTCACTGATTACAACACCAAAATTCGAGTGTTTCAAAGTGATTGGAGATTGGAATCAATGTATTTAACGGGCAAGAATTGCACAAAACAGTGAAAACAAATCCTGACAACTCAGCCAGCTGTTATATTTGTTTTTATTATGTCCAATTTCAATACTGTGAGTTATTTTTCTATTTATATTTTTATTTATATATAATTATATATAATTTACATTTGGTCATGTTTAGGAAAATAAAAATGCATTCTACAAATGTATGTATGTACATAGAATTTACTTAGAAAATTAGATACTACAAAATAAAATGTATCATACATTGAAAACAATTTTACATTAGTTATTAGTAGATTAGTTCATTGAACACAGTCATTTAAATTTAAACAGATCTTAATGAGCTCCCTGTTGTTGTTTGTCCTTGACCAAATTTTCTATATCTGGGTCGATTGAACTCAACTTGATTCTTAAGTCCTCTTCAACACTAATGCGGTTTCTGTATTTATTTTTAATGTACAGCAGTTCTGAAAAGCCTGATTTACATAAGTACGAGGTTACAAATGGAAGTAAAAAGATTATTGCTTGCTTGAACACTGATGGATATTCAGTTTTTGTCCCCATCCAAAAGTCTATTAAAGATTTTCTTTAAACCCATCTTTCATTGAGCTGTCACTTATAAGGTCGATGAAACACTCTTTTGAGTGACAAGGAAATTTCCCTGAAATGGATTTCTAATCCACTCATATTTAGAAAAATCTTGATTAAAATATTTATCAAAACTCGTTTGAAAGGCTTCCATATGAATAGTGATACCACCAGTCACTTCTGGCTTCAGAGAAATATCATTTTCTTCCAAAAATGATGCAAGAGTAGGGAATGCAGAGAAATCCTTGCCCTGTGCTTGAGAGCGAAACAGAACCAACTTTTTCTTGAAGGTTGATATTTTATCGCTGGTAGTGAACACTGTTGTACTCGGCCCTTGAAGTCCCATGTTCAAGATATTAAGCCTATCAAAAATTTAGCCAAATACGCCATGTCGTGATAGCCATTCTTCATCAATGAACAAGTGTATCATGTCATGATTTTGTTCAATTAAAAACCTTAAGACTTCAGACCTCAGTTTAAATAGACGAGTTAGGATCTTGCCTCGTGACAATCATCTAACCTCGGTATGTAGGAGGAGAGTTTTATATTTTCCACCCATATCTTCACATCAAAGAGAAAAACCGTGAATTAAGAGCCCTGGCCTTAATAAAATTAATGACCTTCACGCTATCCGTTAAAACAGACTTAAGGTTGGCAGGCATACCCTTGGAAGTCAAACTGCCACTATTCTAGGTAAAACACAGATGGAGGAATTGTATTCTTAACGTGGAAATGTTGCATCGTAACTGAAAATTAATGTTATTCACATTCAACAGTTTTTATTGTTATTATTAGTATATGACTGCGTACCACCTGAAATGTCCCCGCGTACCACCGGTTGAGAACCCCTGATCTAGTGGCTAGACGATAGCCTGGAGCGCGGACCGAATTGTCTAACTAATAAACAATAGCATTTGGAGGGTTAATGAACCCTTCTCGGTCCCGAAATCTAAGAACCTGTGGAACCAAGAACTGACCCATCCCTAACCGTAATGTCTAGTTCAATCTGATATGAATACCCAAACATTTCGAATACAAGGTTTTACATTGGGTTGAATTAAGATTGGATATTCACAAACCCTATCCAACGCCAAGCTAAGACTCTTTCATTCATAGAAGATTTACTAAGATAACTTTGATTTGATTAAGTCATTTATACCGAAAACTAATACGGTGTTCTGCTTGGTTTGCAGATGGACAAGGATATCTACTGAGCACATCTTGCGAGGGGCTCCCCCACCTCCCGCCCGCCGGTATGGTCACACCATGGTGGCTTTTGATCGACATCTCTACGTTTTCGGTGGTGCTGCTGACTCCACATTACCCAACGACCTTCACAGCTACGATTTAGATACACAAGTAAATACCTTTGCACTTTAGTTTTTCAAAATTAAAAAGAAATCAGAAGTCCATTTTTCATGCAGTCCTACAGTATGACCAGGTGGTTAACTGGGTCCTAGATTAATTAGTCGTTCAGAAGAAAACAAAGTGCTTTTTGTTCTGAAACGAGCTAATTTTGTTAGTCACTGTGATTATTACCTGTTAAGGATGACGTAATTCATTATGTCTCTATTTTTTAAAGCTCAGAACAGAACTTTATTTCGCCTCAAGTTTTGGGGCTGTGAATAAGTTCAGACTTACAATAAAGTTGTTTGCTATGCTGACACCATTTCAGCTTGTCCACTTAGGCTTATAAAGGTGTGAAAGTGTTTTGAGCTTAATCATAGCCTTTTGAGTCTAAAATGTTAAGGAAAAGGAGCCATGTAATTTTGAAGCTTAGGTCTTCTTTTATTTACAGTTGTGAATAATTATTAGCTTTAGTTTTAGCATAGCTAGATAAATATTTAATATGATTTCAAAGTTCTTTGTTTCTAATAGTGTTTTCAAGTTATTTGTACCAAAACCCTACCTTACTGTTTCAAAGTACGAGGGCTATTCAGAAAGTAATGAACGTTTCCATCTGTCGCCGCTAGGTACACGCCGAGCACGTACATATTGGTATCCTCAGTCAGTGTTCGGATGTAACAGTAGGAACTTCCCCGCACTGCCCCTTTATAATCATATTGAAAGTATGCGCTGTGATAAAAAATTCTGCCAGTTGTTAGGTGTGATCAGTGACATGGTTTTTGCCTGCCAAACACTTTGATCCCATAGATATTTATTGTCAAGAGTGCGAAATGTATGGAAACAACATAATGAATGAAAGTTCTGTCCAGAAATGGTTCATTTAGTTTTAAAATAACCGAACTAGCTTTCATGCTTATTTTAGTTACTCTTTTAGATGTGTGTGATACATTTTGTTCATTGTACTTTGTTTTATATTGATTCCAAAATGTTCTTTACCTTATGTACACATTTACATGCCTTCATATACACATTTCAACTTAAAATTGCATGTGTTGATTACAGGTGTTGAGTGTTTTAACCTGTATGTTTATTTGTACAGTCATGGACCGTCATCACCCTGGCTCAAGACTCCAAGGTGCCCTCTGGCCGCTTGTTCCATGCCAGTGCTGTTGTCACTGACGCCATGTTTGTCTTTGGAGGAACCATAGACAACAACGTGCGCAGCGGGGAAATGTACAGGTTCCAGGTAAATCATTAATCCATCTTGAGCTGGATACCAAAAATACAAACTTGTAATTCATTTAAGAAAATCATTTCATATTTTCAAATTGTTTAAAATACTTAATTAGACTGTCAATTTCTAATTTAAGAACATTTTTCACCTGTTGAGGGGTGCATAGATTCGGATCAGTCCAATGTGACCGACCCCAAAGAAGTAAAAAAATTTAATATTAGTAATTTTAATAATTTGACTAAGATTAGCTTGATTTACTCTATAGTTACAAATGTATACAAAATCATAGCCCAAATCTGTTCACTTTGTGAACTTTTACGTACAGTTTTTATGATTAATACATTAAAAGAGAAATGAAAATGTAACAAAATTTTTACATTTTGGTTTAATGGTCCTTACCAATGTTTGATAGAATATATCACTACTATAATAATACAAAAGAGGGCTTTCACAGAAAACAATGCATTAAGAAACTATGAATGAAAAGAGGAAACATAACAAAAAGGAGGATGCTCTAAGATCCAACAGGGCCCCAAGGTGCTTTTGGTCCCAATTACCTAAATCAATTGGACTGTAGTTTATGCAGTAGTTAAGTAGGCTAATGCCTACCATTTCTCTTATTTAATATTATGTACGAGATGCGGTATCTGCATCTAGGTTCTAGCTCTTTAAACGCATTCTGGTTAATGGAATGTTATCTTGTCGACAGTTTTCCTGTTATCCAAAATGCACACTGCACGAAGACTTTGGAAAGCTGTTAGAAAGTCGCATGTTCTGTGATGTGGAGTTCCTCCTGGGGCCGGATGAGGAGAAGATCCCAGCACACATTGCCATCGTGTCTGCCCGCTCCCAGTGGCTGCGACACCGCATTCAACAAGCCAAGGATGCCCGAGACAAGCATTTAGAACAGGTACACTTTCCTTATATCCTTCGGGACATTATTCTTTCCAAGACATCACTATATCACTATTTGAGATGCCGACCACTCTCATGAGGCTATTTTAAGGCAAATATGTGGTGAAGGATGAGTGAGATTAGTGGTAGTAATGAGTTATGAGGTGTAGTCTTGTTACAAACTAAGGCTGACTCTTCCTTAGAATGGGTCATTAATTAATAGCTCAATGACCAATGGAAATACAAGGACCAATGCTTAGCGTGACTTCGAACCAGGTGATGGTCTGATATATCTAAACGATGGTGGGAGTTGATGCGGTATCATCAGATGATCACTGAGACTATCTGAGCGCTTTAGACCTATATCATCCTCAAAACCTGACCTCCATGAAGCTGGATTACAGGACCACTCCACGAGTCCCAGTCAAATAACTTTGTCAACGAGTCCCATCATTGATAACTTTAAGTAACTAATCCACCAAAGAGAAGAAAACAGTATTTCGACTGTTTTTTTATGTGTGTGTACATTTTTTTGTTTTGTAAATTCCAAACATAAAGAGTACTTTTCCTTCAAAGGACTTTCAGTGCTGCCACTTCACAGTTCGCCCTGATGCAAGGTTCTTTTATGTTAATATCAACAGTTGTTGCTACACTGTGTCTACTGGTCAGGTGAAGCATGAAAATCAGTAAATATTTTAGACGGAAAAAGGTCCAGATTTTTGTTGGATAGGATTTTAGTTGGGAAATTCATCGGTCCCCATTACCACTAATGGGAGTTACAGTCTTGTTGTGCATCGATGATGTTCTAGTACAGTGAAAGATGGTAATTTCAGTCTAATTGTATATCACAAAAATGTTGTAGATTTAGACGTGATTATTTTCTGTTTCAGCTATTTGGCACTACTCAAGTTCCTTTTAAAGACATTCCCTCGTTAGAAGTTAAGCTTTTAGAGGCAGTTCCAGAAGCCTTCGATATGGTTCTTCACTACATATACACTGACAGGATCGACCCAACAAAAAAAAGTGAGATATGCTGTTTTTTACTTTAGGTGAATTTTACAAGGAGAGAGAGGATAGTAGCTAGCTTACCTAAGAACAATAAGTTTAGGGGCCAACAAAAATAGGCACACAGAAGAGTCACACACAAAATTCACTGATATTTTGCCCTTACTAAATTATTTTCCCCTAAACTTGTTTTTCTTAGGTAAGCTAGCTACTACCCTCTCTCTCCTTGTAAAATTCACCTAGTTTAGCCATAAGGTTCTTCCTTTTAAACCTGCTTTTTACTTTAGGTAGTTTTGACTGATTTAGAATTGTCCATAAAATCTCTTAGATTAAAATTGTACAAAATTCTTCCTAATATAGATTTTTTAACTTTTAAAATTGTAAAATATCAGTGTTTATTGCTATAACCTCTGTAGCAATGAACACTAGTATTCACTTAGTCACAAACTTTTGTATTGTATAACTATATTAGTATTTAAATTCTGTTTTTAATATTTCCAGCTTATTGATTTAAAGTCACTATTTGACAGTCACATGTTTCGGATAAACATTCAGGTTTAAGTACTTCTCTAAATTTAAGACATAAGTGGTTGGGCTGGATAGTGTAGTGGTTAGCATGATCGCCCGGCAAGCGAGAGACCCGGGTTCAAATCCCGGTTTGGTCCAAACTATTTGTCTTCAAATTTTTTTATTTATTTATAAATTATAAGGTTAATGTAAAATCATTGTTGAAATGTCCATCGTCCTAGAGTGGCTAGGCTTCATTTTTAGATGTACTCGCCCTTCAGGCTCGCTGGGGGGCTATGCCCTCCAGACCCCCGCTTTGGCCTGCGGCCTCGCTTGACAAAATGAGGCCACTCGCTGTGCTCTTGACATTGCTCGGCCTCGCTGGCTACCGTTTGCTTCGCTCACAGTAGCTTAGACAAAGCTACCACCATTTGCTGCGCTCATGAACATGAATTTACGAATCTTTGAGTATGACTTTGGCCGATGTAAGACCTATACTGCGGGTGGCATAGCCGTTGTAAAAACATCAATACCTAACGAAAGTACGCACTTTGGGTACGTATATAAGATATTTTATGAAAAAAATTTAATTTTTATACTTTTTTCTGCATAGTGTTTTTAGTTGTTCTAACTTAAGTTGGGTTTTGTGGTGCTAAGAGGTATATAAGTACTTGTTAAATTAGCCCAAACACACGAAAAAAGTAAATTTTGACCAGTTTATCTTTAAAGCGAAATAGTAAATTACCTATTGGAGATAGGATAAAATGCCAATTACAAAAGTTGTAGAAAAGTTAACGATTTCAAGTTGAAAAGATAACGAGTTGTCCAAATAATGATTTCCAAAGATCCGATTACTAGTTCAGCCGCTACAGTCAAAATAGTAAACCACTGCACAACCCCATTTTCGGCCGACGCCATTAACGCGCCGCTATACAAGGGGTTAAAAGAGTCGAGTTTTCAGATTTTTCCTGGCGGTTTCACCCCAAGACTTTTAAAACGAATATATGGTTGAGGGGGGTAGCTTTACGGGAAGTGCCTAAACATTTCTCTCGTTCACCAGTCAGTCACCCAAACGGCTTTATAGTATATTAACTGTATATTATACTTAACTCATAAAATTTTCAAACTGCCCGATTCTAAACTAAAATATTGTTATTGGCCTGTTGTACCTATGTTTTAGGTATGTGTTTCTTATTTGCTCATTTCCTTTGCTTGTTACTCTTCACCTCTTTAAAGAAGTTTGGCAAACAGGTGAAGGGTCTCAACACTTTTATACTGGACAATTTTTATTTGTTAGAAATGAATGTTTTGTTTTAAAAATCCAAATTCTTGTTGATATAACAAAAACTACATTGAATGGCAACAGACCGTCCCAACCAATAACCTAAACCAGGTATTCAAACATTTTGGTACATTTTTACTCTCATGTAAAAACTAAACTGTAAGCTCAATATCTTTCAGATGGTGTGTATTATTGCAGTAATAAATTTGTTTTGATTTCCTAATTTTATGTTATTGGGAAATAATCCCAATCATGGCTTTTAGCAAATATCGAAGCGTTTTTATTGTTGAAGAATACTTAAGAGGAAGATAATTAGTTTTTTGTCAAGAGGCGTTTAAGATCAAGTTTTCAGGCGTGTATAGGTTATTTGTATTTAATGTTTCAAAATTCTCAAAGATTTTTTAGGAGAACTTTCTAAACTAACCCTAACATTCTCCATCACTTCTCAATTCAGTACAGTCTGCTTTCTGTTAAGTTTTCTGTTCCCTGCAGAATCTGTTTCGTTAATCAGATCTGTGAATTTTAGATTTGTTTGGAATACCATCACCTGTAAACCTGACCCCAAACACCTCTTGAAAAACAATTATCTTGTTCTTAAACTTGTATTCTTAACAACAAACACTCTTTGACCTTGCTATAAACCATGATAGCGTTTATTTTACAACAATATCAAATTAGAAAACCAAAACGACTATATTACTGCACCAATACATACTACCGTATCTGATAGATATTAAAGTGAACAAGCCAATAGTACAATTTATGACCGCTAGTAAAAAATTACTTACTAAAGTTTGTAAGTTTGGTTGCGTTAAAAAAAAACACCCTGTATTTCAATTTTAAAATTATTACACAATAACACATTTTTAATAAAGCATGTAGTCTTTTTAGTGCTGTTGCGTCAGTGCTATTACTTGTTATAGCGAATCAAAGCATGACTTAAGTGTATCTGGAATACACAATTCTTTTTACATTGGAGATAAGATACATTTTTGTTGTTGTGCAAAATTTATCTTAAATTGATACATTTCCTTACAAGTTATTTTTACACATGTAAACTGTTTTCAGTAGAAGATACAACATCTAACAGAATTGTGCTTCTCATGATGGACGTTTATCGACTAGCTGTTCAGGTAAGTTTTAAACACATTAAATGAATAGAAACTGAGTAAAACTGGATTTTAATCCAGTTTAATATCCATAACCGAGTGTATTACAGTGTTAATAACTATTATACATTGCTTGTATAAATTTGTATTAAATAAAGTAGTATTGAAATAAATAATTCTTACTCAGCTCAAAATGATTTCAAGAAGGCATTAGTATGATGCAATATCCTAAAATCACGTAATCGTTTTAAACCGTTTTTACATGACAACATTATAATGATTTACTCCGTATGCGATCAGGTGCTCATGGAGGTTTTCTCAGGGTATATATCAAGACTCATTCAGTTAGTAGGTGTGAAAACAGCAAATAAGCAATTGATCATCATTCTTAGATGAACACGAAAGAGATCAGGGTGGCTACAGACCGAATTAAAGGAAAACCTGGAATTGTGCGGGAATTACAAGTACCGGGAGAAAACCAGGAAATATGCGTGAATTCTGGGTGTAACCGGAAAAAATTGGCCCTCTATCGTGTCACGGGTATAATTACAGGGTTTAAAAAGCCCTCGGATCGTACCGTGGGTATGAAAAGACCGCCAAAATGTATTGCGCCCGCTACATGGCGAACATACTGCGGGGCAGAAACTGATTCTCTTAACTTATCGCAAACCTAACATTACAATCATAATTATAAATTTTGTTCAGCGTACCCTAGACAAAAGCAAAACTTCACAACAAAACAATCCACCTCAGGATGAACTTTCAGAGATGGAATCATTATCATCCTCTATAAATGTCATTGAAACTCATATGGGAAAAGTTATCAGTTGCCATAGAAACAACAACGACGTAGGCTTTGCTCATAGCATTTCCTCAGATTTTTACCATCCCCACCACATGACAGCTGGAGTGGCTGTGGTTTTTCGGAATATGTTTGGGAAACCTACACCTCTACATCGACCATCCAAGCATATGGCTGTTCAAGACCGTGAGCAAGGTGCAACCGTCTTTAGTCTCATTACCAAGGCAAACTATTTTGGAAACCAACTCTTGCTGACTACGATGCTGCTTTCTCTGACCTTACTGTGGAGTTCAAGAAAAGGGGCTTAAAACATCTAATATGCTCACCCATCGGCTGTGTCAGAGATAGAGTTAACCCAGAACATTTCATAAGAAACATCAATAACTTTCAGCAAAACACACAGGCCACAATAACCATAGTCTCATATCATCAAAATTCCTACCTAACATTGAGAAATGGTCTGACACACAATGAGTTCATAGATCAACTAGAAGGCCTCATCTCTAAACTTCCCACACCCACTGGCCAGCAACAGCAACCACCCGAGCAACAACCAGGAGAGACAGCTCTGGAGATCAGCTCAACAACAACTCAGCAACAGAGTTCTGAAAGCAACGAAATGGCAGTCAAATTTGTGTAGCTGGAAATTCAATAGCGTCATGGTTTTTAGAAATAAAAGAGATAGAGTTAGAAATAAATAAAATAATCTAATGTTTCAAAATGTGTGTAAGAATATTCAATCAAATTAAATGGCTAGTAATTCTGGTTTAAGCATTGAAGGTAAATTTAAAAACTGTTTGCAGATCTTAAGTTTAAATATACAGGGACTAAAAATAAGATATCCATTCAAAGCTTTTTAGTAAACTCTCCTCAAGTAAATGTAATTTGTATAACAGAGCACTGGCTTAGAAACCTGAGAATTGAGCTTTCTGCCGAGTGGTTTGTCTGTGCCAGTGTGTGTGTGGAAAACCACATAAGAAGTTCCCTAATTTTTGTTAAAAACTGCCTTCAAACTAGAGTTTTTCTAATAATCAATTTTAGTGATTTCCACTTTGAAGTAACAGGAGTTTTCATTGACAATTTAAAGTTAATAGTTATATCGTTGTACCATTCCACAGCTGGGGATCCAAAAATTTTGTAGACAAACTAAAAAGCCTTCTTGAATTCTTAATACAGTGGAGTAATTACTCTGTTTATATAGGAGGTGACTTTAATGTAAATTTTGATGTAACAAAATCAAGCAATACAGTTAAAACATTTCTAAACCTACTTAGTCAATATAACTTTAAATGTTTAAATAGAAACCCTACTAGAGGGAAAAACTGCCTGGATAATGTTATTGTTAATTGCCTTTCTAATCAAATTATATCATGTAATGTTTTTTCTTTCCCGTTTTCAGACCATGATGGTCTATTACTGTCTTTGCTCTTGGGTAAGTCTGTCAGCTCCAATAAAAATGTATCAGAGTTGCCCTCTACTGTAAAAAATATTAGCCAAAGAATTGTCCTTCCAAAATCAGCATTTAATGATATCAAAAGTAAATTGTCCTCAATCAATTGGGATTCAGTTTTGCTGCCTACTTTGTGCTCTACTGAATAATCAAGGTCTATCAAATAAAGCAAATGCAAAATGGTATTCGAAAGACCTAGCAAATATGAAGGGGCATTTAATATTCTTAAACAATCTTATCAAAACAAAGCAAAATCCCAATAGTGAGTTAATAACCAAATATAAAGGCTTAAAGAAACTGTATGAACAAGGTATAAAATCTGCTAAGCTGGCTTATAATACAAGTTATATTGAAAGTAGTGGAAACAAGTCTAGAGCTGCTTGGCAAGTAATAAAACGTACTTCTCAAAAATCAACTAGTTTTAATAGATACGACATAATGCCTGATACATTCAACAATTATTTTATTCAGGGAGTTAATGATATCAAGCTACAAATAGGGAAAACAAATGTTAGCTCTAGAAATGTATTAATAAGAAATTCAGGTACTGCTTTTAATTTGGATTTTAAATGGTCAATTATAGGGTCCGAAGATGTAATTCGGGCTGCTAAGCAATGAAACAATTCAAATAGTGTGGATGTATACAACATGAGTAATAATATGATTAAATTCATAATTGCAACTATCGCAGAACCACTTTCAAACTGTGTTAATCTTTTCCTCAGTGAAGGAATTTTTCCAAATTGCCTTAAGTTGTCCAGGATTTGTCCAGTCTACAAAAGGGGAGAAAAGTGATCCTGGAAGTTACCGCCCAGTAGTAATCATAATCATACTAATAATGTCTAAGTTAATTGAAATTGTTGTGCATAAACAACTTTGTTCTTTCTTGGAAGAAAAGGGAATCCTTAATCCTAAACAATTTGGTTTTCGGAAAAAACTATCAACAATAGACGCAATAGACCAGTTAGTTCGTGATGTTCTTGCAGCATTTGAAAGAAAGGACTTTGCTCAGGTCAACATTGTGACCTGAGCAAAGCCTTTGATTGTGTTAATCAAGAGGAACTTCTACAGAAACTGGATCACTATGGAATAAGAGGTTGGAAATTAGCCAAAATCTTTTGAGACGCCTCACAAGCTCCGCAGAGGACAGTTATGTGAGAGTGGCTTATTTCCGATCAATTATTAAATATGGTCTACTGCTTTGGGGAATCTGCAGTAAAATAGATGAGATTTTAATACTTCAAAAAGTGTTGTTAGAATTGTTACTTCTGCCGACTTCCTGGACCACTGTAAACCTCTTTTTATTAAGTCCCAAATCCTAACTGTAATCAATCTTTACATATTTGAATTAACAATTTACATAATAAATAATCCACAGTTAATCAGACCTTTAGAGCATGTCTATAATACAAGACATAAAAATAAAACCTCAATAGAGTATTTTAGATTGAGCAAATCTCTGGACAGTCATGTTGTAATGGCCCTTAAGTATACAACAAATTAATAGTTTTTTTAAATAAATATAATGTCAGAACATTTAAAAACAAGTTTTATTATTGGTTGTCTTTAAATCCTTTTTATAATATAGATGAGTTTTTTAATAATGACCGAATAATTGTTCTAATGTTGTATATTTTTACAATATTTATCTCTTGAAAATACTCTAATGTCTGTAAATAATTATATTTTAAGTGTTTAAAACATATTGTCTCTTTTTCTACTGTCATAAGTTAATTAACTTTTGATTCTCATTTGTATCCTGAATTTGATACTGTACTGTATAATATATTTTATAATTTATTATAAAAAAATACCATAATATCTTTCTTTTGACTTTGTCAATACATGTATATGTCTAACCGCAAATAAATACCATTTCATTCATTTCATTTCAATGAACCGTGGGTCTGAAACGGTTCACAGAATGTATCGCGGGCGTGAAATGTGGTCGGAACTTCATCAAGGTTTTAACGGCTCTCGTTATGTACCCAAATGTAAAACGGCGATTGTAACGCACTGTGGATCTAAAATGCCTCTTGGAAAATATGTCGAGCCTAAAGAGGCGATCATAACGTCATACGGGTATCAAACACGCCTATCGGAACGTACCGCGGGTCTGAAACATATATCGGAACAAATCGCGGGCGTAAAGGCACGTTCGAAAAGTATCACGGGTAATAAACGGCCCTCAGAAAGTCTTGTGGGGTTTGATAAGGCGATCAGACAACTCCCATAATGTATCTTGGCCATATAGGGGCGATCGGAAAGTGTCGTGGGTAATAAACGGCTTTCGAAATATATAGTGAGGCTTAAAATAGGCGATCAGAACGTAACGCAGGTCTTCTATAACGTATCATGGCCGTAAATGGGCCATCATAAAGTGTCATGGGTAATAAACGGCTTTTGGAATGTATCGTGGGGTTTAAAAAGGCGATCGGAACGCGGGCGTAAAACAGCGATCGGGAAGGGCGGCGGACTTTAAACGAGAATTGGTACAGACTGCGGGCGTAAAACGGCCCTCTGCAACAGTGGAAGAGCACCAGGAAAATGGGTATATTGCCAGGAAATGTGTGTGATTTTAACAATCTACTTCTGTGGCCACCCTGAGAGATACTCTGAGGGGTAGATTGCTATTATACTTAAAAGATTGGCTTATTTTATTATAAAAACAAAAAGACATTGAGGAAACCTCCGCAAAGCGCCTAATGCTGGGTTAAGTATGTCAATGTAAATGTGATGTGTGGTGTGACGAGTTGGCTTGAAGTGTGTCAAATGTGTTGGTTTGCTTATACAGTTCCACATGAGGAGGTTGGAGCAACTCTGTGTCCAGTATCTCGAGGCTTCCATCAACTACCGCAACTGCCTCGACGCTCTGCGCCAAGCCACTAATCTCAAACTGTTCTACATCAAGGTATATTCTAAAAACCAGACTTATCTGTATTTCCATAGAAAAAAAACGAATTTAGTCTTACATACTATGATTATTATGTTTATGTAATAAAATATAACAAAACTTTTTCAATTAAAAATTAAGTATTTTCTAAAATAGTAAAATTACATTTAACTCCCATTTGAATTGGAGTAGTTTTTAATGCTATGTACAAACACTGTTTTGAATTCAAGTTAATTATAGTGTAATAGAGTAGAACTGTTATTTCATTAGCTTTTGGTTTGGTTTCACCACAAAGAAGGTGAAATCAAAACTTGCCTTCAATTAATTTAATAGCAGAGAAAGTATTATAATCAAAAGGTATAAGAATAATTATTAGTTCTGAAACTATCTGTGGTTTAATCTGACCAGCTGATTATTTAATACAAAAGGATAATAGTTTTCTGTTGGGTGCAGGAGTTCTGTCTCAAGTTCATCGTGAAGGAGAACAACTACAATCTGATCATTATGAGTCAAGAGTTCGAGGCGCTGGAGAAGCAGTTGATGGTGGAAGTGATCCGGAGACAGAGAATGCCTCACATTCGTACCCTTCTCGAACCTCAGTTTGACAACACCGGTCAGTTGATCATCCTTGTCAATTGATCTTAATGTGCTGTATCCTAGGAGTGATCAGTCACAAACAATAGCGATCAATTCCTTAGATATAAGTATAAGGAAACCAATGCTTAACTCAGGTTAGGTTAGGTTCCTGACTCTCAGGAGCTGAACAATTGAACTAAAACTTGCAAGTAAAGAAGTTTCTAAGTTCTACTCTATTCATTCTACCATGAACCCGAAAGCGCACACCTACCCAATTCTATCTGCATTGAGGTACAAATCAGACATTCTATACTAAAATATGCTTTAAATATGCACTTTTCTAATTTCTGTCTTAAAGCTTATCACTTCGCTGTCACAGTTTTGATCCTTGCAGTCACCACTTAAATTGAAAAAAAGAAAAGAAATTGTAAAGTCACAATGTGGTAATGCTACGTAAAGGTTACTTAAGTAGTAGCATGATTGTAATTGGTTTCTGGGATGCTCTTGAAGTAAACTTACATGTGACACTTAAGTTATGTGACACATGTAAGTTTACTTAAGTAGTAGAAAGAACTGCATTCTTAACTTCTCCTCGTTAAACAAGACAAACTTTTACCTCTTGAACTAATGAAGACGAAGTTGTGTTTATGAACTGTGGTTTGTTGCAGGAACGACTCTTGAACAAGACATGGAATGCTTCCTGCTGGTGACCGGCAAGGAGTTCTGTGACATCACACTCATGTTGGACGGGGAAGCGGTTCCCGCTCACAAGTCCATCTTGGCTGCTCGCTGCAGCTACTTTGAAGCAATGTTTCGCTCCTTCATGCCACCTGATAACATCGTCCATGTAATTATTATAGTCCCATCTATGTATTGAAATTGAAAACCAACATGGAAAGAACAGGTTGAAATTTTAAACATCACAAAACTAATATGTTCCAGAAAGTAAGAGGAGCTGTGTTCTAGAGTTGTCCTGTTTTGTGCTTAACTTGACACATTACCTAAATGTTGAGCACAGTTGTTTCATGAGCTAACTTAAATTAGTAAACTATTGGTATTAAAAAAATGGAGAGAAAAAGAAAGGCAAGTCCAAACACTAGCAATTTCCGGTTTTGACCTCTATGAAGCCCAGTGGCGAGGGGGTCTAAAGGACTACTTGCCAGTTTAAACCACTTCCAATGCCAATTAAATTTAATTTGAATTCAGCAATATGAATGGTTGCTGAGAAGATCTGTCCCTCTACAATCTGTTCTAATGATTGATAAAGTAGTTAGATGCCCTACACTACAGCTCCTCAGGAGCTCGACTAAACCAGACAGTTTCACTCGGAGTACACTAGAGTCTTGCTAATTCAAACCCTGTTAATCCGAAAATCCGCCTAATCCAAACACTGTTAGGGGGAAAATATTTATAAAACTGTTGAGTCGGTAAAATAAGTAAAACTAGTTTTTTAAGTACCCTAGATAATTTGAGTTCTTTTGGAAAAACCCCTTCTTTAAGGCATTTATTTAAACACAACGTTAAAGGTACTTGCAAAGCAGGGTAAATATTCTTAAAGATATTATTTGACATATTAAAAATATCAGTACTATCTGAGTTGTTTAGTTTTTAACTGCTTTAGTAACATCTCAATTGTGATTTGTTTAAAATTAAAATAGTTATTTGGATTCATTTTATAGTGTTTAATGAAATTTAGGCTGTCTCTTTGGGGTTTTGTAATATTATTCTTAATTTGCTTGATTGAGTCAACAAACAAGTTATTAAATTGACCAGGGCTAATGTCAAGAACCTCTTGGGGGACTAACTTTGAGGTATTTTCTTTAATGTTATTCCAGGCAGTCTTACATTTGTTTCTACTTTTTTCTATTTTAGTTGCATTAAAAGAAAGCTTGGCATTTACTATAGACTGTTTATAACTCTTTTTTAATTTGGCATAATGTTCCAATAGCCTTTTACAATTAGAATTCTTTGATAGCTACTGCAAATATATAAGCCTATCTTTCATGATTGAAGTTCCCTTGTCTACCAGCCATTACATTTAACTCCTTGGACTTTGGAAGGAGGCCTCTTAATAATGGAGGAAAAGTCTTGTTTATTTTGTATAACATTTATAAATATTTGAAACGATCTTGTGTGTTCAGTATGTTTTGATTTGCTAGTAGATTGTCCCAGTCATACGATGACAAACTATCTGATAAGTCATTAAGTGCCGTTTTTGGAAGAATAATTTTTGAGGATTCAAATTGTTTTACTCTCCTATTTATATTAACAGGCATTTGAGAGCTAGGACCACTATTTGTTATGATAATTAATTTAAGCCCATCATGATCAGAGAAGGGAAATTCGAAGATGTCACAAGAGGTGACTTGACTAGGACAGTTTAAAAAGATATTATCTAAACCATTTTTACCTCTTGTTGGCCTGTTAATAACACAGGAGAAGTTTTATTGCCTTAAAATATTATATAGGGGTGTTGTGTGGCTAATCCGATTACGGTTAATCAAGAGTTAACTGTATTCAATCAAAATTTATCATTGTGTTTTATTGCTTGATGTTAGATTCAGATTGGTGAAATGGTTCCATCACGGCAGTCTTTTGACTCTCTTCTACGCTTCATTTACCACGCTGATGTGAACATGCCTCCAGAAGATTCATTGTACCTCTTCAGCGCCTGCTACTTCTACGGATTCACAAACAGCAGACTTCAGGTCAGTTGGTTATCAGTTTAAATCAAATTTATCAGTTGTTATGTTACAAACAAACTACATTTGTAATAAGTTATTTAGGGTTGTTTATCTGTTAAGGGCCTTAAGCACTAATGTACCTAAAACTTACTTTAAAGTAGCATATAACAGCTTCTTTCAGAGTATTATCCTGTATGGCATATGTCTGTGGGGAAATTCAAGCGGGATGAGTGACATTTTGATCATTCAAAAGAGCGCAGTTAGGGTCTTAGCAGGCGCACAATTCAGAGATCACTGTAAACCTCTTTTTGTTCAAGAAAAAACTATTAAACTGCATTCACAGCTATTAACTGTATATAGCTTATTTGTTCTAAATGTTTTAATAGAAATTAAGAAAAGTATTCCTAGTCTCATTGTTAGGTCCGATGTGCATATGCACAATACTAGGAATCAAGGTAAACTGGATGTTCCTTATTGTAGGCTAAGTAAAGTAACTGAAAGTTAAAAATTCTAGGTATTAAAATGTTCAATAAGTTAGGGTACCATTAGCATTAAGAAATATTAAGCCTATACCTAGATTTAAAGTATGTTTGACAGAGTGTTTGTTAAACCATCCACTGTACTCTATTCAAGAATTTTTTGACTGTGATACTTTAATGTTCAGCAATTATTTGTTAAATGTTGTAACTCTGACTATGTCTATTGCATTTCATGTTTAATGACAATAAAGCATTCTTATTCTTATGAACATTTATGAGTTTAATGCATATTTAATTAACAAGTTACAGTTTAGAAAATATGGGAAGTTTAACAAAAAACCTTATAATGGTCACAATTTCTTATAGAAACTTCAAAAACAAACTCCAGCTAAAGTTTAGGGTAGTAAGTTGTACAAAACTTAAATAGAATTTGTCAAGTGTTTCTTGAGTTATAGCATGGAAAAAGATACTAACAAAAAATATTCACGGGTCCGTGGCGGTTTAATATTGCGTAAGACTCCAGAGCCCATCACTCCGAGGTTATTTTCAGGCTCATCACAACTTGGTTCATTTTTCCTTTGTTTTACTACTTTTACAATAAGTGGTCCAACTTTTTCAGGCATTCTGCAAACAAAACTTGGAAATGAATGTCACCTTTGAGAACGTCATTCAGATTCTTGAAGCTGCTGACAGAATGCAAGCTACAGATATGAAAAAGTACAGCTTAAGCCTTATCGTTCATCACTTCCCTAAGGTAATCAACATTAAAATGGATTATTAATTTGAAGCACCTTTTTAAGTTTGTAAACTGATAGCCTTCTATCTACCAGTGGAATTTTCCTTTTAGGTTTGTTCCATAAATACTAGGGATACAGATGACATTTTTTTAGCTGGCACTTGGATTTCAGGTAAGAAACGTGTATTCGTCGTCTAGAAAACATCAGGCATCGTTGTCATCCTTCATCGGGGCTGTAAATCGTCACTGGCCCGTCTGCACCATTGAGACAATCCTATTAGCACGCTTCCGTGAACACCTTAGTTCTTAATTTGATTTAAAAAAGTTAATCACATGTCAATTAAATAATACGCTCTTGTAATTTAAAATTATTTACCAATAATTTCTGTTTATGTCCCTTTACAATCGGATAATTAAAACCGGTGTTATACAGTTTAAATTAGCTAACGTGGTCATAGCAGTGGTCATCAACCCTATGAGTCGGCAAGTCCAAGAAGGACCGATGCTTTTGGAAGTGTTCTGTCCACCACTCCACCCTCCCTCGCCATATAAATCTTGCTGAGGCCCGCATGCCCCAAGTGCCAACTAAGGAAATTTCATCTGTATATTTGTAATTATTCTTATTTTGAATCACAACTATATGCTAACTTGTTTATTTATTCCTGTTAATTTACTGCATATAGTGCTACTTATTACTTTGTAGACAGGGACTGTTGTTAGATGTTGATATTGTAATTATTTGATTAATAACCCAAGTGAGTGATTTGGCATGAACTATAGACTATATTTTTCTTTCACTTTCAGTTTATTGTAAATTTAATGGCACATTTTAGTTGAACGGGTAATTTGTATTGTAAAATAAATAAACACCAGAAAAAAATTGGGTTTTTATTTATCTAAAGATTTGGGTTTGGCTTGGATTTGATAATGTTGATGACTTGAGATTCGAATTTAGTTAGGGTACGCAATCACAGAAAAAGTATTATTTGGATTCTGTCCAGATTTGTGATTTACTGGGAAAATAAATACTGTTCGAGTGTTTGGATTACCTCTGGAATTTCTGGATTCACTTTAATTGTATTGTACG
This sequence comes from Matsumurasca onukii, assembly GCA_018831715.1. Lineage (NCBI taxonomy): Eukaryota > Metazoa > Arthropoda > Insecta > Hemiptera > Cicadellidae > Matsumurasca > Matsumurasca onukii. Next base: position 37,804,235 of record CM032064.1, read on the forward strand.
ACATGTACGCAGGTGGCGCGGTTGCCAAAGATACGGCTTCTGAGCCGAGAGCTGCTGCTGGACATCCTGACAGCACTTGCGGACGACATGGGAGACTACCGGATGTGCCAGGACATGAGCAGCGTCAGCCTCAACTCTGAGACCTGACGGTCGTAATACGGTCCTCTCACCCTCTCCAGAGGCGTCAGATACGAGGACTTCTCTCATTAGACATGCACACAGTTTAAACCTAAAGCTGTTGAATTTTTTTGTGTTTTGTTTTACAGAAAATAAGGAACAGGTCACATGATAAACATACATAATGGGATGATGTTTTTTCTTACAATAGAAATATGATAGTTGGACCACTCCATATAGTTCAACACCTTCTGTGGTGACTTGACAATGACAAAAAGGACGGACAAAGAAAGATTTTAAATTGTTTTGTACTGTAGTAATGATATATGCAGAATATGTCATACAGACATATTGGTCTTTTTTACTTTTTTAACACTTTACTCATTGGATAAACCGTATTTAGTTGAAATATTAAGGTATAAATTGAAATACCTCTATGTAATAACGTCCTATATATACTGGATGGTTCGACATTTTGATAGTTGTACACATTTTTGGTCCACAAATAGGCAAACTATCGAGTTTTTACTGTATTAGTTATACAGTAATGTATCATTTTTAAGGGCCCTTGATTACTAAATGTTAATGTTTTGACAACATTTGGATAGAGTACTACTATTATTACAACCCAGAGAGATTATCTATGATTATAAACAGGAGAGACACGGGTTCGAATCCCGGTTCGGTCCAATCATTTTTGTCTTCAAATTTCTTTAGTTATTAATAGGATAGATAGATGCCTTTTTTACTCACCCATTCATGAGCAATGGTTTAGCTCATGAGCGACTCTGTATGAAAAATCAATGGTATAGCATTACAAATAAATATACTCTAGTAAGTACCCTTTTAAAGATGTTAAATCATTATAACAAGCTAGGGCTGGTTATAAAACAGCCAATTATTCTGATGCGGCGCTCTTCAATATCTGCAGTACCTGTAACCTTTAATCGTATAATTCAGCCAATTACAGTTTTATTTAGTTTATTTCTAGTATCTTTTGAATTTGTAATTGATATGTGTCTCAATTTCCTAAATGTTGGTACAGATGTGCATCATAAACTGTAGGTTTCAGTGTCTAGTGTTGCGATGTTTCCAATATTTAAAACTAAATGTAACACTTTGGTGTAAGCCCTATTCACCAGCAGCTAAACATAGTGGTTTAAAACATTTAGTTTGTTGTCAACATTAATTTAACATGTTCGCTACCACGCGCCGCATGTGTGACGTCAGGTGTATTACCTAAGACCACACTCCTTACAACCTAACCTTACCACATACCGAGCATGTCAAGTGTGGAGATCACCTCAGCCCACAAATAATGGTGGGGCGCAAGGAGATGGCAGGGCAGCCAACTGTTTGGTGACATCACAAGTCAACACACTCATAGACCAAGCGACTCAGTAATGCGGCAGGCTTCCTCGTAGCCCACAGAGACAGAATGAAGTCTTTATATATACCAGTAAAGATAAAACACAGTTTATCATTACAGGTAAACCGCCAAAAATTTGTGGCGCTGCTCTATTTTAATGAACCCAAACGCCGCATATTTGCCCAAACGCAGTCTGTAGATATGAACGCATGCGCCGCAAATAGGCGTCGATGGGCTATAGATATGGACTTTATTGTATGATGGTAGCGAACATGTTAATTAAACAAATTATTTAAATTATGCATATTTTTCTTTTATAGCTGATCAATAACAATATATTAAGTATTTTTCTTAGTAGGAATATTAGTTTTAACTATTAAGTATTACCACTTGTATATTAGTTATAGATATATTTGTTAGTAAATTATATGTATATTAGTATTTCCAATATACAGTACAAGTTAGTTTTATTTTTTTAACTGATCATAATTTAATAAAATATTTATAGGCTATATTATGAGGGGGTACCCAAAAGTATCGGGAATTGGTCGATCGCGAGGTGGGGAGCGCATAGTTTGCAATTTGACTGATAGGGGATGAAAGCGCAACTCTTCCTCAGTTTAGTGAACTGTGTGATCAGTCTGAGAGGTCGTGAAGAGGAGTTGCATGTGTTTTCTGCCTGATTTTGTTTTGATGGTGTAGTTAAATTAACAAAGTTCAGCAGTGTAACCAGAGTGTAACGAGTATTCCCAAATTCAAGATGGCGCGCATGTCGGTTGAACACAAGCCTCATCCCAGACGATGTTCAAATTCTCGGACTGGTGAAATTGTTCAGAAAAACTGTCAATATTGCGACAAGTCCATTGGAGGACCATTGATAATGCTTCTTTGCTTTCTGGAGTGTGTTGAAATTCAGTGCAGGGAATGTCAACACCCTTCAGACCTAAATTGTGGCGATATGGAGACTGGTTCATCCATCATGACAATGCGCCTGCCCACGTAGCCATCTCAGTGCACTAGCTTTTGGCCAATACAGTACCACAATGACCACCTTTCCCCATGACCCATACTCACCAAATCTTGCACCATGCGACTTTATGTTCTCCAGAATAAAAAATTACATATAAGATCACCGTTATGACAAAAATGAAGGAGTGAAAAGGCAAACAAGGATGGAGCGTGAAGCCATTCAGACTAAGGGGTATGAGGGGTGCTTTAAACCGTGGGAGGACCAAATGGACAAATGCTTTACTCTAAATGGAGGGTATACTGAAGGTATACATGTAAATTTGTAAAAGAAATAATAAAATATGGTTTTTGTAGTGAAATTCCCGCTATTTTTAGGTACCCCCTCGTAGTTTTTACTTTTTAAATGTAAATATTATTGGAAATGATTGCTTTAAAAGTATTTTATTCTGTAGTGTACCTTGTATAGAAGAAACTCGATACCTCGACACTCCTTATAGTTGAACACCTTCCCTGGCGACTTGCTAATTACAAAAATAATAGACAAAGAAAGATTTTTAAATATTTTTTAGTATAGTAATGATTTATTGAAGCTATGTTTTACAGTAAAATTGGAGTTTCTTAGGTTGTAGCTCTTTACTCATTGTACAGTATTAAGTGGTATTTCAATTGTTTCTGTGATACAGTTTTATATATACTGGGTAGTTTGACATTTCGACAGTAGTAAAACTATCGACTTTCTGCTGTACAAGGTTGTGTATCATGTTCTGTAGGTACTTCAGTTTAATGTTGTATAGTCCCTGATTACTGCTAATGTTGTATCGAAAACATATTTTGAATTTCATGAGGAGCCACTCAACATGTTTTTTCAATGAGAATGAAATTTTGTGTATAGTAAAGTAATGTTTCTCATTTTTTGAAGATTGCTGAGTTGCTCAGGGTGGCTGTGCAGTATAGACTTTAAACTTTTTACATCCTTTTAAAGTTTGATACTCACATGTACAAGAGTTCTGATAGTGTTGCTGTTTTTGTCTGCCAAACAGACAAGGCGTTGCTTAAGGTTTTAGGTTGAGAGTGGATGTGAATAGTTTAGATGATGACTCAACTTAAATAAGTTGTGTTCATCTGTGCATTACGAATTGTGGCCTTGATGTAGAAAGAATAATTGTAGCCTAATGCTTGATATGATTTATAATTATGTATTAAGATGGACAAAGCTTAATGTAGGAAGTTGCAAAAAGCTGAAACATTCTTAAACTAGGAATGGACGGGTCTAAGAGATTCCCATGTGCAGATAAAGTCAGAATTCTGAAAAATGGGCAAGTATTCCCTAAGTGCCTAGTCTGCTGAAAAAGGTAAATCCGGCCTGCTGGGCTCTAGTTCTCTCCACGATGTGTAAGGCTCAATGGTCGGGGCAACCCAAGTCGTCTATAACAATCGTAAATACTCATATGCTGAGTCCACTGTTTTGCTGTACAATTTCAATTTTTTCCGCTCGGTTTTGGTTTTCTCTCAGTGGCGGCTTTCCTTAATGGGCTCTTGAGCGCAGCCCTCCAAAGTCTGTTAATGTATCTAAATTTTGTATTAAATCCTCTATTAATAAGATAAATTAAATTTGTTCATCCAAGCGTTTGTACAACGCGCAGCCAGATCAGACTTGACGTGGTGAGCATATAGAACGATGCTTGGGCGCAACCTGGAGCGCCCACAGAGCTACCATGCAGGCATATGGGAGAAGCAGCTGACAGCTGAGAGGGGGCCGTGACGTCATTCCAATGCATTTATATGGACTGCAAGTGCGCATGCGCAGCCCCTTCCACTACTCCTACTACCGCGCCGCTCCCGTCGCGTTAGACCGAATTATCTGTAGATCGAGCAGCCGATCTAGCGGACATCTACAGCTGATAATCAATCAGTGATGCCAACAGGATGGTCAAAACAGTTATTGTTCCAATAGAAAATTAAAATTAAACAAACGCTACTTGCACAACTGTTGGTACAAAACTGATTATTCTAACTTGATATCATCAGAACAGTTTTCGGTCCAGTTTAGCCGGTTTTCTTACATAATAAGCGTCATTACGCACCTTTATTTGTTCTGCCTTAATTTTATTTTAATGCTTAATTGTAGTGTTTAATTGTAATAGTTTTTTATCAATACTGCGGTTGAAATTTTAGGACAAAAATGCTTCAAAATGCGTTATTTAGCACTAAATTTACAAAATTTTCCCTGGGAAGGCCCCCGAACCCCCGTCTTGTTGGGGGGTGCTCCACACCCCCCAAACCCTCCGGTAGAGCCCTCCCACTGACTATACATACAAACCGCTACTGTTTTCTCGCCCTGGTAAGCGCTGCTTTAGATAAATATGTGAACTGCGCAGGCAAAATCATAGGTCCCACTCAATGACTAACTGTTCTTTTGATTGCCATTTTACTGGTGCTGAATTCGGCTGTGGTTGGGAGCTTAGTTATTGGACACAAAGTAGGTTAAGTAGGTTGGGTAAAATATAATATTCCATGATTGGACCCAACATAGTTCCAAGCTGAAGAGGGTAATGACAGGCAAGGTCAGCAAGATGATTGCTTGTCTAGCATGTAGACCTTAAGAGCACAAAGGGTGGCTCAGCATATAGGCCCTTCCTATTGTGTTTCAAATAGATGTCAGACTTATCTCAAGTGTGGTGCTTTCTTATATTTGTTTTAACCCTGCATCGGGCGCTTAAATTTTAAAACTCCATTAGGCATTCACGGAGATTTCCTCCGGATGGACACAAACATATATAATTATGTATGAGCATATTTTTTGGCTCATATAACAAGCCAGTTTACATTAATAAATGGTTTTATAACTACTATAAACCATTATATTACAGTGTTAATAATTATTATACAATGTTTGTATTGAATGACATAAAATTGAAGTGTTTAATGTTTGTTTATTCCTTTATGAGTTTTAGAAAGCATTTGTAAAATGTAGTATCCCAAAATCTCCTAATCATTTAAACAAATATATGTAATCAAAATTGATGTAACAACATTGTAACGATTTATCATGTACGCAATCGGGCTCTCACGAACGTTTCTTCCGGCCAAATATAAAGTTTTAAGACTCACTCTGTTAGTAGGTTTGAAAACGGCAAATCAGCAACTGATTACATACTTAGATGGATTATGGAGATGTACTCGTACAGGTAGACTGCTATTCAACTTAAAAGATTGATTTATTAGTAAAAACAAAAGACGCAGAGAAATCCTTCCCGAAGCACCCGACGCAGGTTTGAAACCAATAATATGACTTCTTAATGTTTTCTCTTAATATCTGCTTACTATACATTCTACTTCATGTTTTGACTAAACGTGTAATTATGGTTCAAGTATACATAAAATATATCCCTAGTGTAACGTTGAGAGCTTGTAGAGTAAGGGTTTAGTTTTTCCTACAATTAGTTATTCTTGTTAAGGAATAGTAATGAAAGAATATTCAAGTATCTCATAGCTAGGGTATGCTTAAAGTCACTACCATTGCAAACAACCACAATTTGTACAGATTTATACTATAAACGGCTACTTTTTAATAAGTACTATTTTATTGATTCAAAAATCAATCCTTTGTTGAATAAATTCGGATTACTGCTAAAGCCAACTTACAAAATAAACAATGTATTAAATGCCTGAGTATTTTAGCTATGTAGTATCTAATTATATGTAGGTCTATATATTTTTCTATAAGGTTGTTACATTCATTCCTGAAAGCACTCAGAAGTATTAAACACACGTTGCTAACTGTTTTTAAATACTTAACTGAAACAATAAAAACAAAAGATTGATCATAGTTCTTACATACTGGATTAGATTGGTGTAATGTTCTACCATACCTTAAATGGTGAAACATTCATGTGTTTTCCAATGACAATGTTACTCAGTAATGCTTTTAAATTAGTATCATACTGTGATATTTTAGTCAAGTTAGTTTAAGATTACAATAAAGTATATTTTGCATGTTTGATGTTATAGTTAATAGTTTGCTCGTATTTTTGCCTTGAGTTGAACTTTTCAATAATATAACTCGGTTCTTATAATGAAACATACATTTTAAGTGTTATACCTGAACTAAACGTGTTAACTTTTGTATTTTTAATTTTGTAAACACAAAAGCTGGTCATTTCCAGCCATGACCATTTCAAACTAACGATAACAAAGTACTATATAGTTTTTAGACGTAAAATATATTTTATGATCAATAAAAGACCTTTGATCATTTTCGCTACCAGCCGTCATTTGTGGGACATGAACCAAGCATCAGTTTTCAAAGTTGATAGCAAATATTTTAATAAAACATAGAATGCTATGTAGATTTCAATATAACTTAACGTTGATAACAGTAAGTTCTTATGTAAAAGGATCATGTGATGTACTCTATAATGTTGACTGACTGTTGGATAATCATTAAATCTAGATGTATGTACTTTTCAAATCAGCTTCTTCTACAAGGTAGTTGATTACTAACTTACCAACTTAGAAGCTTGTCATTTGTATGAACTTTTAAGGAATTTCTCTTGATGTTAAGTAAACTGTATGTACCAAAACTTAATGTGTCTATGATAATCGATACATCACCTGCTCCTTAAATTATTTGTACTAAATGTAAATTAAAACATTATTTCCGTCTATCTTCGTTTTAAAGTATTAATGTATTTATAGGTGTTATGTGTTTTGTGAATATATATAATGTGTCATGTATGTGAATTTGTTGGTCGTCAGTGGTGCGTTAAAGCTGTGGGTTCTTTCCTTCTTTTTCACTGTGGTAACTTTTACATTGTAACCAACACATGTTTGAACCCCGAGTTTTAAATATGTGCATTCATATTTTTTAGATTTAAAAGCCCTAAAAAGGGTAAATTTGGATAATATCCATTTGTTTGAATACGGCTTTTTACCTACAAACCTCAATGACTATTAAATTCATGAACATTTTCCACACCAAATCTGGTAAGCATATTAAATATTAAGAAAAGCACGTATTGTTCCCAAAGTTTTCAGAGGTTTTTGTAAAATCATTCAATAAGAAAATATAGCACTGAAAAGTGCTTGGTTTACGAGTAGAAAAGAAAATGCTTTATCAAGCCACTACACCCTGTTTTGGATGCATTAAAGATTGGCTACACATAAAATCATTATAGGAACAGTGCGTCTTGGACAGCATCCCAAGATCTTAACTTTAAGTACTTTATATTATTGACCTCATTTGGCATTTTTAAGTTATTTATTTTTATTTGATAGGTAATTTACAATTGATGTGGTTTAAGAAATTTCACAGTTATTTTAATGTTAATCTGAAAAATACTCAAAAAGCCTAGTCTATATTTTACTACTTTATTGTATGTGGAAGAAAACAAACGTTGCATGTCTATGAAAGTAAGTAAAATAGTTACCGGTAAATATATAACTTAATGTGTCTGTCACCTTTAAATGTTTTTGAACCGCATGAAAGAAACTAGGCATGTGCGAGTTGTGGTTTTCAAGTTGCACAGACTCGAGTTTTTCATTCAAATTTATACAATTTAAATGTTTTGAGTTGCAATTTTTATACCTCCAGTTTTGTGCATTGCCATTCAAGCAGACTAGTAAATTACTAGTCTTTCAAACAGGATTTGAAACAACTGCAGTGACAAGTTGTTTAGTTCATTCCAATGATTTTCTATCTTTGAATAACTTTAGTTCCCTAAACTGGAGTACTCACACATGCCTGAATCAAACTAATACACAATTCTCTTGATGTTATCAGTTACAAACTTTGTGTCATTTATTTCCTATAGTCGTAGTATCTGTCAGTACTTTATTATAAGTATTTGCTGATGTTATCTTTTTAGATTTCCTTGTTGTTTTGTATACTTTAAAAACCTGTTGGCATTTGTTTGTAGTATAACTGTATACTATTGTTTACTAGATGTATTAGATGTTAACTGTGATATTATATGTACACTAAATATAATTTTGTATCATTCAACCCTTTCCCAGTTTAGAAACTAAAAACAATTCTGGACTTAGGAAAGATTCAGAATATTCAAATATCAGTTTCTTGATCATTAGGGCTATAAATAAGTGGTTTGTGTGTGATAAAAACGAAACAACACTGCCATTGGATGTGATGAAGAATGTTTTTTGTCATCATCGTACAAGCTTTAAAATTTGAACTGGAGTTGTTAACTAATAAGTTAATATAGGGTAAGTCAGGGTGAGCTGTTGCATTCAGTAAAGACTGCGCACCCCCCTAGTTTGAACAACTGTTAACAGAATGCGGTGAATGTGCGTTGTATTGCTGCGTATGTGTACTAATATTGAGTCTGTACAGGCTGTGGTGCTGGAACTTTACTTTTCAGACAACCATCCTACTATTGTTGTTTGTAATTTCTTTATATGCAACCAAAATAATTGAACAATCAAATCAAAGTGGTAGTTAAAAAATAATACAACACAGGTTTGTATTATAAATTTACAAATAAAATAACTTTAATTTTTAAATATTTATTTTTCTAACAAAAGTTTATGTTTAATTGTTTAACACTTTCACTGCGATCGACATGTTGAAACATGAAAATTGCATATGTTTACATGCAAATTGCACGGATCCCATAGGCACCCGTAGCAGTGATAGTGTTAAGGAATAAAATAATAAACACATGTTTATAATAATATTTATTTACAAACAATAAAATAACGTTAAATACAGTATTTACAAGGATAAAATACACATAGAAAAAGATTGCAGAGTAGATTTGAGCTTTGACTAAACAAAGAAGGAGGAAGAACTTGGAAGGTTAAGAGCAGTAGTAGTTATTGCGGTTGCTCATAGTGTAGGTGTTCATCGGAATGCAAGTTGGGAGCTGTTGCTGCTCGTAATCCACGTCGTAGTAGATCCCACTCTGGTTCTGAAATAATTTAACAGTTCTCAAAATAATGTCTAGTTAGGATCTTAAATTTTAAAAAGGTTAAAACTGCTAACTCTGATTATGAGTATAACGTCTAACAATTAGGAGTCTGTTCATACTCATTCCAATTGATAGACTTGGGGAAGTTATTGTAGGATTTACATTTTGCGTGATATTAAGCTACAGGACCACATTATTTTGAGGCAGATAAAAAACAAAGACCAACCTAGAACCAACTAAACTCTAAACTACAACAATTGTCCTTAGTTGGCTGTATTAAATCGTGAACTGCATGTCACATTTTCTTTCACAGCAAAAGTTTGTTCTAAGTACTAATGCAATGCAGTCATATAAAATCAAGCATCTAGAAGCCTCAGGTAACCAATAGCAAGTTGAACTCACAGCGACGGAGGATCTGCTTTTAGGCCTTGGGACGTGGAAGTTCCTGCCGAGAAGATCTGTGCGATCCTCCTCCTCACTGCAACTGCTGTCAGCAGCTCGGTTGCCGTGCACAGACGCTGGCCTGAGACTGAGGCGTGGCATAGGCACTGGCGCAGAGAGGTGAGGTAGTGTGCCTCCATAACCGAACACAGATCCTGGCCTCGTCGTCATCCCGCCCGGCTCCGGCTGCAAACCCAACAACACCCAGACTATGTTACACTTTGCTGTCACTTGAGCAACATGTGATATTCAATCAAAATATGGTTTCCTAAAAACAACTTCAGATCAAATTTGTATTTCCAAACTTGTGTTGTTGCTTCGTTAACATTCAAAGTGTTGTTACGTATGTTTTAGTTTTTATTAGTTAACAAAGAGTAAGAGACGAAAATAGTTACGGTGTGTTTACGTATATGTTTTGACATGAAAAACATCATAACAATAGCTACTAAGCTATAACTGGTGATGATTCGATTTGCTTCAATTTAAATTTGCCTTTTCTTTTAATCATAGGGTTAGGGTTTATTTTCATTCGCTCGTCCAAAACTGTAAACAAATTAAAAAACTGCTCGGGGTATATTGGTGTTGTAAAAGCTTGACACACTTTTGGCACATTACAAAAGAGTTATAAAATTATGAACTCTGGCCGGAGACATGTTGAAGTGTCAGGGCCTACTTACTGCATAGTGGTTTGTAGCCTGAGCCATGACATCGGCTATCTGAGCCCAGCGTAGCCTGTCCTCCAAGGACACCTGGAAGGAAGAGGATCCAATGGTAGGTGCCTTGATTGTGTTGTTTCTTGCAGCTGTTGCCATGTATCCAAATACAGGAGATCCCATGCCGGCCGCCACTTTCTGTTCTCTATTCCACCGCCGACTGTAAAATTAAAGGAGAGGGGGTGCATGAGTTAAAAACAAAACCTCAAGAATATCATTACCAAACGTTTAACTTTCTTGGAAAGTAAGAAAGTCAGAGGTGACCCATCTAAATAAGTCACACAATGTTCGTACAACTTGTAAAAAGATTTTAAGCTTGAACTTTTATTCATATACATGAAAAAAGCAGGCAAATCCCCTCCAACAGTTTGTATACAAATCATGTGATATTCTTTTGACCTATGCAACTTTTTTGTTAAAATTGGTAGATGGATAATACAGAATGGTGGATAAGTGAGACAGTCTTTTTATATATACATGTAATAAGCACTTTTTTGATAACCTTTTTTAAACTAGTGTATCTGTCAGTAATTTCAGAAAAAATATGTTACAACAATAATTTAAACGAATCCTACCTCCACATGCAAAGACAGATGAGTGTAGAGACGATGATAATGACAGCAGCAACGGAGGCTCCAATGGCGACTCCGAGGACTTCTCCATCAATCTCACACTGTGCTCCGTAGTAGCTGCCACTGCACCTGTAACAGTGAACACGGATTGTAACTGAGCTTAATACTTGATTGCTCTCAAAATGCAATAAACGTCCCTCTTTTTTCTTCTTTTGGGAAGTTTCCAAACACTTTTTTTTAATTTCAAATCTCTTTATTTCCTCTTTTTTATACAAATTTACACTTTGCATATTTCTTTTTCCAACTAAAGCAGATGTGAGTGTCAGTACTCTGTCACAATATTAAATGAGTATACATCAATGGAATGTTGTTGAATGAGTGGTACTCACTTGCAGACAGGTTGGTCGTTCATGTAGCGACATTCGCCTCGGTGGTTGCAGTGCTCTGGTGGACAGGTGTGACATTCCCGCCCACTGTGGTGGGAGTTGCCTGCCCACGGGTCCCTGAATCCCTCTGGGCAGGCGCAGTGGAATGAGCCAAAACTGTTGCTGCAAGTCGCCATCAGGTGGCAATCGTGGAGGTCAGGATGTTGACATTCGTCCAAATCTGAACAAACAATAGATGGATATAACTCAGGTTCAAATTCTCATACTCAGCATTGTATCCTTTTCACTGTCCATTGGAAATCAAACTTTAATCCATCTCAACAGTGATGAAAGACATTAGTCTGGACTTATTCAAAGAAAAATCAAAATAACAGTACAGTTTTTATTTGAGTTAAAACGTCTGACTTATGACCCTTCTTTCCCTCCTACTTTCCTTTTAATCCAGTTCAAATAGCCGGGTCAGGGACTCTTGAGCAGTGGAAGGTGCTTTCCACAAACTTACGTAACCAAAAACTCATTGATTGGTGGAAAAACCTGTTACTTTGTCCATGAATAAAAAGAACCAAGAGTATATCAAAGTGCTCAGAATGTTACCTTGAAGCTGTGAAACAGATCCGGTAGGACTATCAACCCAGAGAGAGCTTGAACCGATGTTATTACTCCTGCGATGAATGACTCCAAGCAAGTGCCGCTGAATGTCCTTCTTTATCGCAGGCCGGAGAGTTTCTGCACTCTCTTCCAGCTGGAGAGTGAGGTTCACAAACACAGGAGACACCGTAGTTCCTCCGGGCGTTGTATACAAACTGTTCACCCGACATCCCAGGAACTCATCAGAGAATGGAGTCATTTGCATGGCTGAATCAATCTAGAAATAAAATTAAGCTGGCTCAGCAGTCTTTAAATAATTTATATTACTGTATATGTAAAAATAAGACAATACAAACATGTATTCATTAGCAACATGTTTTATTCTTAACCCTAGAACACTAGCCTACGTCGTTTTTACGTGTCCCGCAGCCATTTTGTAGATTTACCCCCTCCATAACCGCGCTAGGCACTCCAGCTTCTAGCAGTGCTTCTATTAGTCAGTCGCCCGTGAGACGGCGTGTGATCCAGATCGCTCCGCATTTCTTTGTTTTGGAGGTAAGTCAAAATCTAACTTATACCCTATAACAGCACGTAACTTTTACGTAGTGCTAGTTATACATGTTATTTATTACACGTAACTTTTACGTGGTACTAGTTATAACTAGTGATTAACAGAAAGTTGTTTTTTACGAAATACTACGGTTTTTTACTACTAAAACTTCTTTTTGGAGTTTGAAACAGCCTTTGCCTACTCAACTAATAATGCCCGTTTGTTGCAGATACGATGAGTGCTGAGCGGTTGTTAAATGATGAAATGATAGAACAAGCATTAGATTCTGACAACTTTAGTGAAGGTTCTATAAGTGAAGTGGATGAAGTTGAGTATGAGGACCTATCTAGTGAAGAATATGATAGTGGTGCAGACCCAGAGTATTTACCTGGTGATGCCCTGGAGGACGATGAAGAAGATAGTGATCTAGAGGAGAGAGCAATAATCAAGCCTATCAAAAATATCGAATCTGAAAATCAGCCGGAACCGCCCAAAAAGAAAGCAAAAATTCAGAAGAAACTTGTAAATAAAGCCGTTGTAAATAGTACAAATAAACCCTCAACATCTCAACAGAAAAAATCCACAGAAAATGATGACGAACAAGGTCTTGTTATTGTGTTAAGATATTTTAGAAAAGATAATTATACACACAAATGAAGAGATTGCACAAAAACGAATGAAGTATAAAAAACAAACAGATGGAACACTGAAAGACATAGATATGGATGAGCTTCAAGCTCTTCTAGGGTTGTTGATTCTGTCAGCAATCCTCAAGGATAATCACTTATCTACAAGAGATATGTTTGATTCTACCTTATCTGGTGATAGGTATAGAGCGACAATGTCTGAGGGGCGATTTTCTTTCCTCATTTCATGCTTGAGGTTTGACTACAAGGGCACGAGAGAGGAAAGGAAAAAAGAGACCAAGCTTGCTGCCATCTCTGAGATTTGGGAGATACTAATTGACAACTGTAAGAAGAACTACAGACCAAGCTCGTATCTCACAATAGATGAACAACTAGTTGGATTTAGAGGTAAATGTGCATTCAGAATGTACATTCCGAGCAAACCTAACCGTTATGGCATAAAAATTATAATGCTTTGTGACAATAGCTCAAAATATATGGTAAATGCTCTTCCGTACTTGGGAAAACAGATTGTTCCAGCAAAAAAACGAAAAGCTGATTTTTTTGTTGAAAAGCTTGTCAACGGGACAGTGTCTGGAACCAATCGCAACATCACGATGGACAATTGGTTCATTAGTGTGCCATTGACCTTGCATCTACTCGAAGAATGTCATCTTACTACAGTTGGTACAATCAAGAAGAATAAAAGAGAACTTCCTCCTGAGTTCAAGGATCCAAAATACAAAAGTCGAGGAGTAGGAAGCAGCATGTTTCTTTTCCATAAAGAGATTACAGCTGTGTCATACAAGGCCAAGAAGAATAAAGTTGTTACTCTGCTATCAACTATGCATCAAGGCTCATCAATCAATGAAAAGACAAAAAAACCGGAACTGATCATGACCTACAATGATATAAAGGGAGGGGTCGATTCTTTTGACCAGATGTGCAACAATGCAAACTGTGGGAGAAAAACAAAAAGATGGCCTTTATGTTTTTTCTACAATATGATAAATGTTGCTACAATCAACGCTTTTGTTGTATACAACCATAACTTCTACCGGAAATATGGAATTGGCGCCAAAGCTTTGTCACGGCAGAAGTTTATGATTAGCTGCAAGAACAGCTGACTCGCCGGTTTCAGCTGATCAGGCTACCACAGCCAAACTTGAACAAAGACCTAAAACAAAGTATCGAGAAAGTTCTTCAGTTACCTAAACCGATTGTGGAAGGGGTTGACCAACAAGGTCCACGTACTTACTGCAAGTTTTGCAACTGGAAAAAGAAGAGGATGACTACAACTTACTGCAAATGTACCAAGCCCATTTGTAGGGAGCACCAACATCATTACGTGCCCTGATTGTGCGTAGTGAACTTGCATAGAAACAGACAATCCTTGTTACTCTGTAAAATTGTGTTTTACACAATCCTTCTATAACACTGTAAAATAAAACAGAGTTTTCCTTTGCCACAGAATTTTTAACCTTATTTAACCCTTACCATGACAATTATTTAGTTGTTGATTTTACGTTTTTATAGGTTGCCTTTTTGTGAATATTATTAATACAAAAGCCAACTTAATGACAGGATTTTGCTTTAAAATCATAAATATTACATATTTTGATAGCTTTAGTACTTTTTTCATATAAACTAAACAATTAATACTCATCTTCTTTATTAAATAAAGTTAGAAAAAAAAACACTAATGACACGTAAAAATTACGTAGTGCTAGTAACAACGGAAAAAAGTTGGTACTAGTGTTCTAGGGTTAAGTTAATATTTACAGCCTTTATGAGTACTAACATCATTGTCATTACTGACCAAACAAAACCCCAGACAAAACTTTGTTAGGCAAGCAGGAATAATATCTGGATTAAAAGTACCTCTATGTTGAAATTCTCGACTGTATTTTGGTTGCCTCATGGGACAGACCCGCAAGTGTGAGCTATAAAAAATTCTTATTGCTTTGGTTGTTTGCTAGAGTAAACAAAGGAAAACTGCACAAATAATATGATTACTCTGAAATATTAGATATAACTTATTTTGCATCGGTGCTATTCAGAAAACTTTGCATTGCTACTTTCAATGTAGCATAGCTATAAAAGCTTCTAGTAGTGGAGTATTTCTGAATCCTTTAAAATTTTAGCAATTGCGAGTTACAATTGCTGGTATGATATTCTAACATACATTCTGCTACCATGCTACCTAATTTAAGTGCTAAAATAGTAAAAACCGTTGTTCTCGATATAAAACACACTGGCTTCCAAGCCACGCAAATAGTGTCAAAGTGGACAACACATTGCAACACATGAAATGTTTACACTACATAAAGAGTATTAAAAACTATGAAATCTTACTGCATTGCTGGATTCATACTCCAACTGGAGGTATTCTGGAGATTCCTTATCCCTCAGCGCTTCAGACCAAGTAAGTCGTTGGTCGTACATACGGTCCACTCGCAGAGACATCACAATAGAGACCACACCTAGAATGCAATATCATTTTCCTGTTATATCCACCAGAAATAATTGTAACAAGTATGTCTACACCCATAGAAGTAGTATGCATCTACTTAAATGATTTAAACCACCAATAAAATATTTTCATTAAATGTTCATACTCATAAGAATAGAGTCTACAAAAAGGTTTTTTTACTTAAGGGTTATCAATCTTATAGATGTATAGTGATAATAAAAGGAATAAACAAAAAGACTGTTATTTTTCGTTCAGGTCTCACAGTAAAAGTGTATCATTGGCATACTTACGTATGCAAGGTTCACGGTGTTTTCTGCGACTGTAACCCGGACGGCAGTGGCAGGATGACACTCCAACCTCAGTGCGACATCTCTCGTTCTGCGCTTTGTCGCAAGTAGAGTCGTCACCAACAATGCAAGTGTCGATTCGCACAGGCGGGTGAGTGGGACGCCGGTTGAATTGAGGGCGCTTGTTTCCTCCTTGTGGTGCAGGAGGAAAATCACTACTCACTTGTCCCACTGTGTACGTTCTGAAATGATTATTATATTACATTATTTTAATAATTTAATACCTTTATTAATGTAAAAGTGTGCAACTTTTCAAAGAAAAGTTGGAAATCAAGATTGTTGGACATTGTTGCCAAGTAAATAACCAAAACAGGTAGGTGAAAAAATTAATTTCCAATGTGGAGGTTTAAGATTAATCAAGAAACAAGACGGAAAGGATATTAAGGATCTTGTTTTGGATGATGATATCAAGAAAGAGTTCGACGTGGAAACGGAGAGTTTAATTAGTTACTACCTGTAACTTGATTCCAATAGACATAACCAGCCCAAAAATACTTGCAGGATGATCAGGTTTTGGCCAAAACTTGTGTTTATATTGGTATGTATGTAAACTTTACAAACTAACAAGAATATTTAGTTTGTAGAGTTTCTAAGCTTACCCGGCAGTCTGTTTGATGCCATGTTGCTTGGTGGAAGGTGAAGGAGTGATTCCAGCAGATGAAGGTGTGTTGAAAAGGTTTATGTAAGTTCGTTTCCCATCAATGGACACAAAGTGTTGGCCAGCTTCTGCAGTAGTAATTACAGAAACTTCACCTGAGCCACCTCCACCGACTTGCACTCCCTCGATATCCACTGGAAAACACACAAAGTTAGAGTCTTCCCAATTCACCCTCTTATGTTACCAAGTACTATCCTTACCTTTTTTCACATCAGTTAACAATTTGAAAAACAAACATCACATTGATTGTGTGTTATTTTTTAAATGAGTTTGTTAACTAGAAATAGCGAGTTTGAAAACGATCCAGTAAGATCTCAGTCACATACTGAAAATGGAATAAAATCTATGCAGAGTATGAAGAAGGCAGTTTGTCAAAAGCTGTTGCTAGAAAAGTAGAAAAGTATTTATTACCCGGATATATGAACGGTTGTCCAGTGTTAGCAGATCCAGGTCCTTGAATTGCTGAGACAGTGACATCGAATATTTCACCAGCATTGCTCTTCTTGGGTGGCACTGTAATGATGGGGTGATAGCCGAATGACCCACCAACAGCCCCGCTCCCACCCCCACCTGGCTTGTACTCAGGGTCATCCAACACAATACCAGGCCGTGGAAAATATTGGTTTTTATCTGAAAATGCAAAATATATTGATAGAAGAGGATGAAAAAGAAAGTTACAAAGTAGATACAGCACGTTAGAATGATATGGATAAAAGAAAGTGATATTTTCAATCTTATTTGTTATTAATTGTTATGTTGGAAATAAACTAGAAATTATATCATAAATTAAATGTACACTGTACTTTCCTATCAATTTAGTACAGAACACTCCTCGACAAAAACACACACCACCGATAAAATATCAAACATTCCTATAAAAAAGGATTAGTCTCATCCATTTTCTCATAGTATAACTATATTGCTTATTTCTCTTTTCCTGTTCAGTTAAATTAAATGTTTACTTGCATTCATCCTGAAAATTTCCAAATTTGAAATGAAAGACGGATGATTAAAATTATGAGAAACCAACCAAGCAGTGCATCAACTTTGTCCAGGAGCCTATAGTCTTCAATCTGTGTCTTTTCTCATCTAGTTGGCATTTTATGAGAGCTCTAAAATGTACAGTGTTATCAAACAAAACCTCAAATTATGTAGATCTTAATGTTAGTTATTTCCACAGTTTAAATAAAGAACTAAGCAAATTGATTTGTGAATCAATATTTTAATTAGAAAAATCTTACCGATTTGGAGAGGTGTTGTGCTTAGTGTTGTTGAGGAGTCAACCTTTTGAGGCCTTTTTGAGGCCACATCTTGGGAGGGAAGAATCAGATCAGACATTGAAGACTCAATTAGAGGTGTCACCAAGCCGGAGCCAGTTGGTTTTGTCTCACTTTTCTTCGATACGTTTTCAACTTTAGGAGCACTCGTGGTGGTGGAGGTGGTCAAATTCTCATTAGTCTTTTTATTTGACACTGTATTTGACACATTCGTCACCTTGTCAATTTTGTTGTTCGTGAAATTACCAGGTAAAATTACTGACGTAGATGTAGAAACATTGACATCAATTATTGCTGAGTCCATTGAGCTCATATTCACTGAGTGCACTTTGCTGGGAATTACTGAGTCATTACTTAGGGATGAGTTTAGTTGAATATTTGTACTGGGTCCTTCTTTATGCTGCACTACACTAACAGAAGGTTTTATGAAATGTGTTACTTCTGATGGTTGTATAAATGAATTTACAGGTTTATACAATACAGGTTTCTTTGTTGATTCTTTGAGCTCAGTGTCATTATTGATAGGATGTCCCAGCTTGGTTTTGTGGTTTTCACCCCCAAAAGGAAATTTCGTCTTGGATGGGCTTATAAAGGATTTGTTGAAGTTCTCCATTGCTAAATCACTTTCAGTTGTAATACTTATTTTGTCAGGGTCAATTTCCGGTACTATCTGCTCCGGAAGAGGGATTCCTGATACGAAAGGGCGTAAAACTGTTGTTGGTTGAGGAGGAAGGGATTCTATGGGTTCTGGAATATCAAATGGATATGGAGGAGGATCTTTAAAATTGTTAGTAGGGTGGGAAGGTCGAGAACCTACTGTCGGTCTAGGAGGTAGAGGAGGTTCAAATTCTAATAAGGGCACATCGGTGATTCTCGGTGGTCCTCTGTTATTTATCCTGGTCCTGATCGGATATAGGGGTCGTCCACCACCTAGTGGATGAGCATTAGGATTCACTTGCATTTGGGCGTTCCCATTGAGCAGTTTAACAAATCCATTAATAATATCGTGGATGTCTGGACTCGGTTTGTCACTCCTGAGACTAGAGTTCTGGGTCACGTTGGTCACTTGGACAACCGTGTCTGAGGCAGTACTGGGCTTCGGTAGGGGCAGTGCTCGCCCTCTCACCGAAGCCCTCTGGCCTTCCCCCGTCTGAGTTTTACTTAGCATTTCCTGAAGCTGAGAGTGGTCAGATTTTGTCGGTTGGATCTTTTCATAGAACTCTTTGTCCGCTAAGTTTCTCCCATCAGTATGACTCCTTTGATTGCTGAATGCAGTGGCTGGTGCATCCAAATTGTTGTCGACCACTGACAAGGTTTCTGGGTTGATTTTGCCATCTAATGATTCGTCAATTTGGCTCCCTTCTACAGATCTCTTCTTAAATACTTTCGTTTCATCATCACTCAATGGTTCTTTGCTGTCAGAGTAGGACAATGTCGCTTCTGGTGAGGTTGGTATATCAGAAAGTAACAGAGCGCTGGGCTCCACTACACTCTCAAATGTTTTTCTTCCTATATCTGGCTGCCTCGCAAAAGAATCTACAGTATGGCTTTGTTCTAAGGAGAACACTGAAGGACTTGGATTTGCTTTAGTCCCTTCCCTCCATTCATCTGAAACAACATAACATAAATATAAACATGTATCCAAATGTCAGTATAACAATACAATTTCGTTTTTAAGTTGTGAGGCTACAACAAATCATGTTCCCAAAACTATTAGGTTTATACTCAACTAGTCTAATACTTTGTTGTACGGTTTTTACACTTGAAATTTCTGGGGGTAAATGATTGTATGATGACAATATTACTTCTTATACACTGCATGTTTGACACTGCAAACTCTAGTATCTTAATGTACATATACTGCATGCCCAAACATATACGGATAATACCACATAAATATTGGAGCAAAGCTGTGGCATGCTCTTCCAAAAAAGTTGAGGAAGACAGTTAATCATCCACTGAAGACCTAACTCTTAGAGCATTCTATAAATCACAATTCATTTGATTTGCCCCTTTGATTTAATTTGACAAAAGTATAGATTAAATATATTTAATTTTGTGTCTAAGATCCACGTGTACCATCCCACACAGGTTCTTCTAACCTCGGGATGCAGACTGTATTAGCCTTAAGAATTGATTTTGTAAATTGTTGTTGTAAACTGCATAGTGACTAATAAAGGTATTCCATACATACATTAATGAAATATCAAATTAATATGCTTCAAATTATTGTGCCTTTCAAATAAAGAAACAAGCGGCAAATTGAAGGACAATGCTCTAAGCACAATTAGATAAACCATAAATGTACATTTAAAACCAAGTATAATCTAACTTATTTTAAAATTAAAAAGAAAATAAATTAAGTGGATACTTTCTATTGTAGCAATCGACTTTGAGTAATTCAGGTAAAATAAAAGAAAACACCACAAATCGGGCTCACCCGTGTCCACATTTCCTATTCTCCATACAGTCAGAGGCAGAGGGAGTTTACATAAGGGACGTAGGGGAAGTCTACATAACTCAAGGGAAAGCAAGTGCAAGTGGTACATAAGGGGCTGCCGGCTGGTATAACTTACAGCATATCGCGCAGGCGCAGGTGGAGGCACAGGTGCTATGCTCGGAATGTCGTGGTGTTATGGTGCGCACCGGGAGCACTGTGCGCGGCTCCCCGTCAGTATAAAGCTCACCGAACTCACCGACCGTGAAGGCTCACCTACATTCTTCACTCGCCCTGCCCTTTCTCTTTCCAATACGCAAGTAAAGCCATGCTAATTGTCAAGCTTATGGCTAAATTTAACCCGACAATTCGACCCGAACAACCCGGATCTTATAGAGATAGCTCATTTTCAGTCCCTGTCTCAATACAGAGTGATGAAGAGCCGGCCAGGAGTATCATGGAGTAGCCGCGACTCGCGAGTAGACAAAATTGGTGGGACCGGCTGTACTTCACAATAATATTTTACTGTATTTCAACTGCAAAATTACTTAAATTTTTCTCTGGTTTATTTGTTTTATTCAATGCTCAGTAAAATGCTTTCTTGTGTTACCTCTTCTTAAGGGTCCTCCTCAGTGGTCACCCAGAGAAAGCCTAAATTCGTCCGCACAAGGAACACGACACCGCGAATTTAACAACTGGCTAAGCAAAGGCCTTCATTCAACTGATTCGCCTAACTGCCGAACCGAGGGCTTTCAAGGGTCACTCTAAATATGAAAGAGTGAAAACCACTCCCAAAGAGTGAAAATCGAGCCACTCTTTAATGAGAGTGGCTGTATATCAACACACAAATGAGCAAAATTTCACTATTTCTGAGTAGTCTTCATTCCTTAATTTTAGAGTGAACCTTTCACCTTTCAAAATAATTTTATATCAATAAACCACGCGTATAGAGCCCGATTTCTCATACGTGGTTTAATAGTTTCTAAAATAAGCTTTGACATTTTTAAGTTTTAGTGCTTTTTAACTTTATTTTATGCACTTCAAACGACCAATTTTGAAAAAAACATATACACATGTGGGCAAGCTCTTTAGCTTTGAAAAATGTAAATATTTGACCTTAACTTTTAAAGTGTTGGCGTGTCTGGACTATTGCCGACCCTTGCGTTGAGGCGCACCCTTAATTTGTTTCCCAGTTCAACTTGCTTTTATTCAATGCTCAGCCAAACTGTTTTCGTTTCCTGTGATAGCTCTCCCCAAGAGTTTGACGAAACTCTCATCCTAGTTACCTCTGCAACAATCAGAAGTCAGAACTTGGAATGGTGCTCGCGCACTAGGAAATCCTCGTTTGTAGTGAAGCGCCGAAGCGCCTGCCACCTGGGCACCTAGCTACGAGTGCGGAGTGTATCGATGATTGATCCGTAATCAGTGATGTTGACTGGTGAGTCGTATCGGGGACTTGACGTCGCTTGGCTTGGCTAACGGTACTGCACATAACGGGCGTGAGTAGACAGCGAGAGCAGCACCAGCGGCAGCATAGCTTACCTGTGGCCGTGGCAGTGCTCTTGCATCCGCTAATCTTCAGGCCATAGCAACAAGTAGAAATAAATTTCGGAGGGTGGTAGGAGGTTAAGGGTACTTTGGGGTACTGGGGGAAACGGAATCTCTCAAGGGGCAACGAAGTCCAGAGCGAAAATCTAAAGAACAACTTTCTCTTAAAACTCAATTTGAAGCGAGTTTAAGAAGAGTTTCTCTTCCAAAAATCTCCGTATTTTATGGGTTTGGAGGATTTTTTCACAACTTTCTCATATCCGTGATCTGTATACTATTAGTATATACAAATCCTTAATTTTGCCCAGTACCATTTTGTTTTCGTCCCACAAGAACAATGTAAAACATGTAGTTTGACAAGTTGTATTTGACATAATTTACAAGTGTTCAAATTAACCCCCTTTGGTAGGTTAGCCCTGCACAAATCTAATAGATCTGTCATTTCTTGCGTGACAGATTCCACAGCTCCGGTTATTTTATTTCTTAGAGCATGGGAGTTTTTGGGTAATAGCCTACACAGAATTTTAACGTCCCCACAAAAATTCAAATGACGTGAGGTCTGGTGACCTTGGAGGCCATTGAAAAAAGACACGTCGTCATTGCCAGATCGACTAATCCAGATTAAATTGGACTGCTACAGTAAACAATAAGACTAAGATACAAATTAAAACGTTAAACAACTTATAAACATAGTACTCGTATTTTCATTGTTGCAGACATCTTCAATTAATTTCCGTTGATAATAAAAAACAGAGTTGTTTAGTTTTGTACCATGACTTATAAAACACGCCGTACTTACAATGGTATACATGAAATGCCATTAGCTTTTGTTGCTGAGCATGAATCCTAATGGACCCGAGTAAACACAGAGTGGGCCCAGCTTGATCTCTGGTTTCAGTATTTAGGGGGGTCCTTTAAAAATGGATGTGTGTTTTTTAATAAAATTTCGGTCGTGGACCTAACTTAACCTGGCGGTATTATGCACAACAAAATGAACCTACACAACGTGCGTGCTGTAAGAGCGTACCACTACCATTCTGACGAGGGACCCCTATACATTATGCAAGTGCAACCATGTTTCTCAATGTTTCGTGTTGATTGCGTTGTTTAAATGATAAAATTAAGTAGCTCATTGCCGACCAGCAGAATGCACCGAGCGACAGTGAGTGTACTCAAGCACTGATAAATGATATCATTCGTACACATACCACCCGGCACCCGCGTACGATATCTGTAAAAGCCAAACAATCACAGTGCTGTAAAAAGCTGAACCGGACTATGCTTCGGACTCTAAGAAAATCAGGAAAATGATTTCTGGATTATCTTTGAAATTTAAGTATTTCCTACCAGAAGATGAGATACCATCAAATACGTATTTAATGATTTCATCTTCACCAAGACCATCACATTGCCTTTAAACTTTTGTAACTACCAATTTGGAAGTTTGTCTATCATCTTAGATTAGATTAATAGGGAAAAAGGGCTCTAGACCACGCGCACGTCAACCCTTTGGTTTATTTTGCTGGCTCCCTGTTCTCCTAATTAGGCAGCCCCACCCCCGTTTGCTTACAAAGCTCGAGAATCGCGCTACCCAATTCAGATAGATGTAACTCCTGCCACTCACGAGACCCCAGAAGACCCCTTCTCCTGGCCTCGAGGGACTCGCATTCAGTAAGAATGTGTTTTGCGGACTCAGGAGTACGCTCACATAGTCTACAACTAGTATCTCCTGTGTAGTAGTGTAGAGAACCATTTTGGCTAGGTGATTTCTGAAATGCCCATGACCTGTGATATACGATATTACCAGTCTGATGTTCTGGCGACTAAGACTGGTCAGATGTTTAGTAAGTATCCTTGATGGATTCTTGACTAAATGTTTGGCGGGTTCCTGGCATGGTAGTTGTTTCCATCGCTCAGTGTGTCGCGCACTTGCCCTATCAGCTAGCATAGTTTTGACAAGGGAGGGACTGATTCCTACCGCTGGTTCTGGCCCGGCCAAGGATGACAGTGCTCCCTTTCTAGCCAGCAGATCGGGGTTTTCGTTCCCTTTAAATCCTTGATGCCCCGGTATCCATTCAAGCCGAACATTGTTACAGCTCGCTAGAGCCCGGAGCGCTTGGGAGCATTCCCGGGCAATGCAGGAGTTGATAAGTCCAGCGAGGACAGTCCAGCGCTGTAAGGGCAACCTGACTGAGAAGATTACGATAACTCTAGATAGGTGCAAGTGAGGATTGCGAAGACTTCTGCTTGAAACACTGTACAAAAGCCTCCAAACCTCCCAAGCTACCTGAGAGGTTGCACCTGGGCCGGACTCTGTGTGCCCCGTAGCCAGCCTTTCTTTCTATCAATGAACCGTCTGTGTACCTCATCTTACTGAATGCGCATTTTCTGGTAATAAACTAATCAATAAACTTTTGAATTTCCATTAATCTGCAGCACAGAAATGAAGAAAGTTGCAGTTTTAAATACTGCTTCTCTTTTTGATCTCCTAAACTTTGACGTCGTGTATGTTGAATCTGCAGACTGCTACGAGTCTGATAATAATCGATCAGTTTACAAACCGAAACCTCCCTACTGCTCCTGTCTGAAACTGATTTAGTCTTCAACTAAACTATTGATGGTGTGAACGGAGGACAAAATAATATCATTCCTAGAGTTTTCGCCTTGCTAAGCTGGGTCTTCACCAAGGCGACGCCAGCTGCAGAAAATGTGGGCAGTGTGAAGAGCATCCGTTTGCTCCTGGAGTGTGAAACCTTAGAGCCTAGAAGAAAAGGTTTCTTTGGGGGTTCGTTGCCAGGCGCATGTTCTGGATCATGCACTGGGGAGCGAACCCTGGAGATCAAAGTCATGGCCATTCCCATAGCATCGCACAAGCCTCAAACAGAGGTTGACGTGTGGGGTCTCGAACCTATTTCCACCAATCATTCTAATCTACACTGACGGAACTTCCTAAACTTCATATCAATAAGGACGAGGATGTACATAAGGATAAGTCGGGGTTTACGGAGCGTGGCTTGTGCCGGACTGCCGGGCGGATAGAGGATGGATGTTGGAGAAGTAGGTCTCCTGGACTACCGGTAGAACTCGCGCCGCGGCTGCGACCATCGCCAATCATTACTTTAGAGATGCCATGCGTGAACCGCGCTTCTGTGCCGTACCCGAGTGGACCGGATGGAAGTAATAACTTGAGAGCGCTGCCCTTAAGCATTGAACTAGTGAACGGTACTCAAAACCTCAACATTCCTGTAGTGGAAAACACACCACAAGGGTGGCCGGTGGCAGTGGCGCACCCACCATTTCTTCAAGGGGGGAGGTGCGACAATGTTAAAACCGTAAAAAATTGTACAAAATATATCAACATGCTGAATTTAGCATTAACATTGAAACTACCCTATTTACTTGAGCACAATCAGTTTATTGCATAAATTTGAAGCCATGTAATCAGAACCAATACAATTTAATTACATTACAAAACGAAACGTGACTTAGAACTAGCAAGAAAGTCTATTTCAGCTGCAATATCTACATCTAGACACTCTAAATATGAAAGAGGGAAAACCACTCCCGAAAGAGTGAAAATTGAGCCACCCTTTAATGAGAGTGGCTGGGTTTCAACACCCAAAAGAGAGAAATTTCACTCTTTCTGAGTAGCCTTCCCTCCTTTATTTTTAGAGTGTGACTCGGTGAATGTTCAAAGCTGCTACGCTATTACGTTTTCGGACATTGTATTTCTTAGATATGATTTTATCCGTTTTAGAGTAGAAAAGGCCCACTATGCGGAACTAGTATTAACTGGAAAAGTAGCAAATACTTTGAGTAGATTAGTCACGTTCGCAAAAGAACTCTCTGCACAGCTGGATGGACCATTTTTCCATGTACTATTTTACTATCTCCCCCAAATGTATCCGCAGGAATAGGCCTGGGTGAGCTGCTGCACTCCTCCCTTCGTCTATGACAGGCAGGCCTGAAGTAGGCCGAGCCAGAAAGCGTGCACAGTGTACACTGTACACGAGCAGGCCCTACGTACGCACACACGCACACACGCGCACAGCTACGCCGCACGCGCTTCAGCGCGCTCCAGTGAAAGCGTTCTTATCTCTGGTAATAATTCTGTTGCTTCACAACTTCAGTACAATGTACATGGTACATCCCTGGCCTTGCTACTTGCTAGACCATCGTGTGCACTGTGCAGTTCTCCGTCGACCTCATCATCTGTTAAACACAACCCCACAAAGATCTTGACATCATCTGGAATGTATAGCTCCGTAGGACCCACAGGGAGGTAAATTGTCTGGGAGAAATTTGGGTCCGGCAAACTGTTCGATCTTTTTCAAGTAGCAAAGAATAAAAACCTGCTATGCACAAACAAGTAAAAGTTATTGCAGACGGTTACAGATATTTCGTTACAGTAACAGTACGTATACAGTTGTGTAATAAGGTTTCCTATAAAGTATGGCTTAAAATTAAATGAGCCGATACGTATAAAATTCAATAACAGTATTTTATTGGTTAGTTTCCAAAACAGATTTTTTTCATTATGACTAACCACTCAAGCTTAAAATACAAATCACGTAGGAAAATAACCTTATACAAATTGGGTGGTCCAAAGCCTTATGACACAGCCCCGCCATTGGACTCGGGGGAGGTGGGCTTGGAATCGCCTCTTCCCTAAATTAAACTTATGAAGAAACATCAACAACAGAAAATAGCCGGTCTGGAAAACTCAGATACGACCTTTGGCCTGAAAACGGGCAAACATTCGATTTTGAAATGTCAGGACAACAGCGCTAGAATGGAACCGGCAGGGCAGTCGCCGAAGAGAAAGCCCAAGAATTACTTAAAGAAGTATAACTAGAGAAGCTGAACAACTCCTGGGACGACCTATGAAGAATCGCGAGAGGCCGTCGTGGCCCCAGAGGAGTAAATGGAATTAAGTCAAGTCCCTATGAATACCGGTAGCGTGTAATGTGGGCGTAAATAGGAAGAGACTAAAGTCTTAATAATACATTTAAATTGCTAGAAATGTCCAATCTTCCTATAACATCTGTGGCTATCCAGAGGTTATGAAACGGGTTCAATAAACCCTGGTTACGTTACCAACTCGGGTTGCGATACTGAAGCCGGGTGTTCCGGCCACCAACCTATCAGAAGACAATACAATGTAGAACGTTATGACTTTATGCAGCTAAACTATTCTGTGAGGACAAAGGAGATCCTGTTAAGAAATCTCTATCAGCCCAGAAGAATTGCATCAGTATCAAGTACCTCGTGCGGCGCAAATTCAATCTTTCTGTTCAGTGTACGTAGAGCATGTCGCAACGCACCAACACTGAGGACCAACTGTCACCAAGCAAGCAATGTGGATGATGCTAATAACACGAAACAAACTGTAAATAGATTGAATCCAGATTATTTCAATATTGTCCCGTCAAGTATGGTATATTATGCGAGTTTTCATATTTGCCCACAATCACTGCATGGTGGCTTGTCTTTACGATATTAACCACGAAACTGCTTAAACCGTGGTCATTTTCAGCGTATGTTTCATTTTGAATTTGATTGGTCTCATTTTTCTGACGATTTGGGAAATCTTCCCTAACTCCTTTCTCCCACACATGGACCCGCCCCTGCGTAGAGTGCAGTTAGTGAAGTTTTTTGATGCATTAATTTTACGCATAGCATGATGTAACTATGCTAAGATTATGTAACTAATTTGCAGATTTGAGAGAGAAATTAGATGTGGTTAGGGCATACATTGAGGAAGCCTGAAGCAGCAGCTGAGGGGAAGGCCCTAGATTGGAATCCGCAAAAAGCAAGAAGGAGAGGAAGACTCCGAGTGACCTAGAAGAGGCCAGTAGCAAAAGAAGCGAAGGGAACAAAAGGACCTGGGGAGAACTAAAAGCACTTGCTGGAGACATAGACGGATTGAGAGCTCTTCTAGATGTCCTATGCTCCCAAAGTACTTAAAGGAAATAAGTCAACGTAAGTCATGCTAAGAAAGGGACGATGAAATACGCAGCAGCAGTTTTATGGTGGCGTACGCATATACGAATACTGCACTAAAACTGTAAATGAACACGAATATTTGCTCAATGTGGAAGGTAGCTTAGGCATCTAGGCATGGCAACCGCAGGCCGAAGAGGGTCAGTCAGGTGCTCAGGGCAAGCAGGGGCAAGGTTGCAGGGCTAAGATACGGTATACCCGTGTAGTGCGGAGTGCACACGGTGTACCGCTAGCTCGCCGCGTATGTGGACGGCCGGAGGCGCCCGGAAGCCGGCACCCGAGTCCCCATGCCCATGCCCATGCAGGAATCTCAAGAACTCGGGATTGTGAGCGATTGCGAGCTGCGATTAGGGAGTAGGATAGGACAGGAGGAAAGGAAGGAAAGGAGGTGGAGGGAGAAGGTGGAAGGAAGGAGGAGAGGAGGTGGACGACCGTGACCGTGTCTCGGCCATCACAGTTCACTGACCCTCACGTCCCGCAGCGCAATCCCAGTTCTCTTCTCACTACTCAGTCCGAACTTTACCTTCAACACTGCTGACTGCTCCCTCCACCCATCGGCAGATCAGCTCTGCCCCTTGACCCCAGCAACCAGGGGTTTACAATTGCGTAGAGTTAAGGAAATATATTATAGATTTTTATGTGGTTTAATTTTGTGAATAACCGTAAAATTATTAGCACATTTCTAAATTTTAAATGTGTTGAGCAGCGTATTCGTAAACAGGTTTAGTTTTATATTTGTGCACCACATCAAACTGGTGACCAGTAATTCACAAAATTAAACAACATAAACATGTAGGGAATAACACTTTATCTCTACGCAATTCTGAATTGGCTCACAAATTGATTTCGAAATCTAAACATCCTTTCGGCTTGAACCTAAGATAATACATTTTGCTCTGTACATAGTGTCTATAGTTTGTATTTTTGTGTTTTCTCCTGATAATTTGTTATACTGGTGAGTTACATCAGCTGGCCAAATTTAATTTGGTCAAAATGTGTTTAAAAATTGTGTTTTCCCCCTGCTTTAAAATCTATGTTTTTATAACGTTTTGATAAAACGAAAATGTCTACACCGTCCTATGTGGTTTTATTTTCTATAAGGTTTCTGTAATATATTAGTGGTGTTACAAACAATCTGGTGACCTGCTGGATCAGCACGAGTGCAGATTGAGGTCCGGTGAACGCTGAAGTGCTGAACGTTGAGCAGGTGATAGTTGCGCAATGTTTAGATCACCCTGGTCTTCCCGTTACCTGACCGAAATTTCTGTGCCAGCGCCGAGCCGCCGAGTGCGTCATCTCAGAGCCCAGCAACCCGGGACCCGGTCGTAACACCAGTCACTACCACGACCCCAACACGATAATCACATAACAAATAAATTTGCTATTTTGTGAGTAAAAATGTGATCCAGTATATTTCTTTTGAGAAATTTATCTCAGTATTGTACTTTAGAAATTTTAAGAACAGCTTGCTTACTTTGGCTTGGCACATCCTTACATGACGTATGGAATATGTTTTTGGGGGAACTGTTCCAAAACTAAAACCATGCGAATATTTATTCTTCAAAAATCTGCTATAAGAATCATGTGTCGACTTGGCACCAGATATTCTTGCAAGGACGCGTTTCGAACAGTTACAGCATTATGACCTTGCTATGTATGTACATTTATGAAACGAGGCGATTAAATTCATTTCCATGAAAAAAGATTGACGAACTCATTTCGAACTATAACTTGGATCATAGATCTGATATTTATTACATCTCAGACAGGAGTTGAACTGTATACAGTAAGCTTCCAACAGAACTACGAAATGTTCAAAACTAAATTAAAAAGCTATTTACTTTCGAACTCGTTCTATAGCGTAGATAATTTATCAATGGGCCTTAAATAAATATCACATAAAGACTCACTAAGACTTAATGGTTTTAAATTAATTAATAGTTATCTGTCGCTACGGGTGGCGCTTGGTACATTAATTTAAGTAAGTTATTTTATAAATGTAACTAAAATTAGTCTTTCTAATAGGTAGTTTTTTTTATATACATTAAGCTTTATATAAAACAAACCCCGATCGGATTCTAAATAGGGAATAAAACATATGAGTGTAAAACATAGCAATGCATGTCATATAACTGCGTGGACAAACACTCAAGGTCGCCTAAGCAGTACCGACCCTTTAGAGTACACAGTGCCTGTTGGCCATGTTGTTTTTTTTTCCCCTTAAGTACAATGTAAAAACAAGCATCGTCCTGGGACACTTCACGCCCACAATTTTCATAAGATATCTTTGAAATAAGGTTTATATGAAGGATAACAATGTACTGCAGTGGCTCCGCTGATCACTTGTTTGAAAAGTTGATTAGTTTACTAGTAAAAAGGGAATTGAAATACAAAGTTCTTCACATTTGGGACTTATGTCCCGGTATTATAGATGAGAAAATAAAAATCGGCCCAGTGGAGTCACTAAAATATTTAATACACTTTTAAACTTATTTTAAGAAAATCCTATGAAAACTGTACATAGGTCTGTAGTGTCCTAGGAAAATGCATGCTTTTACATTGTTCTTATGGGACAAAAGTCAAGGTCACAGCCGCTACTGCGCACTCCTAAACTTGAGTGAATTTCCTGCTGAACTGCTGGACTGCTGAACGTGCGTGGGCCAGGACTGCCGGGAGGCGGGAGGCTCGGGGCGAAGTGAGGAGACTACAACGCGAGTACAGAAGGGTGGCGGCTGCCGAGGCATCGACTCTCTAGAGTCTGCCAACCTGCTGAACTGCTGGACTGCTGAACGTGCGTGGGCCAGGACTGCCTGGAGGCGGGAGGCTCGGGGCGAAGTGAAGAGACTACAACGCGAGTACAGAAGGGTGGCGGCTGCCGAGCATCGACTCTCTAGAGTCTAGCCAACCTGCTGAACTGCTGAACGTGCGTGGGCCAGGACTGCCGGGAGGCGGGAGGCTCGGGGCAAAGTGAGGAGACTACAACGCGAGTACAGAAGGGTGGCGGCTGCCGAGCATCGACTCTCTAGAGTCTAGCCAACCTGCTGAACTGCTGGACTGCTGGACTGCTGAACGTGCGTGGGCCAGGACTGCCGGGAGGCTCGGGGCGAAGTGAAGAGACTACAACGCGAGTACAGAAGGGTGGCGGCTGCCGAGCATCGACTCTCTAGAGTCTAGCCAACCTGCTGAACTGCTGGACTGCTGAACGTGCGTGGGCCAGGACTGCCGGGAGGCGGGAGGCTCGGGGTGAAGTGAAGAGACTACAACGCGAGTACAGAAGGGTGGTGGCTGCCAAGCATCGACTCTCTAGAGTCTAGCCAACATACAGGGTCATCGAAAAAGGTTTACGGGATTTGAAAGTGAAATAAAATTTTAATATAACTGGTAGAATGTTGATTATACATAAAAACACAGCAAATCTTAAATTTTTATGTAGTTTAAAAGGTTTCAATGTGAGCTCCCACCGTTGCACAACAGACATCTAGCCGATAGTCAACTTCCCGCCAGGTGTTTTGGAACATTTCAGGAGTCACCGTTGAAATGGCTACGTTGATTCTTCTTCTCAGGTGCTGTAGATAACTTATTTTCTAGCATAAACTAAGTTTTAATGTAACCCCAAAGAAGAAATCTAAGGTGTCAAATCAGGGTCTAGGTTGCGACAAAACAGGATCATTCCTCCCAATCCAACTATCAGGAAATCTTTTGTTGAGAACTTCTTGGACGATTAGACTGTAGTGACATGGAGCTCCATCCTGCTGAAAAATGACATTAATGCCCTTTTCCCTTTCAATTTCTTCAACTTGAGGGAACGCTTATATTTCTAACATGTCCAAAT
The DNA here is from genome assembly GCA_018831715.1 of Matsumurasca onukii. Classification (NCBI taxonomy): domain Eukaryota; kingdom Metazoa; phylum Arthropoda; class Insecta; order Hemiptera; family Cicadellidae; genus Matsumurasca; species Matsumurasca onukii. The sequence goes on from CM032064.1 coordinate 37,836,067, forward strand.
AATCAACAACGGTAATTTCAACGGTGACTCCTGAAATGCTCCAAAATAACTGCCCAGAGGTTGACTATCGGCTAGATGTATGTCGTGCAACGGGGGGAAACTCATATTGAAACTTTTTAAATTGCTTAGAGAAATTTAAGATTCGCTATGTCTTTTGATGCAAAAATCAACATTCTACCAATTCTATTAAAATTTGTATTTGACTTTCAAATCCCGTACACCTTTTTCAATGACCCTGTACAAGGTGTTCAACAGTCCATACACATCGTAAAACGTTATAAGACCGAGTTGTTTTAAGTGTAAGACTGGACTTTGTTCTAAATTGACAATTATGGTTTATTAGTTTCTCAATTTTAGTCTTTTCAACCCACCTTTTGGAACATTCAAGAAAACTTTCTCACACAAAAGTTTGTTAGTATCAATTTCTTCGAACGCATTTCAGATTGCTTCTTTTAGGCGTTCTATTGTTGGTGGTTTTGTGGATACACTTTTTCTTTGACTAAATCATCTGTTTTCTATAGTGTAACAAAGTACATAGTTATATCTGCCAAATTACATAAAACGAGAGTTAAGGAATAATGCATTATGCTAATTTAAGTAACTGTGTAGTATATACAATTACTTAAATTAGCCTAATGCAATGAGTAGTAACTTTGAAACTGTATGTCTGATAGGGTTCATGGTATACATTACAATCCAGCTCTTCCGGTCCATACAGCGTCAAAACATCATAATAATTAGCTTGAGATATTTCGGTATCGCTGTGGAGTACCATCTTTAGTCACTGATTGGCTGAAACTGAGCTACTGCTATTCTATTGATGGCTGGGATGCCAACTGTCAATGTTCTCAATGGCTGTGACATTATCAAAAAGACCTCTTCAGGACTGGATGCCAGCTTCTAGAAAGTTTAATGCTGTCTGTCTTCATTGTTGGCGTTATTATCATTTTAATTATTTCAATGGATTCACGGATGACTCTTGGGTAATAATGTAAAATGTTTGCCAATACTTTGGCTTTGTCAAATTCTACTGCATGTTTCGTGTTGTAACTATGTAGCTTTACCGACTTTTCCACTTCTTCGTGTTTTGTGTCTGATGTATTCCTAAACTCTAAATTGAAATTAATCTTTCAGTCTCGCCAATATACACCGAACCGCAACTGCAGGGGATTTCGTAGACTCCGTAGACTCCCGGGGTGCACTTCCAGTCCTTCACAGGTCTCAAACAATTCTTCAGCTTACAGTAGCTGGCTTGAAAACAGTCTTTATGTTATGGTTGTATAAGATTCTGCTTATTTTGTCTGTTGTCCCATGGATGTATGGACTGTAAGCTGTGTTCCGGCAAACCTCTTCTGTTAAGCGAGTCTGCTCGCCTTTGAAAGCTGCTTTTTAAATGAGTTTGTGTAGCCATTTTCCTTTAGAAATTACTATAACAAGCACTAAGTCAAGTTTCAAGTATCAAGTACGATTGTATTGTGTTAATTTCGACAAACTGTAAGGCTGAAGATTAACTTGAACTGTGATTGTATTGGGTTGAGGTTTGGCAAAATCTTACTTACTTTGAAAGGCCGATCGCAAATATATGACGTTTACAGCTCACGATCGTAAATGGTTCTTTTACGTTCATACAAATTAATTTTAGTTAGGTTGGTTTCACAACTGTTTACATTATTCTTTTATAAGAGGCTAAACATTAAGTATCTCTTCATAAAAGATTTTAAATGTATACATTTTAAAACCAATGTTATAAAAGTCATGATACAATTTTCTTATCAGCATAAGTGAGTACCGTTAAAAAGTTCGTTCTTAAACGCGCACGTGACAAAACACTTTTTTTCATGTGACAAAAACTTATGAGCTAAATCTTTAGCCTAGAGTTACGGACGACGATAGATCCTTGATGTGAAAAGTAAGCCATGACTAGAAGATAAAAGAAGGACGTCACAAAAGAAATCGCACCAGCGTGAGGTGTCGGAGGCACGGACCAGGGGCATGGGCAGGGAGGGGGCACAGTGCACAGCACTTTCTCCATTGTCGAAACAACACGGGCCCCACGGGCTGGGCCCGAGGCCGTGGCATCAGTCAGTCACTGCCTCACTGTATATAGTGTATATACTACACACGAAACCAAAACCAGGAACTACTGGGTGACACACTAAGATACTTAGGGTTGTATACAAGGTGTCCCATAAGTAAAGTGCCAGACTCTAGGAAAAGATTATATGGATAAAAATAAAGAGAAAATTAAGAATAAAAATGTTTCTAAAAAAGCTTAGTTAATCAGGTATTTGCCATTTTATATTGTTCACTAATCATTTATTATCTCCCACACCATTTATCGGATTTAGCTCAAACTTAACATAAATATTAAATTTGTATCTAAGTAAGCCCATTTATGGACAAAAATAACCAGGGTGGACTAACGTATCATTTTAAAACGGTGGCTATTTTATGGTAATTTTAGGGAATTTTTGGCGTTACACCTTAAGTAGCGAAAAAACGGTGAGTTTAACGATAAAATGTAAAGAATAACGCTTTGTAGTGAATCTTTTTACCGATCTATTGACCCAAGGTCATAAAAATCTATTGGAAAACAACTAAGCTTTAGGGGAAACTCTGGCTGAAAACCGACAACTTTCCACATTATTATCTTGAGGTTTGCCACGGTCTCCACTGTAACTTTGTTGATTCTTAATCGATTTTTTGACCTTGGTATCAATAGATAGGTAGTAAAATTTGCTACAAAACGGTAATTTTTACATTTTATAGTTAAACTCACCGTTTATTCGCTATTTAATGTGTAACTCCAAAAATTCCCTAAAAACACCATAAAATAGCCACCGTTTAAAAATGATAAGTTAGATCTTGCTGGTGATTTTTTCCATAAATGGTTTTACTTAGATACAAATGTATTAGGCTAAGTTTGAATCAAATCCGATAAGTGGTGTGGGAGATAACAAATAATTAGTGACAAATAGAAAATGGCGAATATCTGGTTAACCAAGCGTTTTCGGAAAAATTCTTATTCTTAATTTTCTCTTTATTTTGACCCATATAACCTTTTCCCAGAGTCTGGCGCTTATAACATTTATATAATTGAGTTGGAAAGCACTAAAACTCGGACAACTTTAAAGTTTATTTTTGAAACTATTAAACAACCTATGAGAAATCGTGCTCTATACGCGTGTCGGAAAACTCCTCCAGTCTCAAATATATCATGTTTATTAATGTAGAATTTTTTTGTAAGGTGAAAAACGTCCATGAGTAAGTAAGCCCTTTCAAGCGCTTGGTTTGACAGTTTGGCCGTATCAGTTGAAAGAAGGCCCGTTGTTTAGCCAGTTGTTACGTGCGCGGTATCGTGTGTTTCTTGTGCGGACAAATTTACTAGTAGGCCATCTCTGAGGTGACCACTAAAGCGGACATTTAGATGGCTTACGTTACATTTCAACCATGACTGGACGGTCTAACGAAGTTACCTGAACTAATTGAAGTTGACTTGAAACTTTAATACATTTGATAGAAAAGTAAACCTTATTCTAGGTTCACTCTTGAGAGTCAATTGACTGAAAGGCACTCTGAAGAGTGATTATTATTTGTTAGCTCCTGGATCTAAAAGGCCTCTAAGAAGCAGTTTAGAGACGATCGGGTTAGGCGAATAAGAATAAAAAATGCTTTCATCCTTCTCGAATAATCAATACTGCAAACCGCACTGTTCTACGAGGTGCCCTTCTCTTATGAGTAGACTAATAGCTCCATTTCCAGTGGAAATTCGCTAATAACAGAGCAGACTATATGGAGTGTCTATAACTCTTCTGTGGCTGTATCCGGCTTGACAGTGCTGAATAAGTGAAAGTAAAGCCCCGAACACCCACAAGGTCTTGTCACAAGTTTCGTGCCTAGTGTCTACCCCTTCCATCTGCGCATGTCCGCGCTACATCCGCTTCGTCCACGTTACCTCACCATCGGTCTTTCCACTCCTTTCCAGTGACTACTGCAGTGAGTGTGCACACGGATTGGATAACGATATGTGATGCCATACCCTAACCCCCTGATTGCTTAGCTTCAGGATGTAGGTCACAAGTGTTGCCATATGAAGTTCATGGTGAAAATTTAGGCAACAAATGCTAGTCACCTTTATAAATACGTTACAACTTCATAAATACAATAAATGCATCCAAGTTCTATTTGAATTTAAAATCATTCAAATTTAACTTCTCATTAGAACCCAATAGTCTGAGCTGTTATGTTTACTCAAAGAAACAGCTGTTGTTACGGTGGTTCATCCCGACCGATCATTAGTTTTTGTAGTGCCACACAAGTTGACTTGGGATCGATGTCTCATATGTAAACTAAACCCCATTGAGATCGATAGTTAGAGTAGTTCTATTTACAACAGTCGACTTTTTTACAGTAGATTTCGATGTTCTTGCCACATAAAATCGTCAAATCAAACCTTTATATCCCTGGGAATAAACGTGCAACTTTAGCACGTCAATACACGTGTTCAAAGCTATACAAATTCATTGTTTGCCTCTTGGACATCAATTTGACTTAACATAGGTTTTTATTTACCTCCGTCAATATCCAAAATTTTTTGAGGGTTGTTTCGATCTAAAGACATCATCGTCAGACGTGTAGTCTGTCTTCATTTTCATCTTCAACAACGAAGCCAACAGGCGGATTTTCAACCAAACTGCACGTCTGACGATGATGTCTTTACATCGAAACGTCCCAGGAATGTAACAACCCTCATCAAAACTTGTTGGATATTGACGGAGGTGCCTATTTTATGTCTAAAGCTGCTGTTTCTAAAACGAAATTACAAAAAGAGACTTTGACTTACCTTGAGCGGAAGAGACTCCGAGCAGGAGGGTGAGCAGCAGCCCCACAGCGGTAACCATGTCCATCCCTACCATTCACTCACTGTCGACCATGTCCCACGCACTTCACACTTAAGTGTTAACTGTATCACTTATCTTGTAATGTTTACTGTGCCGTACTCACATTACATATTGGTCTCTCTATGTCTGAGGAGCAAATACATACAACTTACCAACTAGCCTAAAAATTGCCTGCACTTATTTTACCGAAAAGTTATTTTACAAAAGTGTGATTCAAGTTGTATGTTTGTTGGTGTAATATTTTCTCGACTAATGTCTTAGTGGATATAGTAAATTCATATTTTTTATGTAAACGTTGTAAATGGTTATAAATAAACTGTGCCATGACATAGTTGACCGGGATCATTTTTCATTATTCCCTAGAAGACGTTTTTATCTCGGTACAAACTATTGTAAAACAAAATAAAATAAAAACTTGGGAGTACCCTGAAACAACATTTTATTAAGATTTAAGACATGACAATATTACATACGCCATGAATGTGCTTAGCCTCGAAACCACAGATTAACGAACTATCGAGTCCGTTAGTTTATGTCCGAAACTATAGTCGTGTCTTGAATAAAATGTCATTTCAGGGCGCCTCCAAGTTTGTATTTTATTTTGTTAGTATTATACCAAAAGTAACCCTTTCGTGAACTAATTTTTATCAAATAAAGTTTGAAATATATTAGTTGGTTACACATTTAGACACTAACATCGAACTAATCTTCCGCTGTTGTGTTCTGTAAGAGTGCGCAGTAGTGGCCTTGAATTTCGACCCTTAAGAGCTAGCCTATGTAAAAACGTGAATTTTCTTGGGACACTTCACAGTTTTCATCGGGTTTTTATGAAAAAACAAACTTTGTTTGAAAATGTATTAACTGTTTCAGTGGCTCCGCTAAGCCAAATTTTTATTTTGTAATTAATAAAACCGTGACATAATGTTTAAAAAATTACAACATTTCACATTTGAATTTTTTGCTTTGACTATTAATCGAAGAGAATTTTCAAAAAAGTTGTCAACGAAGTCACTGCGGTACATTGTTATCTTCCTAATAAAACTTGTTTCAAAATAATCGGATGAAAATTGTAGGAATGAGGTGTCTCTAGAAAATGCATTGTCCATATGAGACAAAAATCAAAAAGGGCCTACAAATACTCTGCACTCTTCGCTATTTCAGTGCACTACTCGGGTCACTCATCATTTTCGTTTGAGAACAGTTTTACATATTATCCCGTTGTGAGCACCGGTATTCCACCATGGGCAGTGGGCACAGTCATGCCGTGAGAGCTTACTGAGCAATTATGCTTCTCAAGTGGCATGCTCAAATCCTAAGCTGATCCTGTTTACATTTTACATCTCGTCTTCCACCATTTTAAAATGATTTACAAATACAGTATTTTATTACGTTTCTCACTATTTATCAGACTATTTTAGTGGTAGTATCTGCTTTCTGTTGTGCCCTTCTTAGAGGATCTCTCGTTATTAGAACTAGCTATAAATTTGTATTATGTTTAGGACTTTTATCAGTATGTACCTTTAGTTTGAATGAGTTAAAGGCAGCATAATAAGTTATTTGCTTTCTGTTGTGCCCTCCTACGGGCTCTCTCAATTTTAGATTTAGCTCAACATTTTTCATTATATTTGTGCCTATTATGAGTATGTTATTTTGATTTTAAATGGGTTTTGTCATAATTCATTGTATAAAAAATACAACGATCCAGATGTACAGGGTGAGTTTTAAATGTTCCATCCACCCCAACTTTTGAAAAAGGAAATATTTTTAAAACCCCTTTAGGGAATGTTTTTTATAGGACCCTAAGTTTTATGGCGTACTTTCCGTCACCAACCCCCCACCAAAAGACCGGGGGGAGGGACCCCAATTTTTTTAAATGCAGAGCCCCCCTTGTGGCATTTTAAAAGAAAGGGCATTCTAACACAAATTCAACGACGCAAAGAAATATTTTTATCTGGACTCGTTTTTTGTAATACCCACTTAAAGATTACACGAAATCAGGTTTAAAATGGCACATTTTATGTACAGCTTTTGTGAATAATAATTTTTTCTTGAAAACCCTCTATGGGATTATGTTATAAGGTTGTGGTGTTTCCCTCAAAGAATTTCCAAGACAAATTTGTCATTAAAATGCATTGTAAGTGAAATGTGACAATTTAAACCTGATTTCTTGTAATATTTAAATGGGTATTAGACAAATTGATTCGAGATAAAAATTCTTCTTTGCGTCGTTGAATGTGTGTAAATATTTCCTTTCTTTTGAGGTGTCACAAGGAGGGGTTTGTGTTTAAAAAATGAGGGCCCCCCCCACCGGGTTTTGACACAAAGTACGTCAAAACAAACTTTATGACCCTATAAAACATTTCCTAAAGGGATTTTCAAACACTTTCTTTTTCCAAGGTTAAGGGGGCATTTAAAACACCCTGTATATGGTGATCATTGCAACTCTGGTGACCTGTTAAGACACTTTATCTTCTTACTACAGTGCATTACATGTTACATTTGCAAATGTAAATGTAGACCTACATAAAATTAAGCGGTATAACTTGCAAATGTAACATGTTGTGCATGAAGTAGCAAGACAACAGTGTCTTAACAGATCACCAGAGTTGCAGTTCCACTTTCTTATCAGTGTTATCAGTAAGGTAAGAACTCTGACTGACATCCAACTTTGCAGTGAACGTTTAATTTATTTATTTAATTATTTAATTTATAAACGCGATGGCTAGCACTTAAAAACCAAAATATCGTAAAAATGAATCGTCATGCTAACGGAATAAATACATTCTTATTATACTCTAAACTGTCGGGTGGCCCAGGGGTAGTATATTTACGTGCACGTGTGCGATAACTGGTGTAGAAGACGAGGGAAACTGTAGAAACGAGGTACTAGACTACTAGCACTAGGTGAAGTGAAATGATCGGCAAAGTTAATGGCAAGTAACGTAGACTCTAATGTTGAGCGCTTAGGGCTAGAAAGTGGCAGTGTAGTGATGTAGTGATGTAGATGTAGAGTGTCCTACATGAATCATGGCCAAGCAACATATCATGATTCACCTCATGTAGGCTTTCTCTTGTCTTTGGCTTTACAGTGAGTGCAATATTACTCGCTATTCTTGTGTGTGAACTCAAGCCAAGTTAAAGTGCAGATTTAATATTCTTGTGTCGCGCACGTGGCCCATCCCAAACTCTACATATTTTGTTAGCGTGTGTATACTTCAGAAATGAATGTGTGAGAGTTTAGCTCTCAATGTTCAATGTAAAACCAATGGTGTGTACATGTTATCTTATTCCTACCAGGGTAATATTTGAAATTTGATATTTGAAAGGGGGTTTTGATTTATAATAAAATGAGTTTTTGAAGCCCACAAACCTTAGGTCAAGTCACTAATACAAAAGGTCATTGGCGTAGACATCAACAAAATGAGATGCTACTGAGCCCAGTGAGGTTACAGTTATAGTTCTCTTGGGAGCCAATTGAAAACTACAAAGCCGATTTCCTTCATTTTTCGTCAGTAGGTTCTTTTCAGTTTTACTTGAATTATCACTTACACACACAAACATGCAACAAATTAGCAAACGTTTATTTTGGAATTAACTAATTTTCTGTTAGCTGCTTAAGCTTTAAAATAAAACTAAATATTTGTTACAGTTGTGAATTAGCATTTCAAAAGAGAATATTAAGTTCGAACCTAATCAAATCAAATGGTTTGGAATTCACCAATTACTTAGTGAGAACCCCACACAGACAGAAAGACAGGAAATGGTACATTTGGCACTTATGGTTGTATGATGTTTCACAAGAGTTATGATCCTAAGAACATGCAGTATTCCCAAAGCTTTTAAGAAATTGTACAAACACGCTGTATACTATGATTCGGGTCCACAGTTCTCAAGTCATGTGATTGTTTTCCATGTGATTAAAAGGCTCATGACAAATTTATTGACATGGACATGTGCTTCAATTTAACTAATTATGTCAAAATTACGAGTTGATTATGAGTTTGATACTTTGAATATCATGGTCATGTTAACTCTATTAAAATATGACATTTTAATACAAAATATAGTTAAAACATTATTATTGAGTGTTTCCCTATTTCAAAAGCAAAGTGTTAACGTTATGTTGCAGGGACTAGCCTTTACTTATCTAACTTTAACTTTTAATTTTAAGTACTGTGCACACGACTAAATTTGAAATTACCAATTTTATTTAATAAAGTAGTTTGTATTGAAAGTTAATTTGAGAGCTTTTACAGTCTGAACAAACTAATAATTATTTACAGCTATAATATGTATACTGTATTTTAAAACTAGATCAAATATGAACTACTTTAATTTCAAAATAATAATAATTGGTTCGTAGCAACTGTAAAGGAATAACGTGAACTTCAACCGACAATCACTAGTGAGAACAAATTAGGCTTATTTTATTTATGAACATAATACAGTAGAACACTTAATGATAAGACTAATTTTGGAGTTGTTTGCTCAACGTGCAAATATTGAAACTAAACAGTCGATTCCTGACAACCCTGTAAAATATTAGTATGTATGTAAGTAGACCTATTAATTTCAATACTAACTCCGGTGTCACAACTATGAATCAGTCGAAGATGCTGAAGGTACTCCACAGCGAGACCGAAATATTTCAAGCTAATAACTACGATGTTTTGTTAACCGAAAGTACTACATTTAAATTACTCCTATGACTACATTCCGTAAAGGTAGTAACAATACAAAACGTAGGCAAGTTTTAGGCTAGTGTAAAAGTGATCACACACTAAATCCTGTAGAGAAGCACTCGAAACTCGCGTCACTGTCTGCACTGTGCACTGGACTAACGGTACGCCCTCACTAACACTAAGCAGGATTCAGGAACCAGTAACCACTCCAGTCACCTCACCGGTCTCCACCACCACCACCACCACCAGGCCATGGTGTCTCCCCTCCACTCCTCCACATCATCACAGAACGCGTCGTCACTTCGGCTCACAGCCTCACAGGCTACATTATGTGTGCCTCGGTTAGAACATTTTGTTCTAAAATAGAATTCTTATAAAATTATCCTTTATTGTGAAATATTTTCAATTATTCTTCCTAAAGCTCAGAGGGCCATATCTCCCGTGCCACCGAGTATGAGCACCCATGATCCTCCCAAATGCGTGCCTCAGTTCTTCATAACCGATCTATTTCTATTTAAAAATTTGTTTTAAAATAGAATTTTTATACAATTTTTCTTTATTTTGAAATAAGGACAAACGGAGGTCCTCTTTTGGGGCGGATTTTACACCAAAAAAGCTGGTTTAATGATCTATAAACAGTAAATTCCATCGGATTTTGATAAACATTTTGAAATAAATATGTATTTGTAATGTTTCCCGTCAATACTGTATACTCAAAATATAACTTATGTGGTAAATGAGCACGAAAAGCTCAGGCCAAAGGCCGGAACGAGGCTGTAAGCGTGGTGAACTAAAGAAACAATTGCAAAGGCAATTCTCTTCACTCATGCCAGCGGCGCGTTAACGCTTAGCTGCGTGTCGGCCTGTCTTTTTTCAGGGGGGATTGGACAGAATATTTAACCAAAAAAGGCTCAGAACAATATTGATAAACATGGAAGATATCTTTAACTTCACATTGGGTAAAACTAGTTTACGGTGTCTTGAAACTGTTTGTGAACGATCGATATTACAGTAATTTAGTTAATTGAGTACATAGATATAAAATTTAGAAAAAATATTTCTCGGTAGAATCAGATGAAAGACACGTGATTTATACAATGTACGATTTTAAAAACCCTTCGTTCTCTCAAGTCCATCCATACTCAGCCCTCTTCTCTTTCTGATTTATGTCAACGTCGTTGGTTCATCGGTACAGAACGGGCAGCTTGTCCAGTACGCAGATGACACGACTCTCTGTTTCAAAGCATCTACAAACCAACAATTGGAAATAGTTTCATTTCTTGAGCTCAATAGTTTAATTCAGCATTTCAACGAGCTCAATCTGAAAACAAATGCAACAAAATCAAATTTCATTCAATTTTGTCTGCGACAGACGGTCTCAGATAGCAGTCCAACAGTCATGGTGGGCGATACTGAGATCGAAGAGGTCTATTCAACGAAATTCCTTGGGATATACCTCGACCAAGGTTTGACCTGGGAATATCATATAGACAGTGTCTGTTCAGCCTCAGGAATTTATCTTTTAAGGCAATTATCCGAATACTGCCCAATTCAGGTACTGATGACGGCGTATTACGGTGTAATCTACCCACACCTCTCCTACGGATTAGCTTTGTGGGGTGGATGCTCAAAATCAAGTTTTGCCAGGGTCTTCATTCTACAAAAAAAGGAGTCCGAACCATTGCAAAATTGCAATGGAGAGAGTCGTGTAGGCCAGCTTTCCAAAATTTGAAATTGTTGACACTACCTTGCCTCTATATTTTAGAAACATGTCTTTTTTTCAAGTCAAAATGCGGTCTCGTAAGAGGAAGTGACATTCACTCTTATGAAACTAGAGGCAGGAAAACTACCGAACTGGGAGACACAGAACGGCAGTTCATGAACGTTTACCTTCTCAGGTAGGAGTTCAGCTCGTCAACAGGTTACCAAATTCGATCAAAAGTGCCCATGAGCTCAAGGTTTTAAAACTCGCCTGAAAAAGTTTTGGCCGCAGAAGCATTTTACAATACAGACGAGTTTATGGCACACGACTGGGAAAACGCGGAACACACAAACTGACTACAGGACTAGAGTGGTACAATTCGAATGAATGAGAGAGAGTGAATGTCAAAATGTATGTCTGACTGAGATTTCGATGTTAGAATGCGTGGAAAATTTTAGCTTTTCAAAATTAAGTGACGTTTGCATAACATGTTAACATTTTGAACGCAATAAACCATTTATTTATTTTATTTATTTATTTATCTCTTCAAATCTTTCTTCCTACATGTCATGGGGCCTCTCATGGATTTAATGGCCAGAGGCATTTTTTTTAGTTTGTCCGACTCTTAAAGTTTCGGAGTTTGGTAGATGTAGTTGGTAGATAATCAGTGAAACGGGATTATGGGAAGAATTCCACCGGCAGAGGGTGGATCTGCAGGTCGCGCTCTACAAACTATTCCGACTCGCGGCCCGAGGGTACCCTGACCGGTACAGTCACTACGCTTGCGCGCTATTCACCTGTACCTGCACCTGTACAGTCCGCACAGAAAGTACTGCGCCGGCGCCGGCACAAGGAGTACTCAGTACTGTAGAATGCAGACAGTAGATACGCAGAGGTGCTAACATCTGACCTGTTTTGTCCGATTGTTGTACATTGTTCTTTTGGGACTAAAAAAGAAAATGACCGGCCGGTACTGGGCAGTCTTAAAGGTTTTACTTAAGAATTTAAGACTTTGCGGTTTTTTCTGAGTGTCCCTACCAAAATATAATTTTGATCTGCATAAGTTCGCAAAATGCTCAATTAACACTGAACAAACAAAAGACTAATTTAATATCTTTTGGCACCAAGCAGAATAGGAGCGATACAGCCTTTCAAATTTTGATTGATAATGAGAGTATAGGAAAACTTGACAGCACCAAATCTTTAGGACTTAACATTGATAAGCACTTAAGTTGGGATTCCCATGTCGATCATGTCCTAAGAAAAATGAATTCCGGGATCTATGCTTTGAAAAAACTATTCTGGTTATGTAACACATAGTTTCTAAAATCAGTGCTCCACGCCCACGTTCAATCGCATGTATTGTATGGAATGTCTGTAAACAGTGGCACAACTATCTCAAATTTGTACAAAATTCTGGTATGCCAAAAAAGAGCTTTAAGGGCTATGTTAAATTTAAAAGATTTGGAATCAGTTCAGCATCAATTTATTGATTTAAAAATCTTAACTGTTTACAGTCTGTATATTCTAGAATCTATAATGTATGTCAGGAAAATTCACAATTACAATACCAGAAACAAAAATAATGTCGTCTTGCCTCATCATAACTTAAAAAAAATCCTATGCTCGAATTAATTTTTTAAAACACATACCAAGAGACATATATTGTATTAATGATAACACTAAATTTCGAACCAATTTAAAAGAGTATTTCATTAATAGTGTTTTTTATTCTTTCGTGGACTTTTACTCTAAGGGTAGTTAAAACTATTGTCATTCACTGTAGCATATAGAGGGTAAGGACTATTTGAAGGAAAGGTGATGTTTTGACACTATTTAACATGTATGCATTTGTACATTTATGAATAAAGACATTTTGAATTTGAGCCATTTCCGCTATCACATTTCCGGCGCTGGAATTTTATCAGACCTCTAAATCTAAAATAAAGAAATCAATTACCTCTAGCCACATTAATTTGATTTAATAACAATAATATGTTATATTGTCAAAACAAACAAAAGATTGCATCATGGGCGTCGCCGCCCTAGGGGACAAGGGGGACGCGTCCCCCCCAATATTTGCTACTTGGATTCTATCCCTTTTCAAAAAGAACTATTTATGTACGAGCTATGAAATCAAAAAAGAAATGAATGAAATTCTCAAAAGGTTACTATTTTAAAATACTATCTTAAAAGTAGAGATTGAAATGTTTCACATCAGGTACAAAGTAAAAAATTTAAAAGAAGCTAAGAATGTCCTGAAATCAATGAAACAAGAAGTAAGAGACCTTTTTCCCAACGTCGAGGTACTAGTAAAATTAATGCTTGTGTATCCAGCTTCAAGTTGTGAAGCAGAACGGAGTTTCAGCGCACTACGGAAGCTGAAAACATATTTAAGATCAACGATGAGTCAAAAAAGGTTAAACTACGTTGCTCTTGCTTATGTTCATAAAATAGTGTTGGACAATTTAGCAGTTGAAGATATTGCAAAAAAGTTCATTTCAACTTGTGACAGCAGACGGAATGTGTTTGGATGTCCAAAGAAGAAGACATAAAACAGTTTATTCGTCCACACTCCTCATGCAGGCGCTTTTGAATTTTCTTATACATACAGTAAATGTTTTATTTTAACAAAGTAGACTACAATATGTTAACAATTTACTCCTTAATTAAATCAAGAACGTGTCCAATTAATTGTAAACAAATAAATATATCAAACAAAACATATGAGATTTAACACCTTGAAATAAAAAAAGTGTTTTCCACATGTACATGAATATGACAGCCTTGATGCTGGTTTTCAATAGTCTATTTGGACATTACCTACTAAAATCTGCCCCTTTCTAAAGTAGAATTACAAAATATTCAATCTCAATCAGAGGCAAACACATACTTTTCAATGTAAAAATAGCAAAACTTTTCCCAGGGGAGAGCTTCCAGACCCCCCTAGTTGTCCCCCTCAAAGATTGTTTGCTGACGACGCCAATGGATTGCATAGACATGTAGATATAAAAATACTTATAAATGTTCACAACTAAACGTTTTGAGATTTAACACGATTTTGATGCTATATCCTCCACAAAAGTCTTCAATTGAACTAAATACTTTTGCTAGTAGCTTATTTTTTAGAATTGTCTTGAATTTGCTCATGTTGTTTTTGTTTTTCATCCAATGTGGTAATGTATTGTAAAGTTTGATCATATTGTATAAGGTCATACCATTGAATCACTCTTTAAAAGTTCGCAAAATGCTGGATTACATGCAATCTTTTAAAGTTAAAACATAATTAAAATGTGTCCGGCTAAGCAAGAATTCTACAAATTTGTTTTGGAAAAAAATTGGGTGCTAAAATTATTGTTTTAAGTAAATACAGCTATTACTGTACTGGCAGGAAAATTACATTTACAGATAATTTTGTTTCAAAGTTTAGATAATATACAACTGTAAAAAAATGTTGAGCATACCGTAGGATTCATAATGAGTCGGGGTATAATTTGAAAGAAAAGTAACACCGGAATTACGAGCTTTCAGCAATAAAAAACCCCTTTTTTACCATTCAAAGCACAGATTTTAATGGATTTTTAAATTACACAACACTGTAACCTTCATTTATTCTTATTTCTTTTGATATAATGTTTCACATTTTAGTGAACCTGTGGAGGGTTGATATCACACGCGACTTTAAAGCTTATCACTCCAATGGCGTAGGTTCGATCCCCGCAGTCATCACAATTTGTTACGTGACCATATGAAGGTTTAAATTGAGGGTAAAAGAATGGTTCACCGCTAACCCCTTTTACACCCACAAAGAGTTTTTCGAGACAGTGAATACGTTTGGCTAAGTTATGCCACCATTTTGTAAATAGTTGTATGTATATAGTCACTAATTTCATCTTGTACATAGTTTCATTCTTCATAAATTAAAATAATTTGACACAGTCTATCTGACCCCGGTCAGTCTTCGACAACGGGATAGGTAATTTTTACAGTGACACTAGGTAAAGGTTGAGGTTGAAAGGACTTTGCAGTCCTAACTTCCTCTCATTTAACAAGACAAACATTACCTTTCATCTCTTATGATGTTAATTTAGCCGTTAACTCCAAACTACTATTAACGTCCGTGACAAAATAATGACTTCCACTACTTGCAGTGATCTCTAGACTGCCCTTAGTGTCCGTTTCGAAATCTTGAATTTGGTTAAATTTTCAGACGTTATCTATACTGCCGCTAGGGTCCGAGGCAAAATTACTACTTTCGTTACCGTTCACGTCAATCACTAGACTGTTAACGTTCGTTTGTCACAAATATTGGTTCACACTTTTAAAAAATTCCTGATTCAGGGACAAAATTTCTCTTTTTTTTATACATTGGAAATTCTTGTATGCTGGACACCCTGATATAGCGTTTAGAGACCTTTTAACCTGCATAAAAGTCACTTGTGGATTGTTGTTTTACCCATTTTTGTGTGTGTTTACTTTGGGTACACTCTAGAGTGGTTCGTGGCTCAAGTCGAGTAAGTACAGTAGGCTTCGCTCAACGGACCTCGCTCGACGGTTCGGATGGTCGGACCACCCTCGGTAAAAAGAATTAAAATTTAAATAACAAAAACATATTTTTGTTACATACAGTATTTTTAACATCAACGTTAAAGCTAGTAATTTAGCGATATTTAATGACAATATAGTGCACTAACAAATAAGTCCGTTGACAATACGAGACTCAGAAGCGCAACTGAGTTCTGAGTTTGCGAACCGATGCTGGGGTTGTCAGGATACACCGCGCAGACTGGAGCAGGGAGTGGATCGATAATGTCAGGCTATCTACTGCACCGGCGAGTCACCCCTCCCGCCCTGCACTGTCACAAATGTAAACAAGTGTGAGTCACCTGCAGCTGATTCGTGATGTGATATCTGTATTGTAATAACTTGTGTTAGTGTGTCGGTGATTAAATTGTGTGATTACGATGGCAGACAAAAGCATAAGAGTGTTTATTCGTATGAAGGAATTTTATTAAAATTAGAAACCTTTTACTGTTAATATGAATTGTACATAAATTGTGAAAATACAGTATTTTGAACGAAATAAATATATTGCTGAACGTTAAATGTGTTTTATTTTGTAAGACCTTCAGTGTGAGTACTGCCTACGAGAGTGAGTGGTTTTAAGGTGTGTGGCTCAGCCAAACACGTCAGTAACCAATCTGGACCTCAAATTACGTCATCTTGAGTCTATTTTTATCGATCCTAATGCACCAGGATATGCTTATCGGTATCCCCCCGATTGTCCGGATTTTTCGAAATCAGGACCACCCTTCCGCCACAATAGTCCGTTCTATCGAGGGTCTACTGTAAGTACACCTGGTGCAGTCTAGAGCTTGAATCAGATAACTAACTACACATGGGAAATACAAACTAACAGTGGATCACATCAAAGAAATGTTTATTTACCCAATAAATGAAATGCAAAGTAGAAAATAAATAAAAATCTTCTCAGAACTTTAAAGATACATTTTTATCTTTAAGAATGGCTGGATAAGAAAACTCCAAAGTACAGGTTAGGTAAACTTTTAGAACACATTATCAACATGGATACTGAAAATGGTGTAAATTTAAGGCAGAATACCTTAAATACATGTTTTATACAAGCCAAATAAAGCAATTTGATTTGAGTGTCAAGACTCTGAACAATTAAAATTAAGAAACAAAATAAAGACATTCATAACTTTGACAAAGTACAAAACCCCTTAATTTATTAAGAAGATTCAATAAATAACCAGCAATAAATAGATTTGATATGAATATCACAATGTCTTCTTTGTAACTAAACAAAATTAGCCGCTCTCTTTCTTTTTAGCCATCCCTTCTTTCTGCTTCTTCTGTTTTTTCGTCTCTTCTTCATCGATCGGAGCTGGTTTCACAAAAGGAATTTCCTCTGGGAATCCTGGAAACAAAATTAATATTAATTATTAACCCTTTCAATTGTGTTACCAAGACCCAAACACCAGGGTGCCACTGGCCAAATATGGTATTCTCCTCACGATGAAATGTGGTACATCACAATAACCTCTTCTAAAGGTAGGTGAATTTTACAAGGAGAAAGAGGATAGTAGCTAGCTTACCTAAGAAAAAAGTTTAGGGGCCAACAAAAATAGACAGTGGTAGAATTTCAGAGGTTAAAATATTATTACAGATGTTTTCCATCATTTTCAGTGAACAAGAAGAACACATCGTTTCGGGATCCGGAATCTGATCCCGTCTTCAAGTCACTAGTCAGGTTTCTTACAAATTTAACTAATAAACTTACAGTTCAGATGCAGCTGTGGGGATTTTGT
The DNA here is from genome assembly GCA_018831715.1 of Matsumurasca onukii. Lineage (NCBI taxonomy): Eukaryota > Metazoa > Arthropoda > Insecta > Hemiptera > Cicadellidae > Matsumurasca > Matsumurasca onukii. Next base: position 37,853,684 of record CM032064.1, read on the forward strand.
TGGATGCATACAGTATTTTTCAGTTGTCTAGTTTCTTTTCAGAAGTATTTGCTTATTAGAATTCAACAGTTTTAGAACTTGCAGCTTAAAAGGCTGTTTTGATCATGTATATTATTGTAAAATCTAAGTACACACCCTTAGGCAAGTAGCTCTTGAGAACATCAGGGATTTTGATTCCGGTTTCGGTCTGATAGGTTTCCAGGATGGCACATATGACTCTGGTAGAAGCACAGGCAGTAGCGTTCAGCATGTGCACATAATCCGTCTAAAATAAAAAGACAAGTATAAGATGAAATAAAGCTCAATTTTAAGTTGTTAAGTGATATATTTCATAACAAAAGGTATGTTGTTCATCCTGTTGAATATACAACACAAATATTTCTCATCAGTTAAAGAAATGATATTAGCAATGAAATACTAAAAATTTTAGAATAGCAATAGTTAAGTAGCTCACTTTATAAATTAAATAACAAATAAATTGTAACAATTACCTGTGCATTCATCTTCTTTGTCTGGCCGTAGCGGACTAGGAGACGTCTAGCTTGATACTCCAAACAGTTGCTGCATGATACCAGTTCTCGGAAAGCTCCTAAAGACAAAAAAAGAGATTACTCTCATTGCAATATTGCGTGAAATTCAAAGTTATAAAATGTACCTTCACATTATGTTGTGCTTTAAATACCATAAAAATAATTAATGGTGCAACTAAACCACTATTTATAAGGTGAATACCTTTCATAAAAGTACTTTAAGGCAAATTTGTACACAAAGGTAAGTTTTGCAAATCAATTGACAGTGTCTGCTCAAAATTAGCCTCAGGCATTTATGTTTTGAGGAAATTGTCCAAATATTGCCCCACTCAGGTACTGATGACGGCTTATTATGGACTAACCTACCCACACCTGGCCTACGGACCAACATTATTATTAAATAAAATATTTATTTAATTTGAGTTATTTAGGGAAAAAATAACTAATCCTCATCTTGAGCAAAGCTTAGTACTGTCGGGAACAGACACCAAGGTGTCTTAAAACTTGCACTCACAGAAGAAAACAAGAAAGTGTAGTTAGTAGAGATTTTACAAATTTTAGACTCTTATTCAAACCATTCTGTATGAATTGAAATGTAACAATCATAATACAATCAAACGAATGATATCAACAGTTAAAAGTGCATTGCAACTTACCGGATCCAGGGAACCAAGCCTCAAGGTCAAGTTTCTTGGCAGCAGCATTGTTCAGAGCCCCTGAGACAATGTTCACCACTTGGTAAGCGATGCCCAGTTCTTCATAGAACTCTTTAGAGTTGTTGATCATTTCTTCCATCATTTCCCATGATTTATTTTCAAAGGGCGAGGTCAACGTAAACTGTTCAACCTACAATAAAATAATAATACTACAATTATTAAGTTTTGAGCTTTTTTTTAAGTGTTGTATTTGATTTAAGTTTTTTGGGGAGTGATAATCACCTATAAGTGTTTTACATCGTCTTCTTGTAATTGAATTATTCCAATTAAAACTATCGGTTTGAGTTTTAAGTTTCCTTTCTTGTTTCACATGTTTTGTACAATTTTGTTATGTTTTAATGTGATACAAAAGGAGATTAGTGGCACCTTTTGGCAAACAACTGTCTAGCTTTTTGATCCTTGGGTAAACCTTTGCCAATTATACATTTATTTTTGAATCTACAGTACCTTCAACAAATATTTACAGTACCAGTTAAATTTCTTACCTTCTCGAACTGGTGGACACGGAAGATACCCCTGGTGTCCCGACCGTGAGAGCCCACCTCTTGACGGAAGCAGGTGGACTGACCGACGTACCGGATGGGTAAGGAGCTTTCAGCCAACCACTGGTCTCGGTGGAGAGCTGCTATTGGCTGCTCGGAGGTGGCTATCAAGTACTTTTCATCCACAGGAGCGTCTTCTCCTATCTTCTCACTGCCCTTCCCTAGCACCTGTAACCAATCAACCAGTTGTACACAATCAGCAGCCATTGAGATATGTGAAGAAAGGAATAGTAGGCGCACCTCAATAGCTGTATAAGAAAGACACAAATTGAAAATGAAAACTCATTGAGCTTTAAGTTGTTTAGATTAAATTATGGTTTATAAGATGTTCTACTGTAGTTCTACCTAACTTGATAGGTTGGGCCAAATCTTCTTCAACTTGTGGTTTTCTCCAATTCTATTTGTCCAAAACGCAATTAGTCAATATCAAGGATAGAAAATTTCTTTCTTCAAGTTTTGCAAATGGTTTGTTTACCTGAATTTACAGTGTTTGGAGGATTTATGAAGGTTTTTTTTACAATAAACAAACCTTGTAAAGTTCCTCGTCGAACTGAGCAAGTTGAGCCACTTCCTGCATGACTTCCTTACGCATGAAGAAGGGTGTGTAGAGAGGTACGTAGCCCTTGCTGTACCACTTGGCTAGTGCAAACTGCACAACAGCATTCTGCATCATTGTAATTGGACCCTGTTCACAACAAACTGTTTTTAAAGGACTGGTCACAGCAAATCAATTGAACAGAGTTTGGAGAAATGTAAACAGGATTAATCTCCATTGTCCCAGTGACGGCTCGTCAGGTGAAGGGTCACTTCACCTATGTTTTAGAAGGGAAAAAATTATACTTTAACTTATACTTTAATTAATCCGTTTCCAAGGTCTGTGGGATCACATATCAACGACGACAGTGAGTGCGATACAAACTCGACAGCAACAATCGATGGTTGCCTCGATATTTGCCACAGAAAGTTAGTATGCCTCTATGATTGCCACTGGCTGCCTTCGTGTAAGATCGAATACCGTAGGTGAAGAGCTTTGTTTGGGCATTCACTTGACGCTATCCACGGTAGGGATAGACGCTGAGGGGCGAGGAAAGGGGCCGCGTTGCTATAGCAATGAGTGACGCTAGAAGTGTATATTCAAAGCCTGTTACTTGCGTAGCCCACCAGACAGCAGACCAGTTATCCAGCCATCATTAGACCCGCGCAGCGTAACTACTCTGTTTTAGGCCTACTTTTGCAATCACACAACCTGATTATGCACATTTTTAAGTAGTTAACAACTAGTTTTAAATAGTTGTATATTGTTTTTTTACTGATCCATAGTACAAAACAATTTTATGCAACGATTAAGTTCAATGTTAGTAGTAAGCTTATGTGTAGTAGTTCAATGTTTCAATTCAACATATTACTTTTTGCAACATTACAAACATTAACTTTTAATTCCTTGCTAGAACTTGCAAGCTGTAATAACTACGTTTTCAATTATTTACGTAGTTTCCTAGAGAAATACTCATATTATTGATAAACAATGTTCGAGTATCTTGAATTTTCTGTCCACGTGTTAAGAATGAATATTTAAACGTATTTTTCCTGTTAAATAGTGAAATTCAGCTGATTTGCCCTTCACCTTCCTCTAGGCTCACGAAATACCACTGCGTTGCCCGGGTAGTTTTCTTGTCATAATCTTAGTATTTAACACCTTATTACACATAAAATATTTTGACAGGGCGTCCAGAAGAAACTCAAGAAAAACAAATACGTATATTTCCTGCTTTTCCCAGGTATATTTTGCCCATTTCGATTTCTCAGATTTTCTGAACATTCCGTTTGAGCTATCGAAATTACTTCAGAACACTCTTCATAAATGGGGCGGTCTAAGTCACACTTAAGTTTAGAGTTAAATTAGTTTAAATACAGTGCCTAAGGTTGGAGTAAATTCTGTGCAAGAGAAATATGAATCTCCAAGACCTCTTTAAAATATTATTTCCGAGTTTTGCAGATGTCCGTTTATCACTAATTTCATATAGAAATATGTTCCAGCAGGTTTGTTTGAAAATCATTGTTTCCTAATTAAGAGTCAAAGCTAAAACTATTTAGTTATTAAGTTTTACATTAAAATTCCTGAAATACAAGAGAACTAATGGCCTAAAGTACTTTTGAAGAACACAAGCACTTTAAAATCAGAAAAAGGTAAAAAAATTATATGTATAAAAGTTATTGTCGAAATATAATTAATAAAATTGAGTCAATATGCTTCAAGTTTTATTTTACAATTTGAAAGCGATGCTAGTAATTTATACCTTCTTGAGAAAGTAAACAAGTAGGTCAACAATGTGCAACTTAAGAAACACATGTGGTGAGTGAACTCAAGGTGCTGATTAAGCGCAAGCACAGCTGTTAAGAGTACAACAATACACCTTGCAATCGTACAGTTGATCAATCACCTCCGTCAGTCAAGAATGAACTCAATCTGTAGTTAAAAACATAGCGTAGCCACAAGCGTTCGGTGCATCCTAGCGAATTTCCAACTAAAGAAAGGTTTAATTTATCTTTATAAATTAGACACAACTATTTTATACACTATTAGTAATTTTTTATTTTTTTTAAGTTTTACATTATTGACTGAGTGGTTTGGCTTGAATTGAAATCAATTTATTTTTTAATGCATATTTTATATAATGAACAAAAAAACAGCTGTTACAGTTTTGTTTGTTTTGAAAGAAGAGAGTAGTTTTCATACTTTTTTACTCTAGGAAACCTAGGACTATTAACCCTAGATCTGGCTGTCAGAAACTTCTATTCTGGCAGGCCCTTTTTAACCCATTGCGCATGGTATTACAAATCCCATATAGATCTTTTGTTTATGAAAATAAAATATATAGTGTTGTATATATTTACTTTCAGCACAGTACAGGCTACATTTGTATAACACTTACTCACCTGAAAAAAATGTATGTTTGAATCAAACCACTTAGAACAAAAAAAGCCTAAGTGGATAAAAAATTTCAAAAGTACAGGTCTTGAAAAAATACTAATAATTTAGTATATTATAGTAATTTAGACAAACGCGGAGTATATCACGCAACTTTATAAATTCGCCCTGCAATTATTTCTCATTATTTTGGTATGTTTTCATATCAAAATAAACTGCAATGAAATCTGATTAAGACAACATAAAGATGTGTAAGATTAAACCAGTTTTACCAACTAAAATACCATTTGCCGAAAATGTATGTTCAAACGACTAGTGACTAGTCGTTTGCCAGTGGGATGACACTTTTTAGCGACTAGTGACTAGTCGTTTGCCAGATCAAGGGTTAATTTAAAAACTAAATTAAAAGTTCAAACTAAACAAAAAATTCCCACATTTTTGGGTGGGCAGTTTGGGTGACCCTGCAAGCCCCCTGAGAGCTCTTTAGCTATTCTTTGTATGAATTTGAAAATTATTCTGTCCTAATCAGATTGTTGAGGTTCCATCCTGTAGTACCTTGAGGTAGTAACCACGGCCTCCAGCCACATTAGCTCCAGCGTCCATCTCCACACCATCGACCATGTGCACCAGATCAACGTGGGAGTACTTCTTGCGTGTGCTCACGTCTCCGTAAGTGCAAACCACAGCGTTTTCATCCTGTACATACAACATAACATGAGAGTGAGACTGTGAGTGACTTACAACTCACTTAAGTTTGAAATCAAACTCTAATCAATTATATTTATGTCAGAACAAGTTAAATTCTATATTTTCCTTGAAAATAAATTTGAAAATGTAAAACTAGAAGTTTTACTCTAACAATTCATACCAATGTTTAAAGTATTTTATCGAGTAGACTAAAAGGCACCATACACTACGGTCCCGGCACGTCTCACGTCAAAACAGTCCAAAACCGCCAGTGTGTGGGCAATTTCGAGCAGAGCCGATCCGAGTCGAGTCGAGCCAGGATCGTGAAGGCCTTCTGCGCGGATCGGCTCGGACTGGACCGTGTGTAAATTTCCAAGTGCGTGGCGCTTCACGGTCCGGGACAAACTCTCAAACTCCCCCCCAGCCCTACCTCCTCCTTGGGCACACAATCTTTTCACTAGCAGTACTTATACGCATACGCCAGAGTAGTTGGTTTTCATCAGGTTGTTTTGTCGTTTGTACCATGGCTGACGTTAAAGAAGTTATGAGCCATTAGTTAATTAAGTAGTTAATTTTTTTCTAATTAAGTTTATCGAGGAGTACTGGAGTGTTCCTTGTTTATGGAAATGTGACAGTGCGGACTATTCAAACCAAATAAAATAATGAAGGACGAGACTTGGGAGCGTCTGCTTCAAATTACGAAAGAGAAACCCACAAGTGCGGACATATTTAGTTTACCAAAGAAAAGAGCAATATTCTGCAACCAATTCTTCGTCCATATACATCTTTTCTTCCGCCTCTTCACAAAAACTCCACATTAGTTAAGCCCTATCACTGCCACCGCAACTTGCATCGACAAACTCATCTTTCCAACTGATTAGCAACAGGGTGAAGTGAGTGGAGACATGAGCCAGGACCGTGGAAAGTAATACAAGTGTGTGGTGAAAACCTTGGTCCGGGACCGGCGAGCCAGGACCGTGGTCCGGGACCGTAGTGCATGGGGCCCTTAACTCTTGAACAGCCTCGCTCGGTTCAGCCGTCAGATGATTTAGCCGGCCATCTGAAGCCTAAGCATGGCCACTAAACAAAAAGTAAATTCACCATTTGAACGGATTGTTTCGAAATTAGTCCCATCTCAAGGTTTTGCTAAATGGTATATGTGTTTTTGAAAGTATTGATTCACATAAAATAGGCCTTAAGCTAAACTATGTGAGTTTTGAAGCTCTAAAAGCCCCAAGCATGTTTTTCTCGTAATTTCAGATAGCTCAGCCATTTTTTATTTTGGCCGAGGATCCGATCTTAGATGGCAGATTGAGAGGGAGTCTACTGTAATTACAATTCTGGTTTACTTTATTCTAATTGAGGACAATAAATCAGCCCAAAACTTACCTCATTATTGCTAACGGGAACTGACTCGTGAAGGAAGTTTCCGATCTCAGAGAGAGCAATGTTTCTAGCCGATTCAGCTGCAGCCACCTTTGCTTCGTTGTCTGTGATAGCTTTGTCCAGCAAAACACGAAAACTCTTGATCTGATTAATTGACAATGTCTTCATAACCTCAGGAGTTATATTGTCCACTGTTAACGTTTCAGGCAACTCTGATTCTCCCAAGGCCTCCTTTTTCTGTAAAATATTTTCTTATGTTAGTCAAAGTATTAGAACACCTACACTTGTCTTAATTTTGAACTGCATGACTAAAATAGGTCTATATTACTATTCATGTGAATTTGGAAGTATTACAAAGAAGATTTTTGTGCTATTGTTATTACGATACTATAGTAAACCTTTATTACATTTGCCAAATTATGTTACTAGGTTGGCAAAGCAGCATAACACTGAAGTTTAGTTTGTAACGTTATGAACTAATTTGTTCACTTTAACACAAATGGAAGGGTTTCAACACAAAAAACAACATGGAAACACAAATGGAATATCTAAAACACTAACCATTCTAAACTGCTGGCATTTCATTTGGTTAATCTTTAATTCTATTTTACCATTGATTTTTCATACCGACCATGAAAAATCAATGTTTTATGTAGAAAAACCCACTGGGATATATTATCACAAGACCTCATTGAATATTTCTTTTCACTCTTTGCGGGGCGTAAGCCAAAAGGAGTAAAATGTCAAAACATGCATCAACAAATGCACTAAAATAATGACTTGTAATTATTTTTAATGTTTCATCTCCCTACTTAAAAGTTTAAAATAAACTCAGTCAAATATTTGTGAAAAAGGTGAGTAGAAAAATATGAAGAAATCAAATTATTCAACAATTACATGCATGACAGTGAACTTTAGGACAATTATCGACAGTGACTTGGTAAAACCATGCAAGCAGACTACGCTGGCACAACAAACCAAAGTCATACACAAGATTTAACGCTCCACTTCCATCCCACAGTCAAATTTTGCCTCTGGCATGATTTTAAATTGACATTCATTCAGACTTCAACCATGTTTTAAAAAATTTACGTTTCTGAAATCTTTCTTGAGAGAAAAACTAAGTAGCATGCAGAAGAAAACGGACAAACGATGAAACACTGTTTTCAAAGAAAATGCAAGGAGACTACACTATCCAAAAAAAAACAAATCGTACAGACGTCTAACGTTCCACTTCCAACTGCTGGATTTTGTTTCTATTATGATTTGAAATTGATATACATACAAACTTTAGCCGTTTGTAATTAAAAGTTAATTTTTATAAACCTCATTGACAGTACAAGAAACTCTCATTTTCAATGATAATGACCGTGCCCTCTATACAGTGCAGTGGTGCGGTTACAGAGGGATGAGTCAGTTCATGCGCAGCAAAAGCACTTTAAACAGCAGACACTGTAGAGAGCCCTGGCAAAATAGTTTGACAGGACTAATAACTGCACCATTCTAATGGTGAGGGAGGGATAGTTCAGACATGTGGCATTAAAAATACCTACAAAAACTACATAATACATTCAATGAAACTCTAAGGATGAAATTCATATGGAATAAGAGAACGACAAAGGCAAGCAACCAACAGAACAATTAAATGCCATCATCTCACCTGCGAGGCAGGAAAAGCAAATCTATCTTGACCAAAACTGCTGATATGCTGAAACCATCTCAACACATGGGGATAAAGTTTAATATCACTAACTTGAAACTCTTTGGACAACCTCTCCCACAGTTCACTGTCAGTTTTTGAGGGGGAGAAGTCACTCACATAGCTGTTGTCAGCAAAATGATCGTTGTAATAATTCAAATCTACTTTCTCCTTTTGACGTACGTTTGACTTCTCTTCTTTGGATTTCCCTTGTTTAGACTTCTGCAATTCCAATTTCATCAACCAATTTTGCACAAGCATCAAAATCATCTAAGACCAGACTTACTGTACAAATGCTTGAACAATATATATATATATATCCTTGTGAGTTTTTAATATTTTCAACCAAATCAAAAACCAATAACAAATTTTAAGGAAAAGTACACACAAATAAATATGTAGGACTAAATGTAGAATATGCTCTGAAAGACTAAAGAACTACACAAAATGGAAGCTGTATTTGGGGAGTTTCTATTAAATAAATTATACTTTTGTGTGAGAAAAAACAAAACTTCTATTCGTAAGAACAAAGCATTAAAGAAAGAATGGATTTGGTCAGCCAGGATAGATGGTTATTACAAAGTTTGTTACTCATTTTAATATTAAAGTTAGTAGATAACTTAACAGTTTAGCCCCTCTAACATTTTTTTTAATACCCTAGTTTAGTTTACCATTGGACTACTTTCTTTGCACACGGCACTCTCTTTGTTCAAGGGAAATCCTTGACGCTCTGGGATCAGGGTAGATCCCAGCTAGCCCCGCTGGGACTTCGTCTACACTTCAAATTGCATGGCGGTAAAGAGGTTAATTTATTATTTAAATATATCTTACCTTCATTTTCTCTCCAATTTCCTTGCTACAAGAGTTTTTAAGTCTGTTGTAGTTATCAGCATTGTGGCGATCTGAAAAATAACATTCACTAGTGAGTTATTTTACTCGGTAAGACTAGTTAGTTTGTCCACACTTAAATTAGTATACAACTTTGGTCTATTTAATTTAATACATCATTACTTTATTTACACTATTAGACTAGTTATAAACTAGTGTTGGGTTCGTTCCAGATTTTGTCGATTCTCGATCCCGATGCCAGGGTATTGATTCACGATAGTGATTCCCAGCGCCCGCATGTGATCTTGCTACTATCACCTTAATTACTGGCTATCAATCCTCCATTCCGATTCTTGATTTCAGAACTGATTCCTGTTTTTCAATTCCAAGCTTGATTCCCGGATCATCAATTCCCGATTCTCGTTTCCGGGGACCTCTTAAAGGAATCAGTATCGGAATCGAACCTTTACCAGGTAATTTTCAATTGCAGAATGAACACAATGGACTCATCCATCCTTTCGGCGGACGATCCACCCAGACTGAAAACAGATTGAGCCGCCTTTTCCTTCTTTATTGAAAAGGAGCTCCTACTTGAACTGAGCTATATTCATGGTATAATAATCTACTATAAAATAGCTTACTTATTGGTGAGAAAATTAATTTGAAAGTATGAAATGATTGTATTTGCGAAATTGAACGTACTTATAACGGGTGGTACCGGTTCCAGCTTCCTATGTTCACGCCTTTACGGAGCAAAGATTGTCTTCGTGCCTCGTCGTCACGCGTTATGTAGGCCCAAAGTTGTTGGTCCGTAAATGATTAGCCAACATGCAGATTCGACGTATATTTTCAGAAGTATTGCCCAATTCATCTCATAATACATGTGTACTGAGGGAACCCTTTAGAGCCACTCAGAAACCTTCAAGTCATAAATGTGTCAAGATTTGTCAAGTCAACATTTTTTTGGAAGAGGACCCTCCCCGCACTGTGTTTGGGGGTGCACCCCTCTCATCATCACCACCACCCCCCTCCACCCACCTCAACAAAGACCACTCATAAGTCGCACGCCTCACCACTGGGCTTTTGCAATTTAGAAAGAGGAAGAAAAGTACTTTTTATGTCATGTCACCTAAATTTCATAAGCCTATATAAGCTGAAATGAAATGAAAAAGTCTTTATTTACGAGGCGACGTTATTACTTTATAGTCCTCTCTACCACTTAACCACGGAAAGCAGTAAGCTGTTCCGAAACTAAACCTAACCTTACTTACATTGTCTCCATTTCGTATCGTTGTCAACCACTTTGTCCACCAAACCAACATCCTTGAAACGTTTTCTCTGATTTTCACGGATTTTGTCTGGATTTCCTCCTTTATCAGAGCGAAATAAGTCTATGTCCAAAACCATCCTTATTATTAGCTTATGTGATTCGTAAACACTAAGCGCAACGTAACCTCAAAAAGTGTAACGCCAAAGTGGTGAATTGGTGATGAAACAAAACCGAACCAGACTTCCACATGTCCGATTGTCCGTGTCTAACAATGTTGCCAACAACCATGTATTTTTGAAAAATACTTTCCAAAAATGAACTCCATGTACTTTTCTTTTTTTTCGTTTTAAGGCGATTATTACTACAATTATTGACTGTATATATCAAACATTAAAGTCAATGAACCATGTACTTGAGCATGAGATTTTTTTAAGGGTGGAACTATACGTTAAAAGTTACCACCCTTATATAAGTTACCACAATGTATAAATTACCACCCTATAAGTTAACTTGGTGAAAAATTTACGTTGGGGAGAGAGAACAGCTGCAATGATTGACTTTAGTTTATATACGTAATATTTCAGGCAATGCATCAGCCAGTTCAGCCCCTAAACAAAGTATTATTATAATCATTTAAAAAGTGTACATGCAATATTTTTAGCCAGTTAATATTCTATTAACACGTTAACTGCGACCCAATACAGTGTTAAACAAGGTGGTCTAAGAATATCTGACAGTTTTTATTATAAATAATTATATTTGCTGACAATAAATAAGTTTCCTCAAATTGTGAAAAGTCTGTTCAGCCGAATCAATGAGTGATGAAAAGGAAACAAATTAAATTCATTCATAGAAAATACCTTTTAATACAAACATGAATACAATTGGTATTTTAGTCTGAATAAGGAAGGAAGATTATTGATTTATTTTTACCTTAGAACCATTGATTTTAAATGTTTAGGATATAACTCTAGAATCAGCAGAAATTAAACTAGATGAGTAGCCAGTACCATTGATTTTAATGAATATTAAAGTAAATGCCAGTACTCTGTAAATTAGGAAACTACCCGGAAAGGGGGACTACTTGCAAATGGCAACTCTGTGCCGTAGATCTACTCGTCAATAGAAGGAAAGTACCAACCATGCGGTGGTAACAAGGCTACACTATTTACGTGCTAATATCAAAATAATTTATTGTTACTATTTTTAGTAAAGGAATACGGTAATATTAATTCAATGGTGTTAATTTGCCCCAAGAAGAGGGATTTTGGCAGTGCGTGGGTGCCTCAAAATTACCTGAAAAAGTTACGTGATGTATAAAAGTCCCCCCTATTGGGGTGTTTTCGGCCACTTCCCACCGTCAAATCGTGTGGTTCAGGTGTTGACTCTAAAGACTTATTTAGTAATGACTAATGAGTTTAATGTTGCCTCAAAATTAACCTTGATTTGGTGGCCCATGGGTTTGATACTATATTAGGGGTTTGACCTAATATGCATCCCTTTCTTCGCTTTCACATAGGTATTTGTAAAAAAACGGCCCTAGCATGTATGTTCTCTGTAGTGGGATTGGGATTCGGAATGACGTGATCTCGACCTGATCTAACCGAATAGATAACTTTACCTCTTCTGTCTTCTGTTGTTTATCTTTCTTTTCAATAGAAGTCGAAACTAAATTTCTTCTATCATATTTTAATGCGCTTATCTGATAAGATATCTGAGTATCTTATGAATTTGATTTCTCGTTTTGCATAAAAAATTAAAAATGGTGGTTTTCTTAAGTAAAATATTTACGTTTGTTTCTTCTAAGCCAGGACATCTAGGCATAGGACTACAATCTTTGAGGTAAGACAATATATTGCAAGATAGGCTAAATTCTATTCAAAGGTTTGTTATAGTTTGCCATTTGAAAAATCTTTAAGACAGAACTCACACACGTTAAAGTACTTTGGTCAGTGTAAAATAAGAACATATTTTGGTAGTTTTGTATAAATCTAGTTCGTGTGAGCCTCCAAATATTTTATTCTAAGTTAGTGCTATTCTGACTCTCCTATACTAACTGCCAGGAAGAGGAAAGAACAGGCCTGGCTTATTGACAGCTTTAAGGGTGGCTATAGCTCAGTGGTGCAGTGCGTGCTTTGTACCAAATCGGCCCAGGTTCCAACTCCTATCGCTGTATCGTCTTAACTTTTTCACGATGGCCACTACCTGGCCAACTCCTACCACTCAACTTTGACCTTTATCTAGCATTACCATATAGTCACTTTACAAATGTGAGTGGTGACTGCGGAGATCGAGCCCACACCATTGGAGTGATGATGAGCTCCGGAGTCGTGCGCTATACCAAACCTCTACGGATTTGCTAACAGGAGTCCATACAGTAGTTCTAGAACTGCATTGATTAGTGTTTACCTTTGAACTATGCTTTCATAGAGACAATTTTATCGACACTTAGTTTAAGTCATGTGGGAACACAACAAATGCTTATTGGGAAAGTCGTCCATACCAATGTACCTGTAGTCAGGATTGAACCCAAGGCCATTCGCAAAGGCAATCAGAGCCTTTTCGTAACTCTCCTAATCCGCTACATACACAGGCAATCAGGGAGTAGTCTCCTTGTTTGTGGGCTCTGATATATTATCCAGGTAACGTTTTACAGTCGGATAGATAACTATCAAGTGTTTCCTGAAGAACGGAAAGTAATTGCGCCAGGTTGTCTGTGGATAGCAGATTTAGGTAGGACACAAGGTGCTAATTACAGGGACAGATTTACTACAGGACTTTTATGGTCCTGTAAAAGTTGCAAACAGGGAATTTAACAAATAAATTTGCAAAGGAGTTTTTAGGTAGGTTAATGAATTAAAACGCAGAAGGTTTTCTCTGGAAGTATAGAGTAATTAGTGTTGCTGCATATAATGACAAAAAAATTCAATTTGGTTAAAAAATATAATTATGAGGTCTGTCCAGTAAGTTTCGTGAACTGGTTCAATATAGCGACCTTGAGGCGACGTAGAGCTCCGCCCACTACATCACTAGACATCCAATGAAGCATCAGTGCTCACTTGTCAGTCGAGCTGTGCCTATCAAGCTGTCAGTGTCATTTTATATTTGTCTTGTTTTTGCTGTTCGTCGAAAAATCAAGATTGATGAAATCACTGAACAACGAATCAACATCAAGTTTTTAGCGAAACTAGGGTAAAGTTCTCATGAAATTACAGATATGTTGAGGGCTGATTACGGAGATAATACCTTATAGAAAAAGTCCATTTTCAAGTAGATTTAACGTTTCAGAAATGGCTGCTAAGGCGCTTAAGATGATGCAAGGCAGGAACAACCTTCAGCCTCATAATTGGATAAAAACATTGATCGTGTGCGAGCCCTGGTGTCTGATGATCGCCGAAAACTGTTAGAATGATTGCAGACAAACTTAATTTAGGTCCTTAGGCGCTTGAGAGATCGCGTGCGTCGTGTGAGGTTGATTTTGTTTCAAGGTGATGGATGGATCCTTCACCATGACAACGCTCCTGCACATTTTAATTTGATCGTTCGTGAATTTTTGGCAGAAAATTGTATCACCCTCCTTGACCATCTACTCTATTCGCCAGATATTGCCCCCTGTGACTTTTTCCAAAATGCAAAATGTTGATGCGAGGGCATCACTGGACCAACTTGATGTTGATGCGTTGTTTTGATTTCATCAATCTCCATTTTTCGACAAACAGCAAAAACAAGTAAAATATAAACTGGCACTGACAGCTTGATAGGCACAGCTCGACTGTCAAACAAACACTGACGCTTCATTGGATGTCTTGTTGTCACGAGATGTAGTGGGCGTAGCTCTACGTCGCCTCAAGGACGCTATATTGAACCAGTTCGCGAACTTATTGGACAGACCTCGTATAATTACTGAATTCCAAGTACTATGTTATTATGAAAAAATCGAGTTTTCAGCTCATAAGTACAAAATTTATTTGGTGACAAAAGTAACAGTTTTAGTGTTTATATGCAGCAGCATCAATAGTTCTATGCTTACAGAGAAAAGAGTTCCACATTTAAGTCAGTTAACCTGCCTAAAACACTATTTGCAGTTTCTACTCCGTGTTATAAGCGGTGCCCAGAGTTAGACTTGCGACCACTTTATCCGGCCCCCTCTTAAGTGATAGATAACAGATTAGATAACAGATAAATAAGACAAGTTTTGTTCTTCCTACACTCTTGATATATCACAAAATAGACTTATAATACCAGATAACAACTTATCTTAAATATGCACATATTTTAATACTGTCAACTTGATTATCTTAAATTTATGCTCTAACATTATAAGTTATTCTTCTTCTTACAAGACTAAATATTAATTATTATTGCGTAATCTGTTCATTATTCAAAGGAACTTCTTGTATAAATTATCAATGTTTATTGCCTATCCCTACTACATATTAAAGGGTGCCACATGGAATAAAAGTGTTTCTAATATTGGCAAATTTATTTTTGAAAAACTAAGCTTGCGGGTTTGGTTTTCAATTTATTTATTTATTTACAACGGCATACACCAGTTTTATGAATTTACATAACACAGCTGAGAACAGTGAACAATTTAAACATAATATGAGTCATACATAGGCGCCAATACGCTGGTCAATAACTATCCAAATTTAGAGGTCAATTTTAAAGATGCCAAATTAAGAGTTTATTCAAGAACAGTTTGTAGGAAGAAGTGGGATGATGTCAGAGTGTTTTACCCAGGTGGTGTATTGACTTGGATGGAAGTGAGTTATTTTGGCAAGAGATATTACTGTAGTTGAAGCACAGCAAGGTTAACTCGAGGCTATTTGTAAAATGTAGATTAGTTGCTCTGCACAACAAGTTACCGAGTCTGTGATTACATAACCAGCAATATACAAGCATCCTATCTTAACTCGTCTGTCTTATCTTAGTAGTGAACAAACTCAGTTTCTAATTAATTGTCTAAAATTAACAGCCTGGTCCGATTGAAATCTGTGTAGTGTTGAATATTTCAGTAATTAGACCGATGAATAATAAAAACAATTGAATAAAAATTACTTGTAAGGCTGGTATGCCAAGAAAACATATTTAAATTAACGGTTTTTGAATTGTTGTTTTTTTGAGGCCACTATTATGGCAAAAGAAGCTATATCCAAGTTTTTAAGGCAACTCTTGTCTGAGCTAGATATGGAGTTTTGAAGTGCTGATTGTTTCTCCACTTGAAAACAGCTTCGACTAGATAAACCAGACTATGCTTAAAATTTCCCTAAAATACCCTTCTTCATAGTAACATAGGTTTAATAAATGTTAATAAATTCATTTTAATTTATTCACATATAAATGAAATTTGGTGTTAACCTTTTAATTTATTGGAAGCAAAAATATGTCACCAATACTATGTTATGCTGTACTTACTGTTGTATTTTAATTTTGTGGTTACACCTGATGAAGGAAGCCTAGCTTCCAAAAGATCTAGTCAACCAAATAAAAATAAATATTGACTTAGAAGTGTTTTTAAATTTGATTTATCTTTCCAATATTAGAGCTTATGAACTTCATTAAACATATATAATTTTATAGGATAAATGTCTTTAGAATATGCATTTAAAGCTGTACCATAACACTTGAAAAATATGCTTCACACAACCTTAACAAGTTTTAAATAACTATGATTTGTTGATTCATTATAACCGTTACTCTTAAGTCTGGTATGTATTAGCATTGTGTGTGCTAATACATAATAATATGGGCCAAATAACCTAAGTTAGAAACCAATCACAGCATTAAAGAAGCTATACATAAAGGGTACAATGTTTACAAATAATATTTTCTTACCTGGGTTGTGATGTTTATTCTGAATGCAGTTAAAGAAAACTATAATGATTACATTTTACAGAATAGTGATGATATCATGAGATCAGTTTTCATAACATTAAAAACAAAAGTGAAGTAAGGACGAGATAACAGGCCATGTCAGTCGGAATTAATAGTTAGCTAGTGATCAAGCTAATCACCTTATTGGATTACCAGGATGCCGATACGTTTCTGGATCGAGTCATACCATAGTAGGGACCTAGACATTGTAGGTATGTTTCGGTATATTTTGGATTACTCTCTCCTTCTTGAAAAGATTCTAGACCAAAGCCATTTATACTTTTTAACTGTCAATAGTCTTGTTTTGTGATGTTTCAGATCGCTGTCCACCAGTCCTAGCTTGAATGATGTAAGCGAAGGTTGGCTGAGTAAGCTTCTGGTTCGGAAGATAGAACCGACCAAAGAGCCACATTCTCGTATGCTCTCTGACAAAGAAGTGATCTTCGAGCTGCAAACACACAATATCAGACCGGGATCCACCTCTCAATATTTTGATAATTAGTAAGTATCGGTCAGCCAACTTAACAAATTGTAATTTTGAATCTCATAGTAGAATCTCTTTTATCTGGACTAGTTATATTAGACTACAATTGAAAAGATTGAAAACATGGATAACAATGATACTATGGGGATAGATGATAAAATTACAAATCGATCACCGTACACTATGTAAATTCAAAATATTTTTGTATTAAACATTATAGGTACTAAATACTTAAAAGGCAACATAATTTCAAGGTTAGGTTAAAGAGAGAGAGAGAACATCTTTATTACAAAATCGATAAGATTTGAAATTGTGTCAAAGTACAAAATATATAAAACTATCACAAACAATATAACAACTAGAAGTCATCAATATCAAAGTCTCTCCAGCCCAGGAACTCTGCAACTGAGTAGATTGGTCTTGTAGACAGCCACACTTTCAAAGGAGTTTTTAGTTTCACTGGATCAGACAATTTTTTGAGGTCCTCATGCAACGCATTGAAGAATTTAGCTCCGAGGTATGATGGTTTTTTCTCAAAAAGTCCTGTGCAATGGTAAGGTAGGTTGTAGTTGTGGCCAAATCTTGTGTTGCGACCATGAACATTGGTATTCTTTGATATATTCTTCTGCATAGCCACTAGCACAGTCTCGTAGATAAACAGCGACACTACTGTTAGAATTTTCTTTTCTGGAAAGGTTCTTCTGCAGCTTTCTCTACCTTCCAGTCCTGCCATGATCCTTAGAACTCTCTCCACTTAAAAATGGGACTTAATAGAGTCTTAAGGCAAAACTCATGAACAATAGTGATAGTGATAATAGTGATATAAATTTGCCCCCTGCAGAATAAAAAAATAGGGCTTGAAGCTCTCATTGGAAACAACATCTAAATTCAAATCAGTATTAAATAAGTAATAGTAATAAAAAAGTGTCTGAATATTTTTGTGGTAGTGCCAGAAATGAAGCTGATAACTTTCCTTTGCATCCTTTATTAGTATTAGGTAACTTGTATGATAGTTGGAAAAGCTTTACTTATGTACTATAGTACCTAATGCACTCTAAGTTTTAATCCCTGAAGACAACCCCTTTACTCTCTTTCCCAAACAGAGGATCCCATTTTCCATAGTCCTGGAATTTTATGCAATGGCTTTTTTGCTAGCATTTATGTTTACTGGCTAGACTGGTATTTTAGTGTTGTCAGATAAACAAATTTCACTGTCTACTTTAAATTCATGGGAGACTGACGATATGTTTCAGTGAGAAATGTGTTCAGATGATCCACTCGCGCAAGGATGAGTTCAAGTGTGATCTAGTCGCCTCATGGACGGTTCAGGTGGGGGATCTAGACCAAGCGCTTCATCTCTGGAGATACACTGGAGGCTTCTCCAGCATCGATAATTGCAATACCCTTCTTGCCGTGGATAAAGTAAGTCTTAGCTGTAGAAACAATAGCCCAGAGAGGGGAAGAGCGCGAGGGAGCAGGCTTACCTTTTAAGTATGTCCACTTCTCAATAGAAACACTTAAAGCAGATTAGTTTACAGTAATTGACTCCTTTATTAAAAAAAAATAATGGTCATTAGTTCTAGTTTGACTTATGAAAAACAACTAAAGAAAACCAGCCACTCTATGGTTATAGTTTAACTTCTTAAACAATCATCCATGAAATGCTCAGCTAGTTCTGTCTTGTTTTATACTTAGAATTCCCAATCACTTAAAATGTTCAAGGACTTATAAGTCCGTAAGTCTGAAACTCCTTCCTGTCAACATAAAAGATTTTTAACACAATGAAACTTCTGCTACAATATTTTACATCAATAATCTAAGCTCTGATTTGTTTCAACTCAGGCATATCAGCAACTTCTGACTGAGAGAGGAAACTACATGAGATCACGTCATCTGCAATATCTACTAGCCTTCAGTTACTGGCCAGCCATTGAACCTCGCAAAGGAAAGAATATTTACGAAATCCGGAGCTACAGCCTGAAACCTGGCACGATGATTGAATGGGGAAACAATTGGGCGAGAGCCATCAACTACCGGCGCAACAATGATGAACCCTTTGCTGCCTTCTTCTCTCAGATTGGACGACTTTACAATGTTCATCACATTTGGTGTAAGTTGATGTTTCTCAAATCTATTTCCTGGTGAACTATTTCCAGGGTGGCCACAGATGGGGAATTCCAGGAAAACCGGGAATTATGCAGGAATTGTAAGTACTGGGAAAAATGCGTGAATTCTGAGTGTAACCAGGAAAATTGACCCTCATATTGTGTCGCGAGCATAATTAGGTCTTCAAGCATACCGCGGATATGAAACGACCGTCACAACGTATTGCGCCCGAGAAATGGCGATCGGAGCATACCGCGGTGCAGAAACTGATTATCTTAATGCACCGTGGATCTGAAACGGCTCTCGAAAGTATCGTGGGGTTTAAAAAGGCGATCGGAACGTACCGCAGGTCTTAGACAACTCCCATAACGTATCACAGGCTTAAAAGGATGATTGTAAAGTGTTGCAGGTAATAAACGGCTCTCGGAATACAACGTGGGGTTTACAATAGAAGGCGTATACAAAACGGAATACAACAGCGAGCGGTAAGGATCGGGGGACTTTAAACAAGGAATAGTACAGACCACAGGCGTAAAACGGTCCTCTGCAACAGTGGAAGTGCATCGGGAAAATGTGTATATTGCCAGGAAAAGACCAATTTTACCAAGCTACTTCTGTGGCCACCCTGTATTTCACAACATAAAACAACCTTATTTACCATTACTACCTAGTCAATGGGGAGGGGTCAATGAACCATATGTATTGATTGAAAAATTGAAATTATTGTACTCGGTGGTATAACAGTCAAGGGTCATGTTGTGATTGCAGGTTACGAGAGTTTACAGTCCCGCAAAGAGACTCGTGAGTCTGCATGGAGGTCTCCAGGCTGGGACGAGTGTGTTGCTTACACGGTACCTCTCATCCGGGAAATGCATTCTCGTATTCTCGTTCCTACTTCGTTCTCTCCTACTCAGTAAAAATCAACCTACAATACTTCATCACTACACCCACACTATTCATTTGCTTTTGATTTCACTTCGAACTCATCAGGTTTTATGTTGTTAATTTAATGAACCTAAGAAATATTTGGTGTATTTGAAATTGTATACAATATTGTTAAGATATTTCCGTAATTTTTATTTGTACTACTATAAAATATGGACATTATGTTGCACAAATTTGTATGAAAATGTGAGGCTTACATTTCTGAAGTACAAATAGTTTGTTGGATCTATTTCTCTGTTGCATTTTATTCTTTTACATAGGTTGTTTTAAAACTGTGTCCAGATTACTTTTTATAAATTGCATCTTAACTGTTCTTAGTTCAATAAATAGTGGGCCGTTTAATTTTTAATACAATTTGATATGATTATCTATTAATATGTTACCATCATTGATATGAAAAATAAACTTCATGTACATAAAAGTGAGAATTTTTTACCAACCTTTTATTCACCCTTGTTTGATGGTTAAGTGGACAAGAGGATTTTGAAGTCCTTGAAAATAAAAACAACCGGTTATGGTAAACCATGCTGACCACTAAGAAAATAAAACCAACCCTTCTATACTCTAAAAATCAATTTTTGAAATACAAAACAGTTCATTTAAGTTGTATAATGGGTTCTTTCATAGCCAATGATAAATATTATGTAAAAAATTGATTTAAGCTATATTTATCCATTAATGGTTCAGGGCCATCGCATGAGTAAGTTGGTTCTCTCTCAACTCTCCAGCACCATAGCATCAGATCTGCTCCACCTCAAAAGGGACAAACTGCGGCTGATAATTGGACTCATCACTGGTCACTGCGACCTTAGGTTGCACTTACAGAGGTGCGGAGTCTTCGACGGGGTCCCGGCATGCAGGAATTGTGGCCTGCATGATGTAACTGCCGAACACATTCTCTGTCAATATCTGGAAAAAGCAGAGCTAACAAGCAAGCATGGTTGTCATGGGCTGGAGCAAGCAAGAACGGCTACTTTTGGTGAGATGACTAAGGGTGGTAAGTTAGCGGAAGAGGGACTTGTGAGAAGGATTTTGGAGTTCTTAAAACTCTCAAATCTTTTTGAGTAGCATCTCTCTACACCAACACAAGGGGAGCGCAATAAGTCCTAAGGGCTGTCGTGCATCAGGATCAGACCGCCCCTTCTCAATGTAATGTAATGGTACAACATATTATACATTTTTAATGATAACACAATATGACTATTAAGAATTTTTAAGCGTTGAAATCAATTGAAACTTTTTTTTATTACGTCTGTTGTGATTATGTATGTTTTTATGATTATGTATTGTTATTACTGTATGTCTGACTACGTTCTTGAAGAGCACTGCACGTTTTTAAGGTGTTTGGTTGCTGGAAACCATCTTACCGGCGTGGTGGTTAAATCGGTAGCGTGTGAGACAGTGAACCCAAAAGTTCGTAGGTTGGAGCCCCGCCTCGGCCAACAGTCGGTAGTCAATTTGTCGCTAAGGTCATTGCACAGACTGCATAGGCCCCTGGTGACTGGCAAATTAACTTTTTAAATTAAAAATGCCACCTACCAACTGTAGCTGGGGGGAAGGGGTGGCTTGTTCATCTATACACCACAGTCCCGTTAATCCGAACTAGCAGTTGGGAAACAATTTGAAATTTTTCTAGACATTTTTCGTTGTCACAAAGAAGAAACGAAACAACCACACAGACGCAACTACGATGCCGCACCGCCGCAGTGCCGTGTACTGTAATACCTGACCTTAAACCGGCACCCCAGTCAGTCGCGACAGTGACAAGTCGCTGTGCAGCAGCTAACCTCACATTAAAGTATTGCAGCCCTTCACAATGCAATGACCTAACATTTATACAGTACTGCTAAATAAAATATAATGTATGTTGTTGTTCTTGTTTAATTAGATGTTATTTTGCATAAAAAATGTCAATTTTTATTCAAACTTGTCATTTAGCATCCTTTTCCGGTTAATCCTAACTGGGTCCGGTCCCAATTAGTTAGGATTAATGGGACTGTAGTGTATAACATTGTGTTTACTTTTCAGCTGATTCCCTTCGTTTCTCATTGCTTCTAGGTATACAGAACTAATTTCAATAGACTGGTTTGATAGAGTGGTGTTTTTAATTTGGTGTCTATTGTCCATTACATGTTTGCACTTTTTACGTGCTCCACAATTTGGACTTTTACTGGCCTCGAGGACCTATGTAACTCCTGTTGCACAAACAAGCGACCTTGTACATCAGATAGTTTGATACCTCCCTAGTTTTCTAGGTTCGATTCGTAATGTCAAATTTGATTTAAAGATTTTCTGATATTATATTTAGCATTAACACTTCTTATTTTTCTTTACCAACCAACAGTTTTCTTAATTCAGTTTTTCTTTGGAGTCTGTTTGAGCACTTTATCTGAGTACCCATTATTTTCAAATACATTTATATTTTATTTTGCTTCTTTGAATTTTTCTTTACTACCACAAATAGCTTAGGGAATTTTACAAGTCCAGTGGTTAGCTCTGGTTTTACTCAAAGAGAATGATTTGATTCTAAATTTAAATACTGACCAGTGTCAGTGGGTTTCCCGTAATGTCCCCTATTCATACAATTCCTTTTCAACAAGAACCTAAGAAAAAGGTAGTTTTTCAACTGTTTATTTGTCTTTCAAATCTGGGAAGACCTGAAACAACTGTCTTTTATATTGATAATGTTTTTGAAAACTTCTATGAAATAAGTTAAATACTGTAAGTCATGTTGCTTTAGAACATCTGTGGTTAATAAATAGAACAAATGCGTGAACAATATTTATTCTTCACATTTTCTTGATGCTGCAAACAACAATAAAAGGAAGAAGCAGGGTTTACAACAGGTAGAAAGAATGAACTTTAAATTCAAGGGCATCGGCCAAAAGCAAGGAGGTTAAAAGAACTTTCGAATAAAATATGAAGTGATAGTATCAAAAATCTTGAGCTTTTATAGAAAAGTATAAAACAAGAAATCAACTTACAAAAAACGTGGTAAATCAGACTTAAAATATATTCATATTTCGAAAAATATTCAAAGTTTTAAGTGATGCTATACTAAAAAATATAAATATATTATTGTCCAAAGTGCTAACTGAGCTTGGAGTACAAAATGTGTAAACACTATTTACTTGAATAATTAGTTGGTTTTAGAATATATTTTCTTAGTCCATACAGTAGTTCTAAAATCTTAATATTTATATAAATACTATATTATGCAAATTCATTCCTCAGTATATAAAATATATTTAAACTAAAACTGGTGCATAATAAGATGGTTTTTCAAAACTCTAATTCATAAGAGATAGGCACATCGCTTTCCTTTGACACTTCAGTTTTAGTTCAACTCTAGTTGTAGTTAAAGTGTGCGTTGTATAACCAAAACATATTTGGAAAGATACACAGATAGAAACAATTGTGACACTACTTTTGAAACCCACTTTAATCTAAAATACAAATACAATTTAAAAATCATTGTAAGTGTCTTACCTTAATCATTTGAAGTAATGGAAAACTTAAGTGTTATTATTGTTTATTCTTGAAACAAGAGCGTTAGTAAAAATAATTATGTTTTGTGCTGAAATTAATATTACAGAATTAAAAGTAATAAAATTTAGAAGGTTACTGATTTCTTGTACTTTTTTGAAGTTTTGATTATATGATGTTTTGGATTTGATTCTTATTTAAATAATTATTGTTGTTATTATTGTGTAGTCACCAATGAGCCATGTGACAACTGTAGAAATGTGAGGCTCTAATTTACCCAAGTTGATTTCTCACTGAGGGTTAGGCTTTACAAAGTGAAAAAGTCAAAATGGCTAAATTTCTGTACATTTCTTGTGTGTGTTGACACATGTTTAGGTATGCAATTGTTGCAAAAAAGGTCTATTAAATAAAGTATAACTTGATATTTATATAGATTTAAATAATTTTGAGGAATACTTATGTCCAAGAAATCAGTATAAAATATTAATATAAATTATTCTGAACGGAACTGTTATACACTGGAAAAGAATTCTGTATGTGCTACAAACCGTAGTGTCGGGTTGAAATGGTAAAACTGGTCAACAGTATATTGCAGTTAGGGGGTATAAATTAACACTGAAGGGTTTACTTTGCGGACACTAACAAGGTTTTCCAAATATGTTTCGGCTTACCTCAGCCTTTTCCAATCAAAGATTTATGTTCCAAAAGTCAACACAATTAATAGAAAGAAACTTAACAACAAATACTTTTAAATAAAATAAATTATGTTTAAACAATGAGGTTATAGTAACGTCTTAACTCGTATCGTTTGAACTCAACTCAAAACTACTGATGATAGCAAACTTGATTAAGAATAGCAAAATATTAATTTGGACTAAAAACTAAGGTTAACACATTTCCTACAGGTTTTGCATAGGTATTTATATCAAGAATTTGAGCTACTTATATATTCCTTCACTTAAAATAATGACAATTTTGAAATGGTGGGACAAGAAACGGGACTTCAAATATTTGTTCATTCCAATCTATTTAATTATCATTGTATTAAATCAGTAAAATAAAATTGTTTATGTAAAGTGAGAGTCCATATCTCAAAAGCAAGAGCGTCTGAGTGTCAGAATGCCAATTAACCAGCCCTGGTTTAATTGGCAATTCTCCCCCAAGGGATGTGCAATGATACCATGCTCATTGTCCTTTGATCTACGAGACTTGCAGGCGTAAAGTTTCTTGTATCTTAAGGTTTTACCTGTATTTTGCACTGTTAGTGTACTTACATTTGATAGCTAGTTTATTTCAGATCCTGATAAATTATACACAACAAATTTGATAAAGAAACCCCATTCTAATCCAAATTATTTGAGCATTTAAGAATGTCAGGAAATGTTATATTTTGATTTTCTATTTGATGATTCAGATTCCTTCCTTAGCCCCAGAATATCAATTTTTCTTACACCATTTGCAATTTAATATTAAAAAGTATTGGCTCAAAGAGTATGAATATTTTTTGAAATTGTTAATGAACAAAACTACAATTGTTACTAATTAATTGAAACTCAAAATCATATTTTACAATATAGTCAAAGTATTAAAAGTAAGTGTCAGTTAGTGAAAATAAATTAGATTTGGCTAAAAAAACACATCTATTATTTGAGCAAATCAAGTACCAAATTAAGACAGTTTGGACAAAGCCGAATATAAGAAACTAATATTAGTCAACATAGTACATCTCCTCAAAGTTAGTTAGAACAATAAATTAATACAACGATGGATGAGCGGGGATGAGGTGCCAAGATTTAACGCCAGTTCTTGTTTTCCAGAGTCATCCTGAGCAGATGATCCACCAGGCGGCAAAGAATCTTCGGGTACTCGCCCTTGGGCTGCTTCCCCGGATTGTATTCGGCGTACACGACCACTTCGTCGTTGCCCTTATCTTCCACCAGCATACTCACCTGCCTGATGGGGATGTCGGTGGAAGTGTTGGCCGCATTATTAGCCTGCGCCCTGCCCCTTCCTGAACAGAAGACCCACACGTACAGTGTGTACTGAGAGTATGGAAATATTATTTTAGAAATTTTCCATCGCTCTTGCTATCAAGGAATTCTCAATTCATTTTCACGGTTTCTTTTGTTTAGCTTTAATTAACTGTTGTTGCATGATGATAGTTTAGTAAACGTCAAGTAGATCCCTTACCTTTCTTAGATTTCGGGAACATGTTTTTGTGTACACTTCCTGGAGTAACTCCCATGATCTCACTGACTTGCTTTCTAGGACTTCTGGACCTCTTCTGCAAGGGCTGGACTTTAATCTGCAGCTACATTAAAAATAAAAATTATTATTTTTCACAGAATACAAATGGTCAAAAATTATTGAACTAAAAATTAAGTGTTTACAAAAAGCATTCAGTCTGGTCATGCCAATCTAGAGTGACGGACAGAAAGTCCTTCACCGATGAAAAGGTTGGGGCAAGTCTACACATATACCACCCATAAATAAGCTAGGTTAACTGACAAAATGTGCTGCACCCCCCCCCTTTAGGCTAAAGAGGGTTTAGACATACTACACAGGGTTTCTCAGACCCCCCATACGTATATCTTGAAAAGGGCTAGACATATTTGAGTGAAATTTAAAAAATGACCATGTTAATAAGAATCAGAGAATTAGGCAAAATAACTTAAGAGTTCCAAGAGGTCATTGAGTTCTAAAAGTCCCAAACCCTCTTTGTGCTGCCCCCCTCCCTAGCATAATTAAAACTGCTAGCTGAGATCCCTACTGTCGACCTAGCAGTTATCAGCACATAATTATTATACCCTGCGAAATCCACGGATTAAGTATCATGCTTATCAATAAACAAATATTTTTCAATGTGAAAAGTTCCCGCGTTAACCCCCTTGCAGTTGGCCGTATCAGTCGACAGAAGACCCGCTGTTTAGCCATTGTTACGTGTGTTCCTTGTGCGGACGAATCTAGGCTTTCTCTACCGTGGACCCATAACGTGAAACATCGTGATCATACCGATAATGTAGGGGTAGCATAACATAACAAGATTTGTGGGATGGAACTGTGGGAGGGTGGTTGCTCAAACCAGTGCTAAGCTACTCTACGTGTCGCCGGTCGCGCAGGAAACGTTGAAGGTCATGCGCATCAGTTGCAACCACCAGACGAAACCATATACCTTTTACTATTAATGCATTCTAAGATGGCGACGATTTCAAAACTTTATTCAAGTGTGGTAAATAGCTTGATACAGATGATTTAAAAAGTGATATTTAAAGGTGGCTGATATTGTATTCATTCAACTTCTATATCAATTATTTAGGTTAAAACACTTGGCCTTTAATGATGCATTACATATAACTTTAAAAACTACAAAGTATAAAGCGCGCATATAGCTGCAATTAAAGTATACAGGAATATATTTTATTAACACTCGCGTGTTTTTACTAAAAGTTCCAGCTCATTAATTTATTGTTGGGAATTAAATTGTGTATGAATTTTAATAAATTAATGAATTCGTCACCAGAAACACGATACCTCACTAACTAGAATGTCTTATAATCTAAGTGCATAGTTTCCAATCACATTAATTAAAATGCATTAGCGTATGCGTTTGAGGAAAACTGACCTGTAAATGTGATTAGTTATTATTTCAGCCAGAAAATTTTACCGTGACGTTATACCCATTAATATATTAGGTTTGTAATTACTCTGTTGAAAAATATTTGTAAAATGCAGAAACAAAAGTGCAGGAGACCGGAGACGATGTGAACTTACCTGTCGACGCCAGAAGACGAGATGTAACACAGGTCAGGGTGGGTAATTGGCTGGGTGCAACGGGTGGTTGAAGTGGCGGTGGTGGTGGGGTGGTGGGGAATGTACCAGGACAACACATAACGTATTCGCCTCTGTACAAGTTATCCCGGTCTCCGCTATCTGTTACACGCAGTTGCTTAGAAATACCAGCTTCAGTTATTCTATAATTGATACTTGAATTGAAACACCGACCACTCTAAGAGGGTGAATTTGATATGAAGGGTCAGTGCGATAAGTGTTTTGATGGATGGTGGGGTGTAGTCTGGTTACAAACTAGGACCGACAGTTCCCCAGACTGGGTCGTTAAATAATAGCCTAATGACCTATGGAAATGGACAAACTGCTCAACGTGACTTCCGAACCACGGAAGCATACAGTAACTATCCCTAAACCATGTATAGACCTAATTGTCTAGTTAAAAACACACAACCTGTAATCATACAAATAAAAGAAAAATAAATAAAATTATTAATTTTAGTTGCCCTTTTGGATTTTTTAAAAATATAAATTCAACTACCCTTGTCAGTAATTCAAAATACATTGATGTGGTAACTTGTGTTACCTGTCTCAAAACTATCTGTTTAACAAAATAGTGATTTCTGTAAAAACCAAGGTATATAGGCTACATATCACTTTCTAACTGTTCAAACCCCAACATTTCGTTCATCAAGCTAGTACAATGTAAGACCATTACGTATAATATATGCATAACCGTTTTCTGGCGGAATGCGTATAGGCTACCGTTATTAAAACAAGAAACATATCTTGAATAACTGTGCTCGCAGTTACCTGCGACAACTGTAACGTTATGTGCGTACGTGACCGTACCGCCTAGGGGGGGCGGGTGTTTCCATGGAGACGGCCCACGCTCCTTGTTTCAAACCCCAGTATCCAGGCATCCAGGCTCTGTAGCTCGAAATAGAAACGCAGTTCTTATCAATCAATAATATCATGACCTACTGCACGCCCCGGTGCGATTGCACTCGTAGCGGTGTTATTGCGCCTGCATAACATACTTGTTACGCGTCAAAACTAGGTCATTAGAACTAGCTCATAACCAAGAGAAAAGGTCAAGCAAGTGAGATTTTAGCTTGCGTTTATTGTTTTAAGATGTTGATTTTAGTTTGTATAGTACAAAGTTAGTTATCGTTTTGCCTCTTTTCTTTTTTCAATACATATTTATTTGATTGCTCGTAACAACAATTCTGGATTACGGACCGGCTTGGAAACTAAAAAAATTATTCGAACAACAATAAACTCTCGTTTTACTTTAACATCTTTACAGTTCCCCACACACGCATGCTTGTCACTCTGATAGTACCCATTTACAGTCTTGTTCTCATTTGAATAACACTTTCCAAATTTTTAATAATAATTAGCCAGCTCTTATTGTTCTAGCACCTCCAAAGGAGGGGACGTGTCCATTTGTTCTTAAACAAAAACCCATCTTTACCTCTATTAGAGGCGGCACACTAACAGACAATGCCCACGAACTTACTTACAGGCATGAAAAAGGTTCACGCAAATCAGATTAAAATCAATATGATTGGTTTGTATTAGTCTCTCTAAGGGAAGGAATCATCCTTCCTTTCTAAATTTGAAGAAACACTAACCGGCCTGGCGATGAAAAAACAGTACTTCATAATGCAGGGGAATTTCATCATTTACGTAAGTTGCCTCCTGACTAAGAAACTCACTGACTTGTTAATTAAGGCCGACTACCTTGAAATTCAGTTTGAACTCATCAACTTTTAAGAGCCGGCCGCGGGCCCCACTCTGGACACCTCTAATAACATGGAGTACAAACTGCGAACGATGTTCAAAACTGGCGGTACTTAACTAAAAATCTGTTTCGATGGAAGTGTAGAGCTAGTGAGGCAGCTATCTATAATCTCTAAAACGTGTATTTTTGTCGAACAATAAATTATTAATTAGATTTATTAAAACTTGATTTCCCGGCCATAAGAACATAGAACTCGAATCGATGTACAGTATTAAAATTTGGTTAGCAAGGATATTGTACGTGTTTAATTTTTTGCTGCACCATTAATAGCTATATGCTTCTATTGAGGGACTTTTCCCAGTTAAATACGTTAAACTATTTAAAATATCTTTTAAAATTTTCTCATATTAAATTCTCTACCTGGTGGCCTCTTAACTTCCACTTGAATGTAAGTTATCCCATTAAAGAAAAATGGTATAGGCCAAACCCGAGGAAACAAAGTGTGCAGGTATCACCAAAGGTATCCCGAAAGGTAGTTTCGAGACACAAGAATTGTGAAATTAACGAAGAAACTTAATTTGAATACAATGGATTGATGTATGGCTATTTTATAAAAGGTCATGCAAACATACTTGATGACGTAGATACCGAAAATTACGTTGCATTGATTGTATATGTCAATGCAAAAAGTAACTCAAGCAAAAAGAATAAGATGTACAAAAAATAAAGTACTACCACAATATTCGGAGTGGATTGGACAAAATTGTCCTTTCACCAACAATATAAATACTTGTCTTTTGTTCATCAAGCATGTAAATTTGAAAAAGGTGTATACCGTTTATAAGTAAATAAATGGTGAGGCCTTACTATTTATAAATAATACAAAAAGGACGAAATTATTTCTATTATAAGTACTGTAACTAGAAAAAAGGAAATCTTGTGAAACCAATCAACATTTTTATTGCAATTTTGAAGATAATAATTATGTCAAATATTGCGAAAGTGTTTAGTATTATATTTTATAATTTAAGCGTTGAAAGGGGTATTTTCTATTGTTCCTAAATTATTTAAGCGTATTATAGTTGTCGCTATTTAAGAAATAGTGAAAAAAATCAGAAGCAATAATTTGCCTTAGACCTTAAAGAGTATTACTAGTACGTGTGTCATCAAAAGTATTAGATATATTGGTTGTCAGCATAATCACCCGGCAAGTGAGAGACCCAGGTTCAAGTCCCGGACTTGGGTCCAAACATTTTGTCTTCAAATTTCTTTAGAATTAGATATATTAATACAGATTGACGAACTGAACGCACAAGACTGTTGCTATGTATATAGTATATCATTAGTCAAACTCACAGTAATACAGCCACCCATGGTTTTCATTTCGTTCTGTTGGCAACTTGACTAACCTTCTTCACATGTTCCCGGCTTCCCGCGCTTAACGGTTTTTAGTCTAACCCTACTAGCTCTCTCTTCCGCTTAAGCGTGTTCTACTCCCTTGGCACATTTTACAACAAGTGTGTGGCTACAATTGCAGCTCCATTAAGTAAGTTACGCTATTCTCCAGTTATTCAAACATTAATCGTTCGTTCTAGTTTACCGCCATTCGCGTCAGCCTATGGTCGTATCAGCCATGGTTTCCTTGTCGTATCAGCCATTTTATACGTTCAATTCTAATAGCACCGCCATTACGCGTTAATTCTCATTTAGAGCTCTAACGCTCCATTCTAATAGCCTAGTTCACTGCCATTACACGTAAAATCTCATTGGAATCGTTCTGTACCGTATTAGCCACCTTATTCGCTCTAACGCCCCATTCTAATAGCCTAGGCTATAGGCCTAGATTACCGCCATTCGTACCACAGTTTTCATTCACTATATCTCCTTTCATCTCTATAAAAAATCTGAATTTTCTTAAACTATTTTAACCCTCTTATCATTGCACAACCCTATAATATGTTCCTCGGTGTGCATAACTTACCAAGTAGTAGGCCTAGGACTAGCTGACTAGGCTAGTAGTAAGCCTAGCTTTTTACACCTCAGTAGTAAAGGTTTAAATTATGTATTGTCATTATAGCTTAGACCTGGCTCATGGTAAGGTTCATGGTTAGGAAGGATGAGTGACTGTGTGAGGGACTAAATACTTACTTACTTAATACTTGAAGTCTACGTCGTTGACCAATTAATTGGATAGCATGCGTCAATATGGTTAAATAACTTAATATACACATAATTTGACACATGATTTACATAATTTACACATAAAGCCCTAGTTAAGCTCAATGATAAATCAATTTTACTGCTGCGGCAGCTGCGCACCAGTGGTGATCTTTCCAAAAAAGCCAATGGTGTAATGGACTGTTATCAGGTGCACAACGACATGTCATGATATTTGAATATTGAATATCATGATATTTTAATCAATCTTGTGAATCAAATTGCTTTGACAAATGTTTATTTCCATTAAGCAGTTCAGCAATTGAACAAGTCAACTTAAAAACGAATTTAAAATTAATATGGTAACTCGGACCTTAAAACTAAACAAGACATTGCGTTATAATTCACTAAAGTAATAACTTACTGTGACAGGATTCAACTGGAAGAATTCTTGATTGAATTCTTGCTTTGATTGAAACTTCGAAATGTCACACAGTCAGGTCGACTTGTTATTGGGATATATTATTTGCCATGATTTTGAAGTTTGGTTTATAAGGTTAAGGTTGTTTATTGTAAAAATAACTTATGCTGTTAAATTCATTAAGCATGAATCAGATAAGTTGAGACCAATTAAAGTAGCCGTTTATCGTTTTCATACATTTTTTCAACTAACTACCAGGTTTCACCTGGTCAATAACTTTCAAAAGATTTAAATCCAAGGTGATTGAAAATCCTGATTATTCCTTAATAGATTTATAAATTTAGACTTTAACCTTTTCCTTTAAAAAATTTGATACTACTTTTAAGACATGTTCATTGGATACACTATTAATATGTATGACACTGTCCATTTCATGTGAACATGAGCAAAGGCAATACAGATTCTTGCTCCTACGTTAAAATAATTTCCATGCGAGAGCGCTACTTAATTACTTGATGGTCTCCTGCTAGTAGCGTCTTGCGCCGCAGTCGTCAAAGATCTTTTCAACTGAGTAGTATGTGCTTGTGATAAGTAGGTGTTTGCTTCTAAATTATTTTAATTGAAAAATTTGTCTTTAATAAGTACTTTAATCCTTTTAAAACAGTGTTGATTAAATTCTGTGTATGTAAATGTTACTTGATTGTCTTGTATTATGTCCATGCACTTCACAATTTCTTGCAAATAATAATTCCTTCTACAAAAACTGATGTTTCCAATATACAAGTCCTTGCAAGTGTTAAAATGTTTAAGTAGTGGTTTACAGTGGCTTAGATGATTGATGTTCTTTACTTATTGTTCTAATGATTCTTTTTTGGATCAGAAATGCGTTTAAAGTTTCAGTGCAATTTCCCCAGAATGCTATACCATAAGTCAAAACACTGTGGAAGCATCCGTAGTAAACTTTTAGTATGTCATGATCTACGAGACTTTGAAGTCTACTTACAAGGCATTACACGCTTACTAAACGGGTTGAGATATTTAAATAATTATGAATGTCCTATTTTAGGTTATTTGTCAATGTTATGCCTAAATACGTTGGACTTGGACCAATAGGGATTGACTTTCCATTAGCGATCAAAAGTGGTGAAGAGCTAGGTTCTTTTTAATGGTAGAAAAGACTTAACCTAACAACAAAGTCATGAACAATTTATAATTGTTTAAAGGTGATTTTGTCTAGTCAGACTTTCTTAGAACAGCCTGTATCAATATCACACTATGCCTATGAACTAATTCTCTGGGGACAATCCTGCAAACGATTTGCTTTTGATGCAAAAAGGTGTTGAGGGAACATTCCCTATAGCTGCAAATCTGGAACATTGTAGACCTATTTTTACTAAACGAAAAAATTAATATATTTTTTTACTGTCTACGCTAATGGCATTTTGATTTTGAGACTTAACCTAGGGTTTTGTGGGCATTTACCAAACGCTTTTTAGGAAAGCGGTCCAAACCCATGTTTGTCTTGTCTTTTTCATCCGATACTTTACTTTGAGATACCGACCAGGGTATTTCAAAGTGAATATGGTATGATGGTGACTGTTTTGATGGATGGTGAGATGTATATAGTCTTGTTACAAATTAGGGCACACCTTTTCCCAGATTAGGTCATTAATTAATGGCCCAACAACCAATGGAATGGTCCAACGGCTTAACGTGAATTCCGAACCACGGGGAGTAGCCGTCCAGGAATCGGACTTCTATTTCCTTAGACCTCAATCACTGGAAACTTAAACCAGCATTTGTTTTACATTATAATAATAGTATGTGACACGGGGTTTCAACACAATTTCTGTGACAATCTGAATATAATCTCCCAAGTACAAGTTCTGCTTTTGCACTTAAAAAATATTTTAACCTTATCTACTCGACCACCTTATAGTCAGTAGTTATTTTTGATAATTTTAATTAACCTACTGGAGTAGTACCACGGTACCAACTCGTAGTCCCCGAGCCGACCTCAATTCCTCTCTACGAGCTGAGCTCGTGCTCTGCACTGCGCTCTTTATTATTGATTTGTTCGGGCCAAAACCCCACTATAGTACGAATCAAGAATCAAGAACGTTTATTTTTCATTGACATTTACATGAATTAACAATTGTCAAACATACAGCTCGTGTTAAAAGCTACAGTCATATATGTTAAACAAGTAAAAATTCTTAAATGTAACATTATAAATATTAAGGCTCTGTGGAAGACTAACATGGACAAACAAGATGCACTATGAATGCTTGAAAGACTTAACATGACTACACAAATATATAAATATTTAATATAACAAATAAATAAATAACATGTAACATATAAAAGTGGTGCTTAAAAATCAATTTCAATTTTTTTTACATTAAAAAACTCTTGACTAGAATAAAAAGGATTACTTAACAGCCACTCATAGAACTTTTTTAACATATATTCATGATTATAAGCAAGTTCTTGAATTTTACAGTATTTGTTAAATTTGTTAAATACTTTGTGTGACATCTCAACGTGGCTATGCAAAGTTTTGCCTAATCTAGAATAAGATCTATTAATATTACTATTATTTCTTGTATTATGTGAGTGCACATCATTACAAAGAGTCAACAAAGGAAGTTGCTTTAAAGCGTAGGAAAAAAGCTCAAATATATAGATATTAATGACTGAAGGAATTCTAAGAGTTTCAAAAAGCGGTTTACAGTGGGCGTCATCTTTGGAGTTAGAGAGAATGCAAATAATCTTTTTTTGAATTATTAAAACTTCTTTGATTCTACTACTTCTGCCCCAGAAAACTATGCCATACCTGAAAATGCTTTGGAAGAAAGCAAAATAAACCATTTTTAAATAGGTTAAATCTACCAAAGTTTTTAAACTTCTTATTAAGTAAACAACTCTTGATAATCTAATTGATATATGATCTATGTGTGCATTCCACTGAAGCTTCTTGTCCAAGTACATTCCCAAAAACTTAACACTACTATTTTCAAATTGTATGGGCTGATCAATGGGTCTTAAAGTAAAAATTAAATGTTGAGTTTAGTCACAGTTCAACTTAAAGTTATTGGCTTGGAACCAGAGAGAGCCTTCGTTGAAGGCGGACTGCACCAGGTAGCCTAGCTCATCTAATGAGTTGCAAGTTGTTAAAAAATTAGTATCATCGGCATACAAAATGGATTGAGTAGAATTGGAAATATTAGCTGGCAAGTCATTTATTGAAATTAAAATAGCAGTGGACCCAGTACAGACCCTTGTGGGACTCCATACTCGACAGTAACTTTATTTGACCATTCACCATTCAAATAGACAAGTTGCTCCCGGTTGCACAGATATGATTTGAAAAACAGAAGAGCGGGACCTCTTATACCATAGAATTCCAATTTTGAAAGCAGCTCTTTATGATCTACACAATCGAAGGCCTTGCTCAGGTCACAGAATGTAGCCTGAGCGAAGGACTTGCCCTCAAAAGCGTCGATCACATTTCGCACCAGAGCATCGATAGCGT
This sequence comes from Matsumurasca onukii, assembly GCA_018831715.1. Lineage (NCBI taxonomy): Eukaryota > Metazoa > Arthropoda > Insecta > Hemiptera > Cicadellidae > Matsumurasca > Matsumurasca onukii. Next base: position 37,888,815 of record CM032064.1, read on the forward strand.
TTATGGTTGATTTGCCCCTTCTGAAACCATATTGTGATGTGCAGAGTAAATTATTGTGTTCCAAAAAGGCATTTACCTGATCGAAAACCAGCAACTCAAATACCTTAGATATCGAAGGTATAATTGATATCGGCCGGTAACTTTCAGGCAACCCCCTTGGTCCTTTCTTGTAAACTGGACATACCCGAGAGATCTTTAACTCTGTCGGAAATATCCCAATGGTCAAACAAAGGTTTATAACATGAGTCAAAGGGTGAACAATTGCTGGAATTATTTGTTTTAATAGATTATTTGACATATTGTAAAAATCATTGCAACTGGAACTTTTCATTCTTTGCACAGCATTCAAAGTGTCTTGTACAGTTACAGGCTTCCAAAAAAATTGATTGGGGGTAGCATTTACTTGTGAAAGAAGGTACTGTGGGGTTAATCCCGATTTGACAATATTTTGTCTGAACTCTTTTACAGATTTTACACAAAATTCATTAAAATCATGAGGAGATATATCTACCTTGTCTTTACTGCTATGACTTTTACTGTCCCTCTTAATTAGGTCCCAGGCAGCCTTGCACTTGTTTCCACTCTACTCAAATATATTCTTATTGTGTGTTAATTTGGCCTCAGAAATTGCATTTCTGTAATTTTTGTGCAAAGGCTAATTGCTCCTTTAAATAATTAGAGGGTGTTTCTTTAAATCTTTTACTTAAAGCAAGCAAATTGTGTGTCAAGTTCTTAAATTCAGATGAAAACCATGATTGTTTTACAGATACTTCCTTTTTAGATTCTAAAACGCTAGTATTGTGTTTTATAAGTTTACTTTGATAATTGACAGCTGATGTAATTTTGCTAAAAAAATTAGTAAACAATAGGGCTGGATCATCAATTGTGCCTGAGAAAAATTGGTCCCAATCGGTACAGAGCAGCATCTCTGATACCCTGTTGTATTTGTACTTTGGTAAAACTATCTTAGAGGTACTACTAGGCTTACAATGTTTTTTAACAGGAACATCCTGATTCAACAGATCTACTTTTGGTAAGCTAAAAACTAGGGCCTCATGGTAAGAAAATTGAAAAGAAATAACATTACATACAGCTTTGTTAGTAGTAGCTTTGTTTGTTAGCTTTGTTAGGTGAAAAATTTGTGAAAATATTATCTAGACAATTATCATTTCTAGTTGGTAAATGGTTTCTACAGTAAAAGTTGTACTGTCTTAGCAAATTTAAAAAATCCTTTACACTGTTTTTTGTCTTTGGTTATATCGAAATGTATTTATGTCACCACCAATTACCACTGAAAAGTTAGGCCATTTAGTTAGGAAAAGTAGCAACTGTTCAAGTAATTCTAAGAACACTACGGGATTACCCTCTGGAGACCTATAGACTGATATCACAATCAAATTTATATTATTTATACAGATAGCAGAGGCTTCAAAATGTATTTCATCACATAAAAAACTTATATCTAACTCTTTGGTATTGGCGGTCAAAATATCATTTACAAAAATTAATGTACCTCCTCTTTTGTGATTAACCCTATAAAAGGAGCTTAGTAGACTAAAATTTGCAGGATTTTACGTTGTAATACAGCTTTGGAGGTCTTTGGAGTCTAGTTTATTTGCTATCTGCCTGTTAGCAGATCAAAACAGACCATATCTTTTTAATTTTGGGGCGCTGTCAACTACGATTCTGTCAGTCTGCTACCGTGTTTTTCTGTCAGCTCGGAGTCGATTGTGATTCGCGCTGTTTGTTAGTTTGTTTTCATCGTGAAAAATAATTATGGAGCGTAAATATTTGCAAGAATTTGAAGTAGAACAATACCTAAATAGTGAGTTTTCTGATCAATCGAGTAATGAAAGTAACGGTGACAGTGAAGTTAATGTGATTGTACCTCGTTCTCAGAACCAGTTCAGAAATTTGGAAATATCCTCGGAGGACGAAAATCAAGAGTTTTTAGCTTATGAAAAAGAGAATGATGATATTGTGGGTCTTTCATATGACGAATCAGGTAGGCCTAGGTTTCAGTGGCAATTACCTCTGAAGGCTCAACTAAAGTCAGATGAGCAGCCTTGTTGTAGTAAGACTTGCAAACTTGCCTAGTTTGCAATCTGAACCTACTGAACCAGAAAACAGTTTGGGTAGGCCTACTAAAAGAAAGTTGGATGAAATAGGACCTAGGCCTACTCCTTCAAAAGCTCTACATAAAACAATTAATTACTTCCTTCATCGTACAATTCCCTGAACATGTTTGCAGTACGAGAAGAATATGCAGAAATAAGCATAAAAGTTATATGTTTTTCCATATGTTTGCTTAAGCATGTACAATTTACAAGACAATAATGTGACCTTTTCAGCCACTTTAGGAGAGAAACTACTCCCTACATTCCGGGTGGTTGGGAAACTCCACCCATTTTCAAGGGCCTAACCTAATTAATCTACATTATTCTAACTAAACTTAGCCTACGAACCAAACCTAAAAAAAAACCATACTTAGCTTAAACTGTGCTACATTTTTCTATTGTATGACTCAAAAAACAGAAACAGACTTAAAAACCTGTAAAGAGGGTGACAAACAAATTGGATAGAACTCACCAGAGGCTTCTCTGCTCTGCATACACCTTGCCGCAACATGCAGCCTCTAGTGAGATTTATCCAATTGTTGTTTTAATTGTTTGTTGTTGATTTAAAAAAAATTATTTGACATATTTGTGTATAACTTTTTTAATTATTATTATGTGTCATCCTTGTTGTCTACCCACGAATAGTCCGCTACGTTTTTGTCTCCTTTCTCACTTTCACATTCATTTTCATCATTCATAAAATCTACGCTATTTGCTTGTTAGAAAGAGTCATTGTTACAATAATAAAACTCTTTCAAAACAGAACTAAGTAGGTTAGTAAAACTAAATCAAATATAAGTAAAAACTGCTAAAAACAATTGTGTATAACTTTCCTGCAAACGCACTGAATAGTAATAAACACGCAAGATACAAAGTAAAACAAATCTGCTGTCAGTTTACCAGATGTCTCATAAAAACTGTAGATGAAATAATCGGCACAGACACAAAACGATGTCAGGCAACACACCCAGCTGGTGGACAGCAGCTACAATCTAGCAAATCAATATTTTACTTTTCTCCAAGAGGTTAGAAAAACTATCCCTAGATAGCAGGGGCATCCACAAACGTTATATTTCATAAACTGAAACAGAATTGTATTGATCACAACAGTCTCGTGCGTACTACAGAGGGCCCGAGCGCAAGCCGCAACAGTGTCGGGCGTACTGCTTGTTGCGCGTGGGGGCATATGTGTCGTGTATACCTGTCAAAAGGTTAACACACTTTCTTAAATTCAAGTTGCAGTTAAATTTAATTTTCACTTTTATTTTGGACATGTAGTATAAAAAGCATGAATTTTCTTTGTTTCAGGAAATGGAAAAAGAAACCTTTTCAGAAGCCGTAGACCTAGACGGTCAGGAATTAGAGAAAGATAATATGGACCCTAAAGAGCAGGAATCGACTCAACAGGCGCAAGAAAACATTCAGAACAAGGATTCAGATAACATGGAAGCATCAAAGAGCAAAGAGTCAAAAGAGGTTGTAAGCGGGTTTGTTAACCGAAATTGGCAAGCGGAAATGGAAAAAGCTCAACCTTCAGAACAGGACTTGGCTCATAATGCCAATGTTAATCTTCAGATTCAAGAATTACTGAATACCGTGAAAAATATGAATTTATCTGAAGAGAAAGGACCAAAAATAATGGAATCGACTGAACAGATGCAAGAAAACATTCAGAACGAGGATCTAGATAACAAAGAAGCATCACAGAGCAAAGAGTCAAAAGAGGTTGTAAGCGTGTTTTTTAACCCAAATTGGCAAGCGGAATCGGAAAAAGCTCAACCTTCAGAACAGGACTTGGCTCATAATGCCAATGTTAATCTTCAGATTCAAGAATTACTGAATACCGTGCAAAATTTGAATTTATCTGAAGAGAAAGGACCAAAAATAATGGAATCGACTGAACAGATGCAAGAAAACATTCAGAACGAGGATCTAGATAACAAAGAAGCATCACAGAGCAAAGAGTCAAAAGAGGTTGTAAGCGTGTTTTTTAACCAAAATTGGCAAGCGGAATTGGAAGAAGCTCAACCTTCAGAACTGGACTTGACTCATAATGACAATGTTAATCTTCAGATTGAAGAATTACTGAATTCCATGGAAAATTTGACATTATCCGAAGAGAAAGGACCAAAAGAAATGGTGGAAATCTATGTTCACCCGTCCGCACGAGCAGATAGAGCTGAACTAACTCAGCGAAGGTCCCAAGTGGTTAACGGAACTGCCAGTTCCCACAGCAGTAAGGACACCATCTTAGATTGGAAGAGAGCGGTAAAAGCTAAAGAGAAAGAAGAGAGAGATAGCTTGACAGTATGGCGCAATCCTTTTTACACCTACAAATATTGCTTCCTAGAGTGCGAGGAGCAGTTGGCCACAATACCTGACTTGTAAGTAGACTCATTTTGCACTTATTTACACTTGTGTAACATAAAAATTCATTTTAAAGTGGTAGGGGTTTGGAATTTAATTTTAATTTAGGTTTTTTGGGTATAGGACTTTGTTCAGAAATTTTTTCAGAAAGTAAATACATATTAATTTTGATAGATAAATGTTAGGTACAATTTCCAAATGACCCTTGCACAGCCAACAAACCGATACATAGCGTAATGGTCTTACCCACCCAGCTCCCCTGATATGATATGCTTACAAAAATTAAGCACAAAAGAATTTCCTTAGGAATCGGTGGAATCGATAGTTAGAATCACTACTTTAAAATAATATAAATGCAATAATTGCTTTTTTTACTTTGAACCTTGAGGGTCTAATTTGTTGAATTGTTTTACAGTATTAGACAACACATGATATACGCCCTGATTGTTGTTCTCCTAACAAGTATACTGGCAGCCATCTATCTCACTCCTGGACCCCACCAGCCTGTAAGTTAATCCAAATTCCTAAACAATGCTAATTACATACATTTAACACCTTAGCATCTTAAACAGTTATGCTAAGTCATCTTGACGAAATCGATGAAGATGGATCATTAACGTTCAAGTTTTGATAATGTCTACTTGTTAGTCGAAACTAGTAAACACATATGTTTTACTGAAGGAATTGTTGACGTGGTATGTAACCTTTTATAATACATTTTATGTCTTTTGTATAGAATATTACATTGTTTTCATGACAAGAAAAACAATTTTTTAAACAAATTGACAAAGAAGAAACATTATATAATTGGATGATTGTGTTTGTGTTAAAGATCATGGGTGATAGTGAGATTCTGAAATGGATGAACTCTGATTTTGAGTATGACAGCAGGAAAAAGTCAGGCTGTAGGTGTCTGCTATTAATATGTGAGGGCTTGAAGGGTTAATAGAGTTAATAAATCAATGTATCTTTAAGTTACAGTTAATGCGTGAACTTGAGAAGACAGTTTGCTGGTGTTTGTACTGGTTTGCACTCGGTGTTCTTTCCTCAATTCGGCTTGGGACAGGTCTACATACCTTCCTCCTCTACATGGGACCTCACATTGCATCAGTTACCCTAGCAGCTTACGAGTGTGGTGGCCTTAACTTTCCAGAACCTCCGTACCCTGATGAGTGAGTATGATCAGTTCATCACTTATTATCTTTTTCTACAAAGTTAAGGATTTAATTAAAGGATAAGTTAATTTAAGGATAAGTATTTATACAAATCAAAAGCTAAAATTAGTTGTAAATATTTGTCAATTTTTAACCAAAAGTATGAAATCCTTTACATCACTTTTGAAACAACAGCAAATCAAATTTGAGTATCATTATGATGAAAACTCTTCAGATATTCAGAAAGTCTAATATTATGGTTTGTTCCCGAAACTAGTGTCTGCTACAGCCTAGTTGTTGATAGTGCCACTAATTCTTATTGCACGCACCGTGTAGTGCAGTCACTTGACAAGCTATCTGCGCTATGCAAATATTCCTTCTAGGAAGCAGGCTTTCGATTACAAAACTGTAGTGATGGGTCGAATTCAAATCCCGAATCTACCGAATTTCGGGTAAAAATTCGAATTTGAGATTCAGTCGGTTCATGTCGAATTTCTAAATTCGAATTCGACTTGCTGGAACCGATAACAGTACTCAAAAGTCGAGCGGATACACGAAGACACGGGCTGGTATTGATTCTCATCAATCCCAGTAAAATGAACCGTGGCGTGATTCGTGCATAAAAAATGCCAAGTGAGCGTATTGCGTCTTAATAATTGCCATTGGGCAAGTAGACAAGTATCGGATTCAACTTTTTTGACTATCGACTAGTTCCGATTATCGTCCATGCCATCTGCTATTGCGCAGTTATCGTAACGATAGTTCGAGAGTTTCGACTCTCGATTTATCGCAAACATTAGCAATCACGTGGCGTTCTATGCTTGGCGTGTCGTCTGTCACTGTCAGACAAACAATATGGCTCTCGATGCATCGTCTTTCGTCAGTGGTGCTCGTGTCACGAAATCATCAAATATAATGTAAATTGTTGCGATTTTAAATTTTAATAAAGGAAAGTAGTTTAAAACAAGCTTAAAAATTAACTAATCCAATTTTCTGTTACAACATTGGCAAAATGCTCCTTTATCAATGCGTTCAAAACCTAACCCCACAAACTAACGCAGCTTCAATCGAATCAAAACTACTTCAATCAGTAACTTTCGACTCGGTTGTCAGTGTGTTATGTCGTTAGTTTGTGCATCTGACGAGTGTGGTTCGACATAATTACGTTTTCACCAGTATTATGTGATTACTTATTGTTCATTTTAATTTTTAAGACTTCGTCTTAGTATAGCCTACTTTGAAATTACAGTTAGAATCAGAATGTTAGAAATATTTTACTATAGACGTGAACAACCAAAACTATGCTAAGAACTACTTTTCACCAAAAGTATTGTTCAACATGTATAATTGTATATAAATTTAAAAAGATATATATATATATATAGTACTTTTCAAAACAATACAATATAGTATTGCTTTGTATCTGAGGCCAATCATTTTTTAAATTTAATATCAGATAACTAAAATATGTTTTTATTTTTAAAATAATACTTATTATATTGTTCACAATAGAAGTTGTGGCTTTGAAATAATTTATTTTCGGGCAGAAAACTCTTTGCATTTATATTTAACAGTGTATACAGTAGTGTAAATTTAAATTCGGCTTTGAATTCGAGATTCGAAGAGGCTAAATTCGATTCGAATTCGATTCGATAATTTTTCAGATTCGACTCATCACTACAAAACTGGTAAATCAAACAATAGCACGCAGCCAGTTGCGTAGTCTAGTTGGTGTGCGCTGAGATCAGTGAGCCACAGATTCTGATTTAATGCCCATAAAGGGGACACAATTTTATCTTTGACAAATAGCTCTAGAGCTATTATTTTGTAATTATCTTTGTAAATATTATATAATTTGACTGTAAAAGTACTGCGCTTTGTTGAATTTTAATGTTGAAAAATTGACAATTTTGTCTGGAAACCGTCTTGAATTTACTGGAAGAATTTTGCTAGACATTCTGCACTAGAGATTTTATTTGGCTGTTACAGAATCGTGTGCCCAACAGTTGTAGACCCAGTGTGGATGACATCTCTGTGGACCATAATGTGTAAGGTTTGGGTGGAAGCAGTGTTGTGGGGAGCAGGCACTGCGTTTGGCGAGTTGCCTCGTTACTTTACGGCCCGCACAGCCCGCCTCTCTGGCTTTGATCCTGATGAAGAAGATGAGTTCCAAGAGTTCCAAAGAAAGAAGGAAGAGCACCCAGAATTACTCGTAAGTACCATAATTAGCCTTTTGAAGCAAACCCCTGACAAGTTTTTCGAGGCACCCATAACTTTCACTTAAGTATGTGGGAAACCCCTACTCCCTTGTACTAGCCGCACTCCATTTTATGTAAAGTCAAAAGTCAAAGTCAAACATTCTTTATTTATAAGATACAATCCTGTTCACAAATAGCGTCACAATACAAAGGAATAGATAGATAATACAATCTAAACAAGAATAATATAAAAAGTTAAATTAAGGACATAATCTAAACAATTATTTTCAGTAACCAGTTTTACAGATTAATAAAATTTAAAGCACTAGGCCAATATAAAAAACATTTTCTATTACTAACAATAAGATGATCAAGTTTTACAGAGTTAACATACTATTTCTAAACAAGAATTCATTTAAAGAATAGTAAGGGTTTTGTAACAGAAAGTGTTTTAGTTTAGATTTGAGTTTGATTACACAGATCTCATTTTGTATATCTTCTGGTAATGTTTTGAAAAATGTTGCTCCCATAACTGTTAGTTTCTTATTAAAAAATGTTAATCTGTGCTTGTGTATATTTATATCATTTTTATACCTAGTATCATAGGATTGGATTGTTGAGCGAACAGTTACTTTATCTAAGTTATTTTTTTATTGTAAAATGCAATCGAATACGTACTGATTGTATACTGTTAATATTTCCTGGTTTTTAAAGTGATCTTTGACATGATCATCATCTTTAAGATTCAGCATAGTACGAATAGCTCTCTTTTGAAGTAGCAGTATTTTATTTTGCAGCACTAGTTCCTCCATAAACACTCAGCCCATATGCGATATGTGAGTGGATATGTGCATGATAAATCATTTTTAAAACTGGTAAATTACACAAATATGCCATTCTTTTCAACACATAAATTCTGAAATTTATTTTTTTAACTATGTTCTCTGTATGTTTATCCCAACTTAAACTTTCATCTACTTCTAAACCGAAGAATTTAGTACTAGTAATGCGATTTAGATTTTCATCACCTATTGTGATGATTGGAGTGAAAACTGATCTGCTTTGTTTAGTATGGAAAGTTATAAAGTTAGTTTTATTAATATTAAGAAATAAAGAGTTTTTTTACGAAGTAGTCCTCTAAGAGAGCAAGCTGCATGCAATAAAATTATTGCTTCGTAACCTTAAGTTGCATTGTAATTAAAATTCAGGTACATATGAAAAACCATCTGTAGAGTGTAGAAAAAATTATGTCTTTTTTTAATTCATTTGTTTGTTGATTTCCAGACTTATGCTGATCAATTGAAAATCGTGGTCGAAAATCTAGTAGCCAAGATGGGTTTCTTTGGAATTCTAGCTTGTGCTTCGGTAAGATATATTTACTTTGTTTTATATTTAAAAAGAAATATATTACATATTTTATTTACTAGGAACAAATAACATTTACCCTATTGAGCTTTGTATCAATATTTCACAACTAAAGGGACAATTTCTAAATACAGATTCATCAATTAGTTCGTAGTTTGCCCCTCATAATTCTGTTCTCTTTCGCTAGTTTGATAAAAGTTTTTTGTTCCAGATCCCGAACCCTCTGTTTGACCTTGCTGGCATCACCTGCGGACACTTTTTGGTTCCTTTTTGGACATTCTTTGGTGCAACTCTGATAGGAAAGCCTATTAAAATCATGATTCAGCAGATGTTTGTGATCGTTGCCTTCAATGAGGTTGCCAATGCAGTGAGCCGATTAACCTTGATTCCATTCATAGGCCACAAACTCCAGGGGCCCGTTACAGAGTTTTTCGAGCAACAGAAGAAGCGGCTGCATCGCAAAGGACCTAGCATTGTTGAGGTAAAGGTATGTTTGAAACAATTTGATTTAATTCAAGGTATGATCTTACATAAACTCTAGCAGATTTTCACTACACATATATTGACAGTGGCGGCTCGTGACCTGTGAGGAAGGTGAAGTGCAAATTGGTAGAAAGGAAAGTACCAAACTTATCCGTTCTATACAGTGTACAAAAAGTGTACAACAACAACTACAGAGAAGATTTCATCTCCAACCGTAACGAAAATAGTAATTTCATCGCAGACACAAACAGCAGTCATGATTTCGCTGTGTGCGCTAACAAGGTTCTAGAGTTCTAGTTCTGTATTGTTATTCTAGGCGTTGAAGTTGTGATTTCATCGTGAATGCAAACGGAAGTGCACATATTGTTATGAACAGCAATCACATTGAAGATTTTGTTGGTAGCTGTACAGGGTGGCCACAGGCCCGGAATTATGCGGGAACTATAGGTAATGGTGACCTCTGGGTGTAACCGGCGAAAAACCAGCCCCTATATTGTGTCACGCGCACAATTCAGTCCTAGGATTGTACCGCGTCCATGAAACAGTACTCGGAGTGAACCGCTGGTATGAAACTACCGTCGAAATATATTGGCTATTGCGCTCGCTAAAGGGCGATTGGGTGTACCGCGAGTCAGAAACTCTTTAACGTATCACAAACCCAACACTGTGATCATAACGTACCGTGGGTCTGAAACGCAACTCTCGGAATGTATTGTGGGTCTGAAATATGTCTTAAACAAATCGTGAGCTTGAAAAGGCTCAAGGTAAGAAACGGCTCTCTCGGAACATATCGTGTGTTTAAACATTTGATCGAAACTTACCGCGGGTGAAAGATTGCGACGGGAACAAGGTGTGGATTTTAAACGGTTCTCGGAACGCTTTTCGGGCATAAAATGGTGATGGGAACTTATCGCAGGGTATAAACGGCTCTCATTATGTTCCCATAATGTAAAACAACTAGTGTAACGTACCGTGGATCTGAAATGCTTTGTGGAAAATGTCGCGGGCATAAAGAGGCGAATGGGACGTATCACGGTTGTAAAAAAACTATTTGAATGTACCGCAGGCGTGAAAAGACGATCGGAACGTAAGGAAGCGAAGAAGACGATTGGAGCGTATCATGGGAGTACAAAGCCAATTGAACGTATTGCGGGCGTTATCAGGCTATCTGAACATATCACGGGTGTAAAATGGCTATCAGAGCCTATTGTGTACAATGGGATAACGTGTATATTGGTGGGAAACGTGTGGAAATATGCGTGAATTTTACCAAGCTACTTCTGTTGCCACCCTGCGGTAACAAAATTCATGATTTCTTCGCAATCGCTAATGTCAGTCTAGAGATCGTGAATGGTAGGAAAAGTTGTGATTTCGATACGTATATTCAAGGGAGTGTAGAGATCGCTGCTGAAAATGGACGGGAGCGATTGTTACTAATAAATAAAATAAATGTATTCCATAAACAATATACATTGCATTGGAATCGTCAATAAATTATTAATTTGAAAGCTACAATTTTGGCACTTGTACTTACATTGAGATCTCATTCATACATACATACTCTCTAAAGTTTGGTATTCAACCATTCTTCTACATTTGTATGTGAGTTGAAGCCTAATAATATTGTATCAGGAGACTGGGAAATCTTGAAACTAATGCCACCCAAAATCAATCTGTGATCCTGAACCCCGGTATTGAGATCCCTAACTACACGTAAATAACATGAATAAACAAGTTGTAGTTGTTGTTACAAGCTGGGGTAGGAGTAAGTTGGTGCTTTCAATAGTAACAACTAAATGATGCGGTTCATTTCATGTTTCAGTCTTAAATATTACAGAAATACATTTTGTGGGTTCAGTTCATACTAAAGCACTGAACCCATAAAATAACACCAACCTATCGCCACAATGATCATACAGATTTTTCATTAAAAAAGATTACTAGTTCATGATTGTTCAAGATAATACAAAGGTAAACACTGTATATTGTACTAATACTTGTTTTTTTTGTTTTGTTTTTTAGGGAAACTGGATTTCAGATGCCTATGACTTTTTTGTCGCTTTTATGTGTTTGTACTTCATCGTGTCAATTGTACACTCGCTCGCACAAAGTTACCACAAGCGCCTCAGTAAGAAAATAGCTCAAAACTTGGGTGTAAATGCAACCCCCTTCGCTTTAGAGGAGAACGAGGAGCTGCAAGAGGCTTTGGAATCAGCTCTGGACAAGAAAGATTAGTTGAACTGTCATTTTCCTACGTAGTTTATAGTGTATTCCAAATGGGAGTTTACTGTTTAGTAGTTTTGCCCACTACAGGGTATGCATACTACAGGGTATTTACAAGTGATCACATGATAGCATCGTAAGTTACCATTGAAAACCGGTACTCTCTGTGGTATCAGTTGTATAACTGAAGAGTTTAATAGTCAGGAATTCTTTGAAGTTGACTGGCAAGCATTCAAAGCCAGGTTTGAATTTGTCATGTGTATGAGTGTACTGTAGAAGTTTTGTGGGAGCAAGTTTCAGCCGGGATGAATTTGAATATCTCAACCGTTAAAACACCAAAGATCTAACTAAGGCTTTAGTAGTAACCTTAATTTTTGCAATTTCTTAACGGTTAAAGGTGCATTGTCACTGGTGCGGCTGGAACGTTAGTCGTTGGACGTCAGACGTAGGGCGCCTGCTTTATATTGTTTCTTATGGCGCCAACGACTCTAGCGGCGGCCGTGTGAGTGACAATGGCACCTTAAGTTATAACGTTCCAATAATTAATTATTTGCTGATCTAGTTGACCCAAATGATTTTAGATCTAAGCCCTTCGGCTTTTATGTTATTTTGGACCGCTTTTAGTCGGAACAAATCTTACTTAAAATGATATGTAACGAAACAAACTGGATTTATATTATTGACAATGTACTGAAATAGCAGAACAAACTAATTTAAATTAATTTTAACAGTGTCCTTTGACAGTAATAAGCTAAAAGTTTTACAGGAGCCTTTGAACCTGATTATTGATTTATCTGATGACGATGGTCTTAGTTAAATCAATGGGTCAAAAGTTCATTTGTGCCCACACTTCTCATGTACTTTTGATTTTCGTAACACAGACACTTAGTGTTATTTTTTCTTAGCTTTCCTTAGCTTTGTAGTGCTTAAATCTTGCCAAGCCTCATTCAGAGTTTTCATGCTTCCACAGAGGACTGAAACTGATATAGTAGTTACTAGTTTGAAAGAGTACTTTCAATATCTATGTTGAAACTGAAATAGTTTTGGAGAATTGTTCTATGTTAATAGTTATTTTTTATAAGATAGAGTTTAGAAATCGTTAAAATAATATGTGCTAATGTGACGGTATATTAGAGGCTGTAGAGTCCTCAATATGCTTAAAGAATCTTTCTTACTGTTGGAGCATTTAAGCTGTATTTTTCAAAACTGAATGTTTTATAGATTTGATACCTAGCTTAGCTATTAGGAATTCTGTATATTGCAATATTTTATGTGACGTTTATATTTCCTGTACCATTCCCTGTTTCAAACTCATGTTTATGATGACTTAATTTCACCTACCAAGATAGGTTACTATCCATTCATATTTAATTGGGATGTTTGTGGATAACAGCCATCTCAACATAGGTAATTATTCAAGCTGTTAATAATTAATTTAAATACTAATATTTTTTCTTTATTCAAGTAGTATGTTTTATAGCTATATTATAGTCTTGCAACTATCCATACCTTACTGTTGATTGTAAAGAAGTATTCATAAATTTAAATTCATATACAATTAGCTCAAGGATTTTAACTTCTTTTTATTTATTATTTAGATACAGTTTCAGGTAGATATCTTTAAACAACTCAATTTCTTCAGTCTTTCTTACTGGTATTAAATTGTTTCAAATTAAATTGGCTTAACGGGTATTCAAGGCTTACATTACATTTGAGGCTTACAACCATACAATCCAACCTAATGGAGAAAAATACAATCCAACCAAAGCCACCGTTAGGCCAAATTAATTTATATTTTGTTAACAAATAATTTAAGAAAGAATGCAGTATGCTATGGAATTTTGCAAGACAATTTAAGTAGTTTAAGTTTCATGAGCACACTTCAGTATTCCTAGAGTTAAAAAGAACAACTTTGTGTGATAGATTTGATGACAAGTCTATTTTGCAATTGTGTGCTCCCAGCAGTATTTGTGGTACTTTGAGGTTTTAGAATAGATTCCCTTTGTTCACTTTGTTTTTGGACCATTCCTTTATTCACATTCCTCACCCTACCTCAAGTACCAACATGTAACAAAAGAAAACTCTATGTGCTTATTGATTTGTATTTACCTACCTAAGTTACCTTTGTTCTTGTTCCTTTGTTCATTGTTTTGACAAGTCAATAAAATGATTTGATCATAAAGTTGGTTTTATTTGCTGTACCTTTCTTTTTTATTAAAGAGTTTAGGACTTATATGGATTGTGATTATGTCAAGTGTGGTCACTGAATCTCACCATGGTTCTTCTCAGTCCTGAGCAAGGCTCAGGTAAGTGTGAACCGGTGTAAGCTAACCTCAGTAGCGATGTTGGTACCGGTATTCAAAAACTTTACTAACGTTCCACTCAGGTGTACATGATAAACTATTACGTTAATGTGGTAAAATAATGTATTTGTTTGGTTTTACACAATAATTGGTTTTTACAATAATGTATTTTGTTTGGTATCTACTTCTTGTATGTAGATAGTAGAGATATTGGTCTATAATTGTTGCAATGTAGCTTAGAACCACTTTTAAATATGGGTATTACAACAGCTTTTTTTAGTTTTGACGGAAAAATTCCGCTCTGAAAACTAAGGTTAATGATATGTGTCAAGATATTCACTATTTTTGTTGCAGTTTCTTTGACCAAATTCGAGCTGATGTTATCTATGCCTGGTGATATTTTGTTTTTTAAAGATTTGATAGTTGAAAGAACTTCTTCGGGCAATACTTGTTCCATAAACATTGATTTGGTTTGCAGTTTTGTTGGAAAGTAATTTTTATAGTGTAAATTCAAGAAGTTATTAGGTACATTACTCCGTATATTCAAATTTCCTATTATATTCAAGAAGAAATCATTGAATTCATTAGCTACCATTAATGGGTCACTAATCAAGGTATTGTTTTTTTCCAATCTAAACTGTTTATCTTCATTTTTAGTCTGCCCAGTAAGTGTTTTTATGAGGTTCCAAGTGGCCTTTGTAATATTGTTACACAATTCGAATTTCTGTCTATAGTAATTTTCCTTCAGTAGTTTTATGTCTCTGTGCAACTTATTTCTAAATTGTCTGTAGTACTCTTTTAAATTTGCATTATTTGGATGTTGTTTTACTAATTTAAAAATTTGATTCCTTTTTTTAATTTTTATACATATATAATCATTTATCCATGGCTTGAGCTTCTTTAATTTACTATTGTTTCTCTTTATCACAACTTGACTATTCGACATGGCACTCTGAAATAATTCAATAAACAAATCAAAAGCAGTCGAGGCATTTGCCTGAATGTAGACAGGGGACCAGTCTGCAAAGCATCTCTTCACGCATTTCTTGTAATATAGGATTGAGGTGAATTTTTGCAGAAGAATGAGTGTCCCTAATTTTAATTTTTTTCTCTGGGAAAGCTTGGTCAAAGTAGTAACAAAGAGTAGACATGAAAAATTCAAATCTATGGTCAACCCCATCCTTCACCAACAATTCCTCCCATGACTCCTTTTTAAGAAGAAAGTTAAACAAATTAATGTTATCTTCAGAAAAAGAGCGGCTCAACTTAAATACAGGTCGGCTTGATTTAAAGTGTCTAACATTGACATACCCTACCTGAGCATGGTGGTCAGATACTCCTGTAATTAATACGGAAGACTCAAATCGGTCCGAGGATATGTTTGTAAAAATATTATCTATCAAGGATGACGACCCTCCATACTCACGAGTAAATGATACAATTGTATGTCTTAAACCAAAAGATAACAAGAGATCAGTAAGTATTTTTGAAGAGCAATCCTCAACAGTTAAATCTATATTAAAGTCTCCACACACGACGGTTAAAACCTCACTACAACGGAAGGAGTTCAAACACCTTTCAATGGAGTCGAAAAACACTTGTTTATCTAAAGAGTTATTTCTTGGAGGTCTATACACACCCAGAAAGAAGTACCAATGACCTCCGATCTCGACCTTTACTGCAGCAAGTTCACAAATCCCTTCAACACAGAATGGACTAACATCAATAACTTGAAACTTAAAAGCATCAGACACCAAAATACACACTCCTCCTTTTTTCATTTTTGATCGACAAAAACCAGTTGCAGTGACATAACCCCTAATGTGAAAGGCTCCAAGTTCAGAATCAGTCAGAAAATGCTCAGATAGGCAGAGGACATCAGGAGAAAACTGTTCAACGAGAATATCAATTAAACAACCTTTAGAACTAACACCTTGAATGTTTTGATGAATGAGCTTAAAAACATGTTCATCGCTAGGTGAAAAATCTGATGTTCTCTCCCTATCTAAGGGCCTCTCTCCCTCAAGTGAGTTAAATCTAAAAAATATTTTTTGTTAGTGAAGGTCCGTGACTTCAAGATAAGGTTCTCAGGTCCATTGTGATTTGGCTTCTTGGAAGGAAAGCGTGTGGACAGGAGGACAGGTATGCTGTGAGATTGCTGGGGACTACTGGATTGAGTTGCGAGAGGTTGAAGAGACACCAATACACCATATAACTTTTTCGCAAGAACTTTTTTACCTACGATATTAAGGTGCAAACCCAATTTAGTGTATAGTCTAGGGTTGTATAAAGTGTCTAATGACAAAAAGGTAGCATGATCAGTCAGTGAAGTTAAATTATAGATAACATTATTTATACAAGCTATTTGATGATTAAGTACAATAATATCTCTTCTATAAGGCAGACCAACAAAAACCAGTTTGGTGTGAATAGTTAATTCAAGTAGATGTTTTACCTCACTGATAAATTTATTTTCCTTAAAGGTTGAGCCAATATCGTTAGTTCCAGCAATTACAATCAGAACATCTTCCTTTGAAAGACCAGAGATAAGATGCTTTGATGCATTCATGACATTCGACAGAGTCCCGTTAGGTTTAACATCCCCCATAACATTCATTTTATTTGAACAACATTCCATCAAAAGTGATGCAATGCCCCGCCCATGACTGTCGGAAACAATCCGTACTTTACAGAGAGAACGATCTTGGCTCTCGCTTATTCGCTTTGCACAACTTTTTTCTATAGGCCTACTTGAAGGCGAGATTCTAACTTCATTATGACATTTTGAGCTCTTTGTAACATTTAGTGAGGAAACTTTAAGTTTGTTTGCTTTCTTAGGTTTGAAAACAGTTTTTGAATTTTTTTCCTGAGAAGATTTACAATCATTTTTATGTTCTGCAAAATTTTTAGTTAGTGACAAAGGGCTGAATTTATTTATAGAAACAAAATTGTGATGTACAAGTTGTGGTGACAAGTTTTTATGCTCAGATATTTTGTTTTTAACGATTTTCCACTCATTGGACTTTGCCTTCTTTAATGTAATTTTTAAAGGGGTAGTTTCTGTAACAGAAAAGCAACTATCGTTGCACTGGACGGATTTGGACTGGGTGTGGATGGGGGAAGAAATGTATGTGGGCAAGGGAGTATGGTATGTTACCTTGTCAGAGGTAGATGAGAGGGTCTTAGAACTATTTACACTTAATTCTAGACAGTCGTGTTTTGTTATATAATTTAGAGTAAGTCTAGTGTTAACCAAGACATTAAGTCCACATTCAAACCCTTTAGTCTGTTGATGACAGTTCATCTCGTAGACACGGTGTTCTTTGATGTTAAAGTTTTTAGCGACTAGAAGAGCGGAGGCCTTGTTACATCCATTGATGGAATCGAAGTGTTGGGCCACACCGGCCTGCCGATCACACACGAGGAGGCTCCAGTGCGAGCCGCTGCTGTCCGAGATCTGGTGGAAGTTCTTGGTTAGACCCTGCGTGCTGTTGTTGATGCAGGCAAAAATAATTAAAGGACTTCGTATCGAGACCGTGCTCCTGGAGATAAGCAGTGGTAAACTGGGGAGACTCAGTTTTAAACAGTTGTGAAACTGCGGGTGTCAAAAATAAAATATCTTTTCGCTCCAAAGATGCTTCAAATGACAGAAAGTAAGCTTCAAGACCGCTGTCACTCAATCTGTTGCTTTTGAAATCCAGAAGGTTTTGGTTTAAGTAGCCCACTTCTTTTTTCAAAAGAGTTTCATTTTTCTTAGAAATATTTAATTCTTGTTGAAGAGTTTTTAACTTATCGTTTAAAATACCAATTTCATAATCTGCATTATCTTGTATATTTAAGGACTCATTAAAGTCACTTGATCTAAGTTCTTTTTCAGTTTTTTGACGGTAACAAAAATCTGTAACTGTTTGTGGGTAACAAAATCTTTGATACTTTGATACTTTGATCTCAGACACCGACCACTCCTAGAGGGTATTTTAAGGTGAATATGGGATGTTCTTTTCCTCAAGCTTGTGTTGTGTGATCAACTATTATTCTTGACGCAACTATTATTATTGGCTCACTGCGCAATGACTATTCTCTATTCATTCTATATATTATAAAATCATAAAGGAAACTCATAAGTACAAAACTTCCGATAAAAGTCTGGTGTATATTTGGTTTTATCAAACGTAGGTTTTATTTAGGAAAAAGATGGGTAATACTTTAGAACACCGTCCACAACTGAATTGGAATCCGTCGACATGATCATAATTAGTGGTGGACGGGGTTCTTCAGTATTATCATAAGGTGGCTTGTACATTGATTTTAAATGTACTGTATATTTAAAGTCAATGGTATGTACCATAAATTACATCCACGATCCAGTAAACAATACAACCCCCGTCAGAAGTGGAGAAGTGCGAGTCTGCTAGGTTTTGAAGATGGGACTAGTGTCCAGATGTAATTCTTCAATTTGATAACAATCTAACTCGAAATTTAATGTTTTTAAACATCTTGTTAGTTGTAGTTTATATATTGTAAATAATAATAATTAAAAGTTCGTATTTAATATTAATACAACTCGTCGGACTTGCCCGCGTTGTAACAATACGACTCGAAGAGGGCAAATAATCGATACTTCTCGTCTTGACTCATTCGCCACATTTACTCAGGAAGGTAAATAGCGGTTGCAGCTAAACCATTGATTTTAAATGTATATTTAAAGTCAATGAGCCAAATCGATCAGCGTTATATCTCTATGAGTATGTTACTCTATGGTTGAAAGCAGACATTGACGTAAGTGATGTTTTTCTCATCATTAGCTACGTCACAGAAAAAAATCTCTTCCACCATCTCTCCCCGGAATGAAACCGTTTGAGCGCAGTCTGTTTTCAAACTTTATAACCGGCAAAAACGAAAAAACAATCACCTTCGATCATTAATTTCTCCCGCAATAATTTCATACCAAGTAGCTGAGGTTGGTACTCCTAGTACCTGTACAGTGACTAACCAATCAGAGAGCAACAAAACCACGTGTTAACCTAACCTCAAAATTTGTACCGACGTTCCGCCGTATCTCCCTCTGAAAACCTCGACTTCCTGTTGCAGCCCACAGGCTGATCTTTTTTGATTTCCTCGACGCGAATGATGACAAGCTTTTTCTTTTTGTGCTTCTCTGACTTCTCTGAACCATACACCGCAAGACCAAACAATTTTCTAATTTCTAGTCTTCTAAACTCTTTCTAGTTTTTCATGCAGTAGTAAATATTATCATTATTGGTGACACGTGAAAATTCTTTCAAGTCAGTATTGGTTCTGTTACTTTTGTCATCATTAATTTTAGGTAAGTTTGTTGTTTTTATTACAGATTAACTATACTTATGTTCTGGAGACCTTGACTTATGGTAGCCTAATTTCAAAAATCGTGCAGTTCTAACATACTACGTACTAGGCCTACAAATATATTACAATACCAATATTAGGTTTACTTTAAAAAACCTCGTGAGTTGTGTAATATAAAATTTGAGTATGGCTATCAGCCAAAGCCTAGCGTATTATATTTTCATACAACATTTGTCCTAGCATATGTTCCTAATTTCTTGTAGAACATTGCCCTTTCTGTTATTCTTATATCCTTCTGCCTTGGGAAAATGTATAAAGTAGGAATCTATTAAATTTAAGCCTAATTAATCTTAAATAGAATGAGGAAGGTTTGATAAAGATGGGTTTCCTGGATCTTAAGGTTTGATAACGGGCCACGTTGGTCAGTACAATGTGACTTGGTTCTTTTGACTGGAGCCCTGTCTTTTGCTGTCTACACATTAAAAACTCCATATTGGACATAATGGTCTGACCAACCGATCAACTAACTTAATTGAAATACTAAATTAGTGTTTCCAATAGCTGTCACTTTGCTGGGTCCTTAGGACTACGACTGAATTGTTCACTTTATTTTTGTTGGAAGTAGGCTAAAGTAGTTCAGTAAGAAACGTGCTTAGTGCAAATTATCCAATTGTTTTTGCTGGAAAAACTGACATGAGTAGGGATCTTTGCCTAACTGTGGATATAATGGCAGGCCCAGATTACTAGGCTGGCTAGGTTGGTTAGTCTCAGATTGGGTTGGGGTAGGTTAGGCTGTGGGATAGTGGTCTGTTAGGGAATGCCCAAACGTTGCCTAACTTCAATCGGAGAACGAGTCTGAACTTAACCTAAATAACTCTTACCTCTTCACAGTTAAAAAGCTGTCAAGATGTTTAGCTGTTAAAAGAATTAATCAATTTCAGTTTCACTTATAATTGTTAACAAAATAATTCATAAGCTTTAAGATACAAGTTTTCAAAAATCTTTATTCTGACATTTGATTAGGTGGCCAGCTTTTAAATTGTTTGCCAACTATCAAATACTGTAACCTTTGTTGAGCCAATTTAGGCACATTCTTGCTAATAGACCGTCAATAAGTTCAAACTAAGTGCTCTTTCACACGGTCCGGGCGTCTGATGCGGCAATGGGCTATGGTAGTACAGTGGAACCCCTTAAATCCGAACTAATTGGGCTGTGGCCTGTTCGGATTTCGATTTGTTCGGATTGCCGAATTAAATCTAAAATTACGAAAAACCACGGTGAAATTAATACTGCATACGAATGCAGTCCATATTATAGCAATTAAATGTCGGGATCAAATATATGTGTAGTATGTATCCACAACACAGTACAGCGCTGTAGTAATGCTGCGCATTAGCACGAGGGTGACTCACGACGAGAGTGAGGCGCGGCAGCCTTGCATGGAAACTCTGTGCCGATGAGCTATAAATAGACCACTCTCACTTACCTGACATCCCCTCCCTCCTCCCTCTACCCATCAGTCGCAAGTGAGGGACGAATGTCCGGCCTTCGTCAAAAGAAGATAACAGATTTCATCTACTTTGAAGTATGTACTGTATTTTTAGTATGTAAACTCTAAATAAAAATGTTGAAATGCTACTGAAATTGTATTTTTAACAACATTTTTCACTCAAAGCCTGTTCGGATTTGCCAGGATTTCGGATTTGAGGGGTTTAAGATGTGATTTAACTGTTCTCTGTACCACTGAAGAGGCAGTATTGTGTACTACTTGAGTATTAATCGTGTACAACGGTATTGTTTTTGTTCAATTACTCAAGTGTTGTGTTTTATTGACGCATAAGTTGACAGTGTGCGAGTAAAAATGAGTGGAAGACAAGGATAGAAGTAGTAAAAAGAATGAACAGTTTCAACAACAACTTTTCTGACGATAGCCACACATTATATAATGTTTTCCAATACATTTATTTATTATTTGTTTGTGACTGATGATAAAAGTATAAAGACAGAAACAAGAACTATGAATTGAATAACACCTCGAAGAACCCACAATTATGTTAATTTTGAAACGATTGGTCAATCAAAAAACTCCCTATTTCTTCTTTTTTTTCGCCGTCTCTATAGCAAATACATTGCTAGAACTTTCGCACGCTGGACGAAACCGACTTTGTGTGAAAACATCACTCACATCAGGCTTACGCCGTGCAGCGTGCCGGATCGTGTGAAAGAGCACTAATACTACGAGTATTTATATGATTAGACGTGAATTCAGTGGTGACTCGTAAGTGACCATGGGAGCACATGAGCACTTGGACTCCCTTTGAAAGTGTGCACAAAATATTATTAATATAATCTGTACAGCTAAGTAGGAGATAATAGTAAATCTAGTTGGTTAGTTCTAAAAAACAGGCCTAGTGAGGATGATATTGGACGCAAGGTCCCGTAGCGCCTGCAATTTCTGCGCGGCTGCTTGGGGGCAGAGGAGCAGCTACACAGCTCCTGCTCTACCATTGAAATGAATCAGTCCATTGTGTCGGCAAAGGGGAGGCCGCTTGATATTACACAAAGCTTATGAGGAGCTGCATGATCTGATTTGGTTTTGAAGGTCCCTTAAACGCGATCGGCTACACTCACCGCACACTGTTGATATTTTCAAACATCCTGAACCTAAGTAAAAAGGTAATAGGCGTGTTTGTGTCAAGAAACAAAAATAATAGTACAGTTAAATTTGTTCTTAAAACTCTAAATAATGTATGGGAACAGGATTTAAATCAATCATATACAGTAGTATGACTAGAAGTACTGGTTTTTAGTAGCCGAAATATACGATTTGAATTGTTTTCCTGTTAATTTTTTTGCTTAACCATTTGTTTGCGATTAAATGTTTTATATTATAGGCTAGTGATTAATAAAACTAATATTTTTAAATTTTGAATTGATAGCTGTTCAAAATACCTTTTGTAATATTACATAAAAGTAGTATTATGATATTAATTTTTCAACTTTCGTCGAATCTAACGGTATCATATCCAATTTTCAATCTGGCTTCCGGTCTCGCCACAGCACAACCACTGCTCTGTTGAAAGTTACAGTTGATATTTGATTTGCAATGGACAAAAAGGAACTACTATTCTTACTTTATTCGATTTCTCTAAAGCGTTTGATTGTGTATACCATCCCTTGCTTCTTCTGAAATTATCTTTAAGTGGCTTTTCCGATCTATGTGTTGACTGGGTCGAGTGCTACCTTTCAGACCGCCGACAACTTGTGAAATCAGGGGACTCAGAGTGCAATTGGAGTCCTGTCACCAGGGGGGTTCCTCAGGGATCCGTCCTTAGGCCATTGTTTTCTCCCTCTACATCAATAGTGTAACTGAGAGTATTTTTCATTCTAAATTTCACCTTTATGCCGACGACTTACAAATCTATTATCATTTTCCTGTCAAAGACATTGTTCTCGCAGTTACTATACTGAACTTAGACAATCACTCCATCACACTTTGGGCACAGAGACACGGACTCTAACTAAACGAAAACAAGACAATTATTATTGGGAATCAACGTCTTGGTTCCCAACTCAACCCTCAAGACATCTTAAGCTGACTCTAAACAACACCGATCTAGTATAGGCTACTCCGACAAATTTAAAAGTCTCGGTCTTAGTATTAATAACTCTTTGACTTGGCACGAAACTGTAACAACAACTTGCAACAGGGTTTTTGCCAGCATTCATAGTTAAAAGCGTTTTGCTTTATTTCTCCCTTTTAACGTTAAAGTAATGCTGTTGAAGACTCTGTTGTTACCCCTCTTCAACTACAGTAGGTATAGCGTTCAAGATCTCTTAAACAAGACCTCTATCACTACTGTACCATTTAAATGGAATATTATATCACCTATTGATATAACCAAAGCCGCAAAAAGATTGAGTAATTCTCACAGTAATGATGTCTATCCTATGTCTAATTACTTACTCAAGCAAATCATAAATAACCTGGCCGGGCCTCTTTCCTACTGCTTTAAATTGTGCCTCCTTGAAGGCTACTTCCCCAAGGAATTAAAAATATCCAGAATCTGTCCTATATATAAAAAGGGTAAAAAAGATGCACCAGAGAGCTATTGTCCTGTATCCATAATACCCGTAATATCTAAACTGTTCGAAATTTTGGTTTTGATCAGCTTAACTTTTTCTTTGAAAATCATAATATTTTTAATAATTCACAATTTGGATTTAGACAGGGTAAATGTACATCTGACGTAATAGATAAACTAACAGGGGATATAATGATGGTTTTTGAGAGGAAGGACCTTGCTCAGGTCACAGAAGGTAGCCTTTGACTGTGTGGGTCATGATGACCTTCTGATGAAACTAAATTTTTATGGTGTCACAGGGGTACAACTTTCCTTTTTTAAATCTTATATTTAAATAAAAGAAAACAAAAAGTTTACATTTATGGAGAATGGTCCCAAGAATTAAACATAAAATTTGGTGTCCCACACGGATCGGTTCTTGGGCGTCTGCTATTTCTTATTTGTATTAACGACCTCCCTAATTCTGTAAATAGTAAATCTTACCTATATGCCGATGACACAACATTTTTAAATAATACTAATACCGATTTAAAACAACTTCAAATCTTAGCTCAAGAGTCAATTAATGAAGCATCAATACGGAACTTCTAAACCAAAATAAGACCCAACAAATTATATTTAGCCTCAGAGCCTGTGAAGCTGAATCATCAGAAGGCTATCTGGACAGCGTTAAGTTTCTAGGAATCTTTCTGGACAAGACTCTTTCTTGGGGCCCACATGTTGATCACATTTCATCTAAACTTTCCAGAGTAATTTTTCTAATCAATCGACTGACTCATTGTATAGATCAAAATTATATTAAATCTGTATATTTTGCATACCTACAATCAATATTTAGATACTGAATCATTTTCTATGGCAACTGTAGTAGAATAGGGGAAGTTTTAATATTGCAAAAAAAGGTAATTAGGATAATGTAACATTCATCTTTATTAGAGCATTGTAGACCTCTTTTTATTAAATTACAAATAACCCACAGTCATCAACATTTATATTTATGATTTGCTTTTGTACATCTTCAAAAACTCACAGTCAATCAAACACAGATCTCATGAGTACAACACTAGGAATAAACATACTGCATCCATAGATTTCTATAGATTAACCAAAACTACAAACAGTCATATTCTCATATAATTAAAAATGTACAATAGTTAATAGACCTGATAGCTCAATATCCAGTAAATTAATTTAAAATTAAATTCTATAACTGGCTAAATAACCCTTTTTATTCTTTAAATGAGTTTTTCTGTTTATCAGATATTAATTTTTAAAACTTTCAACCTAGTGTCTCATCATGGGATCTTTTTCTTATTCTAATGAATGTATAATTTTATTTACTTGTACAATTCTTGATCCTAGTTGGTTGTTACTTGTTAGTGTAAAACTTAAGACGTAAGATATTTGACTTTGTCACTCTTTCTGTAATTTGACTTTGTCAATGTTTTGTAAGTTTTACGACAATAAACGATTATTTATTTATTTACTGTGACATTGTAACTAATGACATGACTGTTGAGCTTTCTGAAAGGGTTCAGCGTGCTCAAAACTATTCCATCAGGTTTATTTTACTGTGACATTGAAACTAATGACATGACTGTTGAGCTTTCTGAAAGGGTTCAGCGTGCTCAAAACTATTCCATCAGGTTTATTTTTAACTTGCGATGTGCCGATCACATCACACCTTATCATAACCTTTTGGGCATCCTAAAACTCAACCAACTTCGAGACTCTTACCCACTTACCTTACTGCATGCGGTTCTAAACCAATCATCCCTACTTATTTATCTGAGAAGTTTATTTTTATGTCTCAAATCCATAGGCAACTAGAAGGGGCGAGCTATCTCTGTCAATTCCTACTCACAGATCTACAGTTTTCAATAAATCATTTGTCGTAACCGGATGCAGGTTGTGGAATGCGCTTCCAAAAGAGATCAAAAATATCAGAAGTCGGGCCTGTTTTGGGGTGGAGGTTAAGAGTTGGTTGACACGGGGGTTGTAGGGCTGATATGTGGCACTTTGATGACTCGCGTAGTTTGGCAAGTGTGTGAATGTAGCTAAAGGGTTTTAAGTGTTATTATAGTTTTAATTGATTATATCTTCACAGTTTATGTTTAGTTTGATTTTAGCTTTAATTGCATTTATTAAAGTTGTATGTACATTGTTTGTTTAATTTTTTTTTAAAGTGTATTGATTATATTATAAATTTTGAATATTATGCTTGGTGGTTAAGTGGAAGAGAAGACTTTATAGTCCTAACTTCGCCTCATAATAAAGACTTATTTCATTCCATTTAATTTCATTTTTTCATTTTAATTAAAAATATCCTTAAATTGCTAACTGGACAAAATATTGCCATCTTTTTATTTGCACTGTAGTCTGTAAAAACTGTTTCCAAAATGCTCGGTAGTGTTAAATTGAGGCTTTTGAACCCCCAACTAAAAGTTCACCAGCCGCCACTGTGTGGTTTCATCACCTCATCACCAGTCACCATGAGTGCTGTTGACTTAGGAGGTAGAATGGGTTTGCTAGTAGCCACACCTTGTTTGGGTTTTATAGCTACACTGATCAGAACTCTTTACTACCTCTAGGAGATAATTGAACAAAGTTGTGTATGCACATTTATGTGACACAAGATGATGTGCAAAGAATCTACATCTGCTCTCTTAATCTGACGTTATTGAAATGAGGGTAAAAATACATAATATAAAAACAGCAGCACTGTAGTTGCTCAAATTTTGAACGGAACATTTGATGTAAAAATATTGTTCTATGACTAATTCAACATCATTCAAAACAAGAGGCAAATAATATTGTTGTTTAACAAGATAAATATATTGCAATGACTGGTGAACAAACTCAACACGAATAGTTAAGTACAAACATTTATTTTTAGACTTGCAATGATCGTAGTCGTCGTTGTTTTCTGATTGAGTAATCTAATTATTAGTGGTCAGTGTATTGATTGGTACAGTATGTAAATGATATGATAGTGTTAGTGTTGTCAGTGGCATATCGGACACAGCCACAGTTGAGGGTCAGTCATGATAAGCATACACTGAACACTGATGGCGGCAGCTGGCAGCTGGTGTGAGTGAATTGTTCATCTAGCCACTTCTGTAACACTATGATTTTACACAACTGTTCAGACCAATGCGATTGCAAACAGGGATACGTTATTATTGACTGTGGATTTCTTGATGATGTAGTTATTGTATGTGGTTTTTTCCAATTTGATGATAAAATTGTCTTTCATGTATTTAAATTGTTTGGTCTGGTTTAATCTATAATGGCGTTGGTTTTGTTATTTGTGATAACTACATGTTAATAGTGTAAAGTGAGATTTTAAAATTTAACATCACCATAATGTACATATCACAATGGTCGTAGAAATATGTAAACTATCTTCATACAATAATATAATAAATAGATAATAAAATATATCATAAAAACAGTACTGTAGTTGCTTAAATTTTGAACGGAACATTTGATGTAAAATATTGTTCTAAGACTAAATCAACATCATTCAAAACAAGAGGCAAATGATGTTGTTGTTTAACATAAATATGTGTATTCAGATCATCAGATGATAGCTTGAGTGGAACAATGGAAATGAGTGATAGTGTGTGAAT
This sequence comes from Matsumurasca onukii, assembly GCA_018831715.1. NCBI lineage: Eukaryota > Metazoa > Arthropoda > Insecta > Hemiptera > Cicadellidae > Matsumurasca > Matsumurasca onukii. The sequence goes on from CM032064.1 coordinate 37,916,067, forward strand.
GAATAATATTGTATGTTTAAAAGCTGTAATTTGCATATCTTTCCACAGTAAAACATTTTTTATTTTACTACCTAAGCATTTTAAAGTGTGGTCAAAGCTAAAGAGAAAGAAGAGAGATAGTTTGACAGTATGGAGCAATCCTTTTACACCTACAAATATTGCTACCTAGAGTCGAGGAGCAGTTGGCCAAAATACCTGACTTGTAAGTAGACTTGTAGTAGTAAGTAGCACTTATTTACACTTGTGTAACATAAAATTAATTTTAAAGTGGTAGAGGTTTGGAATTTCATTTTAACTTAGTTTTTTGTGTATAGGACTTTGTTCAGAAATGTTGACAAAAAGTAAAAAATATTAATTTTGATAGAGAAATGTTAGGTACGATTTCCAAATGACCCTTGCACAGCCAACAAACCGATACATAGCTAATCACCCAGCTCCCCTGATATGATATGCTTAAAACAATTAAGCACAAAAATGAAAATGTAAGAAAGGCGAGAGACTCCCGACCAATTCCTTAGGAATCGGTGGAATCGATAATTAAAACCAGTAATTTAAAATAATATAAATGCAATAATTGCTTTTTTTACTTTGAACCTTGAGGGTCTAATTTGTTGAATTGTTTTACAGTATTAGACAACACATGATATATCATGATTTGTTCTCCTAACAAGTATACTGGCAGCCATCTATCTCACTCCTGGACCCCACCAGCCTGTAAGTTAATCCAAATTCTTAAACAATGCTAATTACATAAATTTAACACCTTAGCATCTTAAACAGTTATGCTAAGTCATCTTGACAATTTATTAATGTTGACGAAATCGATGAGGATGGATCATTAACGTTCAAGTTTTGATAATGACTACTTGTTAGTCGAAACTAGTAAACACATGTTTTACTGAAGGAATTGTTGACGTGGTATGTAACCTTTTATAATACATTTTATGTCTTTTGTATAGAATATTACATCGTTTTCATGACAAGAAAAACAATTTTTTAAACAAATTGACAAAGAAGAAACATTGTATAATTGGATGATTGTGTTTGTGTTAAAGATCATGGGTGATAGTGAGATTCTGAAATGGATTAACTCTGATTTTGAGTATGACAGCAGGAAAAAGTCAGGCTGTAGGTGTCTGCTCTTAATATGTGAGGGCTTGAAGGGTTAATAGAGTTAATAAATCAATGTATCTTTATGTTACAGTTAATGAGTCAACTTGAGAAGACAGTTTGCTGGTGTTTGTACTGGTTTGGACTCGGTGTTCTTTCCTCAATTGGGCTTGGGACAGGTCTACATACCTTCCTCCTCTACTTGGGACCTCACATTGCATCAGTTACCCTAGCAGCTTACGAGTGTGGTGGCCTTAACTTTCCAGAACCTCCGTACCCTGATGAGTGAGTATGATCAGTTCATCACCACTGAATTTCCATCTTACAAATAGATGTGGCAAAGGATAGGGAAGAATGGGCCGAGGGAGTAAAGCGAGTTCTCGATGTTAACACCAGGATCGCCGCTGTCGCCCACTGCAGACTAGTTCTCGCGTTTACCACCAGGATCGCCACTGTCGTGCACTGCCTATATCTCCCTCACTCTCTCTCACACCGCGTCCATGTGTTGCTTAGCAACTGACGACTGTTGCCGGCCCTGTCCCTCCCTCCCTCCTCTGACGCGCCTTCCTGTCCCCTGCCCCTTGACAATATTTATTTATTTATTTACACGACAGCTACAGAAAATTTTTCCAAAACAGCTATCTTAACAAAATAACATAATAATTTACATTATGATAAACTAAACATATCTACTTTCACAAAACATGCTGACAGCTATCTAACATATAAATAGGCTATATAAAACAATAATTAACTCTAACTAAATTTAAAGTTTCAACTCAAAATAAAATACATTACATCTCCTAATATTAATCTTTGGGCATTTTAGTGTCGTGGGGGAGTCATGATCAGGAAACCTCCCTTCCTTGGCTATATGCTATGCTTGGCTATATACAAGTAATATTGTAAGCAAAGTAACTACACAACTACACTGGCATTGAAACAAGTTACGCAAGTGCTCGCGAGGAGTGTAACATGGGAAAGTGGCACAAGTGCGTGTGTGGGGTCTGTAGATGCCCGAGGATTACATCTGTTTCCATTGTCTGTACATGTCACAGGTCAGGTTTAGCCAAACTCGGGATATTATTGTACCAGCTGACAGCGGAAGACACTAGAGATCTATTAGTTTTACTGGCTCGCGCGCACAGCTAGTGGCATGCAGGGTTCAGTGAATGACCGGTACAGTCGGTAGCGCACGGCTGCGGACAAACCGTTTATCCGATAGGTTGCTCTGCCATCGCCCAAAAATTCCTGAGCCGTTTGACAAACAGGGGATGCACGATCTACTTGTAAGATGGAAAGTCAATATCATCACTCATTATCTTTTTCTACAAAGTTTAATTTATAATTTAAGGATAGGTATTTATACAAATCAAAAGCTAAAATTATTTGTAAATATTTGTCAATTTTTAACCAAAAGTATGGAATCCTTTACATAACTTTTGAAACAGCAGAGAACCAAATTTGAGTATCATCATGATGAAAACTTTTCCTGATCATAATAGAAGGCCTTCCAAAATGTAGGTAGCCGACATTTTGTCAAGAGAAAAGTTCTTTGTTATTTTACCAATATCAGTTGTTTGTGGTGTCGAACTAAAAAGGAGGTGTATCAAGGTACTTATTTCCATAAGAAAAAGTCAGCGTTCCTTCATTTTGGGCCTATCGAAAAGGCCCAGGCCCTACTATGGTCTAAAAAGGTTAGTACGACTGTCATCATAATGATATGCAAAATAAATGTTCCTGATGTTGTTGGCTTCTGTGACTGTTGCTCATAAAACAATGGAAAATAGTATCCGTAAATAGTAATTTTAGACACTGAAAGTTGGATTCAACTGCATAATACAATGTCAAGACACTACAAGGCGTCAAGTAGTCTGGAATTAGTCTTGAAATTTATGAGGTCTTGAAAGTCTAGACTTTTGCCAAGAACACCTGGAAAGTCTGGAAGTTATTAATATGAAGTCCGAGAATATTCAGAAAGTCTAAGATTATGGTTTGTTCCCGAAACTAGTGTCTGCTACATCCTAGTTGTTACTGCACGCACCGTGTGGTGCAGTCACTTGACAAGCTATCTGCGCTATGCAAATATTCCTGGTAGGAAGCAGGCTTTCGATGACAAAACTGGTAAATCAAACAATAGCACGCAGCCAGTTGCGTAGTCTAGTTGGTGTGCGCTGAGATCAGTGAGCCACAGATTCTGATTTAATGTTTGATCTTTGACAAATAGCTCTAGAGCTATTATTTTGTAATTATCTTTGTAAATATAATATAATTTGACTGTAAAAGTACAGTGCTTTGTCGAATTTTAATGTTGAAAAGTTGAGAATTTTGTCTGGAAACCGTCTTGAATTTACTGGAAGAATTTTGCTAGACATTCTGCACTACTCACTAGAGATTTTATTTGGCTGTTACAGAATCGTGTGCCCAACAGTTGTAGACCCAGTGTGGATGACATCTCTGTGGACCATAATGTGTAAGGTTTGGGTGGAAGCAGTGATGTGGGGAGCAGGCACTGCGTTTGGCGAGTTGCCTCCTTACTTTATGGCCCGCACAGCCCGCCTCTCTGGCTTTGATCCTGATGACGAAGATGAGTTGAAAGAGTTCCAAGAGTTCCAAAGAAAGAAGGAAGAGCACCCAGAATTACTCGTAAGTACCATAATTAGCCTTTTGAAGCAAACCCCTGACAAGTTTTTCGAGGCACCCATAACTTTCACTTAAGTATGTGGGAAAACCCTACTCCCTTGTACTAGCCGCACTCCATTTTATGTATTGTTCACAAAGAGAAAAGCTGTGATTTGCCAAGCAAACCCAGCACACTGAGGTTACAAATCAACCTCTAATACTGACATATTTTAATTTCTAAACCTTTCATATGTAAAAAACATTTTGAAATAAAATAATTGCTTCTTAAGGCCAAACCTACCTAGTGTTGTGAATCTAGCCCGATAGGTAGCAGCATAACGTTGGTGATTTGGATGGCAACCATAAAATACTGGGTTTGAAAAAATCTAGTTTTTACTTTGTCCGGCGCAGCGAAGGGTGTTAAATACGCCACTGATATTACACCAGCCATAAGAACAACAGCATTGTTGCATTTTGTATGACTACTTGGGCACAAAGAAATTTTTTAGTGTGAATACTACAACATGACAACCTTGTGTGCCCGTCGCGAAACCATTTAAGCACAGTAGGGAAAGCAGCAAAGCTTAGCTCTGTGCAGCACAGTTTGGCACCGTCGCGGTGCAGCACAGCGATATGGCAACGCCGCATCCCTGAGGTCCAACGGAAAAAAATGATTCCAACAGATTGGTTAATCCGATTTTAAATCTAAAAACGGTTATGGTCGTTTAAAAATATCATCCTTCAAATGACTACCTGTTTTTCAATTCCTCTGTAATAAAAAAGAAATTACAATATTTTATTTTTAATAAATAATTAAAAAAACACAGAGCCATAGCGTGAATTTAACAGATGCAATTAATATATATATATATAATTTGTTAAACCAACAACTTTTTTCTAAACAAGAAGGTAAACAAGCAAGTTATGGTCGTTTAAAAATATCCTCCTTCAAATGACTACCTGTTTTTTTTAATTCCTCTGTAATAAAAAAAAGGAATTACAATATTTTATTTTGAATAAAAATTTAAAAACAGAGCCATAGCGTGAATTTAACAGATGCAATTAATATATATAATTTGTTAAACCAATAACTTTTTTCTAAACAAGCAAGTAAACAGGGCAAAACTTTAGCCCAATTTGGTGCTGCTAAGGGGTGGTTGAGAGAACTAATCCCGTCATGTTTAGCCTTAACCTTAAGTTGCATTGTAATTTAAAATATAGTACATATGAAAAACCATCATTCTGTAGAGTGTAGAAAAAATTATGTTGTTTTTTAATTTATTTGTATGTTTATTTCCAGACGTATGCTGATCAAATGAAAATTGTGGTCGAAAATCTAGTAGCCAAGATGGGTTTCTTTGGAATTCTAGCTTGTGCTTCAGTAAGATATATTTACTTTGTTTTATATTTACTAAGAAAAAATTATTACATATTTTATTTACAAGGAAAAAATAACATTTACCCTATTGAGCTTTGTATCAATATTTTACAACTAACTGGGACAATTTCTAAATACAGATTCATCAATTAGTTCGTAGTTTTCCCCTCATAATTCTGTTCTCTTCGCTAGTTTGATACAAGTTTTTTGTTCCAGATCCCGAACCCTCTGTTTGATCTTGCTGGCATCACCTGCGGACACTTTTTGGTTCCTTTTTGGACATTCTTTGGTGCAACTCTGATAGGAAAAGCTCTTATCAAGATGATGATTCAGCAGATGTTTGTGATCGTTGCCTTCAATGAGGTGTTGATTGCCAATGCAGTGAGCCGATTAACCTTGATTCCATTCATAGGCCACAAACTCCAGGGGCCCGTTACAGAGTTTTTCAAGCAACAGAAGAAGCGGCTGCATCGCAAAGATCCTAGCATTGTTGAGGTAGAGGTAAGTTTGAAACAATTTGATTTAATTCAAGGTATGATCTTACATACACTCTAGCAGATTTTCACAACACATGTATTGACAGTTGAGATTCCATGTATTTGTTCAGTTATTTAAACTCGGGTGTGTTGCTCTTTCACTGCAATTCACAATTACTCTGAAATAAGTGTTCATGTTATTGGAGTACCACAATGGCCAGTAGGCCTACTTAGACCGGTTTTTTCATAATAACCATCAATCATTGGCAAAATTGCACTGAGGCAGTTGATGTTGTTTTCAACAACTTACCTGTGTGAAATTTCTACTTTCGTTTATTAAAAAAAATAAGTTCAGAAACAAGTTCAATTCACTTTATTTATGGTTTACACCATTTACAATGATATTACAGAAAATATACAATAATTATTTGCAATTGAATATGATAGGTTGAATGCTTGATTGACAGTTGAATTTCTTGATGATGCTGACAACTTTACTATGTGGTTGCTTTTCGATGAAATTTTTTGAATGTGCAATGACTATAAATGTATGTGACAACAAACTATGGATGTAATAACAAGAATAAACTATGAGGTTTAATAACTAAAAGAGTAACAATAGACATTAAACTAGGTAGAGTTGATAACGATAATATAATGAACGAATATGATTAATAATGACAAAAATAATAACAGCTCATACTTTATTAACTTGATATTAAATAAACTTAAGAGCGACAATAGATACAACAAGCAACAATAATACATTATAATACAGGGTCCGGCAGTCTCTTGGAGAAGTTAGTCATGACTCTCAATGTTTGGCGCGGGATGTCACGAAGTTCTCGCCGAATGACGGTTTTTGAGTGGGGATAGGTAGTAGTCGGGACGTCTTGTCTGGTGGGGATGGTCGCCATTCTGTTCACCTTGAGCGGAAGTTCAGTACTTCAGTAGCAATGGACCGTTGGACGCTGTTTAGTCGTGTAGGAGACTTTTTAAAAATATAATGATTACACACTGCAGCCCAGACAGTTACTCTTTCACAGTGAAGAGGCTGCTGGTGAAGTTCCTGTGGGTTATTTGGAGCCCAACATCAAATGTTTAGTTTGTTGACACATCCGTTGAGATGGAAATGAGCCTCGTCTGAAGTCAAAAACAATAATTATATGACAAGAGTTGTTTTGTAAAGCAGTGTAAAATTGAAAAACGCTTGCTCAATAAAGGCATTTTTATTTATTTATTTCATTATTTATTATTAATTTCAGGGTCATCATTCTTAAAATGGTTTCAAAAAAATTCAACCTTCTTTCGAAGTCACGTGCTTGTAACACTTGAACAATAGCAATCTTGTAAGGACGTAAGCTAGGTTGTCATGAAGAATACGTCTTATAATTAGACCGGTCTGAGATCCGAAGAGCTTGGGCGTGAAGAACGGCAGAGCGACGAGGGCTCTGTTCAAAAGCATGTCGAACAGCTTCAATATTAGCAGGTGTTCTAACCGTTTGAGGTGGTCCTCCTCTCCTTTTGTTGTTCCAAAAGCAGCGTTCTGAAAGCTTCGAACCCATAGAAGAATTGTGTTTAGAGACAGATCACACCGTGAGGAGGAACATTAAACCGTGTACGAAAACTCCTTTGAGTTAGAATCACAGAACCATTATTTCTAAAAAAAAGTCTCGACTACATACGCACGGTGTTCAGCGGTCCAACGCTCTGTTGCTACTGAACTTCCGCTCAAGGTGAACAGAATGGCGACCATCCCCACCCGACCAGACGCCCCACCACTACCCATCACCACTCAAAACCGTCATTTGACGAGACCTTCATGAGATCCTGATATAGATGCTCTATCAGGTGATAAACAGTGTCAGAAAGGTTAATAAGTTTGAATAGTGATGTAAATATACATTTAAATACAAGTACTCTGTTATGTATTGGTTTCAAAATGGTGAATCCGAAATATTTCAAAATTAAAATATTCACAACTGTGAGTTATTTATACTATTTAGTATTTATGCAACCTTTTGGTGCCACTTAAAATGTATACATACATTTGTAAAATCGCGTTGGGCCTCGAAATTTTAGAACTAATATTACTGGGCTCGCAAGCTTAAAAGGTTGGGAACCGCTGCCGTATAGCATTCAATTTCATTTAGGTTTCTTAGACGGGTCTAGGTTGTTTCATCAAAAAAAACTAGTTCATGATTGTTCAAGATAACACAAAAGTAAACACTGTATATTGTACTAATACTTGTTTTTTGTTTTGTTTTTTAAGGAAACTGGATTTCAGATGCCTTTGACTTGTTTGTCTTTTTCATGTTTTTGTACTTCATCGTGTCGATTGTACACTCGCTCGCACAAAGTTACCACAAGCGCCTCAGTAAGAAAATAGCTCAAAACTTGGATGTAAATACAACCCCCTTCGCTTTAGAGGAGAACGAGGAGCTGCAAGAGGCTTTGGAATCAGCTCTGGACAAGAAAGATTAGTTGAACTGTCATTTTCCTACGTAGTTTATAGTGTATTCCAAATGGGAGTTTACTGTTTAGTAGTTTTGCCCACATTTCATTTATTCAGTTGTGTTTCGGAATGAATATATTTTAAATAAATACTAGAGTTAGGCCTATACCTAAGAAAAGCAAAGCTCCTGTGATCTTGGGTTTACCACATTGATTTGTGTTCAGGTGTCATTGGGTTTATGCAAATCCTTTGAAATGCTCACTTTATCTAAGTTTATTAATGTTATTAGTCTTACCTTATTATTTAGTTGTTAAAGCTTCTTAGTGACCTATAGATAAACATTATTCATTTTTAACTTAATAACATAAGTCACTAACTAGCCAGAACTGGTATACTCTACGTTTTTCTAGCTTTAGAAAAAGATCTGTGATTTCATTTACCTGTGCTGAGGTCTTACAGGTATAATATAGAGATGCGGTGCAACAATATTGTGCATATTGTTACTTAGTATTTTTGCAGTTTAGTACCAATTGTTTTCCGATAAAAAATCTGGCCATCTTGATTCAAAATAGGGTTTGGTAACACTTGTGTCTGCCCTGCTACTTGACTTTGACTTGCATATCATACATCATACAACCTTCAAGGTTTTGTTACTTGTAAATCTGTCATTAACTTATACACCTTTGAACATTTAATTTTCTTGTATGTTGAAACTTGAACACCAATTTTACATTTTATTAACCAAATGATATGACAGTAATTACAGTTTTATAATATGATTAATTGTTTATCTCTTGAGTTTTACTAGTAGAGAAAGTGTATTTCTTCGGTTGTGAAATATAGGTAAATTGTATCGTGAAGACTGATAAAACCAAAGTAACTAATTTTGAATTGAGATAGCAGTGTCGACAGCTCAAATGTTGGTTTGTTTCATATATCATACACATACAGGGTATTTACAAGTGATCTCCTTGGTTTCAAAGTTTATTACTGATAACTATAAATATAATTGTCAAAAGGTTTTTACACATTTATACCAATTAAATGCCTCCTAAGGTACCTGTAAAGCTCATAAATCCAAATTAAACCTTTGTCTTTTAATAACATAAAAACAACTTGGTAAAATTTCCTGTCCAAAACCGTACGTTCAACATTTAAAACACTTTCTTTGTTGAAGCAGAAGCAGCCTCAAAACTAAGGAGTTTTTTTAAATACCCTGTACATCCTTCCAATAAATATGATGAATAGTGAGGCGATAATTCTAGTTAACGCTGATCCAAGAAGCAAAATAATTCATTGAAAAGTGCTTTTTGTATCTCTGAAGTATTGATGATCTACATTATGCAAACGCACATGATAGCATCGTAAGTTACCATTGAAAACCGGTACTCTCTGTGGTATCAGTTGTATAACTGAAGAGTTTAATAGTCAGGAATTCTTTGAAGTTGACTGGCAAGCATTCAAAGCCAGGTTTGAATTTGTCATGTGTATGAGTGTACTGTAGAAGTTTTGTGGGAGCAAGTTTCAGCCGGGATGAATTTGAATATCTCAACCGTTAAAACACCAAAGATCTAACTAAGGCTTTAGTAGTAACCTTAATTTTTGCAATTTCTTAACGGTTAAAGGTGCATTGTCACTGGTGCGGCTGGAACGTTAGTCGTTGGACGTCAGACGTAGAGCGCCTGCTTTATATTGTTTCTTATGGCGCCAACGACTCTAGCGGCGGCCGTGTGAGTGACAATGGCACCTTAAGTTATAACGTTCCAATAATTAATTATTTGCTGATCTAGTTGACCCAAATGATTTTAGATCTAAGCCCTTTCGGCTTTTTATGTTATTTTGGACCGTTTTTAGTCAGGAACAAATCTTACTTAAAATGATATGTAACGAAACAAACTGGATTTATATTATTGACAATGTACTGAAATAGCAGAACAAACTAATTTAAATTAATTTTAACAGTGTCCTTTGACAGTAATAAGCTAAAAGTTTTACAGGAGCCTTTGAACCTGATTATTGATTTATCTGATGACGATGGTCTTAGTTAAATCAAGGGGTCGAAAAGTTTATTTGTTCCCACACACTTCTCATGTACTTTTGATTTCCTCGTAACACAGACACTTAGTGTTATTTTTTTCTTAGCTTTCCTTAGCTTTGTAGTGCTTAAATCTTGCCAAGCCTCATTCAGAGTTTTCATGCTTCCACAGAGGACTGAAACTGATATAGTAGTTACTAGTTTGAAAGAGTACTTTCAATATCTATGTTGAAACTGAAATAGTTTTAGAGAATTGTTGTATGTTAATAGTTATTTTTTATAAGATAGAATTTAGAAATCGTTAAAATAATATGTGCTAATGTGACGGTATATTAGAGGCTGTAGAGTCCTCAATATGCTTAAAGAATCTTTCTTACTGTTGGAGCATTTAAGCTGCATTTTTCAAAACTGAATGTTTTATAGTTTTGATACCTAGCTTGGCTATTAGGAATACTGTATATTGAAATATTTTATGTGACGTTTATATTTCCTGTACCATTCCCTGTTTCAAACTCACGTTTATGATGACTTAATTTCACCTACCAAGATAGGTTACTATCCATTCATATTTAATTGGGATGTTTGTGGATAACAGCCATCTCAACATAGGTAATTATTCAAGCTGTTAATAATTAATTTAAATACTAATATTTTTTCTTTATTCAAGTAACGGGTGTTTCATATGTAACGCCGAATTTAAAAATGCAATAAACCATACAACTTGTGTGGAATTATAAAAACTTTATTCAGTAACATCTCCGATTTAAGTATGAAAAATAACATCTGGCATATGGCCTCCCATGGCAGCACGGCACTTCATAATGCGGTCTTTGAAGTTTTCCATGACCGTTCACAAACGTCTGGCGGATGTTGTTGATCACTGCTTGGATATTTTCCTTTAACTCAGGAATCGTTTGAGGATTGTTCTCATACACTTTAGATTTAACAAAACCCACAAAAGAAGTCACATGGGGTTAGATCACATGATCTGGCTGGCCATTCCGGTCATCGGTCGTGAGATGACACGGTTAGGGAATTTGTCGTGCAATAAAGCAACTGTTTCAAGGGCACTGTGACAAGTCGCACCATCTTGTTGGAACCAAAACTGTCAATGTCCATATTTTCCAAAATAGGCCAAAGCCATTCTGAGATCATACTACGGTATCGATCTCCGTTTACAGTGACAGTAGCACCCTCATCATCTTCAAAGAAAAAAGGACCGATCACTCCTCCAGCCCAGAGAGCACACCACACAGTCGTGCGTAAAGGATAAATTTTCTTTTCAACAAACACTCGAGGATTTTCTGTACCCCATACCCGGCAGTTTGGTTTATTCACATACCCATTGAGGTGGAAGTGTGCTTCGTCTGAAAACATGATTCTGTTCACAAAGTTCATATCGCCAGCTTGCCGGGCCAAGATCCAATCTGCAAATTGCCGTCTCCTGCCGTGGTCAATAGGCTTAACCTCTTGAGTAAGTTGAACTTTGTAGGCCTGCATATGGAGATCTTTCGAAAGGATCCGTTGCAGAGAAGTAGAGGACAAATTAAGCTGTTGAGATCGACGGCGAATCGATCTAGTGGGGCTAACGGTTACGCTGTCATTCACAATAGCGATGTTCTCATCAGTCCTAACTAAGCGTCTGCGTCCTGTCTTTTTGATGTTGATTACGGAGCCGTAGTCTCAAACTTACTAATCAATCTGCGAACTGATGACTCATTTGGAGTAGCATTTCGTCCCAGAATACCACGTATCGCGAACTGTTGCTGTGGGACTTTCATTTTGTTTATAATAAGTTTTACCACAAGAATACGTTGATCAGTAGACATTGCTCCATCATGAATCAGATAAAACAAACAACGCTTCACAAAAATACTGTCAACAATGTGTAATCGAATAACAACAGCTGACGAAAATCATAATTTCATGACTGCCAACCGTCGCTATGGAAAATACAGCCATATTTAAATTCGTTACATATGAAACACCCGGTAGTATGTTTTATAGCTATATTTTAGTCTTGCAACTATCCATACCTTACTGTTGATTGTAAAGAAGTATTCATAAATTTAAATTCATATACAATTAGCTCAAGGATTTTAACTTCTTTTATTTATTATTTAGATACAGTTTCAGGTAGATATCTTTAAACAACTCAATTTCTTCAGTCTTTCTTACTGGTATTAAATTGTTTCAAATTAAATTGGCTTAACGGGTATTCAAGGCTTACATTACATTCGAGGCTTACAACCATACAAAGAACCTAATGGAGAAAAATACAATCCAACCAAAGCCACCGTTAGGCCAAATTAATTTATATTTTGTTAACAAATAATTTAAGAAAGAATGCAGTATGCTATGGAATTTTGCAAGACAATTTAAGTAGTTTAAGTTTCATGAGCACACTTCAGTATTCCTAGAGTTAAAAAGAACAACTTTGTGTGATAGATTTGATGACAAGTCTATTTTGCAATTGTGTGCTCCCAGCAGTATTTGTGGTACTTTGAGGTTTTAGGATAGATTCCCTTTGTTCACTTTGTTTTGGACCATTCCTTTATTCACATTCCTCACCCTACCTCAAGTACCAACATGTAACAAAAGAAAACTCTATGTGCTTATTGATTTGTATCTACCTACCTAAGTTACCTTTGTTCTTGTTCCTTTGTTCATTGTTTTGACAAGTCAATAAAATGATTTGATCATAAAGTTGGTTTTATTTGCTGTACCTTTCTTTTTTTATTAAAGAGTTTAGGACTTATATGGATTGTGATTATGTCAAGTGTGGTCACTGAATCTCACCATGGTTTTCTCAGTCCTGAGCAAGGCTCAGCTAAGTGTGAACCGGTGTAAGCTAACCTCAGTAGTGATGTTGGTACCGGTATTCAAAAACTTTACTAACGTTCCACTCAGGTGAACATGATAAACTATTACGTTAATGTGGTAAAATAATGTATTTGTTTGGTTTTACAAACAACTAATTCTTGACATTAACTAATTTAAGATTTTGAAGAAATTGTCTTTAATTGAGAGCCATTTGAAAATCAATTGTGGGAATTAAAACTAAAACACATTTGGTAAACTATTTGGTATTCTTATTATGAAAATAAATTACACTTTTGAGTGTAAATAATTTGTTTTTCCCTGGAGCGACTACTATTAGTAGTGGTGGACTGGTGGTAATTGTAATGTATTGTCAGCCTGCAAAATAATATTGATTAGTAATAATTTTATTTTAACTCATGAATTTCATATTCATTTTTAAAGAATTTTATACATGTACAGTAATTGGAAGAGCACTTTCACAAGAGAATTGATGCTTTTGGCCTTTTAAGATTGATTGTTTCCCACCCAATGAGTGCTTTGACTACAGTGTGGGTGTCACCAGGTGAATTAGTCTTGGGAGTAAATGTAAGGTAGCAATCACTGAGAATTGTTGCAACAGCTAGTTTTCTTGCTGGTTTCTCTTGTAACTTTGTAGTTACCATCTATTCGCACAGTCAGTTTGTTTGGTGAGACTTAAACTCAACCTTGCGCGGGTGTGATAAATTATATAGCATAATTTTAAAATAAGGTTTATTCCTCCCTCCCCCTGATTGTAGGGACTGCTCAACACATTAATTAATTAAACGTGAATTCTACTCATCGCACGCTTACAGGAGAATTTATATTTTGACTGACCCTCCACATGGAGCGCACTGGCCGCCAGGCCACCGCTCCGTCAGATGGAGTGCAGGCTGACTTGCGTCGAGGGGGTACCATCTCGGCATTTTCGCTACATGGCCGGTCACCGAGTTGGGGCATTGCATCCATCGGTCTTCTCCAGTCATCTGGATACTAGGTCTGATTGTGAACAAGGAGTTTCAGGATAAATTCTTCGGATATGTCTATAGTCTATACACAATATTTAAAATGTTTAAAAGATTGTTGTTAAAGACATTTTGAAATTTTCGATTGTAGAAATGCTTACTTGTTGTGAACAGCGGGCGTTATGATGGTGGGTTGTAGCAATAAACAAGTAATCGAAATTCTCAAAGTTATGTACTAACAGACATGTAATCAACAATTTACAAACAGTCACTGTGGAGTGTGAACAAAACAACAGAATGAAAACAGTCAATTCGATTTAAGACAATTGACTATTCCCAACTACATTTGTTGATGTGAATAGTCAATTTTATTTGAGAAAGTATTATTTCACTTTAAAAATTTGTATTTGAGAGCAAACGAGTCAAACATGTACAGCAGTTGGAGCTATGGCTGAACCTGTATGTCTTATTTTCTTTCCATCTGATGGAAAAGTACACTACTGTACTGTACAAAGACACTAAAAATAATACTACTTTCATTAGACAGTTTCTCAAATAAATTTTGATATCTTCTCAAATTTAATCAACAGTTCTCATCTATGCGTTATATTTTTAAAATTCTAGATCACTAATTATTGTAACTCCAATTCACTATATGCTCAGAGCCTCTTTGACTAAGCTTTTCGTGGTCTAATACTACAGGCTTTACAAGACTGTTCTTTGCTGCTCACATACACGCTTAAGCTTCAGACTTACGTGGTCTTTTACTGCAAGTTTTACTACATACATTAAAGGGAAAACTCATTTCAAATTTCATTAAAATCGGACTACTCATTCCGCTGTTATAGTGAAAAATTACTTTTATGTACACCAGTTTGAAACAACTGAATGGAATGTAATACATTTTAGTTCATTCATGGGTAACATTAAAATACATATTTACCTTAAATTTCATCTAAATCGAGTGAAACTCAGTGCTTTTAGCATAAAATATGCTCTTTTGGTGAAAACTCTTCCTACCACAAAGGGACTTCCGGTATTTCTATTTTGGTGGCTAACTAAATTGACGAAAAATATTTTCTAAAGGAACATTTGTGCCAAATTGTATGAATATCAGACAAGAATACAACCTGTAGAGATATCTCAAAACGTTTTCTAAGATCAGGATACGCAAATTTCATGGTCTCGAGCCTGGGTCTTACCATACTGGCCATAATATCTCATTTTTCCAAAGGAAATTCGCTAAAAGGGTAATGTGGCGTTTGAAACCCATTTGAATTTGGTAATTATTAACCCAGCATGCAGAGATGCCCGTCGTTCTTCCTTGTTGACCAGCAGCAGGTAGTTCATAGCTTCCCCAACAGATGTCTCACCCGTCACTTTCCGTGATCGATCTAACTTAAAACAAGGGTCAAGCAAATGCGAATTCATCAAACGTAGTGTATCCATAATTAACATAGTCACATATCTGTAACTGTGTCATTTTTTGAAATTTTTGTTGACGATGGTACAATGTCTGATGTTACAATATTATTACGGACGTTTTCCATCGTTTTTGAGTGAACAATAAGTACACGACGTTTCGAGATCAGGAATCTGATCCCGTCATCAGGTGAAAAGAAAGGTGATTATATTTTAGGTGAAAAGTAACCTAAAACATAACACAAAACATTGGTAAAAGAGCTAGCCTGAGCTGATGAGCCCAAGCTGACCAGTCACCCACCACCAAATAACCTTTTTCCCTCCCCGTTAAACTTGTTAATTGTATAATAGCTAGCCTCAGAATCAGACCGACCAACTGTAACAGAAAACACAAAAAATACCTATTAATGCACAGCCAATAGGAGAGAAATTCATTAGTGTTTAGATAAATAAATGAGCGTTTTCTAACAAACAAAAAGAGGGAAAACCAGGCCGACACGCAGCTAAGCGCTAAAGCACCGCTGGCGTGAGTGAATCGAATTTACTTTGCAATTTGTTACTCTAATTCGCTCAATTTGTTACTTTAATTCGCTCCACTCACAGCTTTGCTTCGGCCTTTGGCGTCAGATTTATATTCTATTACTACGAGTGTTACAAGGCTATTCGCTGCACTCACATCCTCGCTATGGCCTTCGCCCTCTGACCCAGTGGCGTAGGTACGGGGATCAGGGGTTTGAAAAATGC
The DNA here is from genome assembly GCA_018831715.1 of Matsumurasca onukii. Classification (NCBI taxonomy): domain Eukaryota; kingdom Metazoa; phylum Arthropoda; class Insecta; order Hemiptera; family Cicadellidae; genus Matsumurasca; species Matsumurasca onukii. The sequence goes on from CM032064.1 coordinate 37,932,115, forward strand.
TCAAAACGTGTTGTGGGGATCAGGGTTGGTGCTAATTTCATGGTCCCGGCCATTTCCCGACGGCATGAATATCTCATTTTCCCAAAAGAAATTCGATAATGATTTACAATTTTACAAAACTGTGTACGTTTTTAAAAAACAACCACTTTTGGGACTTTTTCATCGTGTGCTACAAAGCGTTATGCATCAAACGAACAAAATGTAACTCTACGTGGTTTACGAACTTTTAAATGATTAAAACATAGCCTAAGCGGCTAAGCCTACCCCAGAGAATAGAGAAAAGCTACTCTGTGTTCGCTGGCCTACCCAAATGCGTGGGCGTGAATCCTAGTCAATTTCCTATAAAGGGGTAAAAAATACTCGGAAGTGACCTTTTTACACCTTTGTGGACCCTTGTAAACCAGTCTACAGGTTCCGAATTCCACGAAATTTAGTACAAATGTTAATTTTCTAAAGGTCTAGATTTAGTATGTTTATTAGCAAACTTGGTCCACCGGAGGTGCCCTTTTGGGGGTGGGGGGTCCTTTCCCCAAAAATGGGGTTCAAGGGTATAAAACTTTATTTGTGATCCGATTTTGATTGAACTTGGTAGAAACATGGATTACACCATAGTTGTCTATACCGATTTTAATGGAATCGGATGTGAAATACAGTTTTATAGTCTAAAACCTACAACTATGGCGTTGATATAATAACAACGCGTTATTTTAAACATGAAACACTATAGTTTAAACGTTCTTGAAAGAACCTTTTCACGTGATCAATTATTGAATCCTCTGGAAAAATGAGATATTCATGCCGTCAGAATCATGGATCATGAAATGAGCACCAATCCTGACCCCCAGAACATATTTCGAGCATTTGTCACACTTCATGTACGTGTATCAACTCTACAAATCGCATTTTTGTCCGATTTTAATGAAATTTGGTACACATGTTCCTTTTAGAAATATCTTAGTTAAGTTCGTTAACCAGCGAAATCGGACTACCGGAACGGGACTTTTGGGAGGGACTTTTTACAAAAAAGGGGGTTTTATGAACTAAAACCCGTAAATTTAATCCAATGAAATTTGAAATAAATATGTACTATATTGTCATACATCAATTTACCAAAAATCCTCTACATTAACTCAAAGGGGAATTATCTTTTATGATTCTTATAGCTCTCTTTTGTTCAATGAAAACTTTAGATGATGACGCCATAGGACATCAGTGATGAGAAACAACCATGATATGCCAGGAGGATAATATCGCTAGTTAGCAATGGGTATAAAGTTCTCAAGGCAAAACTAATGCGACTGAGTCTATACCACATAGTCCACTGTCCAGTAATATGAGCATACCAAGTGAGGCCAAGAACTTTGTGGCTAAGACCTCCTTTATCTAGGTTGAATTGGGGAACACTTTTATTTTTTGTCAAGATTTTCATGAAGGCTTTTTCTTGGAATTTAAGATTAAGTTATTTCTTAAAAAATAAGTGTTAAAAGATGTTATCGAGTCGGTGACTCGTTAGCTTAGATCAACTGTCGAATCTCGAAACAAAAAACCAAAACTAACTTAGCAATTTTAGCACAGGCGAGTTTATGGCACACGACTTGGAGAACGCGTAATGGTCGAACTCGAATTTATCTAAAGCGAGACTATTCGAGTGATCTTTCTATGAATGGAAACAATTGTTTGAAAGAGTTTTCAATGTTAGAATGAATGCCAAATTTTTACTTAATCTACAATTTACGATTGCAATGCAAGTTAAACGAAATCAAATATTGATTTGTTAATGTTATTCAACTGTCATGGTACCAGTGGAAAGTTCGGGGACGGCCACCCTGTAGCCACCTGCGCCTGCGCGGGCCGGACCTGCGTGGAGCGCGGCGCACCACTAAACGATTTCCCATCACCATCACCGTTCACCGTTCACCACTGACCGTCTTTCAATCATCATTATATTCAGCTTAATACTCAGCATCGTTAAACGTCCAGCCAATATGTCTTGCATAACACTTAAAGCTCCACTCACGATTATAATTTACTTTCCGTGACGAGTCCAAAGTACCGGGGATGAATTCTACACGCTCACTGGCTCAGCGCTGCGGCTGCGTGATCGTCTAGATGAGCTTTAGGTCGAAGAACACATCAGCTCGAACCTACTGACAAAACTCCACTCGATTACGGTACAGTCGTCAGTCGGTGAGATATAGTGTATTAGTTGTCGATAAGCATCAGCAGGCTGACTGAGGGAGTTTGCGGGTCCGCCTCAAACTGAGCGGCGACGCTTCAAAGCGATATGTCTGGAAAGTAAAGGTGTTTTCCGACACGCGTACAGAAATCTGTTTCCGAACTTTTGTTCGAAATGTGCGTTTAAGTGTACAAAATGGAGCTGAAAAGCACTAAAACTCGGACAGTTTAAAAGTTTTTTGACTAATGAACAACTTATGATAAATCGGGCTCAATACACGTGTCGAAAAAATTTCTCTAGTTTCCAAATATATCATGTTTATTAATGTAAAAGTTATTTTGAAAGGTGAAAACGAGCCACCGTAGACCTTTGCAAGCGGTTGGTTTGACATTTGGCAGCATCAGTTGAAAGTAGGCCTGTTGTTTAGCCAGTTATTACGTGCGCGATGTCGGGTGTTCCTTGGGTGGGCGAATTAAGCATTTCTCTGAGGTGACCACTGAGGCGGACCCCCTCGTACGTTGTAACCTAACCTAACCCAACGGAAGGTTTACACGTTCATTCTATGGATCCTTTTCTGAAAATTGCAAAAGAGCACCCTTTCTCCCTCACAGTTTCGGCACGGAACATATTCTTATCTTTTCATACTTCTGTGTGCTGTTCTATGCCACAAGGGAGGCTACGCAAGAGTGGGCGGGACCCTGTGGATGGGACCAGGAGGAAAGAAGGATTCTCGTAGTTTCACGGTCGGACGGCTCACCCCGAACCTCATCAAGAGCGAGTGCTCGGCCACTTCAATTTCCGGCGTCGCGGCCTCACAAAAACACTCGTGGTGCGGTGCGGGAATCACCTTTGCGGTGGCACCTCAGACCCGGGCCGCCCGTGTGGCCGTGAGCCCAACAACTCGTGGTCCAATCAGTGTCCACGATGTGAAAATTCGCGACCTTTCGACCAACTGAGTTCTCAGTCTCACCGACAGTCAATACACACTTATTTATTTTATTTGTCAATTTGCACAACAAGGTTCAGTCTTGATTAGGCCTAATATTGTTCTAATAGCAGTGGCGTTGTTCTAACAGTGGCGTAGATAGACTTTTATCAAGGAGGGGGTACAATTAAATTACCGGTGGTCGGGGGTTATGGAATACACCCTACCCCCAGCAGAAGGGGGGTCCAGACTCCAGGGTGAGAATTTGAACATTCACATCATCTTTGGGTCAATAGTTTTCATTCAAGAATGATAGTTTTTACCCGCACAAACTTAAAATTCGCCGAAAATGATAAATATTTTACCCAAAAGTATTGTATATACGGGCAAGTTGACAACGGCATATATGAAGCATGTTGCTGCTCCATTAGTTTTGACGTCGAAATTTCGTTCAACTAATGCAGCAATGCGCTGCTTAATAGTTTTGGCCTTTACTTGAATTAAGAATTTTCATTTGACAACTGGAATGTCTTAAGAAAGCTGCAGAACTTTGTTGCAGAGCTTCTTAACTTACTACAAGGGCCAAACACACCTATTATATAATATACGTGCATTTTTTACTTAGTCATCATTCATCAACTATACGACCATGAGTGCACATTGAGCGTATTCGGATCGTTGTGCGGTCGAAAAGAACCTGTTGAATTTAGACTGCCCTCCGTTTCATTCAATTTGACAACCGTAAACCTTGAATATTGTTGTTTATTGCGCTTACGTTAAATATGTGAACCCTTGTCCGCCAGGTCACGGTTTTTTGACACGTTCGACGATCCAGCGACGTTGAATCTTACTAGACCTTAACTCATGAGCGTTTCGTAACCTTAGTTGTACCGACGATTTGTTACAATTTTTGTCATTCCTAAGGGGGGAGATGTATTCCCTGATCCCCCCGTACCTACGCCACTGGTTCTAACAATTTCCCTTTCTTTTTTATTTAAGATTTAAATTCGTATTAAAAACAAAGGTTTCAGATGTAGATGAGGGTATTGTGGCATCCACCAAATGGGGCTGTCTGATGGCTGGCCAGGCAGTCAGTCGGTATGTAGCTGTCACTGGCCGTGCTTGATTTCTCTATTTTTTCTTTATTTCGTAAAGTTTTTTAGCATGCTGTATTGTAAATGCTTCTGCGGGCATAATGTTTTTTAGGCGAGTTGAAAGCCTTATTAAGCTCATGGGCACTTTTGATCGAATTTGTTAACCTGTTGACGAGTTGAACTCCTACCTGAGAAGGCAAACGTTCTGTGTCTCCCAGCCTCTAGTTTCATAAGAGTGAATGTCACTTCCTCTTACGAGACTGCATTTTGACTTGAAAAAATACATCTTTCTAAAATATAAAGGCAAGAAAGTGCCGGAAATTGCATTTTGAATGCTGACCTACACGACTCTCTCCATTGCAATTGTACAATGGTCCAGATTTGGTCCAGAATGAAAACTATGGCAACACTTGATTTTGAGCATCCACCCGACAACGCCAATCCGTAGGACAGGTGCGAGTATATTACACCGTAGTACGCCGTCATCAGTACCTGAATTGAGCAGTATTCGGACATTGCCCTAAAACATAAATGTCTGAAGTGATTTTGAACAGTTACCGTATACTGTACATGATACTCCCAGGCCAAACCTAGGTCGAGGTATATCCCAAGGCATTTTGTTGAATAGACCTCTTCGATCTCAGTATCGCCCATCATGACTGTCGGACTGCTATCTGAGACTGTCTGTCGCAGACAAAATAGGATTAAATTTGATTGTGTTCCTTTGTTTTAAGATTGAGCTCGTTGACATTTTGAATTAAACTATTGGGGAACCGGACTTTTGACACAAACGGTCAGTTTTCTGTCATCATAAATCAGGAAATAATCTGCGTACTCCTTGCAGCGGCACTTTGACACAACGGTAAGGGAGGAAACAGGTGTAAGTGGGGATAGAGTGTTGCCCGGCGCGACTATCATACGGATGATAATATCTTGGATATTGAAAACCATTTTATATTAGTTAATTTTCTATATAATTCCAATCTTGAGGCTCTAGTCTAAAACTTGTTTTAAACCATACACATGGTTCCCCATAGTGTCATGATCGGTGTGATAAAAGAGAGAATCGACTAAATCCGTTCACCCAGACCAAGATGGCGGCATAAAACAGTTTTCACAAAAAGTGTTTTGTGACCATTTAGAGAAAAAGTGTTTGGCTGAAAGTTGGTAAGAAGGAAACCACTTCTAGGCCTTTTTTAGTAAAAGGAGAGGTGTAGCCTGGATTGATAAAAGAGAGAGCTAATTCGAAAGGTTGAAGCCAGTTTATGCACAAAGAAAAGCCAAAGTGTCACGACAGCGGTGACGTAAAAAGTTAAAGTTTGTCTTAATTAATGAGGTGAAGTTAGGACTACAAAGACCTCTCTACCACTCAACCTCGACCTTTACCTAGTGTAACCGTATAGTCAAATGTAAGTGGTGACTGCGGGGATCGAATCGGAGTCGCGCACGATTCCAACCAACGACGTGCTTCCCGTGGTACGACAGTGACATCACCGCCTACCTGCTCTCCACCGGCTACCTGTGTCGTTATTTCCGACCCTCGTCAAAATTTCGGTTTGACAAAACGCCACTTCATTAGTTTGTTCATTTGTGCGTAAAGTAATTTTGGGTAGATTTAAGCTCCTTTCTAGGGATTGACGAAACACCACTTGACGAAATGATACGTAACCCAATTTGGCTGCGAGAGGGGTACAGAAATCGCGGCAGAGTGGTGGAAGTGCTGTGCGAGGGCGGCGATTCCGACCCAGGTTACGTATCATTGTCAGAATGCCTACTTTTTCCATATTTTGGGATTTTGACCTGCTATTGTGTCCTTTCTGAGTCAAAACTCTTAAACCCAAACTATTGAGCTCAAGAAATGAAACAATTTCCAATTGTTGGTTTGAAGATGCTTTAAAACAGAGAGTCATCTCATCTGCGTTTATAAATGGTTTTATAAATGTATAAATGGAAATTATGCTCAGCGGAATCACTATAAAATTTAATAAATACACTTTAAAACAAAGTTTATTTCATATCAGTCAACTTACATGTGTCCAGCGATGCATCCGAACTCGTTTATTTGCCAACGCGTTTCGAAAATTATATCATCTTCATGGACGGATAAAGATAAAGATGGATGGATAAAGAACATTTAAATAAATTAAGACGCACATTGAAACATATACACGGGAGCTCGACCGAGTGCTGCATGCAAACTGGCGACAGGTGGACACTACTCGTCAGACATCATTCTCTTATCAGCTGGTTGCATATCTCTGTCTCTGTCTTGTCGAGTACTGGATACCTTATTATTGCGAGTACATATCACTTGGGTTTTATCATACAGCGGGTGTCCCCTGTATCCTAGTTTTTCATTTAAAATTTCAATTTCTTCGAGGCGGTCTAATCTTTTTCCTTTACGTGAATGATGTAGGATTTCCATGTTTTTGTTAATACTGTCATAGGTGTGTCCTGTACTAATTATTTGTTCTGCGAATTTTGAATTTGGTTATGGTTTCTTAAGGGATCCAATGTGTTCTTTGAAACGAGTGTGAAACGATCTCCCAGTTTGGTCTATGTAAAAACTACTGCAGCCATTGCAATTGATTCGGTACACTCTGATCCTGAGTACTGTATTCATTTTGGGTTGAAATTTTGGTAGGGTTAATTCTGTTTTGAAGTTTATTACTAGTTTTGTAAGATACTATTCTGACGTATTTTTTAATGTATTAGTAAGAACGTGTTCTATTTTTTTTTATTCTATACCCACATATAGCCTACTTTATTGGAACTCTCAGGATTGTTGGGCTTCGGAGTTTTAGGATTAATTTTTACTTTCTTGTGGACTTCTGCAATTTCATGTTTTAAGTAGCCGTTTTATTTCATAAAAGTCCGATAGAAACTGTAGGTGTGAAGTGCCCCGAGAAAATGCATGTTTTACATTGCTCTTATGGACGAAATTCATGGTCACGGCCACTACTGCGCACTCTTAACGATATACAGGTATTAAACGAATGCCGAGTTCGCACGAAGCAGTTCCTATCGATTGATGCCCGAAGATACCTGTGGCAACCCCCTTCCCCTTCCCCACTGCGAGCGTTCCTGAATATTTTTCCATGATTAGTTCAAGTAAAAGTAACACAAAATTCAAATTATTTACTCGGCCAAATGTTCAATAATCATTTTATTGCAACTTCCATAGCAAACTAAAATGTTTTTTCTAAAGATAGAAAACTATGTTTTTCTTTTTACTTTTAATTTGCAATTTTTTTAAAGTATACAGCTATGTTAACGAAGCCCGGAGGCGAAGCGCGGGTACTCTCAGCTAGTACAATCAAAGACAATACATACACATATATGTATGTATTGTATATGGTATATATATTTGTATACATTTATGTGGATTTAATTGACGAAACACCACTTGACGAAATGATACGTAACCCAATTTGGCTGCGAGAGGGGTACAGAAATCGCGGCAGAGTGGTGGAAGTGCTGTGCGAGGGCGGCGATTCCGACCCAGGTTACGTATCATTGTCAGAATGCCTACTTTTCCATATTTTGGGATTTTGACCTGCTATTGTGTCCTTTCTGAGTCAAAACGCTTAAACCCAAACTATTGAGCTCAAGAAATGAAACAATTTCCAATTGTTGGTTTGAAGATGCTTTAAAACAGAGAGTCATCTCATCTGCGTTTATAAATGGTTTTATAAATGTATAAATGGAAATTATGCTCAGCGGAATCACTATAAAATTTAATAAATACACTTTAAAACAAAGTTTATTTCATATCAGTCAACTTACATGTGTCCAGCGATGCATCCGAACTCGTTTATTTGCCAACGCGTTTCGAAAATTATATCATCTTCATGGACGGATAAAGATAAAGATGGATGGATAAAGAACATTTAAATAAATTAAGACGCACATTGAAACATATACACGGGAGCTCGACCGAGTGCTGCATGCAAACTGGCGACAGGTGGACACTACTCGTCAGACATCATTCTCTTATCAGCTGGTTGCATATCTCTGTCTCTGTCTTGTCGAGTACTGGATACCTTATTATTGCAGTACATATCACTTGGGTTTTATCATACAGCGGGTGTCCCTGTATCCTAGTTTTTCATTTAAAATTTCAATTTCTTCGAGGCGGTCTAATCTTTTTCCTTTACGTGAATGATGTAGGATTTCCATGTTTTTGTTAATACTGTCATAGGTGTGTCCTGTACTAATTATTTGTTCTGCGAATTTTGAATTTGGTTATGGTTTCTTAAGGGATCCAATGTGTTCTTTGAAACGAGTGTGAAACGATCTCCCAGTTTGGCCTATGTAAAAAGTAAAAACTACTGCAGCCATTGCAATTGATTCGGTACACTCCTGATCCTGAGTACTGTATTCATTTTGGGTTGAAATTTTGGTAGGGTTAATTCTGTTTTGAAGTTTATTACTAGTTTTGTAAGATACTATTCTGACGTATTTTTTAATGTATTAGTAAGAACGTGTTCTATTTTTTTTGTATTCTATACCCACATATAGCCTACTTTATTGGAACTCTCAGGATTGTTGGGCTTCGGAGTTTTAGGATTAATTTTTACTTTCTTGTGGACTTCTGCAATTTCATGTTTTAAGTAGCCGTTTTATTTCATAAAAGTCGATGAAAACTGTAGGTGTGAAGTGCCCGAGAAAATGCATGTTTTACATTGCTCTTATGGACGAAATTCATGGTCACGGCCACTACTGCGCTCTTAACGATATACAGGTATTAAACGAATGCCGAGTTCGCACGAAGCAGTTCCTATCGATTGATGCCCGAAGATACCTGTGGCAACCCCTCCCCTTCCCCACTGCGAGCGTTCCTGAATATTTTTCCATGATTAGTTCAAGTAAAAGTAACACAAAATTCAAATTATTTACTCGGCCAAATGTTCAATAATCATTTTATTGCAACTTCCATAGCAAACTAAAATGTTTTTTCTAAAGATAGAAAACTATGTTTTTCTTTTTACTTTTAATTTGCAATTTTTTTAAAGTATACAGCTATGTTAACGAAGCCCGGAGGCGAAGCGCGGGTACTCTCAGCTAGTACAATCAAAGACAATACATACACATATATGTATTGTATATGGGTATGTATTGTCTTTGGTATAATTATATATTTGTATACACTTTATCTACGTGGATTTAATTAAACCTATCTAGTTAAATAAACAGGAATTATTCTAATACAAATTCAACGTCAAGCCCTTTTCAAAAGATAGTAGTAGTATATCTGGGTAGTTTATTAAATAGCTTTAAACCAATATTTTAAGGCGGTGCTCTCAAAATATGTTTAGAGCCCTTAACCTTACGTCTAAGATGTCTACAAATTCCTTTCGACACTGATTTGGGCCATGCGATTAAAAAATCAAAGGTTACATTTTTATTTAATGTTTTTACACAACTTTCAACAATGTTAACGGCTGCCGATTTTTTAATAAGACGGAATTAACGATGTAATTTGCTAGGATTCTTCTACAGGGTGTCACAAACTTTGGAATTGGGATTACTGGCTCAAAATAAAAAATTGTTCACCAAATATTTGCCATTATGTTTGTTTTCAGTTATTATTATTTTCACTCAGACCACTTATCGGATTTGACTCAAACTTAATATTAATATGTATCTAAGTAAGACTATTTATGGACCAAATTAGTAGTAGATCCTTAGATGTATCGTGTTAGATGTTAGACGTGGCTAGTAAACAGCACAAACAACACTGGCCCCAAAACCGAGCCTTGAGGGACTCAAATCAAATCATCTTTATTATGCCATAAATACACATTTACAGTACATGAGTACTCGTCATTTCAAAAATAAGTTAAAGCTAAAAATTGTTAAACTAGTGTTACATCATTTTTAAAATAATCTTTAAATTCCTCCACACAGTGAAAACCATTTTCCATTAATATTTGTTTGAATTCAGATCTGAACTTATGACAATTTTGAATTTGTTTTAAACAAGCTGGGAGAGTGTTGTATAAATTTACTATTTGACTCGTCAAAGACCTCCAGAAAAAACTGTCTTATGATGGGGTATTGGTAAATCTGATCGGGTTCCTAAGTCATAAGTTAGACGGATTTTTGGGACAAAAGTTCTTACGGTTTTTCGTAAGGAATGTCAAGGATTCAAGGATGTAAATGCATGGGAATGTTAATATTATATTTTCTAGGAAAGTGGACTTACAGGATGATCGATGTTTTAAATTTAAAATGGTACGAATAGCTTTTTTTGGAGTATAAATAACAATTATTTTGTCCTAGTTGATTCACTCCCCCAAATTGGAACAGCGTAATTTAAAACAGGAAAAATAAGGCCGTAATATGTTCCTAATAAGGTAGGGGTGGCAGAAGATTTGAAAGACGTCGAAGTACGAGTATTCCTGATGACAGTTTTTTGCTATATGATCAATGTGTTCATTAAACTGCTGTTTGTCAATGATGAGTAATGACACCTAAAAACTTCTTTGAATCAGAGGAGGTAATTTCGACAAAACAATGCTCAATGGTGACCATTCACTAATCATTCTAATTAACTCACATTTTTAAGTTGTGTAATTAGTGAGCTCGTTTAATTTTCTTTTTAGTTAGGCTATATTGAGGGTAGTCAACCAAGGCAAACCCTAAAAGAAAATATAGGTTATGTGGGGAAAGTCTGCAGCACCCAATTAATTAATTTGAGAAGGCGATATTGCGAAAATTAAAAAATAAATGTACGCGGAGAAAACAGAACCGTTCTTAATTTTTCTTAGATTCCTGTTGTTGAAAGTAAAAGGCTCGCCAGTCGCCCATCTTATTACGTACTCTAAAATAAGCAAATTTAGGCGTTTCTGGTATCGTTAAACTTTATTGAAGTCTAAGGCTACTAAACAACTTCTTAGATGTGGAAGAGGTCGAAAATAATGCCATGAGATTGAGATGCTGAAAAGCTACGAAGATTAATATACCATCGCGTCTTTATTCTCGCTCATGGGAGAAGATGGTTCCTTCCTCCAACTCCCGAAGGTTCCGCATACTGACTACCAAGTACCAATGTGTCCGGAGCTCGTGGAGGATGGTTGGATAGCGGAGAGGCAACTGTGTGTGTGAGGGGCCGAGAGCGACTGCGACTGAGAGCGCGCACTGAGGAGAAGAGATGGCCTGCCACATTCCAATATGGCCGCCGCGAAGGAATGCGGAGTTCGGTGGGTGCCGAGTGCCGACTGTGGCCTCGAGTAATCGACTGCTCGTACATGTCGACCATTCGATTTCAAGTCGATACCGTTTTTACATGCTTAGCACCAAGAGCTGACATTTTGTACCGGTGGTCCATGGTATCAATGTCATCGTAATCGGATGGATTTGACTGTTCTTAGATTATTAAAATTGTTTTTTTTTATCCCCTCCGCCCCAATCGGAGACTATGGTAGTTCAATTTTACTAGCAAACGAGCTGGACTGAGTTTTTTTACAAGAGGAACATTTGTTCCAGATCGTATTTCGCTGACGAGTACAAAATTTATATTTTGGCTCAATTGGCCTTGGGTGGTGACTTTATAAATTATACCGTACTTTCAGGGTAGTTATTACGACGCATCAAATCAACGAATCAAAATAAACCCTTTCCCTTCAAAACTTATGACCCAGATCCCCCCTCCAGAATAAGAAACGATGACCCCCCCTATTCCCTACCGGGAGGTCGAATTTCCGAGGTTTAAATATTATTTCGGACGTTTTCCATCGCTTGAGTTTACATAAGGAACACGACGTTGGACCAAAACCGAAAAACTTGACTAGTGTAAGACGCCCTATTCTAAAATCCTACACATGTATGGGTTGCCAAAGGTTCGTAAACTTAACGTTCAGCTTAGGCCTATAACAAGATTTCGTGATTCACCTGGTAGGCAATTTGAGAAAATTATATCTTAAATCTTATAAATGTCCTCTTCTCTGTAGTCGTGAAGACCAGGGAATCGTCAGTTTGTTTTCCTCTTCTACATACAGTGGTAGTGGTTTTCCTCTTCTACATACGGTACAGTGGTAGTGGTTTGCTCATAGTATTCGGATATTTTGTAGTCAGGTCTTTCTTGCAGGTATTGTTTAAGTTTCTTGATAAAAGTTTTGTTATCTTGAATGTTTTTCAAGTTATCTGTTATTTGGCAGGATATTGAAAGTTTTGTGCCCATGTTTGCAGGTGTTTTGCTTGTTTTTAGTAGTCTATGTGGATTTAGATTTAAATTTGTTCCTCCTCGGAGGTTGTAGTTGTGGCATTCTTCTCTGGTTACTTGTGGCTTGATTTTAATTAGAGTTATTGTTTCTAGTATGTATAGTGCTGTGAGGGTTAATATTTTATTTTTCTTAAAGAGAGGTTTGCAGTGCTCAAGTATATGTTTTCTTTCAAGGATTTTTAAAGCTTTTTTCTGTAGGATGAAAGCTTTTTCAAATAAGGTTTCATAGGCTGCACTCCATGCTACAAGTCCAAATTTCAGATGCGATTCAAATACGAAATACCGCTTGGTATGCTATTTTAGTTGTTTCCATATACGTTATGTTTCTTATTCTTCTGAGAACATATAGAGTTGAAGATAGTTTTTTAAGTAGGTTTTCTATATGGTTTTGCCAGTTTAAATGTTTATCTATTGTTATTCCAAGGAACTTTGTCGAATTTTCTGTTGTAATTTCATTTGGGATGGTAAAGTATTCTTCTTGTCGGTTGCTGTATGTTAAATTTATATGCATAGTTTTGGATTTGTTAATTTTTAAGTTAAGGTTTTTGCATACTTCTGTGGCTCTTTCCATTATTTTTTCTCTTTCTAAAGGCTTGTTAGTTGTTGGTCATTTTAACTCTTTTATAAGAAAAACCTGATTAATTCACCAGAAATCTAAAGAATTTCCCCTCCATTGGCTGTGCATAGATGGGAATTTTTGTGTTCTCCGTTACAGTTGGTCAGCCTGATTCACGGCTGTGATTGGTCGTTCGCTGCTCCATCCCAGCCAATGTGGCAGGCAGTCAGTTGGCTGCTGTAATTGGCAGTGGACGTGCTTGATTTATCTATTTTATTTGTGTACATTTTTAAATGTTTTTGTGCATGTTGCACTGTTGTCCAAGCAAGTTGTTATCAATTAAAATAAGTTTAAGAAGGAAAAAAATCATTTGGCGGTGAGTGCCTGGTCAGCTTGCGCTGATTACTTTTAAGCTAGCTTATTTTCTAGTAAAAAAAAGTAAAGTTTGTCTTGTTTAACGAGGCGAAGTTAGGACTACAAAGTCCTCTCTACCACTCAACCTCGACCTTTACCTAGCGTCACCGTATTAGTCACATTAAAAATGTAAGTGGTGACTGCGGGGATCGAACCCGCGCCACCGGAGTGATGAGTTCCGGAGTCGCGTGCGATACCAATCCGCCACGGATCCGCTTAAAGTGCGTTCTAGTGTTTTGTGTTATGTTTTAGGTTACTTTTCACCTGAAGATGGGATCAGATTCCAGGTTCAGAAATATAGTGTTATTTTTGTTCAATAAAAAAAGATGGAATTTTAACTTCAGAAATTGTACCATTGTAAACAACAAACTTCAAAGAAAGGGCTCGAAAACATGTTGTGAGTCTAGGTAAATTGAATAATTCCAAACAGTTAGCAATTTCACCTCATATTCAAGGGTAAATCCATATTTCAATCAACGGGATTTTAAACTTTTAACTTACAAGAGCGATACGGTCGAAAAACTGTGGTAAGACAAATGTTGTTTTCTAGATATGTTTTATTGTGTTTCACTGCCTGTACCACGATTAACCACGTTCATGGATGTCACCTGAGAAATCATGCACGTTGAACGTTCAAAATGGCGCATTTTTAGACTTTTCAAACGATATAAAAAAAATCTGTTATAGGCGCCCGAAATGGTAGATACCCTGCGTAGGGCTCACTGCTTTTCACGAAGATCTTTTTATCCATGTTTGGGGTCTTCCAAAGGAAGATTTTGAAAATATAAGTGTTAAATGACAAACATTTAATTCTGATCAGTGATGTAAACAACAGTGTGTTTAGACCACAGAATAAATGTTGACTTACATCAGTGGGAACAATAAAAGTTTAGATACAACACTTAATAATCACCATGTTAGCATTATTTCTATCGTATCCTGTTAAACAATTCGTGCTTCTTTATGGCTGTACAAAATATAATACTTAGGTTATTAATTATTATTTTCTTTTCTGTTCCAAACCATTAAAATTGTGTTACAGAAAGTCTCGTTATTTCATTTATTAGGTCTGTTTAGATACTCTCGCAAAAATAAACACTTACAAAAAAATCCAAGCCATCAAACCCAGATCGGCAAATAATACTTCTGAGCTTTTTCCCGTAAATCCATTAGCTCTCTCTCTCTCTTTTAATTTTTCAAGGAAATCGTAATTATATATTTTTAAACTCTCCAGTGTCGTCTGGTGTTTACAAGTTTATGATGCAGATCTTTGCAAATTTATAATATTATATAATAATTGGAATTTTATTTGGCAACTCGTCTGCTAAATTATAACTCAATTTTCAAAGAGAAGGGCACTGATTTAGCAGACGAGTTGCCAAATAAAATTCCAATGATGAATCCATCTGCACCATCTTATCGCCAAATTATATAATAAGTGTCTGAATTCGAATAGAATTCCACCTGCCTTATCCAAAAAAATACAATACTTAAAAATTTCATTAATACAGTCGTTAATTTCAGCATAAATACAATTAAGTAATTATTTTAGTACAAGAACAAAATAATAGTTCCGTTTCGTTGTTCTGGAATGTTCAAAGCTAGCCTACAGGCACACGTTTCAAAAGTGCAATTAGTAAGCCAGTAAACGCAGGGGAGATGTGTTTACGTGCGAGACATAATCACCGTAGCCGATATCGAGTGTCGACAGTCTTCGATAGTCGACGAGTGAGTGTGAGAGGCAGGCGCAGGCGCAGTGGATGCAGAGTGCAGTCGCGCCGTGCCTAGAGTGGTGACTGGTTAGGGCTTTGGGTTGCGCACGCGCACAGTATCCGCGAGTGATTGCGACTGCGCAATACGTAGACAGGCGTAGAGCGGGCGCGGGCGGACTGAGTGGCCACATATTTCAGATTGTGTCGAAACGTTTTCCGTGTTTCAGACTGCGAAGTGTCGCGGTGTGTATGTGTGAGCGGGCTAAGTGGCCGCGGTGACGGCGGACTGAGGAATGTCCGTGAGACGATAGCGCTGTGTGCTGTGCAGCGCGGGGAAAGGCGACACCGGCGGAATTCAAGGCCCCGCCGTACTTACTTACCAGTTACCACTACTTACCGGTAAGAAAACTCGTTTGCTTTGCGTAACCGCCGGTCACACATTTTCGCGGGGATCTAGTGGAACGTACGCGACGCGGCGGCGTGCGGGCGGTGTCGCAGGCGCGGGACGGCCGGGTGAACGTGTGATCGGTGTGAGCTAGTGATCAGTGAACACAGGGTAGAATGATGTAGTGTGCCGATACAGTGAACGACGGCGAGAAGCAGAGCCGGGTGATGTTTCAGCTACAGTTTGGATTACATCTGACCGGATGTCACTACAGAACGATTCTGAGGTGAGTGTCGAGAGTAGATGACTAGAGGAGGTACCTGGTAGAAGCTGGAGGCCGGAGGGTGAAATGTATGCAACAGCACGAAGCACTCTGCAATGCAGTGTGCACAGTGCACGTCAGTCCATGGTCAGGGAGGTGCACAGTTCACGGCGCAACATTCACTGCACAAACTCAGTTCTAAGCCAAACATCAGTGTATTGACTTTTATGTTCACGGCTTTCGCTGCCGGTGTCACAACTATTAGAACTGTTTCAGCCAATCAGTGACTGAAGATGGTACTCCACAGCGGGACCGAAATATTCCACCCTAATTATTATGATGTTTTCACGCGGTGTGAACCGGAAGAACTAGATTATATCAGTGTATTGGACTATATAAATGAAAAGTTACTATTTTATTCCCACAATGAACTTGGAATTGAATGATTTCAATTTGTAAATAAAACCCCAAATAAAGTCAGGTAGTATTTTAATACAATTTGAGCTCATGGAGTATATTTCTTTAATATTTGAACTCCATATAGTTCTTTTCCAAAGTGATGGTATGTAGAATTTAAAAATGAATCTTTCTATGTAGCCCATTCGGGATCTAGGATGGATGCCAGGAAATTATCTTGGGACTGTTGCTTTTGCCTTGAGTTTACCGAGAATACCGACACGTCCTTTCCAATCTAAATTAGTCTGTGAGGGAAGAGCGACGGGGTGGATAAATAGTAGATCACTACAACTGATAACACAAATGCCAGGCCTCAATAATATCAACTCCCCATGTGACAACGACATTCCATCTAGACGAGTTATGTGATTCTGTAGTACGGTTTGTGATTGGTATGTATGGTTTGTATTCCGAGTGCATGCAATACAAGAAATCAAGTATCGAGTGAGTAAGTATCAAGTACATCTAGCCATCATTACCGTCCACAATGAACAATGTGCGCTTAAACAACGGTTTATAACGTTTGCAGGTTTTCCTAACTTATTTGTAGACATTTTTTGGCTACTTCTGTTAGAAATAAAAATGTATAAATTTAAAAATGCAATATATTTCGATACCGAAATTTTCTGGTATCTTCATCAGTCAACAAGAAAAATAAAAATAAACATAACAGATACAAAAACCATATGACAAAAAATATAAAATACAATAGTAGTGTAAAATATAGAGCTGGAGAAATTCATAAAAATTCATAAATAAACTAATATATAAAATTATGATTTTAAATTATTCACTTCTTTTTTCACATAGTTCTGCCAGGCTGGATGAATGTCTTTACTGTGTTGACTGAAGCATTTTTTGTTTGCATATAACATTAATCCGGATTCTAATAATAACCGAAATTGTGGGCGAGAAATTGAGGGATGGTACACATTCCATTCTCCCATACAACAAAACAATCATCAACATACATTTTGAAAATTTTGGGTTTAATATTACTAGAATTTATAGCGTTAGTCTCAAAATGTTCCATGTAAATATTTGCAAGAACTGGGCTAAGTGAGCCACCCATTGGTAATCCTTCCTTTTGTTTTTAGAAATTATTTTGATGTCTGAAAAAATTGTTTGTGGAACAAATTGTCAAAAGTTCCATTATAGTATCCACTGGTAGTTCGTTAACTGTGTCTGAGCTATTCAAGGAATTCTTTTCTTCCAATCGTCTTCTGACTTAGGAAAGAGTTTCCTAAGTTAGAAGTTCAGGCTGGAATCTGGATAGTGATGCCTACAGGGCTACACGTAATTACAAACTTTGAATATGGACATGATTTATTTCGAAAACAGTTTTCAAACAAACTACCGGAGTATATAGGCTACCTACAGCAAGTTAATTCACGTTCGACTAAGATATGTTACTTCGTTAGCTACTGCCAAACGTTCGAACTCAAACACTAAAACACTGACGTAAAGATGTTCAAATTCTTAAATAAAAGTGGTGACTACCTTCTGTTTGATTTCACCAATCGTCTACTTTATATTTAAATCAGACACGAACTCATAGGAAGGTTATTGTGACTTCAGGCTTGATAGAATGGCTCGTATAACGTTAGTTATGTTTTGAATTTTAAATCTTTTTGAAGAGACGGTACAGCCGATCTGGTTGTACACAGAGATGAAATATACACACTGAGTGACACTTTAAGGGACTTTTTACCCTTATGTGATTTTTCCCTAAAGGTTTTCATCACAATTTCCCAAAAGGCACTTAAAAATCGCAGGAAATTACTGATGCCTTGATAATTGTACCTTAAGAAGGTCGATAGTGTGGAATCAAATTATCTACAAATGGGGTGTTTAACAATCTACAACGGTAAAAAAGTAAAGCTCGTATTTAGATTTTGAGCTGATTTTCATTAATATTGTTCTCCGTACAAATACTTTTAAAAACACAAAAAGGCCAGTATAATGTAACAGTTTAATCACTAGCGCTTCAAGCACTATTTTCAAGCAAGCGAAGTAACAATTAATAATTATTTACAACAACAAGATTATTAAGTTAACAATTAATAATGTAACTTGCCTGAAGATGACAGCTTAGCTGTTGATAGTGCTAGTGATTAAATTGTTACATGATATTGGTCTTTTTGTGTTTTAAAAGTGTTTGCACTATTTGCCAATAATCTCCGCTTCAAAAATTTACTGTTCTCCATGGCAAATCCCTAGATTCAAGGTCAAAGTCAAAGAGTTTGTTGCCAGAACATTTAGCAATGCATAACTATCGTCATTTAGTTTACCGTCATGCTTTCACACACATCAAGATCTCATTCATACACTGATTCATTCAATCATAATTTCCTATGTCCATCTCCATAGGAAATAGAGCTATTCTTTTCTCTCGCCGAAGCGAACGAAACGTCGTAGATAAAAACTGTTTGCAGTTTTGAGCTTGCCAACACCTCCCGGTTAAAATACAATGTTTTGTATATGTGTATTTATTTAGTCTGTCGATAAATAAATATACAGGGTGTAAATGAAGAAAAATTAAATAAATGTTTCCAAAAACGCTTAGTTAACCAGATATTTGCCATTTTATATTTTTAACTAATTATTTATTATCTCCCACACCATTTATCGGATTTGACTAAAACTTAACATAAATTTGTATCTAAGTAAGAACATTTAGGGAAAATTACCAGCATGATATAACTTTCATATCATTTTAAAACGGTGGCTATTTTATGGTATTTTTAGGGCATTTTTGGTGTTACACCTTAAATCACGAATAAACGGTGAGTTTTACGATAAAATGCAAAGAGTACCGTTTTGTAGCAAATCGTATTACCTATCTATTGATACCAAGGTCAAAGAAATCGATTAAGAATCAACAAAGTTATAGTGGAAACTGTGGCAAACATCAAGGTAATAAGGTGGAAAGTTGTCTGTTTTCAGCCAGAGTTTCCACTATAACTTTGTTGATTCCTAATCGATTTCTTTGAACTTGGTATCAATAGATAGGTAGTAAAGTTTTCTACTCAACAATATCATTTACATTTTATCGTAAAAATCACAGTTTATTCGCTATTTAAGGTGTAACACCGCCCTAAAAAACCCCCTAAAAATACCATAAAATAGGTCATCATTTTAAAATTATAAGTTAAACCATGCTGGTAATTTTTTCTCTAAATGTTATTACTAAGATACAAAGGTATGCTAAGTTTGAGTCAAATCTGATAAGTGGTGTGGGAGATAATAAATAATTAGTGACAAATATAAAATGGCAAATATCTGGTTAACTAAGCGTTTTTGGAAAAGATTTTATCCTTAATTTTCTTTTTATTTTGACCCATGTAACCTTTTAAAGAGTCTGGAACTTTACTTATGGGACACTTGTTTATTTATTTATATTTCCAAAGATTTATCGTCGCCTTCTTGGTCTTGCTGAACGGACTCTGTTCATTTTTGGTATACGTGTTTAGTATGGTAACATATAAGATTTATGACATACAATTAGAACATAAATACAGTTTTTACAGCATAACACCTATTATTGGGGAAACGCCCTGAAGGGGCACTTCCGTTTAAAATTATCGCCCCCTTGCAGACAATTTTCTAGTATTTACGGTTGTGCTCGTGGCTACGCTTAAGCTATGGTTTTATTTTATTTTCCCTATAGTCAACTCGTCCTTAGACACTTATAAAGGATGTCACATAAGTAAAGTGCCAGACTCTAGGAAAAGATGATATGGGTTAAAGTAAAGAGAACATCAAGAATAAATTTTTCCAAAACTCTTAATTAACCAGATATTTGCCATTTTATATGTTTCACTAATTATTTATTATCTCCCACGCCACTTATCGGATTTGACTCAAACTTAGCATACATTTGTATCTAAGTTAGACCATTTATGGAAAAGATTACCAGCATGATCTAACTTATCATTTTCAAACAGTGACTATTTTATGGTATTTTTTGGGCATTTTTGGCGTTACACCTTAAATAGCGAATAAACGGTGAGTTTTACGATTAAGTGTAATGGATACGGTTTTGTAGCAAATTTTGTTACCTATCTATTGACACCAAGGTGAGAAAAATCGATTAAGAATCAACAAAGTTACAGTGGAAACCGTGGAAAACATCAAGATAATAATGTGGAAAGTTGTCTGTTTTCAGCCAGAGTTTCCCTAAAGCTTCGTTGTTTCCTCATAGATTTTTATGAACTTGATGTCAATAGATAGGTAATAAAATTCACTACAAAACGTTAAACTTTACATTTTATCGTCACACTCACTGTTTATTGGCTATTTAAGGTGTAACGTCAAAAATGCCCTAAAATTACCATAAAATAGCCACCGTTTTAAAATGGTAAGTTAGATCACCCTGGTAATTTTTTCCTGAAATAGTCTTACTTAGATACAAATGTATGTTAAGTTTGAGTCAAATCCGATAAATGGTGTGGGGGATAGTAAATAATTAGTGAAAAATATAAAATGGCGTATATCTGGTTAACTAACGTTTGGAAAGAATTGTATTCTTGATTTTCTCTTTATTTTATATAACCTTTTCCCAGAGTCTGGCACTTCAGGATTTCCCTATAACTGACAGAGCTAGTCCTAGGTCTCAACGTGCCGTTTCAGTTTTTGAGAGCCTAACCTCTCTACGTCACGTGTAAAAAAATAAAACCTGGGCAATAGCTGGTGGTGTGAGGCTGGAGGACTGGCGATATTCCGTATCACTTATTGTATGGAGATGAGTGTCTTATAAGCCATTGTCCTACCGGCCATTGCCCGTTCCGTTACATTTCATGATGTTGCTCCAGTCAGCGCGCCGGGCAGCGGCTAGGTCTCGGTGATCGGTGGATCGGCGCACGTAGCACATTCCACAATCCAAACACACGCACTTGTTGTAATGCTGTAGTGCTGGCTTCTAGTGACGTTCTATCTCGTCTAGTAGTCGCGGTGCTCGCCAAATCCGTTGAGCATAACTCAAACCCCTTCATTCTAGACATGACGAAACTAGAGGCAGGGAAAACTACCCAACTGGGAGACACAGAACAGCAGTTCACGAACGTTTACCTTCCCAGGTAGGAGTTCAACTCCTAGTAGTCGCGGTGCTCACCAAATCCGTTGAGCATAAATCAAACCCCTTCATTCTAGACATGACGAAACTGAGGCAGGAGAAAACTACCCAACTGGGAGACACAGAACAGCAGTTCACGACGTTTACAACTTCCCAGGTGGGAGTTCAACTCCTAGTAGTCGCGGTGCTCACCAAATCCGTTGAGCATAACTCAAACCCCTTCATTCTGCTTGACGAGAACTAGAGGCAGGGAAAACCTCAACTGGGAGACACAGAACAGCAGTTCACGAACGTTTACCTTCAAGGTAGGAGTTCAACTCCTAGTAGTCGCGAGTCTCCCAAATCCGTTGAGCATAACTCAAACCCCTTCATTAGACGACGGAAACTAGAGGCAGGGAAAACTACCCAACTGGGAGACACAGAACAGCAGTTCACGAACGTTTACCTTCCCAGGTAGGGTTCAATTCCTAGTGGGTGCTCAAAAATCCGGAGCATAACTCAAACCCCTTCATTCTAGACATGACGTGGTCAAAAACGTGAAATTGACACTACCTTGCCTCTATATTTTGGAAACATTTCCTTTTTAATGAAAATTCGGGCTCGTGAAGGCAGTGATTCACGTTTATGAAACTAGAGGCAGGGAAAACTACAACTGGGAGACACAGAACAGCAGTTCACGAGCGTTTACCTTCCCAGGTAGGAGTTCAACTCCTAGTAGTCGTGGTGCTCACCAAATCCGTTGAGCATAACTCAAACCCCTTCATTCTAGACATGACGTGGTCAAAAACGTGAAATTGACACTACATTGCCTCTATATTTTGGAATTTCCTTTTTAATGAAAATTAGGTCTCGTAAGAGGACGTGACATTCACGTTTATGAAACTAGAGGCAGGAAAACTACCCAACTGGGAGACACAGAACAGCAGTTCACGAACGTTTACCTTCCCAGGTAGGAGTTCAATTCCTAGTAGTCGCGGTGCTCACCAAATCCGTTGAGCATAACTCAAACCCCTTCATTCTAGACATGACGTGGTCAAAAACGTGAAATTGACACTACCTTGCCTCTATATTTTGGAAACATTTCCTTTTTAATTAAAATTCGGGCTCGTGAGAAGACGTGACATTCACGTTTATGAAACTAGAGGTAGGGAAAACTACTCAACTGGGAGACACAGAACAGCAGTTCACGAACGTTTACCTTCCCAGGTAGGAGTTCAACTCCTAGTAGTCGCGGTGCTCACCAAATCCGTTGAGCATAACTCAAACCCCTTCATTCAGTTTATCTGGGGAAGACACAGAGGCAGGGAAAACCTGTGGAGACACAGAACAGCAGTTCACGAACGTTTACCTTCCCAGGTAGGGTTCAATTCCTACTAGTCACGGTGCTCACCAAATCCGTTGAGCTTAACTCAAACCCCTTCATTCTAGACATGACGTGGTCAAAAACTTGAAATTGACACTACCTTGCCTCTATATTTTGGAAACATTTCCTTTTTAATGAAAATTCGGGCTCGTGAGAAGACATTCGGGCTCGTGACATTCACATTTATGAAACTATAAGTGGCGGGGAAAACTACCCAACTGGGAGACACAGAACAGCAGTTCACGAACAGTTACCTTTTCAGTTAAGGGTTCAACTTGTCATTAGGTTGCCAAATTCTATCAAAAGTGCCTCAGAGCTTTTAAAAAATCCTGTGATTATAGGTGTTGGCCACAGAAGCATTTTATAATACAGACGAGTTTATGGCACATGACTGGGAAAACGCGGAACACACTGACTGACTACAGGACTAGAGTGGTACAATTCGAACGAATGAAAGAGTGAATGTCAAAAGTGTAGCCTACGTCTGATTTGGATTTCGATATGTGGAAAATTGTAGCTTTTTTAAGTTCATAGATATTAATTGCAAAAAAGAGTATTGTATAAGCAATACAGAGGCAAAAGTACAAATAAAACAAAACAAAATTAAAAACAATACAATTAATTCAAACAAAATAATACTAATAATAATTAAGTAGAATTTAAATCAAATCTTAAACAACAGTAATCTTTCCTAAATTATTTAGGATGTAGAAAGCCTATCAAAATATAAAATAGATCTTTGGATTTTCACTTATTATTTGATTTATTCTTTAAATTATCTTCTAAAGGTTCCTGCAATGAATAATATACAGGGTGATTCTAAAATAGGGCGCCAAATTTAAGGAGTGGGTTCCTTATGCAAAACAATGAAAAAAGTGCCTATAAACATGGGTCCTAAAATTCATCGTTACCCCGGTAGCCGCCATTTTGCATTGTTTACTTAAAAATTTATACCTCCAGAACGGTTTGACCGATTGCATTCAAACTTGGTATGGTGTTTATGTGTCACAAGGTCAGCTGTTTTCAATTTTAATTGTTAACCAGCTGATAGCTAAAAGTGTTTGCCAAGTTAATATTTACTAACCCATAAATTGTTTCACGCTTCTTGATTGAGTTTACGTTATTGTGACTTTTTGTTGAAATGGTTCATTGTACGATTTAGAATATTTTCCTCCAGATCGATTGCTCTCATGTGTCGTGGTCTTCCTTGGTTTTCTGTTTTAACTTGCAGATTCTCAGTCTGACAAAGCTTTCGAAAAGGGGAAGCAAAAGTATGATGGTTTGGTTTTTGTCTGTTAGGAAAAGTTGGCAAATACAATCGCGCTGCCTCTTGACCAACTCCATTGGCGCACCCATACATAAATATCATACCCGCTTGTTCTTGATACGTATACTGAACCATTTTACCTAAAAGTCACAATAACGTAAAATCAATCAAGAAAGCGTAAAACAATTTATGGGTTAATAAATATTAACTTTACTTTTAGCTATCAGCTGGTTAACAATTAAAATTGAAAACAGCTGTTTTTAAACCTAATGCAGTTTTAGTTCTCACTTTTGGATCAGCTGACTGTAAATATTATTCACCTGTGTGACAGGTGTGACTTGTACACCTAAGAGGTGAACATCAAAGATCAACTGGTAATGTACCAGTTGTAAAAGGACGCAAAAAGTGAAAGTATTAATGTAAAATTCGGAAAATGAGTTTGTATCTTTATGTAAATCTAAAAATACAACTTTTTTATTCTTATAATGTTGTTGTATTATGCGTCATTTTCATGGTATTTTAATTTGAAACATTTAAACAGTCGCCATTTTGTTTCTGTAAGGTTTTATGAAATAATTATTTTGTCTTAAATTGACCTTGTGACACATAAACACCATACCAAGTTGACATGCAATCGGTCCAACCGTTCTGGAGGTATACATTTTTAAGTAAAAAATGCAAAATGGCGGCTACCGGGGTAACGAAGAATTTTAGGACACATAATTACAGGAACTTTTTTCTTTGTTTTTGCATAAGGGACCCACTCCTGAAATTTGGCGCCTATTTTAGAATCACCCCAAATATACAGGGTTAGCAAAAGTTTGGAAACGCCTTTATAACTTTTAACGAGTGGTTTCAGCGCAACCGAACTCGATACACTTTATTAGAGGAAACCAAAGTACCTTTTAATGCATACTGACATTTTGCCCCAATTTTCAAAATGGGGTTTGGGGTAGCCCTGTACTCTGAAGCCCTATCAGAGGACACCTCATTTTGAAGGTCTTAGAAAATGTTTATGAATGCTAAAAACTAGACGTCTCTATCATAACCCAAAAAGAAATGGCGTCCATTTTAAGATACACAGACTTTTATTACGCGAAAGTGTGGAAACGCCTTCATAACTTTTTAGCTAGTTTTTTCAGTGTAACCAAACTTGGTACATATTATTAAAGTTATCAAAACTATCTTTTAATGCATACTGACACTGTGTCCCAGTTTTCAAAATGGGTGATTGGGGAAGGTAGACTTATAACTCTGTGTAACTTAAAGCCAACGCCATTTCTTTCTGGGTTAAGATAGAGACGTCTAGTTTTCAGCATTCATCATCATTTTCTAAGACCTTCAAAATGAGGTGTGATGGGGCTTCCCATAAAAATTGGGGGACCCCCAATCCCACATTTTGAAAACTGGGGCAAAGTGTCAGTATACATTAAAAGGTACTTTTGTTTCCTCTAATAAAATGTACCGAGTTCGGTCGCGCTGAAAAATTGGTTAAAAAAATATAAAGGCGTTTCCACACTTTCGCCTAACAAAAAGCTGGGTAAATTAAATTCGACGCCATTTCTTTCTGGTTTAAGATAGAAACTTCTAATTTGCAGCATTCATCAACATTTTTAAGACCTTCAAAATGAGGTGTCACTCGATGGGGCTTCCCTATGAAAATTATGAGGCTACCCCCTCAATCACCCATTTTGAAAACTGGGGCAAAGTGTCAGTATGCATTGAAAGGTTCTTTGGTTTCCTCTAATAAAGTGTATTGAGTTCGGTTGCGCTGAAAACACTGGTTAAAAAATTATAAAAGCGTTTCCACAATTTTGCCTAACCCTGTATATATTCCCTGTAACAGAATATTTTGCACTTATTTAAAATAAGTTTGATATTACTGTATGTGTTTTCAAATTTTATTTCAGTGCATAATTTGTTAAAAAATTGTGTGGCGTTATATAATGTTTGTTAAAAAAAGTAGATTTGTGAGGGGGTAATTTTGAACAGTTTTTTGGTCGTAAGTCATATGATTTGCAGTGTTCAAATTCAAAATAAAACCAATTACTTTGTACAAATTTCAACATTTCATAAATATAAATCGAGGGAAAAAGTATTAAGTTGTCACTTCAAAAAATGTCTTTACATTATTCTCTTCTTAATTTTGAAGATATAATTCTTAATGCAAATGTTTGTAACTTGAAGATTAAATTGGTTTGAAACATACTTCAAATTGTATCAGCGTAGCTTAGTTGACTGACTACCAATGAATGGTATATGGTCATTAAAATTTCATTTGAACACGTTTTCGATCATCTTTTTAAAATAAATAAAAAGTTCGATAGTTGTTTTGATACATGTTTAATTTGATATCCAAACTTTAAATTACTATCGATTCTAAGGCCCAAAACCCGTGCACTATCCCAAGACTGAATTTCAACTCCGTCCAACTTCAAGATAAGGTTTTCCTCAAATTTCTTTCTCGTTGAAAAATCTATGACTTTGGTTTTAGATGAATTCAGAATAATCCCGTTTTCTAAAAACCATTGCAAAACTTTGTTTGAATCAATAAACATATTGCTTTCAAGATCTGTTCGAGTTTCTGTTCTTATGCTCATAGTAGTGTCATCAGCAAAAATATACAAACTTGAAGATGAAGAATATAAGTTAATCAAATCATTTATGTGTATAATAAATAGTAAAGGACCTAGGATAGAACCTTGCGGCATACCTTACTTAATTCACTTTTGATTTGAGTATATCCTTTGAATTTAACCTTCACTGTTTATGCAAGGCATTTCTACAAAGTTTTAACTATAATTATTGCGGACATTTTCCATCGTTAGTGAGCAAGATGATCACGACGTTTCGGGATCTGCAATCTGATCCCGTCTTCAGGTGAAAAGACCTGAAGACGGGATCAGTGCTGATCCCAAGCCCAATCGTCCTCTATGTCCCACAATATAGTTTAAACTCTGAAATTCTCCCATCGTCAACAACAAACTTCAAACAAAGTATTCCTACAACTTGTGGTCTACTACTGTTTCCACATGAATTCTGCACCCGAAATTGTCTCTGTTCCTGTTCTGACGGGAACATTTCTATAACCCTAAATAGTACCAACTAAACGCTATTCTATTGAGGGGAGTCCAAGCGTGCTCTGCAGAAAGAGCAACAACCTGTTGCCTGTTGTTCCTTTGTCCGGGAGGTTAAACGATTAGCTAGTGGCTGCCCTACCCTAACTGTGGCCGCCTGTTGTCTAGCGGAGGCGGAGCGGAGGCCGAGGGATGGAATGTGGCTACGAGAAGAAACTACCTGGGGTTGTCTGGTGGAGTCGCTCATTTCGAGATACTATCGACTGAAAATATCGCAACATCGATGTAGGATTTTAAGGGGGTGGGTTTTCTAAAGGTTCTTCTTTCTAAGCGTCCTGTCTGGTCTCCCGGAAAAGTTTATCGTTTTGCTTCCTTAGATCTAAAAATCGTCCTGGAAATTTCAGCGTTGGTCTGTGTAATGTAGGGTTGTAAGCTTACGTAGGCCCCGGGTTGGTTCTAAGGTGTTTCAATTGCAAACGTTTTATTGTTTTTCGTTTTACTGGAGTGAATTTAATTTACACCGTCCGCGTTTGGCTAATAACATTAAAACGTAATTAAAACAAACAAAAATCGAAGACACTGGTGCACACATTTATCTCTATCGTAATACAAAAAAAGACAACGATCACCTTGATTTTGAGCAGTAGAGGTTTCTTTGAACACCTCTACGAAGTCTTGAAACTACCGAACTATATAACCATCTACACAGTTTTTGTCCAACTAATTTAATTCTGTCAGATTGTTGCATAAGTACCCATGGACCCGTCGTTAGATTAAATCTTACAGTGTCCGTGGATTCGCTTTTAGCGAATACCCATGGGAAATCAAACTATTCATTTCTATCGCCAGAGAGAATCTCTTGAGATTGATATGTTTCAGGAAATAAATTCCATAACTCAGTGGTTTTCCAATAATCTTCTAAAAACGAACGTGCATAAAACCTGAATTATTGAATTTTCCATTAGTGAGAGCAAACTGAGTGGTCTACAATCATTCATAGGTGACGACGAAATTAGCTCCTATGAATCAATGAAGTTTTTAGGTGTCATTATTAACAAATTCACCTTAAGTTTATGAAAACTGTCATCAGGAATTTTCGTATTCAAGTCTTTCAAATCTTCTGCCACCGCCCACCTTATTAGGAATATATTACGGCCTCATTTTTCCTTTTTTAAATAAAATTACGCTGTTCCAATTTGGGGAAGTGAATCAAATAGAACAAAATTGTCATTTATACTTTAAAAAAGCTATTCGTACCATTTTTAATTTAAAACCTTGTTCATCCTGTAAATCCATTGTCAAATAAAATAGAATAGTACCATTCCCATGCATTTACATCCTTGAATCCTTAACATTCCTGATGAAAAACCGTAAGAATTTTTGTCCCGAAAATCCGTCTAACTCCTATGACCTAAGAACCCGATCAAATTTGCCAATATCCCATCATAAGACAGCTTTTTTCGAGAGGTCTTTGATGAGTCAAATAGTCAATTTGTACAACACTCTCCCAGCTTGTTTAAAACAAATTCAAAACTGTAATAGGTTCAAATCTGAATTAAAGAAAATATTAATGGTAAATGGTTTTTACTGTGTCCAGGAATTTGAAGATTATTTTAAAAATGATTTTACACTACAGTATTTTAAAACGTTTAGCTTCAACCATATATTGAAATGACTAGTGCTCATGTACTGCAAATATGTATTTATGGCATATTAAAGATTATTTAAATTGAGTGAACAAAACTGTTTGCAGTTTTGAGCTTCTCAACGCCTTCTGAGTCAAATAGTTAAACTTTATATAGAGAGTGTTTAGTAGTTGCGAAATCAACTTCCATCAGGTGATTTTTCAAGTCAAAATAAACAAAATGTTTCTAGTGGCTCATAGTCCTATATCGCTTAGTTTTCAGTCTGTATTTTTAATTTTCATCTTCGGAGTTAAACTGATAATATAACAAAGATCAATATTTAAAACTATAGACTAATTATTATTGCTGATTTCAAAATGGAGGCCACTTTTAATTTTTCAGATTGTTTACGCTTAATTACTTGAAAACCTTAAACTTGATAGTAAATACACAAATATAGTAAAACCGAAAACGTGGCAAATGCCTTTAACATCAAGTTTGTTGTGCTGCGATAAATAATAAAAGAAGAAATTAAAGTATTCCTAAACACACTCCGCTATCTATAGCTCTAAATAGAGAGATCATGGCATCAGGGTGTTTTGAGTTCTGCAGACCCACCCACCACCCGTGGTGTTGGTATGTGGACGAGGACGAGGGGGTGGAATGGCAAGGGGAAGAGGGTGGCTAGCAACACATGTTTATGCCAGCCTGTGCCTGTGAGACAAGTGCTAGATTCTATCCTACTCCTTATACCACTATGCACAAATCAAATAAACATAATATCGATTCACTATTTTGTTTATTCATTCCACTTTATTTCAACGCATTTCAAAACACTCTGAAGACTGTTTTAAGAGTCAACAGGAATGGGCGGCTATATTAGATGGACTCCCATGAGAATAATAAAAATGATAGCGATCGCAGGATCCATTTAACTTTTATTAAGATAGAATAGTGATGTTAGGTTAGGCTGTGATCAAAAGGCTGTTTTGATTTCTTTTGGGATTCTAAATATGATAAAACAAGTCATAAAGTTAAGAAGACATCTTTGGTGTTTAAAAAAGTAGCATTTCAAAAAATTTGGTGAGCAAAGACATTAGACAGGACAGTAAAACTATCCTTTGAATGAGGAACCAGGGTGGATAATATACAGGGTTTTTAATATACAGGATGTTTGAAAAGTAACTAGGCAAAAAGCAACTGTAATAATTCCTACAATAATTATCTTAACACATTAAAATACCGTACACATACGCTTAACTACATGAAGGATAGTTTTGAATTTCCACAAAGGCGCCGGTGTTGTTCGACAAATCCTCCAAACAGTAGAGGATACAAGCAATGCTTTTCTCGAGAAAGTCAATTGGAATATTGGTAATATCTTCTTAAATGCGATTTTCCAATTCACTGTTTACGTTTGCACTTGTACTCTTCTTCCTACAGAATCCCCATAGAAAAAGTCACACGCCGAACACCTGGACTTCTTGCAGGCCATTCGTGGTGTCCACGCCGTCCCGGCCAACGTCTAGGAAACATTCCGTCCAACCACTCCCGAACTGTTTTTGGCAAAAAACGTAAAGCAATGAACCAATATTAGTAATCAAAGGAAACCGTATTGAATACTCAATATTATCACACTATTGCCAACATGAAATTCGTATGCTGAGTGTAAAACATGATACTGTATTACTACCTAGTTACTTTTCAGCCACCCGGTCGAATAAATGATTTTGATTATGTTATATTCACGCATCGGACCACGCGAAAAACGTTAACGCCGTCTTAAAAAAACGCGGTATATTTGTTATATACCTAAATTTACGTCGAATTAAAAAAAACAATAATGCAAGTCTTACCAACTTGGGAACATATTGGTGTCCGGCTAATAACACTGTATTATGGGGGATTAAACTCGTTGCTTTAAGTTTCTAGAGGTAGGTCGCGTAAAATAACTTTGCCCGTACAACCCCTTCTACAAATATCACTAGAACTAATATGTGGCCAGTCACCAGGGCTTACTTTCCACAACCTCTAGATCAGCAAGCAATGGCAAACTGGACACTTGATATATCGATAATCGCTCGCCAGTCGCCACGCTCCGTCTATCTCTATCGGCTATACAATTAGGTGAATCCAGAGAGCCGGCGAACAAAGTTGCGCGCGCGAAATCATCATGATTATATTTGCATAATTGTGCACGGCACGGTGTAAAAGAATAAACAGGAAACCGAGTGGAATTAGTATTGCGGAGGGTAATTTCGAAGTACTGTTGCCGTGGCTCTGTGATAGAAGTCGATGTGGGCAAGCGGGCAAGCTAGTAATTGGTGGTATGGGAAAGCATCCAAGGACGTTGTATCCGGTGTCGGTGTGTCGATGCATACCTGAGCTGCTGGCCGTGCTGACCGCGCCGCGCTCCTCGCTCAGGCCGCTCTGCGCACAGCGCACTCCTGAGCGCTGACTCCGCACCCGGCAACACAGGTGTCAACGTCGTACTGAAACAACGACATTTATGTTTGACATTTAAAAGCGCCTTTCGAGCTTTAGGCATCGATAGTCGTCTACTGTTTGCGCGATACGAGTGAAGACCAAGGTCCCAGGAAGGTAAATTGAGGATCGGTGTACAAAGCAAAAATACAAAATGTAAAAAGATAAGCCATGCGCTTATGAAACTATTACGATTAGTACTAATTACTCTTCGGGCAGCACAAGGGAAAGTTGCATTGTGGCTATTAAATCAAAGGACTACAACCAGCTAGAAAGGGAAACACCTCCAAATTGCGAAATAATCTATTTCTAAGTGGATACCGTCCCGAACGGCGCAAAGTGGGGTAAAATGTAGGAAACACGGTGTACAGAGGCTACATGCTCGAGACACAGGGCATAGTATACGTGGCTACATGTCTGGGATACAAGGCACGGTGTACGAGGCTATATGTCCGGGAAACAGGGCACAGTGTGCAAGGCTACATGTCCGGGATACAGTCTTACAGGGCACAGTGTTCGAGGCTACATGTCCGGGATACAGTCATACAGGGCACAGTGTACGAGGCTACATGTCCGGGATACAGTCATACAGGGCACAGTGTTCAAGGGCTACGTCCGAGATACAGGGGACAGTGTTCGAGGCTACATGTCCTACGGCAGGCTACAGTGCACAGTGTCGAGGCATGTCCGACAGATACAGGGCACAGTGTCGAGGCTACATGTCCGGGATACAGACATACAGGGCACAGTGTTCGAGGCTACATGTCCGGGATACAGTCATACAGGGCACAATGTGCAAGGCTACATGTCCGGGATACAGTCGCCATACAGGGCACAGTGTGCAAGGCTACAAGTCCAGGATACAGTCATACAGGGCACAGTGTTCGAGGCTACATGTCCGGGAGATACAGGTCACAGTATTGGAGGCTACATGCCGTCCGGGATAGGGGCACAGTGTACGAGGCTACGTCCGGGGACTGGTACAGTCATACAGGGCACAGTGTTCGAGGCTACATGTCCGAGATACAGGGCACAGTGTTCGAGGCTACATGTCCGGGATACAGTCAGACAGGGCACAGTGTACGAGGCTACATGTCCGGGATACAGGGCACAGTGTTCGAGGCTACATGTCCGGGATACAGGGCACAGTGTACGAGGCTACATGTCCGGGATACAGGGCGCGGTGTGCGAGGCTACATGTCCGGAATACAGGGTATGGTGTGCGAGGCTACATGTCCGGGATACAGTAATACAGGGCACAGTGTTCGAGGCTACATGTCCGGGATACAGGGCACAGTGTACGAGGCTACATGTCCGGGATACAGGGCACAGTGTACGAGGCTACATGTCCGGATACGGGCACAGTGTTCGAGGCTACATGTCCGGGATACAGGGCTCAGTGTTCGAGGCTACATGTCCGGGATACAGGGCTCAGTGTACGAGGGCACAACTGCAGGGCACGTTGAAGGCCATGTCCGGGATACAGATAGGCACAGTGCGAGGCTACATGTCCGGGATACAGGGCACGTGTACGAGACTACATGTCCGGGATACAGCACAGTGTGCGAGACTATATGTCCGGGATACAGGGCACAGTGTTCGAGGCTACATGTCCGGGATACAGGGCAGTGTGCGAGGCTACATGTCCGGGATACAGGCTCCAGTGTGCGAGGCCATGTCCGGGATACAGGCACAGTGTGCGAGGCTACATGTCCGGGATACAGGGCACAGTGTGCGAGGCTACATGTCCGGGATACAGGGCACAGTGTGCGAGGCTACATGTCCGGGATACAGGGCACAGTGTGCGAGGCTACATGTCCGGGATACAGGGCTCAGTGTACGAGGCTACATGTCCGGGATACAGGGCACAGTGTGGAGGCTACGTCCGGGATACAGGGCTCAGTGCGCTAGAGGCTACATGTCCGGGGGACAGATACAGTGCAGTGGCGACACATGTCCGGGATACAGGGCTCAGTGTGCGAGGCTACATGTCCGGGATACAGGGTCTGGTGTGTAATGAGGCTACATGTCCGGGATACAGGGCTCAGTGTACGAGGCTACATGTCCGGGATACAGGGCACAGTGTGCGAGGCTACATGTCCGGGATACAGGGTCTGACAGTGGGTAAAGAGGCAGGCTACATGTCCGGGATACAGGGCTCAGTGTACGAGGCTACATGTCCGGGATACAGGGCACAGTGCGAGGCTACATGTCCGGGATACAGGGCTCAGTGTACGAGGCTACATGTCCGGGATACAGGGCTCAGTGTGCGAGGCTACATGTCCGGGATACAGGCACAGTGTACGAGGCTACATGTCCGGGATACAGGGCACAGTGTGCGAGGCTACATGTCCGGGATACAGGGTCAGTGTGCGAGGCTACATGGGATACACAGGGCTCAGTGTGCGAGGCTACATGTCCGGGATACAGAGGGCACAGTGTGCAGGCTACATGTCCGGGATACAGGGCTCAGTGTACGAGGCTACATGTCCGGGATGCACAGGGTACAGTGTACAGTGAGGTTACTACGTCCACAGGGCACAGTGTACGAGGCTACATGTCCGGGATACAGGGCTCAGTGCAAGTGAGGCTACATGTCCGGGATACAGGGCTCAGTGTACGAGGCTACATGTCCGGGATACAGGGCACGGGGCGTGTGAAGGGCGAAGGTTGATACGGAGATAAGCACAGGTCACGGCACGCTGCACCGCGGCCCACGACCCACTCAAAATCCACCACAACCGACCAGCTAGCCAACCAGCTAGCACAATCATTTTTACCAGAATCTCTCAAAGTATCTCTTTGAAAACCTATAATTTATAGCCACTAATAACAAAACTCTAGTGGATTGCACCTCTCTCACTCATGATTGCTTGTGGGAGTTGACCTATCAAGATAGAGTTAGACTTGTTAGAAAAAAAACGAAGGTTCATTTAACTGCTTGTTCATGGGTTTTATTGTATTTATATTTTGTTGTATAACGAAATCTTAGTGAAGAAGAAATAGTTTGTTTCAAACTTGTGAGGAGCTTTTGGCAAAACAACGCGTATTCAAAATTAATTTGAATCAGTTTGCTAAAGTCTAATTGTGAATTACGTTTGAAGTCTCTACGTCAACCCCTCCCATGTCGTTCAGTCACTGTGAAATATAACATGGGAATCCCTATGGCTTGTTTTATGATAGCATCATTCAGGGTTATAGTACAGGGTTATTTATTGTTTGCCTTCTCAAACAGGAGTTCATTTTGTCATCGGATAACCAAATTTGAATAAAATCGCCGTTGTTCTTATATTACTCAAAATTCATCTCATCTCTCAAGCGTTCCAAAATGTGAATGACATTTAATTTAGAGATCCTATAAATTGGCAGACTGACTAAGGGCTGTAGAGGTTATATTCGAATTAATGTGAGAAAGGAAATGTGAAATATATGTCTGAATAATATTTTGATGAAAGTGTGAGAGAAACTTTTAGCTAATTTATATTAACTATTGCTACGCAATTCATGTAAAACATGAGTTATTTATTTACTACATTAGTTCCGATACACCTGACTCCACGGAAGTATGAAACTACTCAATACCCATATTACATCAGCGACTAAAACATAGGCCTAGTAGGTTTGGCAGTAATTTGGCCAAGTAGTGAAGATAGCAGAGGACTGGATTGAGAGCGTTCGAGCACATTTCAAAGCATAGAAGATCCTGACAGCTATAAACATTTACA
The DNA here is from genome assembly GCA_018831715.1 of Matsumurasca onukii. NCBI lineage: Eukaryota > Metazoa > Arthropoda > Insecta > Hemiptera > Cicadellidae > Matsumurasca > Matsumurasca onukii. The sequence continues at coordinate 37,966,937 of CM032064.1, forward strand.
TTCTTGAAGCTGTCTCTTTGGCGAGCACCGAGGGAATGCTTAGAAACGAGGATGTTCACCAGCACAACACCCTTTGCCTCGCTTTGCTCGCTGTTTTAACCTTCCATCTCACCACAGCAAGCCGCAAGCGTGTTGACATGAAACAAACGCAGGAGCCAAGATGTTCAATGAAAATGACTGACCACTAGGCGTTGAAGAGTAAATCAACGAGTGGTTGCTATAGAGACCTTAATTTCACAGTGTAGATGAGTTTACTGACTGGGCAGATTTCAGTCTGTAAATAAAGATATTCTTCCTTTTTCTCTAATAACATAAGCCGTCTTGATCAATGATTTGGCAGACTGTTAAATGTCTACGGCATGGCGTCGGATGGATTTCAACGTCAGACATAACATGATTGCGGTCAGCAGGGCTGTTGGCTGAAGTGCATGACGCGGGCGCGCAGGCACTGGATCATATTTACTGTCATCATATCCATCATGTCCAGTGTCCGGTTTCAACTGAGACCGAGGAGCTCATTAATCAGCTTCGAGAATGTAGGCTGATTAGGATCTTTAACGCAGTCGAGAGTAGGTTGAACCCCAAAACCTCCATCTGATAGTTTTCATCTTAGACCACTCTTACATGAGATGGGAAACGCTCACGAGTTACCGTGATGTGTCTCTCTGTTCGATACTTATCCTTCTTTTCTTTTATTTTGTTTGACAACTGGCTTGGCTACACGGGCACCGGCCAAGGAAAATCTTAGCTGGGTGAACCCTGCCTTTAGGCTGACTTCTCACTTGCACACGGCTGACCTTTCCTCCTTCCGGTCTAGTTTAGTTTCTGCATATGTACGGTTGAACGTGTGTACACTTCATGTTACTGTACCCTGCAGACTGAAGTTTAGATGTGGCGACAGTTCACTGACAGGACTCGGTGGTTAGCCACCTCACTAATCACTACTACAAGTAGATTAGTCCCCCTCACTACTAGACTAGTAGTTAAGAACGCGTTAAAATTGTACGAAGAGTACAGTGTTCTTTTTGTTCAGATTCCTAGCGTAATCAGTACTTTCGATGGGAATACGACTTAATCAAACCCTGTACGTAGCAGTGTAGCAGAGCCGGTACGCGGAATCCGAGGTGAGGACTGAGGAGGCCGTGCCATGATTGCCGAGCAGAGAACCACACGAGCACACGGGCACAGTGAATCGGGACCTGGATTGTGGAATGCGAATCTATAAGATCTTCCTACATTTATAAATCGAAGTAGACATTTTAATTAAAAAGCCCTCGAGAAAGCGGCAGAACGCGATGAAGCCGATAAGTGTTGTAGTAAAACGTGCCTGAAAAAATTAAACTAATTACATCGGATATCGGAGCGCAGCATTCGGGATTGTAATTCTATCTCGGATAGCGGGAAATTTACCGGAGAACGAATAATCGAGCGAGCATTTCCTCCGGTGTTTTGAATTATCGATAAGTAATAAGTAACGGTGTCGATCGGATCATAGACATTAGAGAGACGCGGGCGCAGGGACGAGCGCGGGTACGTAGAGGAAGTCAACGTAATTAATAGAAACCGATAAACCGGACCCGGTCGGGAACAATAGTCACTCAGAAACCGTTCTCAGGGCTCAAACTAACCGTTCATTATTTTTAATAATTGACAAATCAATTTTCAATAATTGAAAGGTAGGCGGGAGACGTGACCGGGTAGATCACCGCGGCCACGGACGAAATTGGTGAATGCACTTAATGAGGCCGAATTATAAATTTATCGTTACGACCTCTCCGGAGGTGTAATGGTATTTAACCACTTTCGTACCAGTTCGCGTCCACGCTCGCTTCGACTTCCACCAGTATTTTTATGGCCTAATCACAAAGGAATTCAGCTGCGAAGACGTGTTTTCAAAACAAAGCCACGATCTGGCCCCGCGTGCTATGTGTGCGCGACTGCGCGTGTGTTGAACGTTGGCGATGTAGGATGTAGCTAACTGTACAGTGTAGACGGTACACGACGACCACCGAGAATGATGAGGAGGGTACGACATGCGACGTGGTGTGACGATACAACTCTGCACCCTCATATATAGCACGCTTCTGCGGGGTGGATAAAAGTTGTGACTAAAAGTTAAATAAATACCTCTGGTGGTTAACTAGTAGCTACATGTTTCGACTTTATGTCATTATCAGGCTGTGAAAATCTTATTGATAAATCATCCTTGCGGACTTCGTCATATAAACACATACACACATGTTACGAAAAACAGTTAAATTAAATTAACCCGGGTACGGTAACGATAAGTTTACAGTAGGCCTACACACGCACTCCGACAAGCGGCAGACTGAATTGTGTAGCTAGGTGACAGTTGCGTTATATTTGTTATCAGGAGGGCTGTGGTCAGCTGGTCTGCGTTGTACTTCTATGATTACATCGAACAGCTGATGTGACTTGAAATGTAGCTCTTATTTAGAACCTTGGCCTTCTGGTGCTGCACAGCAACGGAGATATTCTCACGACTTTTCTGGGCAGTTAAATTGCTGTCCATTTATGAGCTGTGTTCAGTGTTATCCGCTCCTTCCGCAGAGAGGTTAGGTCAGATGTCGTCATTATTTCGTTGTGATCGAGACGACGTAATGTAACCATTAGTTAAATGACGTGCACCATTTTGAGTATTTCAATCAAACCGGACCAATAGTTACAGTGTACTCGTACATCTTGTAGCCCACTTTGTTGGAGGGGCCCTCATACCTTAGAGGGGATCTTTTCTTTTACATTTTAAAAACCGCGCAGTCTTTACATCTGACCGACCGATATGTTTTCCTTTCCTTGTCCGGCGTCTCTTTCATTCCGGTGGCTGGAGTAAATAGCTTTGGCTGCGCTTCATAAATACCTCTTTATCCCCCACACAACAACAAAACGTTCGCCTTTGTTCCGGGCAACAAACCGTCCGCCTTGCACAGTTGCATTTGCAAAGAAACTTTCGTTTCGCTCCCGAGACCTAACAATGATTTTGCGAGTGACTAACGTCGGGACGTAAAGTCGAGAGCGAATCGCGGTTTTACAGCCCTAGCTTCACGACGCGTATCCTAACTACAATCCGGCTCGTTATGCTTTGGCTCGGGCCGTGTCCGGAGTTACGAGGATTGTTCACGCACACTTTCCTTCCTTCAGGATCGGATGATTATTTACTCGGGGTTGACGGGTTGATGGCCACTGGGCGAGTCACGCTGTTGGAATGACTGCTGCAAGGGCATAAAAAGCGTAATCACACTATTAAGAGCTGTGCAAGGTCGAGCACCGAGCCACTGAGCGCTGCGGAGCCGGTGAGTGAGGTCTGAGGTGACAAAAACAGTCTCGTCGCTGGCATTCGCTCCTAGCCCGACCTCGCTCCTCGGTACTGGCCCCGGTGGGAATATACTTCATCTCAAGGCCGTACGCAGAATACTTTTTCAAGGAGGTGTAACTCATCTATTAAGGGTCTGGTAGTTTCGGGGTTTGTTGAAAAATTTGCTATTTAATTGTATTTTGAGTTGTTGTATGGTTTGGCACATGTTGGACAAGGATCTCTGCTGAACCCATCCTGGATACGACCATGTTTTACCCATTGATGTACCTATAATTGTATATGTATTTGCACAAGGGGGAAATACATCAATGGATTTATCCCAAGCTCAGGAATTTATGTTTTGAGGAAACTGTCCGAATACTGTCCGACTCAGGTACTGATGACGGCGTATTACAGAGTAATCTACCCACATCTATCTTACGGATTGACTTTGGGGGGGATGAGGGGGGTTGCGCAAACGCAAGCTTTTCCAGAATTTTCATTCTTTAAAAGCAAAGCAGTTCGGACCATCCCAAAATTGCGCTGAGTAAAGTCGTGCAGGAACGCATTTTAAGTGCTCAAACTGTTGCCACTCCCAGTCCCTTGCCTCTACATTCTAGAGATGTTTTTTTAAACAAAATGCAATACTATGATAGGTTGCGACACACAATCTTAGAAACCAGAGGCAGGGACAGCTACCGAACTGGGAGACACAGGACAGTATAGTCCATGAACGCCTACCTTCTCGGGCAGGTGTCCATCATCATACTACCAAATTCGTTTATAAACGCACAAGTTTCCAAGGCATTTAAAGCTCGTCTAAAAATGTATTGTGTAGTTTTCCCCCTTAACCATTAAATTGTATAACAGCTAGCATAGAAAACAATACAATATGTACTTTTGTACACAAAAATGTTGAGCTTTTTGGTTCTTTACGAATTAAAAAAAACAAATTGAGAAATCAAACATGTCCACGGCCAGCGACAGCTTCACAAGCTCATTGGCTGGCTTGTGGTGGCGAACGACCAATCACAGCCGCGAATCAGGCTGGCCAACTGTAACAGAGAACACAAAATACCTATTTGAACACAACCAATGGAAAGGAGCACAGCTCGTAGCTCTATCAAATAACGAATAAGCCACTCCTTTGACAGATTTTTGATGGTTGGGTTACTCAGATCACTTCTCTTTCTGACTTATGTCAACGACGTAGGTTCATCGGTGAACGGAGTCCAGTACGCCGATGACGACTTCTGATTCAAAGCATATTCAAACCAACAATTGGAAATAATTTGTTGAGCTCAGAAGTTCAATTCAGCACTTCAACGAGCTAAATCTCAAAACAAATGCAAATGCAACAAGTTCAACTTTTGTCCAATTTTGTGTGCGACAGACGGTCTCAAATAATAATTCAACAGTTAATGTTTGACAATAGTGAGATCGAGAAGGTCAACTCAAACAAATTCATATGTTAGTGGTGTGTTCTGCGAAGAGCAAAGCCCTTCCATCATCAAGGTGCAAGTTAATGACCAAGACAAGAACACGTTCCCGAAATATATCTTATACGTCAAGCTTTATGTATCAAAAAATAAAAGGTTTTTGTAAACTTTGGAAAATAAATATATTCTTATTCTTTATTTACTGATAATTCGGATTTGAAATATTATTTTTGGAAATATGGCAAGGAGCCTTCTGCTGTTGAATATACAAGTATTTACGAGCACTATGTGCGTGGTGAGTATGAGACAGTCGAGCCAAGACTGCGCAGAGTTCAGAGCAGACGCGTTGTGCGCAGACGCAGTGTATACGACTGTACGCAAACGCGCGAGGCAGGGCCGCGGGACTGGTGGAGAGGACTAACGCGTGACCTTGAAGCTGGAATTTGACACAAAAGTAGGCCCTACCATTAGAATACTGGTTTCAGTTCTCGAGACGTGGATATCTTCTATTAGCAATTGGAATTCCTATTATTCCTGCTGCGGACTGGCGAGTAGGATTGTGGCTGTGGCCCCTGGCCCGCGCAGGCGCACGAGCACCTCTGCTCTCTGCTCTGCCCGCTATCCGAGTCCTATTGCGTCATATGTAGATGATATTAAGTGTTTACATGTTTGTCTCTCACTCGCGTCATAGCACAGTAGATTCTACGTGTTTGGTGACTGCTGTAACCGCGTCGTGATTTAATTTTGCGCATTCTATACAAGCAAGAGAGGCCCTGGTTGATACTCATAAAAAAATAAATAAATGTTTTATTTCGTTAAACACATACATTGCATTGAAATCGTCAGGTTTTGAATATTTTGAAAGCTAAAATGTTGTCACTCATACTTACATTGATAACTCATTCATACATACAATTTTAAGATATGTTTGCTTGGTACGAATAACAACAATTAGTTTGAACAACTGAACAAGGTCTCTAGACAACAAATTACGTCATGTTGAAATTATTGACATAACACATGGTTATCTTAACAACTGGTTGAGCTACATGGACTCTACGTTTAGACTGTTCTTATGGGAGTAAATCCAACATAGCCCTTGAAATCCAACGTAAACAAATATGCACCAATGATACGTTTCTGGCTATCTTTTATTAAACAAACGCACACAGAATTTGTTATGTACAAAATAAACACGCCATGCAATCGTTGTAGTAGTTAGTTCGTTAAAAAAATTGCATCTACACACACATGTGAGGCGTAAGGCCATTTTCCCAAACCTAATCACTGCGCAGTTTTAGCGGACTCGTGGCGGTTTGGTATCGCGCGCGACTCCGGAGCTCTTCTTTCCGGTGGCATGGGTTCGCCACTTACAATAATTAATATGTAAAGTTACCATACAGATAAAGGCTAGGAAGTGGTTAGGTAAGAGTTGTTTTGGTCGAGTGATAGAGAGGACTGGGTAAAGTCAAGATTTAACGTGGTGGAGGACTTTTGAAACACCCTGTTTGTAAAAATCCTGGACCTCAGTAATCTAGAGTGGTACAAGAAGTTACATAGGCATTTCTTCTATGTGATTCATGAGGTCTGCGAAATCAGGAATGGACAACCAACATTCAGTAGTCCCTCTGTGAATACTAGCATACTCGTACATTGGTTGTGCCGACGGTCGGTTATAGTTACTTAGCTAACGCTCTAGGTTTCGCCACTGGTCTGCCGAGACCAAATATAACTACAGCCTAGATGCAAGCACGGACGTAGTGCCAATGTTCACGGTTTGATAGCACCACCATGCTAGACCCCAGTAGAGTAGACTGTAGAACGTAGGGGACTTACTAGTGATGATGGGCAGCAGCATGTGAGGGAGTGCGCCTCTGGAAGCTGGGTTAAGGAGAAAGCGTCCAAGGCTCGGCAGCTAGACCTCTGCACCTCCCACAATAAATTATCTTCTTCCACTTTCTCTGAACATTCTAGCAAAGCCCACATAACATCTGCGGCTCTTAATTGTAAACTTGTAAGGGATCTTTCGGCATGCACAAAGTACAGAAACTCAATCCTGCCCAGAGGACTTGTATCGGTTTAGTTTTGTCGTTGTTTGCTATTATTGTTTCTTTGTTAGTACTAGTGTTCTCAGCGCTGTTGCAGGTTATGTCAGAGGCCTAACTCTGGTGGGCCCCATGATGACGATGAGCATTTAATTGTTGTTACTTTCAGTGGTAAGTACTAACCTTTTTGTGGGGGATACTGCAGGAGTTATTACGGGGTTAACTTTGTCGGCGACCCATAGGCTCCTTGGGATTGTAACTGATATTGTTACTGTGGTGGGTACTAACCTTGTTGCGGGGTTGTTCGCAGGAGTTGTTACGGAGAGCTGGAGGCCAACTCTGACAAAGGCCCATGGACTCCTTGGGGTTGTTGCTGTTGTTACTTTTGTTGGCACTACCCTTGTTGTGGGGTTGTTCGAGGAGTTGTCTCGGAGCCAACTCTAACGAGGGCCCATAGGCTCCTTGGTGGTGTTACTGTTGCTGTTACTTTTGTAGATATTAGCTATGTTGTGGGGTTGACTCTGACGGAAACCCATGGAATCATTGGGATGTTACTGAGGTTGTTACGGACGTTTTCCATCGTTTTCAAGTGAACAAAGAGAGTCCCATGGTCTCATTGGTGGTGTTACTGATGTCGTTGTTGTTGTTACAACTATGGTTGTTGTTTGTACTGACCTTGATGTGGGTTGTTGCAGGCGTTGTTACGGGGGCTAACTCTGGTGGGGACACATGGTGGTATTACTGATATCGTTGTTGTTATGACTGTTGTTGTTGCTGTTGGTACTGACCTTGTTGTGGGTTGTTGCCGGCGTTGTTACGGAGGCTAACTCTGGCGGAGACTCATGGTGGTGTTACTGATGTCGTTGTTTTGTTATGACTGTTGTTGTTGGTACTGACTTGTTGTGGGTTGTTGCAGGCGTTGTTACGGAGGCTAACTCTGGCCGAGACTCATGGTGGTGTTACTGATGTCGTTGTTTTTGTTATGACTGTTGTTGTTGGTACTGACTTGTTGTGGGTTGTTGCAGGCGTTGTTGGAGGCTAACTCTGGGGACCCATGGTGGTGTTACTGATGTCGTTGTTGTTTTTATGACTATTGTTGTTGTTGGTACTGACCTTGTTGTGGGTTGTTGCAGGCGTTGTTACGGAGGCTAACTCTGGCGGGGACCCATGCTGGTGTTACTGATGTCGTTGTTGTTCTTATAACTGTGGTTGTTGTTGTTGGTACTGACCGTGTTGTGATTTGTTGCAGGCGTTGTTACGTAGGCTAACTCTGGTGGGGACCCATGGTGGTATTACTGATGTCGTTGTTGTTGCTATGACTGTTGTTGTTGCTGTTGGTACTGACCTTGTTGTGGGTTGTTTCAGACGTTGTTACGTAGGCTAACTCTGGTGGGGACCCATGGTGGTGTTACTGATGTCGTTGTTGTTGCTATGACTGTTGTTGTTGCTGTTGGTACTGACCTTGTTGTGGGTTGTTGCAGGCGTTGTTACGGGGGCTAACTCTGGTGGGAACCATGGTGGTGTTACTGATGTCGTTGTTGTTGCTATGACTGTTGTTGTTGCTGTTGGTACTGACCTTGTTGTGGGTTGTTGCAGGCGTTGTTACGTGGCTAACTCTGGTGGGAACCTGGTGTTACTGACGTCGTTGTTGTTGCTATGACTGTTGTTGTTGTTGTTGGTACTGACCGTGTTGTGATTTGTTGCAGGCTGTTACGTAGGCTAACTCTGGTGGGAACATGGTGGTATTACTGATGTCGTTGTTGTTACATGACTGTTGTTGCTGTTGGTACTGACCTTGTTGTGGGTTGTTGCAGGCGTTGTTACGGGGCTAACTCTGGTGGGAACTCATGGTGGTGTTACTGACGTCGTTGTTGTTGCTATGACTGTTGTTGTTGCTGTTGGTACTGACCTTGTTGTGGGTTGTTGCAGGCGTTGTTACGGGGGCTAACTCTGGCGGGGACCCATGGCCTCCTTGGACACTTTGTCCCTACAACCCTCTCTGTCTAATACCCAGTCTGATGTAAGTATTTCACGTAAAGACATTAAGTGATGCAAATCAAATGAAATTTAATTATTTAATTTAATATAAAGATATCAATTACTGTTGAACGTATTTTGATTATACCGGGTGTCCACAAAGTCCTTGACGGATTATAAAATGTTATACAATCAAAACTAATGAAGTCAGATATTTGCAATTTTTTATAAATTATAAAGTGATCAATTAACTTTTATTTACATATAAAACATTATCAGCAGACCTCCACGTGCGTCTGGTTGGTGGCCCGAAGAAGATCAAGGCGATATTCTAGGTCTCTCCAACTGTTCGATAACATGTCTCTTGTTACTGTCGACATTGCTTCAATGATTCTTGTCCTTAAAGTGAGCATGTCTAGAATAGGAGAAGCATTCACAACATCTCTTATGTAGCCCCAAAAGAAAAAGCCAAGGGTGTGATGTCAGGTGAGCGGGGAGGCCAGGATGTTGGTCCACCATGGCCAATCCAGCGGTTGGGAAAGGTTTCGTCTAGATAGTCTCAACTTGTGTAGGCCAATGCGGTGGCCCCGTCTTGTCGAAAAACTACCCATGTTTTTTATGGTATATATTATTGGCTGGTGGATCTCTTTTAAATCATCTTCTGAATAGTCTTTGAACTGTTATTGGTGAGTTGGATTCATAAAACCAAAGAACACATTAAACTTGTTCTTGTTTTGTTGTCATTTTGAAGACTTGACAATGAATCAGTAATTGTTGTTTAATTAACACATGAATTAGAATAAAAATGCTACCAATCTATGTAAGTAAAACTTTGAAAAATTAGCTTTTAAATGATATATAAAACATCTAATATTACCAGTGGAAACCCGTAGTAATTTACTTTTTTATCCGTCAAGGACTTTGTGGACACCCAGTATACTCCATATTTGAATTTTGTCTTAAATCGGGAATGAAGCAACTACGCTTGTTTGGGGTGGATTTGGTGAAACAATTGTGTTTGAACACACAAAAACATACACACATAATATGACACATTTCAATGTGACCCAATGATATACTTCACTGATTCCAACAGAATAAGTCAAATAACTCTTTTCGTCAGATTGTTCTGAAAACCCAACTAAATCGGTTAAGTATTTATTTATTATTATTGTAATTCTGCCACGCAACGAAATCATAATTGTTAGCTTACACCTGCTCATTTTCTAGCCTGAAAAAAAACCTGGAGTTCCGTTGCTTTTAGTACTCACAACAATTGAGCTGGAAGAATACCAGACTATCTACTATTGTCAAACTGCGTCGTCACTCGGATGTTTTTGCTGTATTTAACAGTTTCTTCGATTCCGTTGTTTTCTCTGTAAACAACCTGGACCTTCTAGGTTCCAGCGTTCCCAAGCAAGAGTAACCACGCCACTCTGCCGTTGTCGTGGCTAGGTTCCAGCGTTCCCAAGCAAGAGTAACCACGCCACTCTGCCGTTGTCGTGGCTAGGTTCCAGCGTTCCCAAGCAAGGGTAACCACGCCACTCTGCCGTTGTCGTGGCTAGGTTCCAGCGTTCCCAAGCAAGAGTAACCACGCCACTCTGCCGTTGTCGTGGCTAGGTTCCAGCGTTCCCAACAGCAGGTAACCACGCCACTCTGCCGTTGTCGTGGCTGGGTTCAGCGTTCCCAAGCAAGCCACGCCACTCTGCCGTTGTCGTGGCTAGGTTCCAGCGTTCCCAAGCGAAACCACGCCACTCTGCCGTTGTCGTGGCTAGGTTCCAGCGTTCCCAAGCAAGAGTAACCACGCCACTCTGCCGTTGTCGTGGCTGGGTTCCAGCGTTCCCAAGCAAGAGTAACCACGCCACTCTGCCGTTGTCGTGGCTAGGTTCCAGCGTTCCCAAGCAGAGTAACCACGCCACTCTGCCGTTGTCGTGGCTAGGTTCCCGGCAAGCAAGAGTAACCACGCCACTCTGCCGTTGTCGTGAAGTAGGTTCCAGCGTAAACAGAGTAACCACACTCTGCCGTTGTCGTGCTGGGTTCCAGCGTTCCCAACAAAATGCCCGCCACTCTCCGTTGTCGTGGCTAGGTTCCAGCGTTCAGCAAAACCACGCCACTCTGCCGTTGTCGTGGCTTTTCCCAGGGATCACCAAAAGCCTCCATCGCTACAAGTCGCAGACCGAGGCGCGTCGAGGCTGGTCGTTGGGGTAGGTTGGCCATAGTTGTAAAATAGGTTTGTCTTGTTTAACGAGGCGAAGCTACGAAGTCCTCTCTACCACTCAGCCTTAACCTTTACCTAGCGTCACCGTATAGTCACTACGAATTGTAAGTGGTGACTACGGGCATAGAATAAGTAAAACAGTTACTGTTTTACTCATTATTCTATGCTACGGGGATCGAACCCGCGCCATTTGAGTCATGAGCTCCGGAGTAGCGCGCGGTACCAAACCGTCGCCGACATGGATCCGGATGGTAAGTGGGCATATGGGAAGGTTGGTCATAGGGTAGGCTGGAAGTAGGAGTAAATTGAAGATAGGAGTAGGTTGGTCATAAGTAAAGGTTTGTCATAAGGGAAGGTTAGTCATATGAGTAAGTTGGACATAGGAGTAGGCTATAGTCACAGGGGTAAGTTGGACCTAGGAGCAGGTTAGTCATAAGGTTAGGTTGGTCATAGGAGTAAGTTGCTCATAGGAATATGTTGGACACAGGAGTAGGTTGGTTATAAAGGGAAATGTGCCTTTGGGATAGGTTGGACAGCATAACCGTTTGTTATTAATAGCTGATTGACAGCACACCTTCTTTTATAATAAAAATAAAACTATTTTTAATTTTTAATTATATTCCGGTTTCTTAACTGAACCCCTCTTCAGATTACAAACCATATCGACAAAAACTGAGATTACCGTTTGTGTTTTACTTTCTGCCATCACCACCTGTTCTTCACTGAGATGTCATTGTCAGGGTCGTTGTCAGCTGTTCATTATATCACCTAAACATTTTGGTAACAATGAAAGTTAATGAATACGGTATTTAAGATTATTTGGATGATATGCTATGTAATTTGTAAACTGTAAAATTACACAAACAAGTGGCATACGTCCGCGTGACCATTATCAGGGAATCAATTTTTTATAATATTGAAAATCTTATACAAACTATACACATTGTTTTAATTTAAAATTAATCAAACAGTCCAGCAAATAGATTTTGTTTCTACCAAATAAAGGCAATAATAAATAAAGCAGAAATAAATATATTTATCTGACTGTTTGATTCATTTTATATTATATATTTTCCAATGACATCAGCCTCAAGACAATGGTACTTTTTTCCTGAAAAATAGCCGACGAAAACAGTATGAGCGATACGGTAGACCAGTTAAAAAAACAGGTGTTTATACAATTTTAATTTAGCTTATTCGGAGATAATATTCTGTAGAATCTTACATTGGTTTGGGCCTTATAAACAATGATTATTTATTTTCGATTTCAAATATATTGAGCGGTCGATGGCTTTGAAAATATTAGGCTTTGCGAAGGCCTATTTTGAATAAATGGCTCATTTTGACACAGAATCATCAAAATACTATTGCATTTAATGTAAGGTTGACAGGCGACCTTTCTAGGCAACGTGCTGTGTATTATCACCGTGAAGGCGTGAGAGAATGGCTACAGGGACAGCTGAGGCAGGCGGCGGCGTTCTCTAGCAAACGGTGCACCGTATTATCACCGTGAAGGCGTGAAGGCGTGGAGGCGGCTACAGAGGACAGCTGAGGCAGGCGCGCGGCGTTCTCTAGGCAACTTGTGTACTGCCGTATTATCACCGTGAAGGCGTGAAGGCGGCTACAGAGGACAACGCTGAGGCAGGCGGCGGCGTTCTCTAGGCAACTTGTGTACTGCCGTATTATCACCGTGAAGGCGTGAAGGCGGCTACAGAGGACAGCTGAGGCAGGCGGCGGCGTTCTCTAGATGGCTGGATCACCGTGAAGGCGTGGGAGGCGCCTGGAGGGACAGCTGGGAGCAGGCGGCGGCGTTCTCTGAGCAACTTATTGTACTGCCATTATCACCGTGAAGGCGGAGGCGGCCTGAAGGACAGCTGGGCGGGCGGCGGCGTTCTCTGGGCAACTTGTGTGCCGTATTATCCGCCGTGAGGCGGCGGCAGGACAGCTGAGGCAGGCGGCGGCGTTCTCAGGCAACAGTGTACTGCCGTATTATCACCGTGAGGCGTGAAGGCGGCTACAGGGACAGCTGAGGCGGGCGGCGGCGTTCTAGGCAGCAGTATTCTGCCGTTATCACCGGCGAGCGTGAAGGCGGCTACAGAGGACAGCTAGGAGCAGGCGGCGGCGTTCTCTAAAATAACTTAGTGGCCGTATTATCACCGTGAAATGCGTGGAAGGCGGCTACAGAGAGACAACTGAGGAGCAGGCGGCGGCGTTCTCTAGGCAACAGTAGCCTGCCGTATTATCACCGTGAAGGCGTGGAGGCGGCTACAGAGGACAGCTGGGGCAGGCGGCGTTCTCTAGGCAACTGTGCACTGCCATTATCACCGAGGCGTGAAGGCGGAACCAGGGGACAGCTGAGGCAGGCGGCGGCGTTCTCTAGGCAACATGTACTGCCGTATTATCACCGTGAAGGCGTGAGGCGGCTACAGAGGACAGCTGGAGCGGGCGGCGGCGTTCTCTAGGCAACGTGGCCACTGCCGTATTATCACCGTGAAGGCGTGAGAGGCGGCTACAGAGGGTTTACTGGGGCAGGCGGCGGGTTCTCTAGGCAACTTGTGTACTGCCGTATTATCACCGTGAAGGCGTGAAGGCGGCTACAGAGGACAGCTGAGGCAGGCGGCGGCGTTCTCTAGGCGGACCCGTCTCAAGCACTCCCGAGCCTTTCTCGACTCCTTTTGCTGTTCTACGCCCAGACGCTTAATAGTTACTTTCCTATATTCTACATATCTGTCTCTAAAAACTGGCATATTTTTATTCCCTATGAATAAACACACAGTGTATTTAAAACAAAAATAATGTATATTTTTTAAAAGTATGTAACATAAAATGTCGGTTTGGAGAGGGGCATTTTACAGGGATTTTAAGTATGGACTGGTGTTTAAAATCGACAACGTTTTCAAGTTGAGCAACATAGGTTTTTTTCTAAAATCTGCTAACTTGTTGATATACAGTATCAGGTAAGGGCACTGCCCCTTTGTGGTGCACCGGTCGTCCAGTCCTCTACCTCGTCCACCCTTCTGTCTCTCTGCGGTGGTGGTGGTAAAGGTAAAGTTTGTCTTGTTCAACGAGGCGAAGTTAGGATTACAAAGTCCTCTCTACCAATCAACCTCAACCTTTACCTAGCGTCACCGTATAGTGACATTAAACATTGTAAGTGGCGACTGCGGGGATCGAACCCGTGCCACCGGAGTGATGAGCTCCGGAGTCGCGCTCGATTCCAACCCGCCACGGGTCCGCTAATTGTGGCGGGGGAGAGGGTGATCCCGGCGTAGCCAAACTTTCATATGTCGGGGCAATTTAAACTCTTTCATATTCATTAATACTTCATAGCAAAAATAATAAAACTCACAATAATAAACAAAAGAGACGAAACCGCTTCGTCATGTTCTAACGTCTCGCAATATACCTATGAAATACACTTAAACCCCTACCAGCCTATCAAAACATAGCCAACCGCGCTAAAAATAGATTTCCGAACAACAAAATGACAAATATGTGGCAGTTATTCAGTAAACACTACTTAAAACGGGCAAAACATAAAAATGTAAATTTTATACATTTAAAAATAATGGAATCAAAATAACAGTTGAAAAATGTTTTCTCGACATGAGAAACAACAAAAATATGTACAAATATCCATAATTTAGATAAAACAGGCTTGTTCAATGCAAAATCCAAAAATGGCCATTTTCGTCACAGTGCTGAAGTAAAAAATGTAAAAACATAGAATAAAGTGTGTTTTTGTTTTTCACACCATACATCTAGTATCACTGTTCATTATCCGTGCAAACCCCAACAAAAATATCCATGAGTTTGGGTAAAACAGGCTTGTTAAATGTTTAGTTCCCGGTGGTAAGTGCGCGCAAGGTGAGTCGTTATATACTCGCGGCCAACACGCCACTGTTGGGAGGACCGGAGCTGCTAGGTGTCGAAAGAGATTCACTTCTCTACCTTATTCTATACCTACACTCCCAGAGATGCTCCATCTAATGGACATCTTCGGGTTACTTACATCTCAGCAGTGTAATTTGTTCTCCTTTTGCTTTGTATTAAAACTAGAATAACAACGCTTATTTTAAACATGAAACACTATACAGGGTGATTCTTAAAATAGGGCGCCAAATTTCAGGGGTGGGTTCCTTATGCAAAAACAATGAAAAGTTCCTGTAAACATGGGTCCTAAAATTCTTCGTTACCCGGTAGCCATTTTGTATTTTTCTTAAAAATTTATATCTCTCAAACGGTTTGACCGATTGCATTCAACCTTGGTATGGTGTTTATGTGTCATAAAGTCAGTTTGAGAAAAAAATTTATTTCATATAAACACACAGAAAAAATATGGCGTGTTTAAATTTTTCAAATTAAAATACCATGAAAACGGCGCATAATACAAAAATTTACAAGAATAAAAAATGTATTTTTTATATTTTACATAGGGATACAAACTCATTTTTCCGAATTTTACATTAATATTTTCACTTTTATGTCCTTTTACAACTGGTACATTACTGGTACTTTAGCATTTCGTATTAGTTTTATAGCCATAGAAACTTTATTTTCAATATCATAAACCTGGTTATGATAAGATTCTGTGCATAGCTATGTTCTCAACAAAAAAAACGTATTTTACAAGCTTTAAAACTTTTTATAGATTCTGCAAACAAGTATAAAATGTCCAACATGTCATGCTGAAACGTGTACTCCAAGCGTGCTTAGTGGTATAGGTCTCGCTTTGGAAGGTTATAAAAATAATTAAGGTACAACTTACAAGACTAATTAAAATTGAATTTTATACAACGTGGTTTCCATAAAATGTTGTATGAACTGTTAAAAAGATACATTTTACGCAAAACAGGGGTTTTCCAATTTTAAGCTGATGATGTTTTCATTTCGATGTGATGGATGTATATGATATGATAATGGTACCGTTCTGTCCAGAACATCACTTACTCAAAATTGTACCCCTGATCGTTAAAATATTATATATCTGGAGAAAATTTGAAACAATCAGACACTTTAAGGTAAGCGTGAACTACTCGTAAATCGAACTGCAATTTGTGTTAATTTCAACATTAATAAATTATGTACATAACCATTAAAACCTTTAACTCATAAATAGTTCAGAAAATAGCTTCATGACAACTTTTAAACTAACTTTAAACTAACCAACTTTAAAACTTTTAGTTAAAGGAAAGGTAAAGTTAGAAAACACAAAAGTGACAGCAAAATGAATCTCTACTAATTTGCCTAAGGACGATCGTTACTATGAGCAATGTAGCGGCTCATAATATAGCAAACTGCTAAAGAAGAACAAACTACTCATAAGTCATAAGGATCTGGGGCGACCCTAACTAAACATGATCTTGTGAGCTGGGAATAAGCAAATGAAAGGCCAGCAACAACAGTGGAGCGAACCACCTTGTCCTTTTAGCTTGACCAAACACCGAAACTACATTTCAGAGAGGGAACTACTCCTGCGAGCTTATTTTGTTATTTAATTTCAACGACAATGCCAGTTACAAACATGTTTACATAATATAAATAAATTCTTAATGAAAGTTGGAAAAGTTAGTAAAAATAACAATAACATGAGTAAAAGAGATAATTAACAGAATTAAATAACAAATTACAATATAACTTAGAAAGTGTTGGAAAGTACAAAAATAAAATAAGTACCAAAGAAGAAAAAGAAAAAAAACAACAAAGGGATGGTTTCTTCCAATCCACCTACTTGAGTGGTACTGATTTTTTGTACATCTTTTGATTTCTGATTTTATTCGGGTGGTTATGGGTAACAAAATGGACCTAAAATGGGTGACACAAAAACATAATAAACTAAAATGGATGTCTAAATATACTAACATGGTTAAGGTACTACAAAAGATTAAGCAATAAATAATATATATTGATGGAGACAATAAGAATAAAATTGTACCTTACTATAATTAAGTGATAACTGAAGAGTGAAGAGCATTTTAAAATTTATAGAACAAAAATAAACAATGATAAATCTACAAGTGGTTTAACAGTGATAGAAAAATTTACACAGTACAATAATAAAAATAAATAGATAACAGTGATAAAATATATAACAAGTAACAGTGATAATATACCATAAATAAATAACAATAATAAATAATAATAAATTAATAGAACCATAATATTCTTATACTATAATACATATGTCTCAACAGACTATCTCAGTTCAAGGAATGTTCTTTTTAGATGCTGTTGACTGTCAGTGAATAAGGCATTGAAGTTAAGGGTGCGCCTCAGTGCCGCAGTTATTTATTTTGTACATTATTACAAAATGGTAATACATGTTAGTTTGTATGCTTTCAGAATAGTGTTATTTGCTGTACAGTTGAACAAAACCTCCAAAAAACAAATTCTACTGTTCTTGCATCATACCCCTAAGGGCTGTTTTGGGGCCATCAAGGGTCATTGGGGGGTCACTTTACATTCAAATCTATCCATTATAAACAAAAACCATTTAAAGTTCTAAATAATGTTCAAAACACCACAAATATCCTCAAATTTTCAACGGTTAAGTACAAAATATGAAGAACAAAATCTTTTTACTTCTGTAATTTGAGAGTGTTGCCTTGTTACAGGTGGAACCAGAGGGGACATCTGAGTTGCCAGCTGCCAGTAAGGCTCTTTTCCTGGAAAAAGTAAGTTCTACCTGATAACCTGAATAATTTCTTACTGTATCTGTTAAGAACTCGGGAATGTGATTAGGACACAGTTAGCAAAATCAGTCACATATGACATGGGACTGTTTTGAGTTTGTCGACAAAAACACTAATACTGTACTGCATGTTGGATAGATAATAATAATCCAATAATCCTCTTTGAAAAAACTTGTAATTTTGGACTAAACAGACTGTAATATCAAAATATATTTGCCTTTACTTTTTGACAATTGTTACATTTTCATTTTTGCATCTATTTATATCAGTTATAGTGCAGTTATTAGCATTAGCGAATAATTTTCACCATATTTATACTTATAAGCATCAATGTATGTTAGGAATGTAAAGAAATTGTAATGGTTCTTGCCGTTGGGATGTAAAATAAAATAAAATTGCAGCGATTGCACATAATCATTTGGGGAAAGACATTATATGTGCGGGAGAATATAGTTTGAATATTCATAGAATATTGATCTACTTGAGAAATTGGCAAAACCACATCATTTTAACCGTTTATAATATTTCTATCCACATAATCTGTCATTTTGTTAATTTTTGAAAATAATTGATAATTAAAAATCCTTTGAGATTATTTTTGTGAAACTTGGTATAACCCTTAATTGTTTTCCTAACAAAATTTTCCAAAAATATTTTGTATCTAACTTTAAAGGTTTCAAAGTCAAATTCCTATTAGATTCCATTTGACTTTGAAATTACCTCAATTTTGAAATTAGATAAGTTAGATAAAATATGTTTTTGGAAAATGTTATTAGGAAAACAATTAAGGTTTACTAAATTTCTAAAAATATCTCTAAGTGTTTTGAGTTATTAGTTATTTTCAAAATTCAAATGTGGTCTGACTAAGTTAAGCAGAAGTTACCAGACATTTTCGACTTATTTTTGTATGTAGAATCCAGTTCTGCATAGCGTAATATACATTTTAGTAACACTCTGTATAATCGGAATCATGTTTGATGATCTGTGCGCAGGTGCGACAAAGTAACGCCGCTTGCCAGGGAGGAGACTACGCCAAGGCGGTGGCGCTCTACTCAGATGCACTCCAGCTGGACCCCACGAACCACATCCTCTACAGCAACCGCTCTGCGGCTCTGGTCAAGATGGGGCAGTTTACGCAGGCCCTACAGGACGCCACCAGAGCCCGAGAACTCAACCCCAAGTGGCCCAAGGTACCCTCCCCGGTATACCTAGCGTTCTAACTCTTTACTAGATTAGACATTTTCGGAATAAGGTAGTTAAGTGAACGGGTGGTGTTGTTGCAGTGTTTACAGCTACAGTATAACCTCAATTAAATGTAGGTAGTGAAAGGAATCATGGTCTTGGATCACCTGAAACATATACTAAAGTCACCATCACACAGGAATCATATTATTTGCCAGGAATATTATTATTATTTGCCAGTACCTTCTAAAAGTCTTATTTATTCTTGCCAAATCCTCGAGTTGTAGTATTTAATTTTGTCCACATCCTATAAGACTTTACTTAAAAAGAAAAATACATACATCATTTACAAATTTTCAGTGGTGTTTTAGGGTTGATATTTAATACAAATGTCTTTAAAATCATGTACTTTAGCAACTGAGAGTAAAATTACTATGGAAATTTCCAATTGAAAAAACTCATCTGTACAGAAAGTGGTACATATTAAAAAAATTCCTGCCACTAAAAAAACAGACATTCCCGTCTGATTTTTGAGAACTTATTTTTTACTGGAAAATTCCAACGTCTCAAAGCTTATCCACTTGTACTTCCTTTAATGAGAAGATCCGTTTGATTGCTCCGAGATGTACAGCAGTGTGTGTTACAGGCGTACTACCGGCAGGGCGTAGCACTGCAGTGCCTCGGCAGGCATGGAGATGCCTTGGCTGCGTTCAGTTCCGGCCTGGCCCAGGAGCCCAAGTCCACCCAGCTCCTGGCCGGCCTCGTGGAGGCCTCCATGAAGTCTCCTCTTCGAGGTACACATATGCATATGCATACGATACAGTTAAATTGTTTTATTTTAGCGATATGTTCAGTTTTATTGTAGTTCTTGACCATACTTTTTAGATCTATCATGTTCAGTTTTCTAAATAGACTTAGAACTGTTCCTTTATATCATCATCCTTGAATTTCTAGCCTCTGGTATAGTTTTTCCAAAATATAAATTATTACACTGGATATTTCAAATGAACATGAATCTCTCAAGATTGCCAAGCTTGACTGATGATCACAAGCAAAGGAAATAATCATTGCTTGCACTAAACGTTAAATTTGCAGATACTGTACCATGTTTCCTGCAGTTTCATATGGTCGGTTACACCCAGTGTTTTGTGTGGCAGGAAGCCTAGAGCCGACGTTTCACCAGCTAGAGGTGATGAAACTGGACAAGTCACCGTTTGTGATCATCTCGGTGGTGGGCCAGGAGCTGCTCGGCGCAGGCCAGTACGCTGCTGCGGTGGTGGTGCTAGAGAGTGCGCTGCGCATCGGCACATGTAGTCTTAAGCTCAGGGGCTCCGTCTTCAGTGCACTGTCATCGGGGTACTGGGCACTCAACAAACTCAATAAGGTAAAATCTTCAGTGAGACCAAACTAATAGAAAATCATAATGATTTCATTTAGCAACGCTTGCTTTCTGAAAAATCCGAACTAATTAAAACAAGACAAATCTACATTCCCAATAAAAGAGAGAAGCTTTAGCTTAATGGTTTTTACGAGGGTCAATTAGAAAGTACAGAATGAGCTTGTGGAGGAGAATGTGGAGCTTGCAACCAGTGGATTCCTTTCCTAGAGTATGGAGAGATGGTGGGCTGTAGGAGTCTTAGCAGGACTAGTCCTGAGCAACTCACAGGGTCCAAGCTAAATATTGGAAATTTTACATTGTGGTTGAGTCTGGCTGTTCACTTAACACTTTCACTGTAGTCAACATGTCCAAAGATGCTGTGTTTTGATGTTGTTTCTTTGGAAATTGCAAAGTGGCTTTCTGCACTAGATGCAATAATAGTGTTAAAAATGTTTTCATTATAAAAAAATTAAAAAATTACGAACATGAAAAATATTAACGTGACAGTGCATTGAAGAGCTCTAACTACTTCAACTTGAACTTTGCAGGCCATCAGCTACATGCAGCAAGACCTGACGGTGGCAAAGTCGCTAGGTGACATTGCGGGTGAGTGCAGAGCTCATGGGAACCTGGGCTCTGCATACTTCAGCAACGGCAGCTTCAAGGAGGCACTGACGGCGCACCGGTACCAGCTGGTGCTCGCCATGAAGTGCAAGGACACCCAGGCTGCGGCCTCAGCACTCACGAGTTTAGGTAATACCGCTTGCTCTTGCTGAGTTGAGCGTTTATATTTCAATAAATTTTAAAAAAGTAGAAAGCTGTTCAAATTTCAGAAACACTTTTAAGAAGTATTAGAAATCTAGATTTTATTAAAATCATATTAAGAATCGCTGCATTGCCAATCAGTTGCCATTAACTGGATAAATTCACGTTGAAAATATGGCTGGGAAAAAAGAAGAGTATTAGGAAACCTCAGACCAAAGTGAAAACTCTGAAATGTTGTCCCATTGATGGATCAAGTTATTTCAGCAAAAACTTTAATACTTGAGTTGCATGTTTATCAAAAGGACTTTTAAATAAGGTGTCAAAGGTAGTATTTTATAAAGTGTTTAACGTCTCCTTAAACTTGAGGGAGAATTTCTGTGAAAGAAGAACTGACGAGTGAATAATGATTGTTCGCAGGACATGTGTACACTGCTATAGGCGACTACCCAAACGCACTGGCATCGCACAAGCAGTGCGTGCAGCTGGTGAAGCAGATGGGCGACAAGTTGCAGGAGGCTAGAGAGATCGGCAACGTTGACGCCGTGTATCTGGCGATGGGCGAGTTCGAGAGCGCCGTGGACTGTCACACCCAACACCTCAGGCTAGCCAGGCGGCTGGGCAACCAGGTATAGTGCACACATTACTGGTACTTGTGCCCTTGATGATAAGAATTGTTGCCACAGTTATCAATTCCACTAACGCTCAGAAACTTCAAGAGCCTCAAGCCACCTATGTTGGAATTTAAGGTATTTCTAAGCAACTTTACAGCCTCAAAACTAGTTATTTTACCACATAAGGTTATAATGTATTTTGAATTTAAAATATTTTTGAAGTTAAATATATTTTGTAATTAGTACATTTAGCAATCAATCACACCAATCTTGGGTCATAAGAGTATATGTGTAAAAATGACAAATGTATTTTATGAAAGCATGAATTATTTTTCTTAATAGTTGTGTACATATTTAAAATTGTTAACATTTACAGGTAGAAGAGGCAAGAGCATACAGCAACCTGGGATCATCACACCACTACAGGCGGAATTTTGCACAGGCTATAGTCTACCATGAGAACGTACTGAGGATAGCTCAGGAGTTGGGAGACAGGGCTGTGGAGGCAAGAGCATTCGCCGGCCTAGGCCACGCTGCACGGTGTGCGGGGGACTACAATCAGGTAAACACTGCGTACACCGTACAGAGATAATTTACAAGCCATAGTCTACCATGTTTGGTTAATTGGATTGCATCCAATCACAGTTAGTCCAGATAAACAGGATTCTACTGTGTTGTGAATTTGTGTCAGGGGGTCTATTGGGTATGAAAAATGTGATAAGCAACTTTCACAAGTTTTGAACTTGATTGAACTAAAATCAGAAAAAAAACCTCTCGCATAGATTTGACTTACTTGATTCATTTCCTCTATTTCCAGTGATTCCCATCTCTGTCTCCAGGAAGCGCTTTTAGTTCTCTTGCACAGGTGCACTAGTGTTAAGTAAAGCATGAAGCAAATGTGTTATGTTTCTCCTAAAGTGACAATTGCTGTAAAATTCATTTGTTCCTGAAAATAAATGTTTAAAGTACCGTTTGATAAAATAAAGTCTATTAAAAATCCACTGATGGTTACAGGCAAAGAGGTGGCACGAGCGGCAGTTGGACATGGCGCTGAGCTCGAGGGACCGAGTAGGCGAGGGGCGTGCGTGCAGTAACCTCGGCATTGTGTACCAGCTACTAGGCGAGCATGACGCTGCTCTCAAGCTGCACCAAGCGCACCTGAGCATAGCACGGCAACTGCAGGACCGTGCAGGCATGGGCCGAGCCTACGGAAACATCGGCAACGCCTACAGTGCCATGGGCTTCTACGAACAGGTACCCCCACAGATTATTAATGTGTTAGTATGCAGTATTTTAATAGGCTCAAGGTGTTTTGTTTATGTTTTATTTAAGGTTTCTGAAACCATGGACATCTCTAGAAAGTCACTTCCAAAAGAAACACTCAAATCACAGATTTAGCTTTAACTGGTTTCAACCTAAGTAAGGAAAGGGATTTCAAGGGTCTAACATAACACTTTTAAGTAGATAAATCAAAGTCACCGATGAACAGATTAAAAAAGATAGTTTAATTTCAACAACCAGATTAATTTTATTCACCTCAAACAGATAGGGGAGCATGGGCCGTATCACAAATATAGGGCCCGAAAAGTCAGTATCCTTGCCTTCAAGTTTGCGTCATACCACGTTTACTCCACCTTTTCCTATAAAAAGTTGTATTATTAAATTTTATAGGCGATCAAGTACCACAAGCAAGAGCTGACAATATCCAAGGAGGTAAAGGACAGGAGCTCGGAAGCGTCTACGCACGGTAACCTTGCGGTCGCTTACCAAGCACTAGGTGCGCACGAGATGGCCTTACTTCACTACCGCGCACATCTAAACATTGCACGTGAGCTCAAGGACACGGCGGGGGAAGCGTGCGCGCTGCTCAACCTCGGGAACTGCCTCAGCTCCAGGGCGGAGTTTGCGCAGGCCGTACCTTACTACGAACTACCTGATGCTTTCTCAGGTCAGTGGAAATATCAGTAGTTAAAAGACAATTTCAAAGCCTACTAACAAATATTGGTTTTGCTGTAGTGGTGGCACTGAGTGTTCAAAGGATATTGTTATCAGTCGGTTTCAAAGTCATGCTTTTCTGCAAGGTCTTATTTTTAAAAGATTAGCAGACTGTGAGGCATCTTTGTTGTTAATGATTTTTTTAACATTCAATAATAGTTTTTTCTAAACAACCAAGTTGATGAAACGCATGTTAGTGTTAGCTAGAAAATTAACATTGCTATTGTCACCAACAAAAAACTTGTGGTGAAACTGAGTTTTAAAAATGCAAACTATTCCTTAAAACTAGCCAGCCTATTAGTTAGTAGTAAATAATTTAAATGTCTGAATTAAATATAATTTTATATTTACAATCAGCATTTGCGACATTAAACTACCTTGTGATAGTCTTTGTGGTGACTAGTTAATCCTTAATTGGTTTTGTGTCTTAACAAATTCATAAATAAAATTTTCAATACATTTGGTTTGCTGTTTTTCTTGTTTTAATTTACCTCCTAATTGTGTATTCAAATCCTTCTTTTCATCAAAATGTGAGTAGCTCTTTCGTATTCTTTGAGTCTTTAAGCTTGCTTGGATCACTGCAGGACAAACAAAGATAATGTACCACTAAAGAAATGTCTGAAAAAATTAAAACCCAGTTGAATTGCAGGAGTTGCACGACGTAGAAGGGGAGGCAAAGGCGTGTCATTTTTTGGGGTATGCCCACTATTGCCTGGGAAACTTCCGGGAGGCAGTACGCTACTACGATCAAGACCTAGCTCTTGCCAAAGATCTGCAAGACAAGATGAACATGGGCCGAGCGTACTGCAACTTGGGACTGGCCCATCTAGCTCTCGGCAATCTGGAAACTGCCCTGGAATGTCAGAAGTATTTTCTCGGTGAGTTAGACTAGAGAGTGTCGTGTGTTCAGGACAGGTGGACAAGGTTTCTCAACAATGCATTTAGTACGGGTTTTCCATTTAGAAGGTTTACTCACTTGGAAGGCAGGGTGTTTACTAATCTAGGGAGTCAAGAAACCCATTTAACTTTGTAAACTCTTGCAAAAATTAGAGAACACCCACTGGTTTCTGTCCAAAGGCATGAAAATCGGCATTTCAACTAATATTCCACCTGATCATGAACCTCTAAAGTTTAAAATAAAGCAAATGTTTAACATTGTTTTAAGCTTGGAAAAGAACAATACTTTGTGTTGTATAGAAGACAATTATGGAAATCTTTGGAAATTTAATAAAAGTAAAGGAAAACACAATGAATTTAATTGTTGAGTTTTTCTGTCTCTTTATAACAAGATGAAGATGAAGGTCTTTACTTGAAATTAAATATTTGTTTTTATTTATAGTAGAAGGGATTTGTCTAATTACTTTATATACTGCAAAGTCAAAGTTTAAATGTATCCTTCCCATTTTGCCCACCTGAACGTAACTAGTTTTGAATCAGTGGCTTTTACTGAGTTCTTCTAATTGGAAATATTTAAAAATCTCTTTGTGCAGAGAAAAGTGTCTTTAATTATTAAAACCAATTCACATTTGTTTATATTATATTTACATTTGATTAAATTTATCTTTAAAAGCTAATTTTACTACACCCAAACTAGTTTAGAAGATAGTTATTAAATGTAGGTTGGGGAAAAATAGGATATAAAAAGACATATCAACATGACCATGAGTGGCTGTGTATCTATTGTAAATTTAAATCAGGATTTTTTCTGGAAAGAAAAAATTTAAATCACCAACTTTTCATTCATTTATTCCAGCGATAGCTCACATGACGAAACATCTGCCCGGTAAATTCCGAGCACTGGGTAACATCGGGGACGTGTTGATCAAGATGGGAGACGTGGAGGAGGCACTCAAAATGTACCAGCGGCAGTTGAGCTTTGCGCGGCAGGGCCGAGACCGCGCACTGGAGGCGACCGCGTATGGAGCACTTGGCCTGGGCAACCGGCTGCTGCGCTGCTTTGACAAGGCGCTTGGCTACCACACACAGGTATGTCAATTAAGACCTTGTACAGAGGGATTTTATAATTTTGTAGAATGAAACTTGGAGATAAAAGTGTATCTTGTATGAAAATTATAACTACATTAATTTGATGATTGAAAGTGCCACCATCCCATGAGCAAAAAACTGAGCTAGTGTTTTGCTTGAATGTCTTCATCTGCTATCACTTTCAAATAGTAACGTAGATGCTACAGGAGACTTGGGAGCTTATCTGCTTTATATGTTGGGTCTGACATTCAGGTCATTTGGGTAGGTCTACAGCTAGCACCTTTGTAAATTTGTCTTTACTATACATTTACTACAGAGTGTTTATTAATACAAAACCAAACTCCGAAGCCAGAACTGAATACAAACAACAAAATTGTTTTTCTTTAAGGAGCTGACAGTGAGGCAGGAAATGGGAGACTTGAAGGGCGAGTGTCGTGCTCACGGGCATCTAGGAGCCGTGCACATGTCCCTGGGGAACTACACAAATGCGATAAAATGTTACCAAGAACAACTAGAACGAGCCAAAGAACTGAGGGAGAGTGCGGTGGAAGCCCAGGCGTTCGGGAACCTGGGCATCGCGCGGCTGAACATGGGTCACTACGAAGACGCCATCGGCTACCTGGAGCAACAACTGGCCACCCTGGAGCAGCTGTCCACACCTACTGCACTCATGGACAAGGTAATTACCTGTCAGTTACGTCAACTATTCTGCAGGGGTGCAGGGTGTTGGGACTTCACATTGAAATAATTAAGTGTGAATCCCCTCCACCTATTAGCAATAAATTGAACAGGAAAGAAACATATTTTCAGACCACTGAACAAAATATTGGTACGTTTTCAATTTATTTACCTTCTGTTTGTGTTATTTTTTTGGTTCCATGTGTAACTATCTCAGTTATAAAGTGGTTGAAATACTACTTAAGCACAAAATACTTATTTTCAGTTTATTTAATTTTATGGACTTACTTACCTAAAGTTGTCATCAGAATAGTCTCTCAGATATGAAAACCTCAAATATTAACAAACATGTGATTTATATATAAATGAAACATCTGATTTATTTTTCAGGGGCGAGCATTCGGGAACCTGGGAGACTGCTACGACGCATTGGGAGACCTAGAGGAGGCGGTCAAGTGTCACGAGCAACACCTAGCGATAGGACTGAAACTGAAGAGCTCGCGAGACTTGGAGCGAGCATACCGCGGCCTTGGTCACTCCCACAAACGACTGGGTAACCTGCAGCAGGCGCTGGTGTGCTTTGAGAAGCGACTAGTGGTGGCTCACGAGCTGAACAACCCAGAGGCCAAGGCGTCCGCGTATGGCGAGCTTGGCCACATCCACACCACTCTCGGCAACTACGAGCAAGCCATCTCCTGCCTTGAGCACCAGCTCACCATCGCTAGGTAACAAAAATTTTATATGGGTAGAAACACCCAAAGTTTTCGGGATATTTTTGGTGAATTTTGGGATGAGAAATTTTACTATCAAGAGAGAGTCATATTCACTACTGCCAAAGTTTCAAAATGCCAAAAATTGGTTGCATAATCAAGAACAATGATTACACAGAGCAAAACCTGGTAGTTTACAAACTTACTAACATTTGCGGACACCAAATAACAATGGTTAATATGCCTATTAACGATCACAGTCTCCAAATAAAGTTTCTTTACACGCTTATCAACGATTGTGAATGCCTAACAATCGTGAAACAGGTCAAAATTGCCCTTTTGCATTAATTCTGTCTAATAGACATTGATATGACGCTAGGGTGTGTGACTCACTTAAGTGATCAGTCCAACCATCTGACAGCTGAGCCAACTGGGACCCAACTAGAGGGATACTACAGTCCCTTGTACACTTGTCAATTTTAGCTTGATTTTTCACTCCTCTGTAATCCAAGACGGCAGTACAGACAGTCACTTTTGTTAAGCCTTTATGTCTTGCATATTTCGGAAACAAAGAAAGTAGAAACATTTTTCTGTAATATCAAAAATTTGAAATTGTGACATGTATATAGTGTCCTCGCAACATGTTCCTCATTGCATCTGCCTTACTGCTTGTTCCAGAGAGCTGAAAGACAGAGTGGCAGAGGCGGACGCGGCTTGTGGGCTGGGCCAGGTGTACCAACAGATGGGTGAGTACGCCACGGCACTCAGGTACCACCAGATAGACCTGGACATTGCGGAGGAGATGAGCCTGGCTGCGCTGCAAGCCAGGGCTTGTGGCAACCTGGGCAGTGTGCACGAGAGTCTGGGCAACCTGGATGAAGCCGTCAGGTACCAGGAGCAACACCTCTCCGTGGCCGCTCAGACCAATGACAAACTTGCCAAGACTGTCGCCTTCAGTAGTTTAGGTAAGTGCTCTCGTAGCCTTCACTTGTGACGGCTTGTCAAAACACATATTTGATGTAAAGTTATAAATCTAAACTTATTAGTAGTTTGCTATCAAAAAGGAATAGAAAGGAGAGCAGGCTCACCTAGATAAAGTAGAAACACATAGGAGAACACAGACTGTCAAATTTTCAGCTCTACGAGGGCCTTTGTCAAGACAAAAAACTAGTATATTACACAATGTTGTTTTATAGCAAATCTACATAAACCTTCCAGCTAAAATACTCTGTAATGTCTGTCAGAAACATTTTTGATTTGTATGTAGTTTGTTAAGCTATTTAAATCCACATAATTTTTCTACGTTTATACAAAATTAAAAGTATTTTTTATGTTCTCCCACGTGGGTTCTTTTGAAGTTTTTTTCATCTAAAAGCTATCTTACCTTTATTTAGTGTTACAAATCAATGTTGTTTGACTTTTGAATTAATTCTTCTTTTTTTAGCAGGAGATTCTTAATAAAATAAATATTTAGTCATTGTATTAATATCCAAAGTTATAGTAGCTGTAATATCAGTCGATCAAATTTCCTTTCCTCATTAAAATTATATACATGTAATTTCACAAGTATGAAGTTTTGAAACAAATGAAGTTTGCAGCTTGCTTTAAAGAGCGGTTTTCAACTTGCAACTACTAAGTATGTTCCAACTGCAAAAAAGAATTGAGTTTATTTTTCCCTTGATTGCCTTTTGGCTTTTAACAAATTAAATTTTAAGTACTCGAAGTCTAACAGAAAAATTTAGAGAGTTCTAAAACTTACATTGACACAACTAAATTTGTTAGTTTTTTCTTAAACCAATGTAGTGTGCTTATGTTAAACCATGTGTACTTATGTTCCTTGATGTTTTCAGGGCGTATCCACCATGCTTTGGGGAACACCAGCCAAGCAGTGGCGTATCTACAGCAAGGTCTCAGTATAGCAGAGTTGCTAGGCAGAAGAGAGGAGGAAGCCAGAATACGGCATCGTCTAGGTAAGTTGCCGTATTCTTTCCATCACTTTTGCTGACGACACTACTTAAAATTATTTAAGACACATTCAAAACTAAACTGACTGCTGCCATTTATTTTTTTAATTGTAGATCCTAAGTTCATTATATTTATAAGTGACACCAATCAATTTGATGAAAATCTTTCCAAATTTTTATTTGAATAGAGCAACATTCTACTTGACATTCTGCAACCATTGAAAAATTTAATGTGGGAAAAAGTTATGTTGGCAAATCTTTGAAACAAGATAAACAAGAAATATATCTTAACTAGTTTGAGAGGAGCCAGAGAATAAACAGGTTATTGGAGGAGAAAAGTGGTCAGCAAACCAAGATGGCTCCATGACAAACTCTCATCACTCTTTGATCCAGAACAATTGATAAATGATAACATTAATGAATCTGTGTTTGCAGGTCTAGCTCTCTGGGGTAATGGACAGCTGGAGCAGGCTCAGGCCCAACTGGAACAAGCGGCTCACCTGCTGGAGTCTATCCGCCGTGAGACCAGAGGTTCCAGCGACTACAAGCTTTCACTCTTTGATCTGCAGACTGCCTCTTATCAAGCCCTCCAGGTCAGAATAAACAATTTCACAGAAGCTATAAGCAAACTCTTGTGCTCTCTGAATTCAATCTCAACAGTGGTTTTATTTGCTGGTACAAAGCAAGATACTTTTTCCCCAAAGTGAACGTCATTTTCCTGCACAGCTGAAAATTTAACACCACTTTGGGACTTAAGTTAACTTTCTAAGACTGACGTATGACGGTGTTTGCTGCAGCATGTGCTGGTGGGACTGGGCCGCAAGGATGAGGCGTTATTGGTAGCTGAGCGCGGGCGCACCCGGGCATTTGTAGATCTGCTGGAGAGACAAGGGTACGTTGAGGGCTCCAACTCGAACCAGCTCAAGTATGACGCAACACCCAACTCTGTAGAGCAGCTGGTGGACATCGTGAACCGACAGAGAGCCTGTGTGCTGTACTACAGCCTTGCCGCCGGCTTCCTCTACTCCTGGTTCATTGTCCCTGGGAAAGGTTAGTGCTCGAGACAACGCAGGGGATCAATCAGTAACTAGTTTTACAATTGTTTTCACTAAATTGCATGGTAAAACATGAACTCTCAGGCAGGACTCTTAATACCCTACTTCAGAAATGTCTGGAAATAAAATGAAATGAAATCTTAGTCTTCAAACCTAAAATTGTTTAAAATACATAGAAACTGCCAGTAGTTTTGCAGTGTTCAAAATATAAT
This sequence comes from Matsumurasca onukii, assembly GCA_018831715.1. Lineage (NCBI taxonomy): Eukaryota > Metazoa > Arthropoda > Insecta > Hemiptera > Cicadellidae > Matsumurasca > Matsumurasca onukii. The sequence goes on from CM032064.1 coordinate 37,997,157, forward strand.
TAACCACTCTCTTACCACTAAGAAGTCTGATGATTCATACTGATTATAGAGTATGTACTTTTAAAGTGAGTGAAATTTGCAGGAATTGTGAGGTTCCACGAGGTGTCGGTGAGTGAGACAGAGAGGGAAGGCGAGGGAGAGGACACGCGAGGGGGAGAAGAGATGTTGACAGTCACCAGTTCACTGCTAGAGCACTACGTCCAGAGTGTCAGGGACAGCCTGGGTGTTCAGTCACAGTAAGTAGGATGACATTTTTAAAATTGTATAATAAAACAATATCATTAGAGTTTTCAAATACAGATTAATGTGAACTATTAACAGCTGTTCATGGTGTTGAAACTTTTTGATGTGACTTTTTTATACTTTTAACTTTGAAACTTTTTTAAATGGTGAGAAAAACTTTTACATATCACTTTTCATATCAAAGTGTCATGTTCATGGTGGACTTTTCCACCTTAATAATTCCTACAGATAAGCCCATGGTATTTATTGTTGTTCTCTCATATTTTGTACTTAAAACACACCTTCAACCTACATGTTCCAAGCTTGAATTTCTTGTGCTGTTGCAGGAGTGTTGAGTCAGATATAGATACGTCGGAAATGTGGACGCAACATCTGGAGGAGTTCGGGGACCGGTTGAACCAAGATGCGGACCGAAGTGGCTTCTTGCGCATGGTCAACCGAAACCACCTTTTCAACTCAAGCAACTACAGTCTTAGCAGCCTGTTCAGGTAATTGTAATTTTACATTAAGTGACAACCACATCTATTTGTGTTTATTTCAGCTACTCACAAATTTGGAGGATATTTGTAGCTGGATTTTAAACAGTACACTGGGTTCTAAACCTTACAGAGTCAAGAAACCTTAGAAAATGCCTGACCTTTTCAAACAGACAAGTAACAATTCAATTAAATGCTATTTTTGCAATGTTACTCCCAATCAAAGCTATAGTGATATAACTAATGGATCATACAGTAATCGAGGATATCTGAATAATTTTGGGCAAGTCCCACTGTCACAGATAACACAGGTTGTTTAATTTCCTTGTCATAAGTAGAAGTACATTGTTCTATAACTGCAGTTCTGGGACTACATTATGTATGGATACTTGTGAGTAGTAAGATTAAGGGTCCCATCAGCGAGACAGCAACGCCTGATGTGAATGGTGTGTTTCAGCTTGGGGAGCGTAGGAGGCAGTGTGGCCAGTGGATCAGCCAGTAGGCATGGAAGTGTGAGGTCTCGCAGACCCAACAGTCAGTCGTGGCAAGGTCCCTCGTGTCTGGCTGCTTTGTACCAATTACTCATCGCTCCGTTTGAAGATTGCTTACCTACCACCTGCTCCAAAACCAACGGTCCTTGTAAGTAGTATTTTCTTTATTTTATAGAAATTACCAAATTTACCAAACTATCTATACAAAGTTACTTACAAAGAATTTTCATAAATATATATTTCTTTTTGTAACCTTTTGTTCAGAACGTTTTACAGAATTATTAAAACCGGATATGCTCTCCTGTAATTGCCCCATAGAGTAATATTATAGCTGATAATAAAATGGATGTAACCATTATCTGTAAGATCTTTCATCAGTAAATTAGGTCTTCCTAAACTAACCCGTCTACAACAAACCTGACATAACAACATATAAAGCTGTAATGATTACTAATCGATGTCTTATGTCGCTAGTGGCCCACGGCAAGGGTTGCTCGGGCCGGCGGGAGCTACTGCTGGTTCTTGAGGGGGATCTGTACCTGGTTCCGTTCCCAGTACTCAAGCCCCCTGCCACGGCGGAGAATTCTTCCGCAGAGTACCTGAGTGAGAGATTCAGCCTGCTGGTAGTACCTTCGCTCACCTCCCTCCGAGCCAACCAGAAGTCTCGCAGCTCCAGCAGTGGCAAGAATGCCGAGCAAGGTAACTGCACGTATTATAGCAGACAATTATGCAAGTTGTATTGTCAAACTTAATAAACAATGAAAAAACAACTGTCTTGCCAGTACTGTGAACATGCTCAAGTGACAACTGGATTTAATAGACTGTACTTTATCCAAAACTTACAAGCTTTCTCACACACTGCACTTGTCACAGGTAACATGACCGCCCTGGTGGTGGGCAACCCGCGGCTGCCGAGTACAGTGACCGAACAATGGGGCTGGAGTGACATTCCTCATGCAGAGCAAGAGGCAGGCATGGTGGCCGAGATGCTGCAAGCCAAAGCTCTGGTCGGCTCACAGGTTAGTGCATTTGGGTTCCTGATTTCAAAACTTCTTATTCAATAGGTAAATTGACCAAGTTTGGTGTAGCTTCATGCATCCAACCGAATGGGAAGAGTAAAGAATGAATGATGTGAGGAAGGGAGTTGGTCTTGGTCTAAACACAGTCTTGGTTAAATTTTCCTAAGTAAAAATTTTACCCACATCACACAAGCGTGGTCACTACTTATTGTTTGCCTCACCCAACCGGTTAGATTGCTGGATATGTGATTTGTGTGTGGGCTTCAGGCAAGCAAGGAGTCAGTACTGAGACAAATAGGAGAGGCGGAGTGTGTACATCTGGCCACGCATGTGTCCTGGAAGCTGTCAGCAATCGTGCTGTCCCCTGGCGACGTCGTGGACGCCCAGCACTCTAAGCCTAGACCCTTCTTCAACAGCCAAGGCGAGCACACTCAAGTCGAGGAAGACTGTTCAGAGGTAACACGCTTGCTTTATCTTTCATTATATCTTCTGTGAATTTAGACGGGGAAATTTTTAAAGACATTTTAAGGCAGTTAACAAACCTAAACAAAAAATTGTCACCAAAGATATATAGCTTTATTAAAGCCGCTGGATGTACTATGTAATTAATTACTGCCTGTGAAAAATAAATTTTGAAAAAATATAAAATGTTATGTTTTTATAAGAAATAACATTTTCACATTACTCTTTGGGTCAACCCGAGCAACCATCGTGAAGAAAGACCCAGCATAACATTATTATGGGGTTCTCTACAGTTTGTGTAGCACCATTCATTAGCACACTGCTTAAATAAGCATTTTTGGCTCACTATATTCAAATTGTTAAATTTTTCTTTTGGCTCTGAATACCCTAGTTAACAGGGCAGGTAACTTCTCACTATTTCATCATTTGTAGTGTGTATATTTGGACGAACAAAGTAGTTGAATCATTTATACTTGCAGGCCTCCTCAACGCTTGAACTCCCTTCTCTGTCAGAGTTCCTGTTGACTGCGTCGGAACTGCTGACGCTGCGGCTGAGTGCGCGCCTAGTGGTGGTGAGCTGGTCACACTCGTGTGATGGTTGGGCCACTGCGGACGGCGTGGTGGGGCTATCCCGAGCGTTGCTCGCCTCAGGCGCGCAGTGCGTACTGGTCTCACTATGGCCTGTGCCGGACACTGCCGCCAAGATCCTGCTCAGAGCGTTCTACTCAGCACTGTTACAGGTAGGGTTCACAAGCCTGATTATTTGCGGTTTCACCATGTGTTTTCACTTTTTTATGAGAACTAAATGTTGACGTTTTGGATTTATTTGATTGATGTAAGATTAGCTTTAACCTTGATCTTCAAAGTGTACCTTTGTATACAGGGTTCTAGAGTGAGCAGGGCGCTAGGGGAGGCAATGCAGACAGTGCAGCACACCAAGCACTTTGCTCACCCCGCAAACTGGGCAGGCTTCCTGCTAGTTGGTGCAGACGTGAGACTGAGCAACAAGGTGGCGCTCATGGGACAAGCACTCTGTGAGCTCCTCAAGACACCAGACCGATGTAGAGATGCCCTAAGAGTTACCCTACATTTAGTAAGTACACTTTTTTAAATGGGATGAAAATTGTCTCTTTTAGTTGTGAAGATGCAACCCTGCATTCTTCAATACCCTATTCTAAACTAAAGAAAAATAAGTAAAATGTTTTTACAAATCAAGTTACAAGTATTACATTCTACTTAACAAGTTTCTATATATCTAAGGTCTAGAATATCTTGTGAAAGATTTTGAATTTTATCTCCAATGATGATGTTAGAAGCCCTTGATTTAGGAATAGTGGTTTTTGATACATTCTTTAACCGCCTGATATGTTTTCATGATTCTGAGGATTTTGGTTTTTTAGGTTGAAAAATCTCTCCAAAGAATACATAGAGGTCAAAAGAATGCCATGTACACAACTCAAAAAAGTATAGAAAATAAGGTAAGATAATTTTTTATTTCAATTTATAAACAAGAGTAGACTACTGATAACCACTCTCTGCTGCATGTTTTCTTTTTGTTGGTATATTGTCATGGATATTCAAAACTCTGAATCAATAAAGATTTTTGCTATGTCCATAGCTATTACAAAATAAGACGGCTCTCTTGATGAGATATGTTTGATAGAGGATCTCACTAGGTTTTGTCGTTGTGCAGGTAGGCAACGTGAACGGGTGGAAAGAGCTGCTGCAGTCAGTGGGTTTCCGGTTTGAACCGGCTGCTAACGGAATCCCATCCTCCGTGTTCTTCCCCCAGAGTGACCCAGAGGAGAGGCTGACGCAGTGCAGTGCCAGTCTGCAAGCCTTGCTGGGTAAGTGCCTGTAAACAAAACACACTCAAGGGAGATTACGTAGGTCTGGACTGGCCCAGGCAAGTTCACAATGATTACTTCTCAGTAGGATTGGATGAGATGCAGTTTTGTGTTTCGGCTGTTATTATCTTCTACTGTTTGTAATTCTACCATGCAGCCTTTATTAAAAGAAATTTGATGACGAAAGCTGAGGGTTAAGTCCTGTGTTGTGAATGGTCCACTCTATCAATCGCTGGATGTCATTCTTTTCTTTCCAACAAACAGCTTACTCAATACTTTCTGTGCAGGATTGACTAGCACTACTCTGGCAGCTCTGTCCAAGTTGATGAGCAACATCGAAGTCGCCGACGATATCATTGGCGTGATCCGTCTAGTCATCGGTCAGTTCACAATGAAAAACGTAGAGACTGAGAGCATCGAGATTCCCATCAGTGTGAAGCTGTGGCGGGTACCGGGCGTGCACGAACTGCTAGCCTCTCTAGGTAGGTGAACTAGGTTTGACAAAGAAGGGCAAATTGAGTGACAAAAACGTACTTAAAATGTGGCGGGAAATGGACAATGCCAGAAAAGTGGAAACCAGAGGGAAATTAGTAGGTATTCAGCAAAGTTTTGTTTTGCATCAATCAGTAATATTACTTGTTAATAAGTTTTTGCTTATCAAAACAAAATCAGAATTTCAAGCACCCAAAAAAGTGTTTACTATTTTTTGGTAAAATAATTTACTGTGAGACAATACCTAAAGAACTGGAAGTTGTGTTTGATAAACCAAGAGTAGTCAGACAAAAATTTTAACAATTTAAGACCTTTGAAATAGTAGTACCACACATATTTACTGTTATCACTGACACTTTGAATGAATATTCGAATTAACTTTCATGTTAATTAAAAGGCTGGTCAAAGTCCAAATAATCTTCTTCCTTAAATGTTTAAAAAGGTAGGACGGAGAAGTTTGCCTCAGCAGTATTTGAGCTACTGCCTACAATGTACTGTGATATGATGGATCATTGCAGGTTTCGACTTGATGGAGGTTGGTCAGGATGAGGTGACACTACGCACAGGCAAGCAGGCGAACAGACGCAGCATTCAGTTTGTCCTGCAAGCTCTTCTCGCACTGTTTGGTAAGTGGGAACAGTTGAAATTTCTTTATCACTGTCAGTCTTGAATTTTTTTAAAGAGAATCAAAAACAAAGTTGGTTTTTCTTGCTTTATTCCAGAACATTTTGGATCAGATTTAAGATGGTTTCACATTTTAATGCGTTCAAACAAAACTGAACAATAGCAGTATTGTTGGCTAGATCAAATAAAAAGGCCAAATGTATCCTTAGGTTCTCCCACATATACTTTTTAACTTACAGGAAAAAAATATGGTAACTGAATTCACCTTGTATTAACTGCAGTAGTTTTAAGAATGCACTTCAGAGAAAACTAGACATTTAACTCTATTTAACTTTTGTTTCTAAAATGTTGAGTAATTTTAATAAAATGCCGATCATTTTCCTTTCAAATAAATTTTTCAGCTGATGGGGGTTTCTTTAAAAATGTGTATTTTGTGCTGTAACAGAAAACTATTTACCATTACTAGTTAAAAATTAACCCCAATAATTCCTCCTGTCAAAAATTCTCTTTTTCAGGAAGTATACACCTTTTATTTTGGAATTTAATTTCCTTGGGTAGATTCCCAATTTTCAGAGCTTGTCATCATACTGTAAGGCAATATTTTGTTCTGTCTCCTACTCTGTACTCTACAACCGATCTGATTGACTCTTTCCCTCTGATACAGACACCCAGGAGGCACCAAAGAGTTTGAGCCTGGCTTCGTCTAGCTCAATGGAGAGTCTGGCGTCGCTGGAGGAAGAAACAGAGCCTGCGACTCTCCCCCCTTCCCCACTGCCACGGGGTCCCCTTGTGCCGGGGCTGCGTGTGTCTGGAGCGCCGGGGGCGTTCACCAGCTACGTCCGCAGAAGAGGGGAACCTGACGGGCGCACCGCATGCGCTGCTGACAACAACACTGTCATCAACAAGGTGAGTCATATCGTTCTGTACTCAGTACAGTAACACAGTTCAATTCGTACAGATTTAATGTTGTATGTAAGCATTTTTGCAGCAAGTGCTTGTTCTTTTATTGTACTATTGCATTTATTATTTTGATTCCTTATTAAGTTTGTCACTGGAACATTACAATACACAAATTTAAAGTATTATAAGATTTTTATCTTACAAGATAGACAATTTATGTTATTCATGATAACCACAGTTTGCAAAAGTAATAAATACTACTTTTAAGTGGTCTTTCCACTTGATAATAACATTAAATTGTCGAAACATGTTGTGGATAATACACAATATTTGTTTGCAATTTTTGAAGTATTTAGACAATGACTTTAAATGTACCAGTATGCAAAAAATACAGATAAATCAACACTTACTCTGAATTATCATAATACAACTACCTAAACACATTTGATCAATTAAAAGTGATCTCAAGAAAACTGTTTCAGGTATTTCAGGCCATTAAAAGTTATTTAGAAAGCCAACAGTTGTCTTAATTCCTTCACTTACGCCACAATTTACATCACAACCGTGTGCTGTTGTTACAGGTGTTCCCTAACAAGATAGTGGGGCGACCAGGTGGAGGCGGGGAGAGTGATGCAGCTTTCACTCCCTCCCCGCCCGTGGGCATGACTGGGGAGCAGAGTCTCACTCTCACCCTAGCCCACCAGACCAGGATACGCAGTCTTTACAGCAGTGTACAGGTAAATCCTCAGTCCTAAGTGCGCTGCTGGTAGTTTTCAAGGTTCTACCTAAAATTTCGCCCTATATTCGGTACTTTAATTTTCCTGAGGAAATTCTTGAGCTTATACAACTGTCTGTTTGTGTGTGCAGGACGTGTCAGTCGTGCCGAGTGAAGGGCCAATGAATCCCCAAGTACAACTTCAGCCACATCAACACACGCGCAGGCCCGACTCCTCTAGCTCAGCCAGCTCCGCTACCGACTGGGAGGGTAAGCACTAAGCAACCATCTAGCTCTTGGTTACCAACATTATTACCTCTTAGGGCCAGTTTTTCAATTATCTGGTTAATCAAGTTAAAGTTACCCTCTCCTGGTATCACTCTAGCGGCTGCACCCGACTTACACTATTTTATCATACTTTACATTTTGAAATTTACTATCAATAACATATTCATTCACCTATATCTGGATTTGTTCGTCAGTAAAACTACAAATTAAAAGTTAAAGTTACCCTTTCTTGGTATCACTTTGGCTGCCCAGCGCATTATTATCATACTTTACATTTTGAAATTTACTATCAATAACATATTCACATATACCTGGGTTTGTTCGTCAGTTAAACTACAAACTAGTCCTGTTCACTTTAACTTCCGCCAAACTCAGGGTCAGTATAACTTTTAATGGGCTAGTTCAAATGCAAACAATGTTGTTTCACATTGTTATAAGCCAAGTTAAGATACTGCATTTTGGTTGCTTTGTAAAATCAAGGAGACTTTTTTCTTCCTTTATTCACCACACACAATGTTTTACATTATAAAAGTTTTATGTGTGAAATGTGATTTTGGAACAATATTAATTTGTATTGTGTACATGATTGACACAGGTAACGGACATGCCACAGTTTTGCGAAGAGCAGCTGCAGTGGCTCATCCCTTGCCCCCGCTGCCCCCACCGATGGGGCGCAAGCCACCTCCTCCCCCCGGGCTGTACGACGAGCCTAGCCACAGCTCCGACTCTGACTTCGGCCATCCAGGCAGTCGTCGCAAGGGACCCGTCCAACCAGGTAGCACCTACGTTCTTCTTGTTTGTTGGTTATGGTTCAACAGTTGTCAGAAAAATACTACTAACTGTTTGAATCTTAAAAATGTGAAGGCCTAAAAGCCTTAAGTATTTAAAACTATACAATCAGCATTTGAAGTTATTTACATTACAGTATTTTGTAATACTGGGGGTGGGAGGAGGCTGGCTTGTACATGTTTCTGTGTGTTGCAGGTGCGCTGGACAGGCTGAGCGTGCGCAGTGGGCTGTTGAATCTGGCGGGTGCTGGCTCGCGAAAGCCTCTGCTCTCCCTGACTGCAGGGGAGGAAGCTGGTTTGTTTGCAGAGGACCAGGTCACGAGCCCCCGCATGCTCTACTTCAACCCACAACTCGGCGAGGTCCAGGGCACTGACCAAGAGACTTCTTGCCAGCCAGTCCCGTCCCAAGCTGGTATTCAGGTACGCCATCATCCATTTTATCACTGGTGGTTGATTCTACTTTTCATCTTGCGATTCCCTACGCCTGGCGTGTTCAAATACCTTAAGAATTAATTGTTTTCAGCTGATTTTATCCATTTATCATTATTTTTAAGGATAACCGTTTTCCTGTGTTTATGCTTAAGTGTTGATTTTATTTTAAGAAGATGTTTATGCGAGTGAAGTGTGAGGACCTAATACAAAGTATGTCTTAACAATTTTGTAGACAGGAAATAAAACATTCCTTCCTTTATGCTTTTAATAGCAGTTGACAGTCAATGTTTATAACAGGTCATTATCATTTATCTGATGAAGAGTATTGAAAATACTCGAAATATAATAAGTTTTTCTCTTTAAAAATTGAGTTATAATGTAGCAGACGAGTTGCCAAATAAAATTCTAATAATAATGAATCCATCTGTACCATATTATCGCCAAATTCTGAGGTTATTATCATTATTATGTTACGTGTATTATGGTTTTGCAACATCGGAACCTACAGTGCATTGTTAATGGGTGTGTGGGCTGATTGTGTGACTGTCCCCAGGATCAGATAAGAGCCACACAGCTGCGGAGGTTGAACCGTGAAGCGACACCGACGATCTCGGAGGTGTACCACGAGCGCAACATCGGGCTGGGGCTGGCCCCGCCGCTATCCAAGCTGCTGCTGCCCACCCCAGACAACGAAGACAGTCTACTCAACGAAGTCACTGACGCTAAAGATACCAACTGTGACAAGTCCAAACCCAGTTCCAGCTGGCTCTCTACTGCCGCTCTGCAGCGCTTCTACTCAGACGCAGGTCACTTGCTTTTCCAACTCAAACTCAATTAGAGTAGGCTGGTGTATATGTCTAGAAATTATTGCTAACAACCAAAAATACTGACTATTGATTAGATAATAAAAGTAGGGATTTGCAGCCTGCAGGTCCCGAGGGGTCAGGGATTCCCAATCGTGCCCACTCCTAAATAAAAGCTAATTTCAGTGTGTGTTACAAGCTCTACTGTCGGTCAAAATACCATTTTGCAAATGTTCCTTTCCAATCCACATTTGTCATTCCTACCAAAAGATGTAATATGATAACTGCAACATTAAAGGAAAGAGTTGTTTTTTGTAAGACAGGAAAACATTTTTCAGAGAATGACACAAAGCAGAGAAGCTGTTCGCCTTGCAGTGAGTTGAGCCGCAGAGATGAGGGGGACGGGAGATCCATCGCAGACTCACAGTGTAGTGCAGGCAGCTACAAGCGTGGAGCTACGTTACGTGCACCACCCACTGCAGCGCGTACCTACGACCAGGAGTCACGCACACTGGGCTTCATAGAGGACACTGCAGAGGAGCCAGCCACACCTGTACCTCGGGCACGACCCACACACCCACCTCGCCACCCGTACCTACCTCCCGCACTACTACCAAGCTTCACCCACCCACAGAGTGCTAATAAGTCCACAGAGTGAAGTTAACATTTTTTTCTTTAGCATTTGAAGCATCGCCCGTTGTTGACACATTATGTAAGCTTCATTATTATCATGAAGCTAACCTATGAAAAGATAAGGATTAAACACCTCTTATATGTTGTAACGAGTTGTATTCATCCGTTACAGATTTAACTAGACAGTTTTACTGTCTTTAATCTTTTTTAATACAGTAATAGTACCATAATATCAACACATTTTAGCCTGTGAGCAAGCTACGGTATTTCTTTTATCCAGACTGATCTCCTTTATAAGGAATATATATTTACACTTAACAGTGGTCATTGAAAACCTAATTTATATCAAAAAGGTGTGCCATTTACAAATTATTTGTGACCATGTATATATTTTATAGATAAAATTAAGTATAGTGTGTTTTACATCTATTTAGCTGTATTTTTTTAACTATACGTACATTTATACAATGACAATTTGACTGTCATGCCTAGTTTATTGTTTTTGCTATTGATGAATTTAACTGTGTTGTAATAACATTTGTGATACAATAGAGTTTTTCAAAGATTAGGATTCACATACAGGTTAAAGCTGAATTTGAGTACTCAATTTTTAAACTTTATAAGGGTAAACCAAATTCACCTTAAGTAGGTGAAAAATGGCAGAAGGACAAATTAGTGTCCAATATCTAGCCTAAAAGCTCCCTGCATCAAGTTGTAGGATTCTGCCATAGAGAAGAAGAGTTTATCATTTCACTCTTAACGGGTAGTTTTGTGAATGTGTTCGATTGAATGACATTTTGCAAAAAAGTGGATTCTGGAAGCAAGTGTTTTACAAAAGAGGTTAAGCCAGAAGCATGCTGAATATTCCAAGTAGTTTTATAAGCATAGTTTTCCCTTTCAATTTAAAGAGACAATGGGTAACTCCATTTTCAACCTTAGTCTGTATCGTATCTGCAGTTAGATTTAGTAGGTCTATCTTGTACTGTGTATATAAATAAAAATTATTTTCCAGTGTGTATAGCTAAGTTTGTATTTGGCTAAGAAATATCCGTCCTAGTCCTTTATTATGCCATCCAAATACAAGTTTTTTAGAGAGAAATATTTGCACGTTATATAGAGAAAAATCAAATTTTACAGCGAAGTAAATATTTAAATAGTGTACATAATATTAGATAGATATAAAAATATTATAGTAAAATATTAAGTTACAGAAAATGAAAATATATATACCAGGCAAAAAATGTAACATATGTAAAAGTTTTACACGAATCTAGGGAAAAAGCCTAGTGTAAAATAAATATACTACCGAGCTTTTGTATAATTAATTGTGCATATAAAAAGTATTTAAGTCTAGAAAAGTTGCTGTATATTTCTAACAAAAGACATGAAGAGAGTTAAGTTTACTATTTTGTTTTTAACTTCTTGTACTACGTTTGCTCATGTTTCCGCTGTAGAGAGGCCGTAAGAACACTGATCTGGAATTACCCTGTTCGTATTTCCCATGTCCAACACTACAAGCCATTTTTGGCAACTCTTATTTTTGACCCTTAAATTGTTGTAAAGTATTGTATTTAATAGAACGAGGAGCATATCATACAAAAATATGGACCAAGTCAAAAACTATTTGAACCTAAAGGGGTTTAAATTGTGTTTTAAATTAACACAGTATCGGTATTGTCTTATACCATTTGTATTTGGAGGTGTATTGTTAATTTATGTTTCCAATAATACCCAAACTCCCTCATTTTTATAACTCCAAAACCTTTAATTTAAAGCCGACGATACACTTTGAAACCTCCGTTACAGAGAAATAATGATTTTATACATGTCTGTATTGGTCTGTTTGCGTGTAAATATTGTTCCGAACATACCGTACACTAATGATACACGGATACTGATGCTGGTTGGACTCGAAATGTAAATAGTTCTCCTTACCAATCCACTTGAAGGCTGAGCAAACCAATGCAGTATTATATAGCCATGTGTACAATATACTCAACTAAGAAACATATACGCTAGGTTTATATATAGTGAACATTACAGACATAACCCTGTTGTATATTTACTGTATTTCATGTATAATAAAATCAGTACAGGAAACCCGTCAGTTTATTTGTACCCATGGTCTTATCAAGGTTCTACCTCAGCATAGTTTGTAACAAGACTACACCTCATCATCCATCAAAAACACTCATCACACTCACACTTCATCCCATATTCACCTTAAAATACCCTCTAGAAGTCTCAAATCAAAGTATCATACCTTTCAATTAAATAAAGATGTTAAATACCATTTACTTAGACAAAATAATAAATTCTTAGAAGTGAAAATGCTTTAAACAAACATTTTCTGTCAGGAGATGCTCTAGCAATTTTGGTTCCACATATTATATGATTCTTAGTTCAATCATAAGTGTACTTTGCTTGAAGGCATCATTGTAACTATTTGTTTTATACAATTCATCTAAATATGTTGGTTCATTTAAATTGTTGACACAACTCTGAATCAATCATTTTAAGAACAGAAGTAACCGATTGTGTTTTCACAATGTGTTAAAAGTCACAGAAGTCACGTTAAGTCGTTGGTCTTTGTATTTACATTGGTCACTGGGCTATTAATTAATGGCCCATTCTAAGGAAGAGTCGCCTTAGTTTGTAACAAGACTACACCTCATAACTCATTACTACCACTCATCACACTCATCCTTCACCACATATTTGCCTTAAAATACCCTCATGAGAGTGGTCGGCATCTCAAATAGTGATTTAGTGATAACTATCAACGACAGTTACAGAAAACGTATTGTAGAACATTCTATCAGTTTGGATTTAGTGCTAAATAGACGTTCAAGTCAGTCTCAGCGTTTCATCTGAACTGGTAACTAGGTTTTCTTTATCGCTGTTGTTATACAGCTAAACTAGTAGTTGCACAACTTACTTCCTTTCTTGAAAATTAATGATGGATTCAAGCAGGTGTGAATTATTATTGTGTTTGTTTCATGTATACAAACTGCTTGATTGAATTAGTTGAAATAGTCTCACCTCTAGCTTTCACCATGGACTAAGACGGAATAAAATAATTTACTGTACCTTCAAATCTTGCACTTGGAAATATATTTATTTGGAAATTTTAGAAACATTTGAATAAGTAGAAGGTGAAACTGACATTCGTATCTAGATATTAACAATACCTTAGTTATCTTAGTCAATGTAAATAACACAAGTCAAAATAATTTTTTAGATTAGATAAGAAATCCGATATCATAGTAAATTTCGACAATAACAACCCTCATCTTTTAACACTAGTACACTTAAATGTACAAGGAATAGAACATAAGTTGGAAGAATTTGAAATTCTTTTAGATTCCCTTGGTTCTTCTCCCCAAATTCTTTGCTTAAGTGAACATTGGTTGTTGGAATGTAATAATTTACTATTAAATAATCTTCCAAACTACAAACAAGCAGGGATATTTTGTAGATCAGAGAGGAGGAGTTTGTATTCTTGTAAAACAAGGCATTGAATTTGAACCAAGAGATAATATTACAGTAATAAAAACTATAGAAAGTTTATTTGAATGCACTTGTATTGAAATCAATAATATTTGTAAAAGTAATGGGTCCAGTAGTAGAAATGTTATAATCATAACAATGTACCGACCACCACAAAGTGATGTAAATCAATTTTTCTTTCATTTGGAGAATTTGTTTTTGGTTTTAGAAAATGATTGTAGGAAAAAAGATATATTTATTTCAGGTGATTTTAACATCAACCTAATTTCTAAGAGCAATGATACAAACCGGTTTCTAAACATACTAACATCTTTTGGATACAAAGTTTTGTATGAAAAACCTACACGTATTACAAAGAATTCATCAACCTGTATAGATAATATTATAACAAACAGTAATTTAAATGAAGTAAATAAACAAATTATAGATTTAGGTCTATCAGACCATTGTACTCAATTTGTATCTTTAGATGTTAGTCATAAGTTAGAATGTAGTAGTAGTATAAGGAAAAGAATTATAAGTAATAAAAATATTGTTAATTTTGAAAACATCTTAGCCTTGGAATCGTGGAGCCTTTGCTTGAACTCTAGAGATTGTGAGGAGAGTTGCAACCAATTTTACAATGTTTTCCAAAATGCTTTCTTAGCTTCTTTTCCGGTTAATACTATAAATGTTACAACCACAAAAAACAAGTGGGTGACTCAAGGTATTAGAGTTTCTTGTAAAAGAAAGTGTGAACTGTATGTTATCTCAAAGCAAACTACAAATGAATCTTTTCTAAATTATTTTAGAAAATACAATTTAATTTTGAAAAAGACCATTCTGGCTGCAAAACGCCTTCATGTAAGGACAACTATAAATCAAGCAAGTAATGTAAATAAGGCCTCATGGATTTCTTCCATTTCATGAGTTCTTGGATTTTGATCAATCATGAGCTTATGTAATTTTGAAGAGAACAATATGTCAATAGTGTTAAGAAGAATTGGTTATTGGTGGGTGCAAAATATTAGTGGTTATTCATTTCTGCTTTACTGTTTCGAGTATATGTACAAAGAGTCTTTGAAAATAATCAGCTTTTTCTGTGGGGCTTTGGTTGGCGGTGCCACACGGATTGCTTTCAACAAGATCAAGCCAGAGCTCCTCCTCCTGAATGACATTGTTGGATTTGTACCGGAATAACTTCGGTAGACTGTGACAGCGTTCAGAGAGGGGACGGAGGCAGAGGACATGTCCTGCCTGGAGTTTTCCTGGAAGCGGGACCCTGGTTGACTCCGCAGAACCGGAGCATTGATGCCCACATGAGTGCAGAGCAGCACGAAGACCATGACTCTTGCGAACATCCTGGAAGCAACCATGATCACTCACACACAGTCCACTGACTATTGAATTTTACTATGAAAATCACTTTATCTCGCTGCTAATGAAAGCATGGAAGGAGGAACGTCTTAAGCTGTGTTTGTATTTATTTCAATTATTTATAAGTAAAAGAGTTTTTTCTGTACATTGTTTATTGTTAAGCAAGTCTATTGTATTGAGTCATTTTATACTGGAAAAGAAAAATGTTAAGTTTGTTTTTAGATAAGGAGAAGATAGGACCATGAAGTCCTTTCTACCAGTTAACCACCTTTACGTGGATTCTTGTGAATCACTATACATCGACATAACCAGTAACATGTTTGTCGGTAACAAACCAGGATCGTTTCACAACTCTCCATACAGGCCTACATATACAGAGTGAGTTTTGAACGCCCTCCCACCTTAACTTTTGAAAAAGATAATATTTTTAAAAACCCTTTAGGGAATGTTTGTATAACATTTTAAAGTTTGTTATGAAGAAACTTTGCGTCACCACCCAGAAAAAAGACAAAAGAGGCGGAGAGTATTTTTTATCTGAATTCAATGGCCATAAAGAAACATTTTTCATCTCGACTCGCTTCAAAACATGTTATACCCATTTAAAGATTGCAAAAATCAGGTTTAAAATGCCACATTTGACATACATATACATTTTTTTTAATTACAAGTTTTTCATCAAAATACTCTATGGGATTATGTTATGGGGTTGTGATGTTTCCTTTAGAGGGTTTTAAAATATTTTGTTTTTCAAAAGTTAAGGTGGGGGGGACATTTAAAACTCACCCTGTAAAAATATATATTTTGTTTCTAGCAAAAAGAAGTGAACAGAATAGTACCCATTTTTTAACATTTTTAATTTGTTCACCGGTTTCGGGACTGAGCCCATCTTCTCGGTGATGTACATAAATCATTTTATTCACATTAGTAGCCCTACGTGAACTTTATCTATTTGATATATTTTGTTTCATATCTACATACAGGGTCAGGCAAAAGTGTGGAAATGCCTTAAAAACTTGTTTACCATTTTTTTCACCGCAACCGAAATCGGTACATTTTATCACAGGAACCAAAAGTACCTTTTAATGCATACTGACACTTTGCCCCAGTTTTCAAAATGGGTGATTGGGGGGTAGCCCCATAATTTTCATATGGAAGCCCCATTGAGTGACACCTAATTTAGAAGGCCTTAGAAAATATTGATGAATGTTGATAATTAGAAGTCTGTAGCGTAACCCAGAAAGAAATGGCGTCGATTTTAAGTTACACAGAGTTTTAAGTCTACCCCCCCCACCCCAATTCACCCATTTTGAAAACTGGAGCAAAGTGTCAGTATGTATTTAAAGATACGTTTGATCATTTTAATAATATGTACCAAGTTTGGTCACGCTGAAAATACTGGCTAAAAAGTTATAAACTAAGGCGTTTCCACACTTTCGAGTAATAAAAATCTGTGTAACTTAAAATGGACGCCATTTATTTCTGGGTTAAGATAGAGACGTCTAGTTTTCAGTATTCATCAACATTTTCTAAGACCTTCAAAATGAGGTGTCACTCGATAGAGATTCCCTATGAAAATTATGGGGCTACCCCCCCAATCCCCCATTTTGAAAACTGGGGCAAAGTGTCAGTATGCATTCAAAGATACTTTTGATAATGTCAATAATATGTACCGAATTTTGTTGCGCTGACAAAACTGGTTGAAAAGTTGTAAAGGTGTTTTCATACTTTCGCATAATACAAATCTGTGTAACTTAAAATGGACGCCATTTCTCTCTGGGTTAGGATAGAGACGTCTAGTTTTCAGCATTAATCAACATTTTCTAAGACCTTCAAAATGAGGTGTCACTCGATGGGGCTTCCCTATGAATATTATTGGGCTTCCCCCCAATCCCCCATTTTGAAAACTGGGGCAAATTGTCAGTATGCATTGAAAGGTACTTTTGTTTCTCTAATAAAATCTACCAAATTCGGTGGCGCTGAAAAAACTGGTTAAAAAGTTATAAATGCGTTTCCACACTTTTGCCTGACCTGTATATATTAGTCTAGGTAATTTGTTAAAAAAATATTATTTCCAGTTTTAAATTTCCGTAACATGTTTTAAATTGAAAGCCCTAGTTAACAGTATACAATTTGTATCGTATTGTAAGTATTATTTAATTAACTACAACTCTAAATACTTACTTGCGAGAGATGATTCTGACCATGTATGTAGACAATGTAGAGTCGGTGAAGTTCAGAACGATTCCTCTCCTTCAGCTCTGGGTTCTCTAGCAAAAATCACAATCAACCAAACACTTGTTCAGTTCTTTGGCACCACCACAGCTAACTACTGTATATAAACACTTTATAAAAAACTTCAAAATCGAAAAGTAGAACTAAACTAAACCCAATTAAATAGACGTAAAAAGCGCCACAAAAGGAGAATCCATATAGACAAAACATAAAGTTTGAAAACAATCAGCAGAAGAAACAACAACGTGCAAACCCAGCATGGTCCCCTACGATTGTGATGCATTGTCAAGCACAGTTAGAAACAAACTGAGGAAATTTCACTTGCCCCTTCCCTCCCCCTCTGGCTCTCTCAATCCTTTTCAGTGCCTGGAACTGGAAGTCATAAAATGAGTGGATTCAATAGGTAATATAGATTACTTAATTATTGATGATAGAGGTGACAAAAGCTTGTTTTATTTGTGCCTTTGAAAATTCAAATTAACCAGATAAAAGAATGATGGGGCATTAAAATGGAATGAAAATCTATTTAACTCAGTTAAAAGGCTGTATAGTTTGTATAGTTCTTTTTTATGACCATTTAATCAGTAGTTAAATAAAAATCATCAATTATTTATTTCTGTTCCACCTCAATTGCAATCGGATAGCTCATTTGAATATGATGGTAAATTGATGAAAAGATGTATAAATATCTATATTATTTTTTTCTTTAATACTTTTTCACAACTTTAACTGTTATTACGTTTACTATCTTTTTGTTGCATAATAATAAGATTTATATTAGTAAAAGCATTTAAAGTTTTTTTTTAATTCACCATGGATATGAATATTTTTTTAAATAAATTGTTAATGACAAACTATTCACATTTAAAACAATGACATCCTAATGAGCTCAGTTATTACTTAAACCTTGGGGTCTGTATCAAGGTTGTTTAAAAACAAAAATACAATGGTTAAATGCAATTACAAACCATTTTTATATTCAAAAATTGATTTTATTTTGTATTGTTTAAGGATTTTTTAAATGTTCAATACAAAATAGATTTTTTAATTTATTATATTTAAAAAACACCTTTAAACACTTTTAGACAGGGATTAAGAGTCCTGAAATTTGATCCTGAGTGCTTAAAAAATATGTTCTAGGAGTTTGTGGGACAATTACTAAATCTTGTTTCTAAAAGAGATTTTTCAATTTTAAATTCCTTTTAATTTAGCAATTTCCCGCAAAGTTGAAGTTTTCAAACATCCAAATGAATTAGTAAGAATAAGTATGAATTGAGTTTGAATTAGTAAGTAATAGCGAGACCCTACGCAAAGTTTTACAAGCTCTATATAAACCCATAAAAAATTCAATTTTTTTTCTAAATTTTGTTCCTAATTACATCATCAAGAATAAACTTAAAACTGTACCATTTACACTCTAATCAGTTTGGAAAAAATCCTTGCACAAAAGTAGTGAGAGGTAGCGTACTTACCAAGAAGCAAGTCAGAGAGCGAGTGAGCTAGGATGTTCCACAAAACGATTAAATATCCCTACGATCCCTAGGATCCCTACAGGGCAGATCCCTACGAGCAAATATCAAATGTCACAGGCAGAGACCAAAATGATTGGATATAACCACAACTGTTTCATGATATTTGTAATTAACCTTCATAATGGATAGACATGTTGTACTGCATCTATGTCAATCCAAAACACACA
Source organism: Matsumurasca onukii (assembly GCA_018831715.1). Lineage (NCBI taxonomy): Eukaryota > Metazoa > Arthropoda > Insecta > Hemiptera > Cicadellidae > Matsumurasca > Matsumurasca onukii. The sequence continues at coordinate 38,016,167 of CM032064.1, forward strand.
TTGCAATCTAACATTTAGATTGCTATAGTACCTACATCAATATTGATGCTTGATTAATACTATGTTCTTTTCATATTGATTGTTGTTTGGAAAATGTCCAGATTTTATTTGTTTTTGGTATTATCAAAATATGCTTCCTTTTTTTAATAGTTGAATGTGTTGACAGAAACTATTAACTAGTTCGTTACCTGCTTCCATGGTTTGCAAAGCGGGAGAGGTCCTGGGTTCGATTCCCGGCACAGATTAGTGAGTTTTGACCGCTTTCCCAAAAAGTGTTTTGTGAAGCCTACAAACCCTACAAATTAAAATGCCGTTGGCGTAGACAGTAAGAAAAAACATCTGGGTAAAAGTGCCAAAACACCTTGATAAATTTTGAAAAATGTTTGATAAACACTAAATTTATCACATATTTTTTAACTTATGGAAATTTTTATTCCTGGTAACCAAGATGTTATAAAAACACAACTATGTTTAAATAACCTCTAAATATGAAAAATAATTGTTTTCAAAACATTATGGTACTGATTCAAATGTTACAGTCATCTAAGAGCTTATTATTAGCAGTGCACTGTTAAATCACGTATTTCCAGCAAGTGTGATTGTCCTTGTTATTAAACACAAAATTGATATAGTTCACAAACTACTTCTTAAATATGATATCAAACAAAACTGCAGCAGACAATTTAACTGTATTACCCTGTACAAGAAACATTTTAAACAACATGTACACCAAGAACATTAGAACAAGCTTTTAAACAAAATATTCTGGCCTAGTTTTGTTCATTATTTAGAACAATGAGTTTATTAACAAGTGTTGAGTTTTTGAGTTTATAACAACATGGTTTATTAAGCTTCTAGCGTTTTGAGTTTTGTTTGGAAACTACTTCAGGCACAATTTTGAAATTTACAACAGCAAGTATTTGGACAGATTTTTAAATTTCTTCTTGCTGTTACCTTTTATGTTTTAATACTTTTCAATTGTATTTTATTTGTTCAATTCCCAATAAATTAGTCAAAAAAGAATAGCTAGGTCCCTTTGACTGCAATTCTGAGTTGTTTTTATTTTTTCAGGTTCCAAATCTGGCACCTGGTTTTGTGTGCTAAATAAAGGTTTGGTGAAAATTAAGCATTTTTATCGAATTTCCTTTGGAAAAAAAGAGATATTCTTGCCGTCAGCATGGTAAGATCCAGACCCGGGACCGTGAAATGAGCACCAATCCCAGAACACGCTTTGAGCATTTTTACAATACAGGGTGAGTTTTAAATGTCCCCCCATACATTTAAAAAAGGAAATATGTTTTAAAACCCTTAAGGGAATGTTTTTAGAACATTCTGAAGTTTGTTTACTGTTTAGACATACCTTGCGTCACCCACCCCCACCCAAATCCGGGGAGGATCCCCAAATTTTAAAATACAAACCCCCCTTGTGGCACCTCAACAGACAGGGAATATTTAAGTTTAAAATGCCAAATTTCACATACAGTTTATTTTTAATGACACAATTTTCTTCAAAATACTCTAGACTATGGGATTATGTTATAGGGTTGTGATGTTTCCCTCAGAATATTTTGAAGAAAATGTTGTCATTCAAAATAAATTGTATGTGAAATGTGGCATTTCAAATCTAATTTCGTGTAATCTTTAAATTGGTATAACAAAAAAGAGTTGAGATAAAAGTTTTTTTTGTGTGTCGTTTGAATTTGTATAGAGTTTCCCTTACTTTTGAAGTGCCACAAGGGGGAAGGGGGTTGGTATTTAAAAGATTTGGGGGCCCTACCCCCCTCGGTTAAGGGGGTGATGCAAAGTTTGTCAAAACAAACCTAAGGATCCAATATAAACATTCCCCAAAGGTTATTTGAAATATTTCCTTTTTCAAAAGTTAAGGTGGGGGGGACATTACAATCTCACCTTGTATACATGTATATATGTACTTATGTAAATTTAAGGATACAAAGTATAATCTTCTAGATTTTATTGAACTCCCATTAGCCATACCATAAAAGTAATGTGTATGACAGTATGCTTAAAATGTATAGTTGTTTATGTTTTTCATAATTAATGTAGTAAATAATACAAAATAGGCTAATACATTACAGAACAAAAATAACAACACTACATTATTAACAAAAAAGTCAAAATTTGTTGACACCCAATAATATTATTAAACATCTATCAGTTTTTTACTTGTCTCATAATATAATTTAAACTGTTCTTGAGGTGCACAAGTGATACGGTGGTCTGAGACACCTTCTTAGAACAATCTATGTTCAGCTCAATATTAATAATTAAGAAGTGTGCGGATTTGGTCAACTATTTTTACAGAGAAAAGACTTGCAGGAGCAGAGGGAATTCATTTGTCCCTCTTGTTTTAGGGAAATCCCTCCGTTGCTGAATATCCCTCCACCCTCATGTGTTCCCAAACTGCACTTTATGAGCTAATTACTTTCTGAAGTGTGGAAATACATATTTTGAACATTCAGATTCAATTTATTCTGCATAGCTTGACCAAATTATTCATTTCCTCTATTATTATTATTGTTCACATGCTGCTTAAAAATCTTTCTTAACTTCCTCAATTCACTTAATTGTTTCTACTTTCACCTCACTTCAAATTACATAAAAGTTTAAAATTTACTTTGTTATTCTGGAAGGCTGTATTTCTTTCATAAGACTGTGGAATTTTAATCTTTGGTTCATATTTTAAGTCAGAGCATTCCTCTGTTTCTCGTTACTACAAAGTCTCTATGTTTGTGGTCAGGGTTGGGCCTTATATTTTCATAACAATGTTCCTTTCTCTTTTTTAGATTTGATCTCGATTTGTCTATTGGGAGCCATTATGGTTTGATTACTGTCTGAGTATTGCATACTTGGATAGTGATTTCTTATGATACATGTTCTGGGTTTATCAAAAGGCTGTTGTAATCTTTTGGCAACGTACTTTGTTAGTACATTTTTTAAAACCTGCTTTGTGAGACAATTAAATCATTTGTCCAAATAAAAATTTTTCCCCGGACAAAAATGAAGGGTGTTTTCTACAATCTAGAGAGTTCTTAAGTATAATACCTATTTTTAGTAACTAAAAGTTTTGATGGCTGGTTTGAAAAATCAAAGTTTTAATTTTTTAAGAACTTTATTGTATTGATTTACAAAGTGGTAGTATTTAATGTTCAAAACATGTTAAGTTTTACGAAAGGATAAAAATCTAAATAAAAATCATAATTCAGTATGGTTTCAGGTACCAGCATGTCAGTCAAAAGCGTCTTAGTTAAAATGTGACAAAATAAGTTTAGTTTTGAAGGAAACGTTTGGCTAACAATACAAATTATTCAATCTTAAAAATTAAATTTTAATTTCACGAGGACACTTTTCTACATCCTACAAGACATCTCTGCAGACGTCGAAATCTTCGTCTTCCCCTCTTGCGCAGTCTTCTTGGTCGTCACACATCCAGGTACGTGGGATGCAACGCTTCTTCCCGTATGAGCGGAAACACTGCAACAAACCAACTGTGAGTCACCGTAGATTACTCTAGATCAAAGGTTACCAAGTATCACCTAACCACAATGGTTAATGACCTTTACACAGGATTAACCTCAGCCCCTGATATCAGGGTCCAGACTATTTCTATTTCATCAGAATTATACTTTGCGGCATTCCAAAACTAACTGATGTCCGTCTTAAGGCTAAGTAAATTTTTTTAAGCCCTTATTTCAAAGTTAGTGAAATTACTGATACTTTTGACGTTAGCCCTGAGCTCATGCACAGCAACTCCTAATTCAACAGCAGCTCATCTGATTGCCAACTGCCCCAGCACCCATATCCTAGTGGCTGATCAATCTGGCAGCTAAGTATAATTTAAGGGTTTTCCCGATAGTAGTAAATGTGTAACTTGGGTCTTTCCCAATTTTCAAGGCTATTGGACACCCCAAGTGAAAAAGCTGGATAAACATGGGAAGTAAAGAGAAATTTGTGAGGTTATGGATAATAGAGAAAGTGTACTAACTTGGAACTCATTGTAGGAATCACAGTCGTCATCAGATCCACAGTTCCACTCGTCAGAGCCGTCGGAACAGTCGTCCTCTCCGTCACAAACAAATGTGGGAGCCACACAGCCGAGCTTATCTCGGCAGCGAAAGTAGGAGCTGCGACAGGAGCTGCCGTGGTAGTGTAGGCCCCAGAGTGACTAAAGTATCTTCGGCAGTTCCTTGGCTCCTCGTCCCATCTGTTTCACAAGGCGTAAAAATCAGGTCAATCCAAACATCTTAGGTAAGTAAATACAAGTATTGTACACTCTCATCACCCTGTCTTCTCGCTCAGATCAGGTATGGTGTCAGGCTTCTCAAGCTTTTTGCACAGTGTTGAAATTAGTGTCTTTGAATTGGGGTTTTTACTATGGTACATGAGTTTAAAGATTTTGCATGATAATTGTTCATTTATATGTGATTCATTTACAGTAGTTACCCGTCAGTACAGTCCTGTCTGCCGTCACAGAGCCAGCTGATGGGCAAGCACACATGCTCTCTGCGCTTGAGACATCGGAACTCGTGCTTGTTGCAGTAACCACTGCCGTAGAAGCTGCTAAGTCCACACTCGTCCTCGTCATCTCCGTCTATTGCCCCAGAAACAAACAGGTCACATAGGGGTGGCTCAAGGAAATGGAAAAGCACTGAATTCAGAAAGCTGTAAGAGTTTGAAAAAAACCTTTCAATCGCAAGCAGAGCTTTGCTCGTATCTTTCAGTGTGTGATGATCTTCTATCACCTCTTTTTAAAGAGAAAAGCTTGAAAACCTTTGACAGATTTCCTTGGAAGCAATCTCTCTAGAGTTATTGTAGTAACAATGTGTCATTGTGTAAATAATTGTCTGTACACAAATCTATATTCAAGTCTTTTATTTCACCTTCATCTATCACTGTAGAAAATTGACTAATGTCAAGATTTACCTGGACAGTCTTCCTCCTTGTCACACATCCAGTTGAGAGGCACACACAGGTCAGAGTGTTTGCAAGGAAAGCCGAAGAACACTTCGTCGTCTGCGTAACAGCGCACATTCCACTTGCTGCTGCTACTCACACCTTTAAAACTTGTTTGTTAAAGTTGAAAATATTGTTGTCTAATAAAAAAGCTGAAGAAAATGTATCGTTCGCTATTCTTTGATTTTAAAGTTCTTAGAACTACTAAATTAAGTCAGTAGGTATTTTTGGAGTAAATGATATTCAGATTTAAAATAAATATTTTGTCAATGACCCTTTGTCCTCCTTCAATTCTTTTAGCATAAAAATTCCTTTTGGGGCATAAGCATTCACTAAAAACAGATCTCTTTTATAGTTCCCCTCAGAAAGAATATTTGCAGGTTGAGAGATGGTAAAGTTCGGAGTTCATTTTGGTTCTGAAAATGTCATATATTTATATTTCATAGGATTGTTCAATATTGGTCTGAAGCGGGGTCCCGATAAAAATATAAAAGAACATTATAGGAAGTATTGTAGTCAAATAAACTAAGCTTTCTTTCAGTTTTCCAATGTGATACCAAAAAGCTATAGTGGCTTATGTAGTCCTTCATCATGTAGATGATGTAGACATATCTATCAGTGTTGAAACTTAAATTACTAAACTTAAATTTCAGTCCTATCCCCCTATTCTACAGACATGTTTATACAACCTCTAGTGGGGAAAAGCAGATCCAGGCCCAGGGTGCGCGTTAGGTTATGCGAGCCATGTTGTACGCAGCTTCCTGTGTGCACAGTCCTCACCAGCAGATCCTTCCACACCATCGCCTCCCTGTTCTGGAGTGTCTTAAGAGTCAACTGCAGCAGAGTGTCCGGAGGCAGACCCGACAGGAATACTGAGCTTGAGCCTCCGCTCACCTCCACCCACTGGAGAGGCTTCTTGTCCGGTAGCTCTGAGACCTCCAACACCATCGCCAGTTCCTGCAACCCTCCGAACTGCGCTGAGAACGAAACCTGCTCTATCTTCATTCCCTTTGGACAGCTCTTCTGCTTCATTTCCTCTCGTACCTTACTGAGGATATCTTCTGAAAAAATCATGTTAAACTTTTTTTGATGAAGTTGACAGTTTTAAAAATTTATTGGCAAAAAATTTTAAAAATAATTAAAGTTGTTCCAAGTTTGAAAGTGTTGGTTTTTTATTTGTTAAAGTGAATGGCTTCAACGAGCCATGAAAACTTAAATGTGCAACATAAATTATTTTTGAATGGAGTATAATATTGAGTCTTCAATGAAAATCATTTGTCGGTATGTAGTAGTGTTAAAGAAATAAAGTATAATCATAAACTGACATAAACCAAGACCTGGAATTATTTGAAAACCTCCAATACCTAAATAAATCTATAAGAGCAAAATTAGTCCTCCCTTAAATCCGGACAAGTTGTTACCTGGCCCTGGGAGTAGAGTCGGTGTTGAAAAGGTGAACTGCAGAGCTGCAGAGTTATGGCTCGGCACCGCCCTGACGACTGCGGTGTAGCTTCGTCCACTCTTCAATCTCGGCACTGTGTAGAACGGATGCTCCTTCATCACTGTCCACATGTCCTCTCCAACCTGCAGCGAGAACCCTGAAGCTTCCCCCCCAGGCATGTCAAGAGACCATCTCAAACTCACGTCCGTAGAGCCCAGCTTCATCCAAGTCAAGGGCACTTCGGAGGTTTCATCGTCTTGAACCTCGGGGTGGTATCTTCTTCTCGTCGATCCAAAGCTGCTGTTCTGCAAAGTTGCAGAGGGGCTTTTTCTGGTTTCTACTCTTTGGAAAGTGCCCGCTCTACACTCCGCTACGAACAAGAGGATTGAACAGCTGCACCAAAATAGCTTGCCTGTGCTACTGCAACATTCAGTTCTTTAATAGTTTACTATTAGTCTAAAAATATTCAGGGCCGTAAATACAAATTTAGGGAAGAAGGTTTTGAAGGACCCTTAATTGGAAGGGTTTGGAAGGGTATGGAACACTCCCTATGAGATAGAGGTCTGGAGGTCCACCCCAGACAGATTTGAAAATTTAACTCTCAAAGATGTGTTTCAACAAATTCTAGATATGTATTACATCAAGCCTCTCAGAACGTAATTTCCATAAATATTTATTGAGTATGAGTTTATACTCAAAAGCTTATAGGTAGTATTCTACTTATGGTCTATTTAGTAAAACTTACTTTCATTTCAAAACAGTTTAGTATTTAGTATATGGCAACATTGTGCAGTTTTAGTTCATCCAAAAAAAAAAAAAAATAGCTGGCCAAAGTACACTTAACTGGAGGCCTTAAAAATATATATTATTTATTTGATTTTCAAATTTTTAAGTTCAAACCAGATTGGGATTTTTGAAGGCCTTGGGACACTACCCCGGTCACCCCAGTGGTAGTTGCGGTCCTGAAAATATTATGATAAGTGCGTTTGCTAGCTGTCTATTGATACGGCAGTTCTGATCTCTACAAAGTAATAACAACATTAGTCTTGAGAGACACATTTTAAAATGTAATGCTTAAAATCCTATGAATTAAAATATAATCTCTCTGGAAGCATAGATAATTGGTACTGCTACAAATAAACACAAACTTGTACTTTCACCAAAATCAAATTATTCTCAAATTCAAAACTTAATTCTTCTATACTGTACTTAAACATGAAACATAAAATGTCCAAATACTAATTTTATTTTTGAATGAAACTCAATGTTTTAATTTAGTTATGTAATGGGATAGTATAATAAAATACCGACCTACTAGTTGTGACTTACCCCATGATGAAAGAGATGAGATGGTGAGATGGTGACTGATGAGAAGATGAGCTTATACGCAAGTGTGGTCAACGTTGTGAAGAACCTTGCTTTTGTAATTCATCTCCCATCTCTCCCTCTACCTCTTGAACCGTGGACAATGCAGGTGAATAGTGTGCATTGATGATAGGTAATTAAACAACCAGGAGGTGGGCTTGAGAATGTGCGGTGCGCGGCAACTTGGCGCTTCGCGCTGTTGAAGAGTTTGCGTATGGGCAGTCTAAATATAAAAGATTGAAAATTCCATCAAGTTGACTTTATTTAGCGAATTTCCATTGGAAATACAGCAAATCGTTTCTATCGCTAGTGAGAACTAAACGTTGTGGAACAAAACGGTTGGCATGACCGGGTGGCCACGATAAAGTGTCCTAAACGGATAACTAGAGTACTATTAGAACTAGAAAGATGAAAATAACTTTTCTCTCAAGAAATCGTACATGGAGATTTCAGTGAAATTTTTTTAAGATTCTCAGTATACAGGGTGTGTCGATACTGACACTCACGGGGTCAAAACTCGAGATTTTTAAATACAAAGGTGGGTCATATTGTACATAATACTCGACATTTTAACGAAAAAATCTTTTTGATATGTTGCCCCGTTACCAAACTAGAGCTATAAACGTGAATTGCGTAAGCTTTTACGGGACGCCCTGTAGTCAAGTTATCAATTAGATTAAAAACATAGTGTTTATTACATATTGTTACTCAGAATTTGACGATCTTTTCAACGGTATGTCGTAAAACCATGTTACTTAAATAACATAACAAACGCCCTCCCCCCAAAAGGCCACTTCCGATGTAAGTTATCCCCGTAACAATAAATTCGCTATTATCGCGGTATCGTTTGTGGCTACATCTCGGCTATATTTATTGTTATTAACATTTGTCAAAAATAGATACACATCTAATCGATGTACCATATTTTTTATTTGATGTATGTTATATTTCATATTGTGTAGCTACTTATATTTTATACATTTTTTTATTTTCAAGCATAGTATGATGCCGTACGATAAATAAGTAAAATATACCAAAATATACAGTACAAATAACAATCTTATTTTATTTATAAAACGCCATTTTTGACTATTTACTACGAGTTCAGTTGTTTGTTCATATCAACACATTTACACCTCATCAACTAATTGGGCCTAGGCGAAAAACTATCAGTTTATCCAACACGCATTTTGCTATTTTTCTTGTTCAAAAGATAAGCAAAAGAACAACCAAAAGGAGAACAAATTACGCTGCTGAGGTGTAAGTATCCCTAACAGATCGTCATTTGATGACTATCTGATAGGCCATTGAGAATTGTTCGCATGCAAAGGTAGAGAAATGAATCTCTTTCGACACCTAGCAGCTCCGGTCCTCCCAACAGTGGCGTGCTGGCCGCGAGTATATAAACACTCACCATGCGCGCACTTACCACCGAGAACTAAACATTTAACAAGCCTGTTTACCCAAACTCATGGATATTTTTGTTGGGGTTTGCACGGATAATGAACAGTGATACTAGATGTATGGTGTGAAAAACAAAAACACACATTATTCTATGTTTTTACACTTTTTACTTTTTAGGCCTTCTGTGACGGAAATAGTAATTTTGTATTTTGCTCCAATAATGCATTATTTGGGATTTCCCCTACCTGTGCATAAAGCGAATTCGGATATATTTTTGCCGTGCCAGCCAGGTGTACCGTAGGACATAGTTTTGTGTGGTGACTGATGGTATAAATTAAAGTATTAAAAATGTCAAATATTGCACCGAAAATAGTTTTTACTAATAAAAGACAACAAAAGAAAAATAATGCGCAATTATTAATAGGAATACAAGCCCAAACGCGGACTATTATTATTACATAATTATTCAACGTTCTGCTACAAAGTCCTCCATTGTCCACCAGCACGACCATCCATTTTCAGAGGAAAAAGGTACATCTTTCCAATGAGAAATCAAACGATGCTTTAATCTATAGAGTGGACTGGCTGAAAGATAAAATTAGATTGTCGGGTGTTATGAAATCAAAAAAATTAACGGCCGGAGCATGGTAATTAACCCGGGAATCAACGCGGTTTACTACTTTTCCAATGGTTTATTGTTTTAAGGCAATTGATTAATTTATGGCCTTCTGTAAACATTCTGTTTAAATTGGTCCAAATAGCATTGTATTAAAACCGTTAATAGGAGCTAAGCGGCCGAGAAATTGTAAGCGGAGATTTCAATTGAAAATATAGTGGTTAAAAATGTACCATTGCTTTTAACGTTGGTTTAGAACCCACGGTCTATGGGCTTAACCTAGAAAAGCTCAAAACTGAAGGGATAAAGAAACGCTTTTTACTATACTCTAACTCTTCAATTAACAGTTAATGGACCGACAATGGGAGAACCTAAGACAAATTTTCAACTACGGAAATTAAAAGTTTTGTTGATTTCGCGATGGTTGTTTTACCAAGGGGCGAGGGGAGCCAGGATCCTAATTCTAGCCTGTGACCAGGAAACCTAAGCAGGGATTGTATGACTCTGTGCTTTGGCTGATCTCCGGAAATTTGGAAAATTGAGTAGCAAAATTACATACATTTGTATGGTTTGGCCCTCTATTCTCGGCTATCTTACAAGTGATAGCCTGTGAAGAGTTCCGACCAGTAAAAAAATTAAGGCTACGGATTTCAGCAGATTTAATGAGGCAAATTAGAAAACGTGACAAATAATGCAAACGAGTAAAAATCTAAATTTTAATCCCCATTTGTTGAATTTTTACAACACGTTTGTACAACCTAAATCACACTCGTCACTGGATATGTTTTATTTTATGTTCATTATTTTTTTGTAATTAAACAGCTTGGACAGAACTAATGTCAACAACTGGATTAATACAAACGATATTTCAATTTTTCTTTCTGCGACGAAAATCGCAAACTGTTTGGTACGCATCAGATGATTGTAACTTGATATTCTCCTGGTTGCATGTGTTATGTTACTGCACTGATGGAGACCGTGGAGAAGCCGGGGAAGGGGCAGGATTTCTGCACTGTGAGCGCATGCGCAGCGAGGGAGCGAGGGAGCGAGGGGTGAGGGCAAGTAATGAAGACTAGAGTGTGCAAATGCAGGTGTAAAGGAGCAAGAGGCAGTGGAGGCAGGAGGCTTGACTTTCATGGTCTGTTAAAGGTTTGCGCGGCGGAGCGGCGAGTAACCTTGTAGCACGGAGCGCGGTGCGCACTACCAACTCCGCCACCTGCCACCGCCAAGCGGACTCGGGGTCTCGGGTCACCTTAACACCGCGCAGTAGTGGCTGTCACCTTGAATTCCGTCCGATAAGAACAGTGAAAAACATGCATTTATCTTCTTCCGGCGTGAGGTGTCTTAAGAAGATGCTCGTGTTTACACTGTTCTTATGTGACAAAAACAAAATGGCCGACAGGTACTGTGCACTCTTAGGGGCATGTGTACACCAACGACAGAGTCGTACAGCTTTTTCGTGCAGTTGTGAACAATGCACAGTTAATTAGTTACATAAGGAGTAAAATAACTTCTTGATTCACTTAGGTAACATTTATATAACCCCCAAAAGTTGCGTTTTTATCTAATCGTCCTGGTCTAAGTTTCAGAATGTTCTGCTGGAACGATCCCCAGGACGCGTATTTACATCCCCTTGGCGTATTTGCAATTTACGGAATCCGGCAGGTTCAAAAACAACAGCTAAGTCCTGAAAAAGTTCGACGCTTTGCTCGAATCGAACTTATTCGACTTCACGTAAAGTACTTTAACCTAACCCTAAATCCATTCTAATACTATGCCGAAAAACACACCACAGGCGAGTCCGCTACAATTCCCATATGAAGCCAGTGCGATGCTGTCTTGTAGGGGTTGTAATTAGGCGTCTCTTGCTGGGGGTACTTTAAGTTACCACTAGGTAGTACCTAAAAAATATACTTTCTGACGAGTCTGAGAGCAGGTCAAAACCCAACATTCAAAACAAATAAAATGCTCATAACGCGTTATTTTGTGTATCAATTTCCAAACTTTCCCAGAGGATGATCTCTGCACATCGCTCTTGCTGGGGTTATTCCATACCCTTCATACTTCAGATGGATAGCCCATCCAACCCCCTTCGAAACCATCCTGGCACACTTTCTGCCAGAAGGGCTACGACCCCGGTTTCCTCGCGTCCTCGAAGGACACGGCAGCCACGTGGAGGCCCGAGTCCCGGAACTGCGCATTGCTCCAGAGGATCCGTAGAAGTGACAGTAGTGGTGAGGACAGGAGTGAGTAGGAACCGGGGAAAAGCGCAGCGGAGTGGTATGAGCCGAGGCTGAAGACGCAGCGGACCAGAAACCGTACTAATGCTGGTTTCCACGCTCAGCAGTCAACACTCCTGCTCCTGCCTCTGCTCCTGGGACCTGGACAGTGGACACAGTCGGCTTCACCTGAGCCACAGTCCGCTCTCTAGTCTCTACTGGTAGAAGAACTTCACCACCTTCACTGCTGCTCTCTACTACCAGTAGTAACCGTATGCCGAATACAATAGAATATTGTTTATCCAAAAGTACAGATGAAGCAGAGAAATCCAAGAAAAATAGATCGACAACATTCGTAAAATCTAGTAAGTCTTATGACCTTTCTTTCAATTAAGTTTGCCAGTTCTGTTTTAATTTTCAAGGTGTTACAACTATACAAAGAATGGTGCGATCGTCCTTGTACGAAATGGATTCCGATTCTCACGATGGCCATGTGGTTCGGAAGTCACGTTAAGCCGCTGGGATGTCAATGGGAGGGCACGTTGGACCATCCCATTGGTCGTTGGGCTATTAATTAATGACCCAACCTTTGGATCAGTCGGTTCAAGCTTGTAACAAGGCTACATCTCATCATCCAGCAAAACACTCATCACACTCACCCTTCATCTCATATTCACCTTAAAATACCCTCTAGGAGTGGTCTGTGTTTCAAATTAAAGTATTAAAGTAAAGTATCGAAAAAGCATCAAAGTATAATGGGGGATTAGTGGACCACCAGACTAATTTTGTATAGTGTCGACAAATCTAGAAGTCAAAATGTATAGAATGGAATGTAATTGTGCCCTTTACGTAGGAGGAACAAAAAAGCGCCATAGTCAAGGAACTCAGAGAAAATATGCGTAATCCACCGATAAAATAACACATGTTAGTTTGAAAGTTCATAATAGTGGCGGAGAGCAATTTAGTAAAAAGAAAGAAACGGACTTTTTTATGTTAATGCGAACATGTAGTTTTATTCCTATAACGTGTCCTCATTTTACTTGGTTATATTTTTAATTGTATTTTTGACAAGCTATTAATTTTTATGATGTAGCGGTATTTTTAAATATTGGTTGGAATAGTCTTAGGTTAGATCTTAAGTTAAGATATTAATTAAATGTAGTTCCTAGTGTAGTCCTCTGAAAACGGGTGGAGTTTTTAACTAACCGAAACGTTAGGAGTAGTTTTTCTCCGGGAGTGGCAGGAAAAGTCCGTTTCTTTCTTTTTACTAAAATAACACAATTCGCGCAATTATTCAAGGGGTAAAACCCAACTTGACTTTGTTCTAGTTATGAAATCCTGACTTGTCTTTAGCAGAGAAAACTACCAACATAAACAACATGACAGAGGGCAGGAGACTGATGGAGAAGACTGGAGAGACGAATACCGGCCTGTCGTGAGATTTGGCACTGTTAGAACCACGATTCAAATCTATCTGTGAATTCTTCCAGTGCCAAGCAACAACACAGGGGTCCTGAAGTCCCGATGCGTCCTCGGAGTTGAATATCCTTATTCTCTGTAAGACACAATAAATATATGTACATAGAGAATAGTCTCGTTTTGGGCTATTTGTACGTATACATGTTTTAATCAGTTAAAACTAATAAGATTTTATTAGGAACAATAATTTTACAACGTCATAAATTACAGAAGAGAAACAAACACCAACAATAGCAAAAGAAGCATTATGCGCAGTAGTGGCTTCACGGCCAGCCGGTCCCATCCGGCTTTATTATTATATGTAGCATGTTACCATTTTTATGTAAAGCGCAAACCTTTATTTACATATGTTTCTCTAATGTAAATAGAGGATTGAATGAATGAATGAAAAAGTGTCTTTATTGATACATTTCTTTTAGTTATACATAGATTACATACAGTATTTACATAACACCACTAAACAATGGTCAAAAAGACCGTCTGTTGGGTTGGTCATATTTTGTAGTTTTCTTTACAGTTTAATTTATATTTATCAAGCTAAAATATATAAATATAAATACAATTTATTTTACCTATAATGCCATGCAGCCTTCATACAACTCCCTAAGGCTCGCCAATCCCTACCATTTAATAAATCGTTAAACTCACTGAAATTTAAACAGGCTTTCCCTAAATGTAGTCTTCTTCTAAGACCAGCTAAAATGGGACAAACCGCAACAAAATGAAACACTGTTTCCGGCTCCTGCAAATTGTAGCAATTCATATTGTTGTCCTCTCCTAGCCATGGTTTGCAATTTAGATGGATCATTTCATATAAATAGAGGAGTGTGTTCAGGAAAGATGTAATATCTCTGTTATTACTTATTACAGCATTGGTCTAAAATGTTGATAGTAAAATTTGCCACGTATTGTTATCAAAGTTTATTTACCATAAAGTTTAAGGGTTTTGACTTATTAAGCTTTGAAAATTTAATATGGCCGCCATTTTTAACCCGGAAGTGAAAATTAGTTAAACTTATTTTTAAATATTGGTTTTAATTATACGTACTAACAAGTGTGCACAGTTTTTAGTTTATAACTAAATTCACCTCGGAGATACAAAATATTAAGTGAAAAACACAAACAGACAGACAGACGAACAACTCAGCGAGATAGGCTTAAGTGGTATAGGTCATGTTTTATTTATTATGACCTGCCCAAATCACCTGGTGAAGTTTGATCCCCTAATCACTGGACACCCTGTATGTGTTTATGTGTGTACTCTCTACAAATCGCATTCTTTGTCCGATTTTCATGAGATTTGGTACAAATGTTCCTTTTGTAAATATCTCGGTTGAGTTTGTTAGCCAGCAAAATCTGGCTACCGGAAGTGCCCTTTTGAGAAATTTCCACCAAAAAGTGGTTTTAATCCAACAGTACATTTCGTCCGATTATGATGAAATGTAAAATAAATATGTATTTTGTTGTTGTACATCCATATACTAAAACACATTAAAGTTCGTCAAGTCGTTTCAAAATGGTGGCCAAAAACAGCGGAATGAATGGTCCGGTTTTATTGAAATTTAAAATGTGATTTCCTTTCATGATTTAAGTATAACTTCCAATAAAAAAAATGCGAGGCCGAATTTTACGCCTGTGATTTTACAGGAGGCCAAACTGAGGCCGAAGGCCGAAGCGACGATGTGAGCGTAGCGGATTAGAGTACCTAACAAATTATCAAAAGAAATTCGATTCATTCATGCAAGCGGCGCTTTAACTGTACATTGCAAAGAATCCATCAGTTTTGGTAATTTTGTATTCATATACTTTGCATAGACCGAAACTGGCGTCAAAAACAAATTCTTGTCTGTCTGTCGGTCTGTCTGTAACGTTTTTAAGGTATTTTAGACCGCTTATAACTCGAAATCCGCTGAATCTATGGCGGTGAAACTTTGTTCAAAGGTTAAACCCATTACGCAGTGTGTCTTCAGCTATATTTTTTACCCATACAACATCCACAAAATAAATGGCGAGGGACCACAGTGGGCACTGAACACGTTTTAGGCGTTTCGGACCACTTATGAGTCAAAATTGGCTAAAACTATGGGGGTCAAAATATGTTTAAGGGTTAAGCCCATCACGCAGTGTGTCCTTAGCTATACTGTATTTCATATCCATTCAACACCCACAAAATAAATAGCAAGGGACCAAAATGAATAGGCATTTTGGACCGCGTTTAAGTCAAAATCGGCTGAAACTATGACAATAAAACTTTGTTTGAGATTAATCTAATCACTCAGTGTGTCTTTAGCTACAGTTTATATCAATATAACAACTTCAAAATAAATTGCAAACAACCAAAGCGAGTTCTAAAAACGGGCGGAACGGCGGGAGTACTATGACTCTCACAAGGTAGCTAACACTTATCTATAAAAATAAAATAAGACTTATGTCTGTACATTGCAAAGAATCCATCGGTGTTGGTAATTCGGTGTTTATATACTTTGATAGACCGAAACTGGCGTCAAAATAATTCCTTTCTATTTGTAACGTTTTTAAGGCGTCTTGGTCCGCTTATACAGTAACTCAGAATCCTTTAAGGGTTTAGCTCATAACGCAGTGTGTCTTTAGCTGTATTTTATACCCATACATCATCCAAAAAATAAATGGCGAGGGACCAAAGTGGGCACTGAACACGTTTTTTAGGCGTTTCGGACCACTTATGAGTCAAAATTGGCTAAAACTATGGGGGTCAAAATATGTTTAAGGGTTAAGCCCATCAGGCAGTCCATATCATCTTTAGCTATATTTCATATCCATACATCATCCACAAAATAAATGGCAACACTTATAAGGAGAATATGGTGAACTAACAGGCAAACTAAATGGTTTCCTAAGAATACAATTTATATGCAACTATTTTTTTTTTTTTTAAATTTGTAATTTCTTTAAATATACACAGAGCTATGTTAATAAAGCCCGAGGCGAAGCGCGGGTACTCTCAGCTAGTACGAACTACAGGAAGAAGTTTCTATAGGATGGTATGAACAACAGGGTAAAACCCCCTAGTTAACCCTTTAAGTTTCTATTTTTCCATAAATAATTGTGTAAATGATTTAAATACATACATTTTGATGCTGTTGCAAATTCATGCTATCTATTTAGCTTAGCAGAATAAAGTATTGATTAGTTAGTCAGTGTTTACAGTGCTGTAAATTAACAAATAATGAAATACTTTGTGATCTTAGTTTTACAGCGTGTCCCATAAGTAAAGTGCCAGACTCTGGGAAAAGGTTATGTGGGTCAAAATAAAGAGAAAATTCTTAAAAATTATTAAAGGTTTTTCGAAAACGCTTAGTTAACCAGATATTTGCCATTTTACATTTGTCACTAATTATTTATTATCTCACACACTACTACTGTAATCGGATTTGACTCAAAATTAGCATACATTTGTATCTAAGTAAGACCATTTAGGGGAAAAATTACCAGCATGATCTAACTTATCATTTTAAAACGGTGGCTATTTTATGGTATTTTTAGAGCATTTTTGGTGTTACACCTTAAATAGCGAATAAACGGTGATTTTTACGATAAAATGTAAATGATACCGTTGTGTAGAAAATTTTACTACCTATCTATTGATACCAAGTTCAAAGATTCGATTAGGAATCAACAAAGTTATAGTGGAAACTCTGGCTGAAAACATACAACTTTCCACCTTATTATCTTGATGTTTGCCACAGTTTCCACTATAACTTTGTTGATTCTTAATCGATATCTTTGACCTATAGGTCGGTGTCAAAAGATAGGCAATAAGATTCGCTACAAAACAGTATTCTTTACATTTAAACGTAAAACTCACCGTGTATTCACTATTTAAGGTGTAACGCCAAAAATTCCCTAAAAATACCATAAAATAGCCACCGTTTTAAAATGATAAGTAAGTTCATCCCGTAATTTGGGGTTAGCTCAAAATAATTTGACAATACTCTACACGTTTTAGCGAATTTTCTTTGAAATTTGAGAAATTCATGCCGTCAGCATGATACTCGGTGCATGGCATGTGCACTGAACCTAGACTCCTATTACCTTTTGAGCATTTTTCAGAACTTTATATGCATATGTATGGTATATGTGTGTACTCTCTACAAGTCGCATTTCATGTCCGATGTTCAAGAAATTGGGTACAAATGTTCCTATTGTGAATATCAAGGTCCAAAAATCGGACTACCGAAAGTACCCTTTTGCGGGGAGTTTTTTTTACCGAAAAAGTGGTTTTAATGATTTAAAAAGAGTAACTTTTATACGATTTTTACGAAATTTGAAATAAATATGTATTTTGATAGTATTCATAAATAGTCTAAAAATTATAAAAATCCATAATTTATTTTCCAAATGGCGGTCAAAAAAGCGATTTTTCGCTCTATCGGCATCCAATTTTAATAAAGTTTGAAACAAATGTTCTATTTATGATACGAAGTAAAACATGCAGCAAAGTACCACGTAAGGCTGAAGCTATGAGCGTAGTGAACAGCCTCGTAACTCCTATGGTAATAAGGAAATTCGGCAAGCGGCGCTTTAGCGCTTAGCTGCGTGTCGGCCTGGATTTAAGATTAAATTGAACCTGTACTCTTTTGGCAGCAAATTCCACAGGTCTTTAGACGCTTCTCTTCTTCCTGAAACATAAAACACCATAAGTTAGACTCACAAATAGTCTATTTGTCAAAATAATATCAACTAAAAACTGTTTTGTATGTTATGTATGTGCAATTTATAACTTGAATTTAAACCGAATACGTACCTGACTTGCCACTTTGGGAAAAACTACCTAATCATGAGCTGGTTCAAACTGAATTACATTGTTAGTTAATTCATTAATATCGGTTTGAGATTCACAAAGATTTAAGATTTGGTATATTCATATAGCTTTGAGGACACAAACCAGTACTACTGTCAGTTGTCAGCATATATTCAAAAGTCAAAGTAGTCAAAAAAGGTTTACAAGCTTACTAGCAATAGACATTTAAAAACACTCTTCTGCCAGTTTACATAGATTAGGATGATCACTCGTTCAGTTTGAATGTGGTTTGGTTCGAACCGAATCGTCCACGTAGAATGACGGTTAAGATACCTTGAAAATTTCACAGCTAAATTCTACAATAGGAGCGGTTCCTCACGCTGACTTTAGTTACGTAGATTTCCACGCCTAAAACAAGTGAGGCATCGTCAGCGTATAGGCCTAGAGTGACTTTGTTAGAAAAACCTGCACATTCCGAGGAAGCAGTGGATTAGCGGAAGGTGAGGGACTGGGATTGAGAAATGAAAAGTAGCGAAGAGAGGAGAGGGGAGACAGATTCAGATATACAGTGAAGAAGTGTAGGCCTACTGAGCGGTGTGGGTGGGAACGGAGAAGGTCCCACGTCCGTACAATGGGAGGAAGAGAGTAAAGCTGTACAATGTACACGGTGCAGGCACGCAACCCTGTAGAGTATGCAGTGTTTGTACATACAGTATATACCAGCCACCAGAGGTACTCTCAGCAGTGCTGAAGCAGTGCTTGCTGCACTTGTAAGCGTCATCACAATGAACACGGCGGCAAATCTACACCACAGACCACAAAGTTTATCTTCTTTGTGGTCGTGACCTACACCTACCCATCACACGTGCCTCAAAGGTCTGCACGAGAGGATAAAATGCGCTGATACTTTATGAGCTAACATGGCGTATTTAAACCCATTAGGCCTACCCTAGTTTCGAAAAATATCAGGTGTGTTCATTTAAACATATTTTTGAAAGGTGATAAGCATTACCCGCATGAACCCTTGCAAGCGCTTGGTTTGAAAGTTAATACTGCATCAGTGGAAACAAGGTCATTTGTTGGCGGTCTAAGTTTAGCGTGGTGTCATGTGTTTCTTGCGAGGAAGAGTTTACGCTTTCCTTTAGGTGTCCTTTACTCCAGCGTTGTTATACTGAATTTTCGAGAAACAAAGTTTTCTCATTACCGAGAGGTCTTAAGAAAACGGGGACATTCCAGGAAAAACGCCCCCGTTCCAGGAAAACAAAAACTCCAAACCTTTCAGGGCGCTTAGTTCGTATGCACTGTGCACCACTTGTTGGCGTAAATTCTATTCAAAACATTATATTTTGATTATTGTTTTCGACTTGTGTTGAATTTCTAGGAGTGGACACGTCAGGTTCTATGTCTTCCGCCGTCCCGTGCTCTGTTCAGCACGGTGGATCCCGTGCAGTGGGGAGCGTGTAGCGTGGAGCCCGCGCGCGGTCACTGCCCTGTAACACGTTCCCGCTAGGTGGACAAAAACCGCGCAACTACGGCAAAGCAACGTTACAGCCACGGCAACGGCACTCGCCCCAAATACACTCCACACTCTATACTCTACACTCTAGTTGCTAAATTGCAGCAAACTGTCCACGAGCCACGAGCTCGCCTGCGGGCTGCGAGCACTACGCATGCGCGCTGTGACTCACCGCGCGCCATGCGCAGTCGCAGTGCACACTACACTCTACGCTTGCGCACGCTGAAGGTTTTACTTGGACTTCTGAGTTTCGGCGATGAAGTAGCTGTAATCACTAATTAGTTAACTGGATCATTTTTGATCAGTATGCTCAGTTATATGCCGAAACGTCGTAATAAATATTTTGTTTGGCGTTAATAAGTTGTACGTTTTTGCTTTTATATGCTGCAACATAGTGGCTCTATGCTTGTATTGAAACACGTTTCCTATTTTAGTACATCGTTTGCAAATATTCCAAAGCTAAATTTTCTATTCCGAGTAGAGACCGGTCGGGCTACTGGCCGCCAGGACCTAATATACAATGTATACCTAATGTACATTAGGTCCTGACTGGCCGCTCCCTGTAGTTTGGAAGTAAAGCTAAGCCGTTGGTCCATTTCCATCGATCGTTAGGCTATTGATTCATGCCCTAATCTGAATTACAGTCAGCCCTCGTGTTCAACTCCTCACAATCCATCTAAACACTTAATTAACACACTCGCCTCTAATTCCATATGTTGCACCTTAAATGCCCTCTAAGAGTTGTTAGTGTCTCAAATCAAAAATAAAGTGTCAACTCTCAGGCTTTCAAGGCCGGTGTCACAACTATAATATAGTTCTTCCGGTTCACAACATCATAACAAACATAACATAAATACTGTTTTCAAGCCAGCTAGTAAATTGAAGAAATGTTTGAGACCTGTGAAGAACTAGATACCATTGTGCACGCCGAGAGTCTACGAAATCCACTGCAATTGCGGTACGGTGTATATTAGCGAGACTAACAAATTAATTTCAACGAGAGTTCACAGGAGAGGAACATATCAGTCACACAAAACACGACGATGTTGAAAAGTCGGCCCTAGCAGAACATAGATACAGCACGAAACATGCAATTGAATTTGACAAAGCCAAAGTATTGGCAAACATTTCACATTATTACCCGAGTCATCCGAGAAACCATTGGAATAATTAAAAGTGATAATGACTTCAACAAAGAAGGCAGCATTAAACCTTCAAGAAGCTAACAACCAGCCCTGAATAAGGCTTTTCGATAGCGTTACAGCCAGTGAGAACATCATCAGCTGGCATCCCTGCTCCAATAAACGGCTGGCAGCCTTGTGACCAATAGATAGCAGACAGCAAGTAGCTCAGTTCCAGTCAATCAGTGACTGAAGATGCTACTCCACAGCGATACCAAAATATCTCACGCTAATTGTAATAATGTTTTGACGCGGTGTGAGCCGGAAGAACTAGACTGCAGTTTATAAACATATTTTATGTGTAACATAATTACATGTTATAAAACTGTCTAGTGTATCTAGTTGCTACAGTTTTCCAATATATCAAATTCATTCCAACATATAGTTTTGTTTATTGAATCGCTTTCATTCATTCGAATTATTTTGTCTCCCAGGTGGGGTAACGGCACTGATATCTTTAAAATAATTCTAACCTTATAAAAGAAAGCCCCCCGAATTGTCAGTGAAGCAGCCCACTGTAGACACCTTTTTCCTCAAAGAAAAAATTCAAACAGGCATAAATTTTTACATTCGCTTTTTCTCATTTATTCGAATTGTAGTACCAATCCTGTTGTCAGTCAGTTTGCTCGGCGTTTTCCGTCATGTACCTATTGCACACACATAACACATGTATGGCAATCAGGTATCTTCAGGTATTTATGCCTTGAGGAAATTGTCCGAATACTGCCCAACTCAGGTACTGATGACGGCATATTACGGACTCATCTTCCCGCACCTTTCTTACGGATTGGTGCTATGAGGAAGTTGTTCAAACGCAAACATTTCAAGAGTTTTCATTTTGCAAAAAAGAGCCGTCCGAACAATTGCAAAGTTACAAAGAAGAGAGTCGTGTAGACCAGCATTCAAAAATCTGAAACTGTTGCCACTACCCTGCCTCTACATCCTACAAACCTGTATTTTCTTCAAAGAAAATTGCGACCAGTTAAGAGGGAGTGATATTCACTCGTATGAAACGAGAAGCAGGGAGAACTACCGGACTGCCCAACACAGAAACGGTAGTTCATGAACGTTTGCCATCCCAGGCTGGAGCTCAACTTGTCAACAGACTACCAAATTCGAATAAAAGTGCCCTAATGCCCAAGGCGTTTAAAACTCGCCTCAAAAACATTTTGGTCGCAGAAGCATTCTACAGCAAAAACGAGTTTATGGCACACACTTGGGAGACCATACATTAAGTGATTTACTGACGAGGTGCAGAGTGGGATAATTCGAATGAATGGAGAAAGTGAATGTATAAACTGTAAGTCTAAAAGGTTCTCGATGTGTATGAATGGAAAATGTTAGCTTTGTAGATAACTTGTGACGATTGCTACACACTTTTTTACAATGTTCTCGCAATAAAATATTTATTTATAATCGTCAACTAACAGCCTGCAACTTTCCACTCATTCTGACACCGAAGTCCATTTCAAACACAACATTACCATTCATGCTCGCATTCAATCGAATGATTCCACTAATAACAAAATTGTCAGTCCGATCGAGTCAGTACTTGAGGAACTAACAAAAATCGATGCGGCCTTCTGTACATAATTAAATTAATGAATGGCTTTCAACGCCTTTTCTTTCGAAAAAAGAAGCAAATTTAAAACACTATTTATTTCAGTGCCATCTGCACTGCAATTATGCTCTACTAGCACTCTAGCAGCCTCGTGGACAGTGGACAGTGGTAGCAGGAGGCAGGAGGCAGGAGGGAGGTAGAGGAATGCCTCAGTTCTCACAAGGTGGAAGACACAATTTTCAACGCTTTCCAAGGCCCGGCCCGGCACCGGGTCAACGCACGGTTACTCATAGTCACCGTCACCGTCAACGGCACTTGCCACACAGTCACCAGTCACCACCACCAGCACAGAGCCACCGCTGCGCCAGCACAGAGCCACCGCTGCGCCAGCACAGAGCCACCGCTGCGCCAGCACAGAGCCACCGCTGCGCCAGCACAGAGCCACCGCTGCGCCAGCACAGAGCCCAGCACCGCGTCAGCAACGAGCCAACACAAAGCCAGCACCGTGCGCCACCGGTCGATAAAGGGTTTTAAGCGCAGGCCCCAGTCGAATAAGAATATTTATTTTCCAAAAGCATGACAGGTATATATGTACAATATTTTTGTTGGAAATACTAGCCATCGTGTCTAGAAATGATGGCTAGCGCAAACTAAACAATAAAGAACAAAACATCAGATGTCAGTCAGAGTTCTTATCTACGCTGATAACACTGGTAACGGACGGCACTGCAGCTCTGGCGATCTGTTTAATCACTACAGTGCATTTCATATTACATTTGCAAAATTTACAACTTAAATTTTACACGTACATTTAAATGATAAAAACATTGTAAAGAATATATACACATAACTTATGATCTGACACACTATGAAAAAGCAACTTAAAATTAACATAACGTAAACATAGTATTTATAGACATAAAAAAAATTAACGTAAAGCTACATCTAAAAATAGAGAGTCCATAGGGAGGGCACAACAGAACGCAGACACTGCCACCTTTCTACTCCCCTAGACTCTCCGAAATAAAATAAAATACTACACTGATAATAGTCACAAACGCAACAAAGACTACATATTTTTAAAAGGAGAAGGTGTGGAAGCCTATAGGAAGGGCACACAGAAAGCAGAAGCTGCCACCGACCGGCCCTTCTCTCCCCCAAACTCACCCCCATCCTGAAAAAATTACTAAAAGGCAGCGGTCTACTGATATCGTAATAATATTCAAGCAACTACTAACAACAAACCTCTCACGTCATCTTTGGTAAACAGCCATTTCTTTACTTTATTAAGGAACTGTTTACAGTTTTTACAAATGGACACGTTTAGTTACAATTAGTTACAAATGGACACGTGTTTGAAAACTCTTAAGTTTAGGCCTGCAATAATTGAAATTGAATGCACATCAATTTCATAAAAACCAACTTAGATAGTCCGAACATCTTCTAAAAAAAAGCAAAGAGCAGTTTTTTTGCAAAGAGCATTAATATGGGATGTTTAGTAAACATAGTCGTCAAATGTTAGCGCTAAATCTAGAATTTCTCGTTTCAAAGGAAGGTCAATATCAACCAAAATTATCGCAGGGTTCATTTTATACTATCAGTTTTAGAAAAATTTCGACATTTTGTTTATTGGGATTAACGTGTAAATTATTGCTATTTAATCACTAAAGATATTTGTAGTTGTAAATAACTATCAATTTCTGACTTGTTCAGTGATTTTCTTTTTAAAATAATCGCAATGCTATTAGCATACATAGTTATTATTGTGTAAGTTGTGAAGATTTGTTTAAAACACGCAACATTCTGACTCTCCCATCAATTTACATTCTCGAAACACTTTCCTTTGCACAGATGAATCTTAATAGTTTTGACAGGCCCAACAATAAAAGATATCCACTAAGAAATTCCTCCAATCTCTCCATTCCCAAACACTCTTCCACTTTTTTCAAAAACCACTTTGTTTACAATTCAGTTAAGCTCTTCAACAGCCTTCCTCAAAACCGGGCAGCAGGATGTTCAGATCCGTCTGAAGTGTCTATTGGTTCAGGGTGCCTACTCCAGTGTCCGTGAGTTTACTGGCGAGTCTTCGAGAGTAAGCTTTACGAGCAACAATAAGTAAGCTTTTTCCTGTAAGCAAACAACATGCTACTGTACATATGTGTTTAGATGTGTAATGTTTACATTATAAGGACGTTTGAAGTCCTTATTTTGAAGGAAAATGTATTATTTTGACTTGGTTAATTTTGCTGAATAAATTACTTATTGACTTAGTAGTGTTTTTGTAATACTGTTTGTATAAAGAATGTACAAAATAGGTCCTAAAACTAAACCCTGATGAATTCCGAATTTCAGTGGAATTCCTTACGGTTGATTTCTCGTATGAATTGGGAAGCTGTTTACATGCAAACCTTTAGTTTACAACATGCTTCAGGTCCTTGTGTCTAAGAATCTTTAAATTTGTTGTTCTTCAAAGAATGCCTTAGCAAGAGAACTCCAAGGTCAGGTAAAAATACTACGTATGATTATGAGGACATCGAACCATATTTATACAGTTCTAGGTCCAATAGTACTTTACACACTCTTGATAGTGGAATAATTTCCTGAAACCAGTCGAGTGAACAGGGTACTTCTATGTTTTCTTTTATTTACTACATATTTTACAAATAACCCTTCACTTGTTGCAGTTATGCATGAAATAACGTATTTATAGCCATCTGTAACAGGAGACAAAGTTATTTTACACATTAGAATTCCCTTGTGTTTTTAGGTTTTCCATGCCCAGTTGATTCAACTGGTATTCCATCCTGAGTTGATTCAAATAATGAACAGTTAATGTTTATTATGTATTTGCAGTTTCCTGTTATTGTTTTAAGTATTTTTTGATAAATAATTACTTTTAGTTATCATGTTATTAGAGTCAATTTACTGCAAGGCAAGTATTATGAAGCCGAATATGTTAATTTTTATTTGTTTTTCTGAACGCTGAATTTATAACGTATTATTTGTTTGTAGGAACCTAAACAGGCTAGCCTTAGAGGCCCTAAATTTTCTGAGTAATGTACTTTAACGTTATAATATTATGTTTGATCATTCTTTGGATTATCTTTAGGATACCTACTTGGAAAATAGTTAATTAAAAATAAGAAGTAATGTTTTGTTGTTAATTATTGGTTTTGTGTAGGATGTATGTACATTAGGGATCAATTATCTATTAAGTTTTTTTTATCGTTTCCTGTGCTCACTTCTCCGGTCCTTGGTTATTCACGATCAGTACGGGCAGGCGAAAAGTCGGCTGTCCTTGTTTATACAAGGGCAGTGTCTGTGTCCAGCCCAGGAACGCTTGGGTGCCTTGGTCCGGGGAGGGCTTGGAAAGACGTATCAGATTCAGCTTGACAGTTCAAAGACAGTTATTTTTGTGTTTATTTTCTTACTTAGAGGACTAACATTTGTTTTGTTTTATTTACTAGCGTTAGTGATATCTTTATTACTTCTACATCCTAAGGATAAAGTGTGAAAAAGTGTTGTTTCTTTTTTAATTTCATGTCAAACATTTAATGTAAAATTGTAAACCAAATATTCAAGAAAATAAAGACATTCTTATTCTTATTATTCTGAGACAAACTCCAGGTTTTTCAGAGTGAGACGCGTGGTTTTACAACAATCCCTGATTGATGTTTCCATGTTGTTCACACCCCTTGTTGAAATACGCTAAGTTTCTTTCTCTTCAATGCCATGCAGAGACCAGTGTAGACTTCTTCAGTGCCACTTTGCGGCGACTCATAGTAGCGGCTGTTGAATTTGGAGCTAACTGCCTAATAATAATAAACAAATGATCTTGTGTTTTACGTACTCTTCAAAACGAGCAGTAGAAACAATCTCCAAATTTCGTAGGAGAGAATCTTGTACATTCAAACGGTCAAACCACTACAACTGTTGACTACTTTTTGGAGACGTGTCTCTCTTTTTCAAATAAAAAAGTATTGCCATAAGAGATACAGAGATACTCTCATGAAACTAGAGGCAGGGACAATTTCCTTAAATACGCAGTAAATACGCAAGTCGTCACAATGCAATCGTGATCATGGGTGACCTGAACATCGATCTCTCGTGTAGCACGTTTATAGCTCAACAGCTAACAACGATTATGTCGTTCTTCCAGAGCTACAAAAGAGAAGCCTTAGGGTCGCAGAGCCTCATAGACCACGTATTTACAAACATGGCTGATGTCGAAGGGACAGTAATTGCTACAGGGTTGTCAGACCACTACGCGCAGTCTGCAAGACTTAAATTTGAAAACAATAAATCAATACCGGAGGCAAAATTTGGGGTTTTCAGATCGTTCTCAGATGCAAACGTCCAACTGTTTAACTACCTGATCTCAAAAGAAAATTGAGATGGAATGTTCGTCGCCTCTGACTTGGACTCAAAGTACGATATATTTTCATCATCTTTAAAGTACTGTTTTGACGTGGCTTTTCCAAATCGACGGAAAAGATGAAGAGGTCTAAGCATACCAAGACCACTCTTACTCCTATGGTCCTTGCAGTTAAAAAATAAATGCTTGACCTATATAATAAAACAAAACACCTGCTATCATCTCACCCCTTACGTCTAGAATACAAGAAGTTAAAGTTCCAGTACAGACGCATGGCCCAAGAAATAAAATCTAATGAGACCCTTCATAAAATAGAAAATTCTGACAATAAGTCAAAGTCAATATGGATTTAATTAATAAAAAAACGACAAACCTCCAAGAAAGATTTGATAGAAGTGACACTTGAGACGGCCAATAGTGAAAAAATCACCCAACCGGAGGATGTATGTAATATGTTCAGTGAGTTCTTTGCGAACGTGGGCAAAGACATCAACCCCTCTCAGAAAAGATTACCACACCCATCATCTTTGGATAAACCATGTCTAAATTCTATCTTTCTTCGTCCAACATCGGAACCAGAAATAGAACAGGTCATTAAAAATCGGAAAGATAAGAAATCGTCAGGTGTCGACAAGTTCTCTTCCTTCCTAGTAAAACAAGTGTCAATACACCTATTGACGCCTTTATGCCATCTTATAAACGTTTCGTTTGAGACCGGAACTTTTCCCAAGATTCTGAAAGTGTCAGTAGTAAGACCAATATACAAGAAAGGTGATACTAGGAGCAGCAACAGCTATAGACCTATATCCTTAGTTTCTGTCTTCTCTAAAATATTTGAAAGAATAATGCTTATAAGGCTACAAGAGTTTTTGGAACATAACAACATAATTTTTAATAACCAGCATGGGTTCATGAAAACCTCTATAAGTCTACGACATCAGCTATGTTTAACTTTATTGACGAGGTGGTGAGGCAACTGGACTCGAGGAACTGCTCTGCTGGAATATTCTTTGATTTGAGCAAAGCTTTCGACATGGTTGACCACGGCTTGCTGATTCAGAAGATGGACGAGGTGGGAGTTCTATATGCTTGGCTAAGGAATCTGTTTTCATAACACTGTGTAGAATATATTAGCATTTAATTTAAGAGTACTGAATTGAAAATGGCACTACAGTTATTACCTCCATTAGCTGGGCTTAGATAGGTTATTTTTCTGTTACAATTGGTCAGTCTGTGATTGGTCGTCCGCTGCTCCAAGCCACCCAATGCGGGTGCCTGGCGGCTAGGACTTTCGTGATTCACCGCGTCGGGAATTTCTAAAATATTGTTAGTCGTTTTAAAAGCCTGATTCATTCATCGAAACTCAGGCTGAGCAAGGATGGGTATTTTTTGTTCTCTGTTACAGTTGGTCAATCTGATTCACAGCTGTGATTGGTCGTCCGCTGCTACACGCCCGCCGATGCGGCTGTCTGGCGGCTGCATGGCCAGGCAGTTAGGCAGTGGGCATCTGTCATTGGCCGTGGACGTGCTTGAACTCTCTACTTGTATTTTTAAATGTTTTGATTATGTTAAATTGTTGTCTAGGCTAGTTGTTATCAGATCAAATAAGTTTAAGGAAAAAACGATCAATATATTCATTTGGTGGTGGGAGACTGGTCAGCTTGCGCTAGTTACTTTTAGGTTAGCCTAATGTTTTGTGTTGTGTTTTAGGTTACTTTTCACCTGATGACGGAATCAGATTCCAGATCCTGAAACTTCGTGTCTTTTTGTTCACTCTAAACAATGGAAAACGTCCGTAATAGTAATTTAATCTGAGATCAATACTTAAGTAAACTATGTACTGAATATTCCTTCAGTTCATCCTATACTCTTTCAAAATTGTGTCCTAAGTACAGAGCGTTTTTTAAATATCCGTTTAAAAAAGTATAGTTTTAATTTTGTACCAAGTTAAACAACTCGTTTGCAGAGTATATATATAGTTACAAATTTGATGTTTAACGGTTTATCCTATCCAAAATGGTGAAGTTACGTAATTAGAGGCTCTTACATCTAAAACCACTAACATGTGACTATGCTTTTTTCATTTTAAACTTTGGTGTTTCAAGGCTTAGGGCGGAATCAACTGAAGCTATGGCGGTGAAACTTCGTTTTAGGGTTAAGCCCATTGCGCAGTGTGTCTTTAGCTATATTTTATACCCATACAACATTCACAAAATAAATGGCGAGGGGCCAAAGTGGGCACTTTGGACCATTTTAAGGAATTTTAGACCGCTTATAACTCCAAATCCGCTGAAGCTATGGCGGTGAAACTTTGTTTGAGGGTTAAGCTAATCATTCAGTGTGTCTTTAGCTAAACTTTATGTCCATATAACATCCTCAAAAAAACAAAACGGGAGTAACTATGACTCTCACAAGGTAGCTAACACGTATCTATATAAATAAAATAAGACTTTTGTCTGAAAATTGCAAAGAATCCATCGGTTTTGGTTATTTGGTGCTTATATACCTTGGATAGACCGAAACTGGTGTCAAAAATCCTGTCTGTCTGTCTGTAACGTTTTAAGGCATAATGGGCTGCTTATAACTCAAAATTGGACGAATCTATGGCGCCGAATCTTCCTTTAAGGGTTTAGCTCATTACGAAGTGTGTATTTCGATGTATTTCATACCCATACATCATCCAAAAAATAAATGGCGAGGGTTCACTGAACACGTTTTTAGGCGTTTCGGACCACTTATAAGTCAAAATTGGCTACAACTATGGCGGCCAAACTATGTTTAAGGGTTAAGCCCATCACGCAGTGTATCTATAGCTATATTTCATACCCATACAACATCCACAAGGTGAACTAACAGGCAAACTAAATTGTTTCCTAAGGATATATAAGAAACCCTTTTTGTCTATTTTAAATTTGCAATTTTCTTAAAATATACACACAGCTATGTTAATAAAGCCCCGAGGCGAAGCGTGGGTACTCTCAGCTAGTATTTATTTATAATATTGTGACGGCAATACAAACTGTGTGCATTGCTATCTATAGAATAAAGGATGTCGATCATCAGACCCATCATAAGGAGTGTTTTAGAAATCTAGGGAGTGTTTACTGTTTAGCTAGCACTTCTAGACTACATCAGTGAGTTCCACAATGACACATCCATGGTCATACCGTCACCACTCACCCATGCAGGGTGCGGTGTGCAAGGTACTCAGGAACTTGAAAGCGCAAGAGCCCGGGCTCTAGGATTAGTTTACCGGGGTAAATTACAAATTACCTCTCGACTGGTTTGGCTAATAACTCGAAAGGACAAAAAGTTCGGACTCAGGGTCGAGCTTGGCTGAACGCGAGCAATTTATTTGAACAAAAATACGAGACTCGGTAGTTTTGCGAGCGACGGTGGAACGGGGAGACGGTGAGACGGTCTAGTTATCCGAGATGGCTGTACTGAAAGGAACATAGTTGTGAGAAACGACGGGTATTGTCATTAAACGTGTTTCCCACGGATTGAGTTGGAGCGCTGCTCGGTGTGCGCACCCATCACTCAGTCCACAGTCCACATGCCATCGCATAGGCCTCTGTAGCACGCCCGCTCTAGCAGCCATCGCATAGGCCTCTGGCACGCCCGCTCTAGCTTGCCATCGCATAGGCCTCTGGCACGCCCGCTCTAGCTTGCCATCGCATAGCCTCTGTAGCACGCCCGCTCTAGCTTGCCCATCGCATAGGCCTCTGTAGCACGCCCGCTCTAGCTTGGCCATCGCATAGGCCTCTGTAGCACGCCCGCTCTAGCTTGGCCATCGCATAGGCCTCTGTAGCACGCCCGCTCTAGCTTGGCCATCGCATAGGCCTCTGTAGCACGCCCGCTCTAGCTTGGCCATCGCATAAGTCTCTATACCGCGCCCGCTCTCGCTTGACCAACACATAGGCCTCTCTATAGGCTATACCGCGTCCGTTCACACTTGGTCATCGCAGAGGCCGTTGTATCGTGTCCGATCACATCTTGGCCATCACATCATAATAAAGACCTTCTCCGGTATCCGTTTACAATGGCCATCGCACTTAGACCACTTTACCGAGCCCGATCACACTAGACCATCGCGTAGGTCTCTATAACGCGTCCGTTCACACTTGACCACCATAGAGGCCTCTATACCGTGTCCGATCACACCTTTGTAATCATATCATATAGACTTCTATACCGCATCGTTTACACTTGGCTATTGCATATCGTATGGATTACTATACCGCACCCGATCACACTAGACTATTGCATAATTAGATTTCTATACCGCGTTCGATAAACTTGACAATCACACGGTAGTCCACAATTCATCTTCATTCCACCCCCAACTTGGCACCACTATACATTGCGTCTGAACATACTCGGGCACTGTGCAGGCAGAGTGATCTACTGCATACCGAAGTAGAAAACATATGTCACAGCATTTGGAGAATTTGTGAGCTGGAAATAAAACAACAAAAAAGTCATAACTACTGCAAAGTCACACAAACATCTCCAATTTCATTCGCACTATTCATAATTGTTTAATACATAAACCAAGCTAACTATTTACTCAATAAATAAACTTTTACACCAAATTATTTATTCGAGAGAAACTCCCTCCCACTGAACTATAAATAACCCACTAACAGCTCTACAACGGTTAGAAGCAAACAAACAAATATAGGCTACATGTTGCACAGGTCCTTCGAGCCGGGCAGGTAGGTGCGCACAGTCAGGCCGCACCGAGTATAGGCCAGAGCTGAGAGCTCCTCACTTCGCCCCTGTACTGACTATAGTCACTACTCACTACCGACATCATATCTCACTACTATCTATCACATTTACATTTCAATGTTTGGCCGAACACGTTCACACATATCTAACGCCACATCTCCTGTCAGCCAAGTGTGTCGAGAAGTGCCAAGTGCGCGATTAGAAAAGGCCAAGAAAGAAAATGTTAAAGCAATGCGTGCTTCTGTAAAATATGTATTCAGTTTGAACTGCGATCACTTGTGTTCGGTTATTTAGTTGCATAAACATTCTTCAGTGTTCTGAAACCTGTGATTAAATAAATCAGAATGACTCAAACTTTCGGTTCAATACTGTTTCCGAGCCCGTTTATCATTTTGTGATACACTTACTAAATTAACTTCAAACAAAAATAGTACATTTGGTTGGTATAAACTCGCAGTAATCCATGATTGGAACAATCCAATTAAGGTGTCAATTGATTAACCAACCTTAGAAAAGAACATAAACAAAGATCCTAATTACCTACTCTCAAAACGAAAAATATATGTTAGTACTTTACTTTTGTTCCAACTTTGTCGTTAAGTCTTGACGAGTACGAACGAAAGATCGTTAGTAGTTAACGGTATTTTTATATTAGTAATATAAACAAGAACGCAATAAACCTTCGGCACTCACCCAAGAAAGATGACGGGCTCAACAACTAGAAACCGTCATATATTCTGGACGAGTATTGAAACTGGTAAGTCATCTCCAGATATTTAATGCTAATTGTAAAAAAATGCAAAATTAATGATCATTCAAATTAATAAAACAATCAGTTTCGCTGTACGAGTAGTAAATTTATATACAGCAAAACTGATATTGATTGTGTACTATGAAACTAAACATACCTGAAGATGACCTCCTTTTCAATACTGTGGCCTACAGTCGACTTCTTACTTCGAAGTTGGAAAATAAAAACCCACAATCCGCACACAAGAAAACACAACCCACCGTACAGCCGAAAACTACAGGGACATGGTAATGCAAGCAATGCAATCCTACAAAAGTGATAGTATAAACATTCACTAACACAAAAATAATAAATAATATGTAGTACAAAGCAAAACATATGAATTAGTGTCAAAACATAAACCTTAAGGTTGGAGTTGTTGAAATATACAGGTTGACTGGTTGTTGAAAATGAAATAATACAGAAATGAAACCAAACATTACTTTAATTAATTGAGCAAACAAGATATTGCAACAAAGTATTACACTTGGTTGATTCATTTAATTACTATTACAGCAATAGTATTTAAGATGTACTGTAAGTTTAAGAAAAGTATAAAAGAAGACATTTTAAAGATACCTAATGTTGTACTGACACTGTTATGGTTTGTATAAATAATTATACAAAAGTAAAATAAACCTAAATGAACATGAATAACTACATATTTAAAATAATAAAAACCACAAACTAACAACAAGTTGTTAAATAGCTTACACAACAACAAAAACGTACTAAATGTACATGCGTCTAACAAAATGCACTAAGTTCACAGAAGAAAACCATAATACAAAATAAACAATACTGTAACAACACAAAACAAAACAAACTGGCAGGCGAAGTAGGTGCACGGTGGCGCAGGCGTAGAGCCACCGCTAGGCATAGCACTGGGAAGCCACGGACAGTGAGAAGTAGCCCGTGAATTCTTCCAGTGCCATTCCTAGAGATGGTGAGTGAGCGTGTGGCGAGCTGAGGTGAGACGGTGAGCGGAGGCCGAGGAGGTAGAGGAGGCGCAGCGCCCGGAGCGACTGAAGGACTGAACCTGACGGGCCGCGGGGCCCGAGTCCTAGGTCCTCACCGGTAGAGGGGATAGGAGGGATAGACGGTTCACTGAGTACCGGGGATGTGCTCCGTCGCGCATGACCCGCACACTTCGCCGCGATACGCGCAGAAAAAACTCCCGGACAACTACAACGAAACGTATCGAAACTGACGAAATAAAATCACCGAGAAAAAGCGTCGTCCGAGTGAGACGGTGACGGTGACGGTGATGGCGACGGGGAGCGGGCGGGGAGCGGTGATGTCTTGAACGTCACGGGTACATCCTCCGGCTCTTTGTCACCGGGAGGTCTACAGTTACCGCGGCTACTGCACTGTGCAACTGTACCGATACCGTCCACTGCCGGTACCGATCAGCAGACCTCGTGTACCTCACTTTCTTTCAAAATATGACAACTCTTATTTTTCAAGAGACCAATTATTATATAAATAATTTTAGTCTGCTGTAACTTGGTTAAGAGTGCGCAGTGGTACTTGAGTTTGTACCATAAGAGCAATGTAAAAACACGCATTTTCTTGAGACACTTGACTTCACGCCTACAGTTTACATCCAATTGTTATAAAGTAAACTTTGTTTTGAAGTGCATTAATTGTTTCAGTGCCTCCGCTGAGCCGAATTTCCATTTTATCTTTTATAAAACCGTGATATAAATCAAAAAATTGAAGAAACTTTGTATTTGAATTTCTTGTTTTTACTCGTAAACTAATAAAATATTCAAAAATGTGGTCAGCGGAGTCACTGCATTGCATTATAATCTTTCAAATAAAACCCATTTCAAGAAGATCTGATGGAAATTGTAGGCGTGAGGTGTCTCAATAAAATGCCTGTTTTTACATTGTTCTTATGGGACAAAAAACAAAATGGCCGCCAGATACTATGCACTCTTAACTGACTGCTGTAAATCTGTATTCAGCCAAATTAATACATATAAGCATAAGTAAACTGTCGTACGTGTAACAACTTCGGGAAATCTGACTTTAAGGTTTATAATGTAAATCTCATAGTACCCATTAAGTGTGCCAATTTTACGGCAAGTATGTAGGTCGTAGGATTTCCACTCCCTCAATTAAATAATTTATACAGAGGTTACTATCCACTAAGCATCCAGCGAACGTAAACTTTTGTCTTTGAGTTCTAGGATCAAGTTTATGTTCGTAATAACTAACTTTGCACGGACATCCTGTTTGTACGGGGTGCAACATTTTACTTTTTTAAAGACAGAACTAGGGTGGTACAATTAGTATGAATAATAGAGTCAAAAACACACACAAATTTACCTTATTGGGGTTTTGATGTTAGAATGTGTGGAAAATTTCAGCTTTTAAAAATTAACTGACGATTGCATAACATGGAAAATGTTTTACACAATAAACCATTTACTTATTTATGGGCGGCGGCGCAAGCCTTGGCCCACTTAGGCCACTTGATTCAACGGCTCAATGGCGGCTTGGCTGGCGTAAATCCCAATTATTGTAAAAAAAGTTAAAGGTAATATTTGTCTTGTTTAACGAGGCGAAGTTAGGACTACAAAGTCCTCACTACCACCCAACCTCGACCTTTACCTAGCGTCACCGTATTATTCATATTACAAATGTAAGTGGTGACTGGGGGATCGAACCCACGCCACCGGAGTAATGAGCTCCGGAGTCGAGTGCGATACCAATCCGTCACGGATCCGCTGGTGTACTGTAGTGCATTTTAAATGAAAATAAATTAAACTATGTACTTATTTGACAATAGAGCTCCATACAGAAAAAAATAATAAATACAGCTTGAATTACATAAACAACATTACAAACAGTGTGTGATTAGTTTTTAGATACTACACTTCTAGACATTAACATTAACTAACCATTCATGTGTGTACAGGTGAGGCAATAAAAATGAATATTCACTATTACCATTTCTTAAATAACTAAATTACCTTAGTCAGTGAGCTCTTACGGAGATTACAAACTCTCCACACTCGTGGTGGCTCCGCGGTCGGGTTCAGAGACTCAAATGCGCGGCTAACAACGAAGTCTCTTCATTTCAACGTATGGTCAAAAGTAAACAGTGTACTGCAGACTACACCTTACCCACTGCACTTTTGAATCTGGGATTTGTTCTACATGGCAACATCTTTCTCGAACTATATTCCCTTAAATATTAAAATTTCACTCTTTCAATAACATAATTTTCCTCTAGCTTTAACCTTAAGAGTGCACAGTAACCTTGAGTTTCGTCCTTTGTAGAATAATGTAGAAACTTGCATTTTCCTCTTTGCACTCGTACAACTTTCATCGAACTTTTATTCAATGAACTTTATTTAAAAGTGTATTAAATGTTTTGGTGCCCCGCTTAGCCAAAAACATATGTTTTTGCCAAAAATTGAAAAAATACGGTCTTAAATTTCATGATATTCAACTAAAATTTTTCCAAAAAGGTAGTCAGCTGAGTGTCTGCAGTACATTGTCATCTTTCAAATAAAACTAATTTAATATGGGCTGACCCTAAAGTATGATAGTCTGTATTGTAAATAACACATGGCCAGCCCAGAAGAGAGACGGACAGGAAAGGGCTCCAGTTCCAAAAACGACAGCTACCTTCTTTAACTCACTTATATTAATTTATCTATACTAATATATAAAAACTGGAAATATCACTTTGGAAGTAAAAACGAGGGTAAAAATATAATTCATATTTGTTTGTCCGTGTGAAAAGAATATAAGAGCGGCAGGCAATTGTGTTCTACTGTTTTCATCTGGGTTTAAAAGGAAACAAATCTATTTTTTTATTTAAATAATTAATATTAAATTTTAAGTGCCCAGTACTGGACAGTCATTATAGCAATGTAAGAACGTAATGTAAAAATTTTTGGAACATCTCACACCTACCATTGTTATCGGATTTTCATGAAATACAATTCGTTTTAAAGTGTATCAGATGTGGCTCCACTGAGCCGAATTTCCACTGTCTCATTTATAAGACCGTAACATAAATCCAATAACTGAAGACACTTGGAGCTTAAATGTATTGTTTTACAAGTTAATTACAGTAATAGTCAGAAGTTGAACTATTATTGCGGACATTTTCCATCGTTAGTGAACAAAAAAGGATCACGACGTTTCGGGATCTGCAATCTGATCCCGTCTTCAGGTGAAAAACCTAAAACATAACACAGAACATTAGAAAATGAGCTAGCCTAAAGTAGTCAGCGTAGCTGACCAGTCAAACTCTACTAAACAACATGTAGTTGTTAAGTCAAACAACAAATTAAATCTTAGAATTAGAATAGCCTAGAGAAAAAACAAAACTACAATATTACAAACACAAGCCACACTAAGCAGGTAAACAAGTCACCGGAGTAATTTCAACACTAATCACAAAACACGTCCACTCACTGAACGAGCTCACCCTGGACTGACTGGTTGGCCGGTGACAGGCCAATCACACACACTAGCCGCAGGCTAGCCAACTGAAACAGAGAAACACAAAAATCCCTATTTATGCACAGCCAATGGGAGACTTACGAGAGTTAAGTTCTCTGTGGCCTGTTTTGCGTCCTTAATACCATGCTATGAGTTTTTTTAGTTGTTTCTTGTTGAAAATTTACTTGACTATTATGGTTGTCCCTACGCTTAAGTTCATTTTTAATGATCGGTAGCCAGAGGGGCCTTATTTCAACTGAAGCTTGACTGATTGGACGGTCTGCTAATTTTATGTATGAGGCCTCGATTATTTTCCTTTTAAAGAAGTGAGGTTCCCGATGTATTATACTAGCCTCATTCCAGTTCATTGCGTGATTTTCAGACCAACAATGTTGAGCAATTTTGGACGTTTCTGTTAAACCCTTTCGCGTGTTGTCTTTGTGTTCTTTAACTCTTACATTTAATGGTCTTTTGTCTCACCTATGTACTCCCTATCACAACTACATTTAATACTGTAAATACAGTTTTTAGATTCCTGAGTGCCATTTTTGGGTTTGGTTTTTACGAGACTTTGCCTAAGTGTATTCTGTGTAAGTCTCCCATTGGCTGTGCATAAATAGGGATTTTTGTGTTTCTCTGTTTCAGTTGGCTAGCCTGCGGCTAGTGTGTGTGATTGGCCTGTCACCGGCCAACCAGTCAGTCCAGGGTGAGCTCGTTCAGTGAGTGGACGTGTTTTGTGATTAGTGTTGAAATTACTCCGGTGACTTGTTTACCTGCTTAGTGTGGCTTGTGTTTGTAATATTGTAGTTTTGTTTTTTCTCTAGGCTATTCTAATTCTAAGATTTAATTTGTTGTTTGACTTAACAACTACATGTTGTTTAGTAGAGTTTGACTGGTCAGCTACGCTGACTACTTTAGGCTAGCTCATTTTCTAATGTTCTGTGTTATGTTTTAGGTTTTCACCTGAAGACGGGATCAGATTGCAGATCCCGAAACGTCGTGATCCTTTTTTGTTCACTAACGATGGAAAATGTCCGCAATAATAGTTCAACTTCTGAAATCCTTCCATCGTCAACAACAAACTTTAAACAAAGGACAGTAATAGTACTTTCAAAAAAAATTGTGAGCGAAGTCACTGCAGTATATTGTCATATTTCAAGTAGAACTTATTAAAAAAAATCTGATGATAATTGTAGGAGTGATATGTCATAAGAATTTGCTTGTTTTTACATTGTTCTTAGGGGAAAAAACAAAACAGCCAACAGGCTGTACAGCCTTAATTTCTGCATCTATTAGTAGGCCTATTAACGTTAATTTCTTTAGATAGAAACAATCTGAAAGATTTACCACACTCGTACTATACTCGTACGAGCTTGTTAACGTTTGCAACACAATTATTTTTAGAAAAATTTCTTAGAATAAATCATTTTTTTAGAAAGCTATGTGTGAAGCTATCCACCTTGAGGTTTGATAGTTTCCGGTTTAGATAGGCCCCATAAGTGACCTTGGAAAGTTTTTTAAATTATCTGTTCTCAATGTAATGACATGCTTTAAAGTTTTGATGTCGTATTGCATTTTTTTTTGAAAATGTATTATGCCAATTAATTGTCATCATTTGAGTATTTATCCATGACATATTATTGAGTGATTCATCCCATTAATCACAAACTGTATTCAACCCATCATCATGTCATTTCCTATAAATAATATTTAAAGTTGATTTATCAATTCGGAACTTATTCGTTTCAAAATTCTTTAGTCGTGTTTACACATGCAATAACAATTTTAAATAGATTTATGAAGTATCTAACAAAACAAACAAAACACCACAAATAAGTTAACTCCAAAGTTTTTACATAGTGTGGTTGAGATTTAGACTTAAATAATAAACAACTTTTCCGAACTGTTAAGTATAAAAAGGTAAAGTTTGTCTTCTTTAACGAGGCGAAGTTAGGACTACAAAGTCGTATCTACCACTCAACCTCGACCTTTACCTAGCGTCACCGTATAGTCACATTACAAATGTGAGTGGTGACTGCGGGGATCGAACCCTCGCCACCAGAGTCATGAGCTCCGTAGTCGCGCGCGATACCAATCCACCACGGATCCGCTCCGTAAGTATACTTTATTGAAACGAAATCGCGAATTTATATTTTGCAATTGTACATGAATTCTTAAGGAAATTGCATACTCTATACATCTGGAGATGTCAATGTACCTAGCCTTTGTTTAGCTGTAGCATGTCTAATATCTGAGCTCGCCTACTGAATGTTCAAACCATAAATACCAACCGGAAGCTCATTTCTTATCTACGATCACGTAGAACAGCTCCGAGTCAAATCTCGTATTCAAGCTGTCCTAGGGGGTGCACCTTATGATCAAAGGTAATTTGAGTAATTAATCCGAGTAGAGAGTGGAAAATTGTTTTTTAGCGGACAGGAAAGGGGGAACGGAGCATAGCGAAGTGTGCGTAACTGAGGATAAGGACAATATAAATATTAACCGAGAGCGAGACAGTGTGCAGTGCGCAGAACGTACATACTGCCACTGCAGCGCTTGCACTCGGCACTTTTGCACACTCGAGTTTTACAATTAATTAACTCGGGAGGTCGCGATGGCGCGATTAATTATGATTTATGCCGGTGCGGTGTGGCGCGGCGAGGGGAAGACAGGAAGTAGGCAGGTGAGCGTCCTGCGCAGTCACGGGTGAGCTGTACGCGTGCGCACAACGGACATGCGCGGAGCTGCCAGCATCAGTCACTTGGCTCATCTGTCATATGCGCGCATGCGTGGTGCGTTTAACCGGCTTACGTATTTCAGGAGGGCGTCTGCCCACGATTTGTAAAAGGATCAGTGCCAACTGTCGATGTTCTCATTGGCTGTGACCATCGAAAAAACCTCTTCAGAACTGTTTGCCAGCTTCTTGAAAATTTAACGTTGTTTTATTTGTTGAAGTTATTATCATTTTCAATTATTACTCAGATGACATGATTTAAGCCTGCTAGTATAGAGCCACTTCGTCTTATATTATTGCACTTTGAATTGGAAAAGAGACACGTTTCCATAATGTAGAGGCCAATTAATACTTTATCAAAACACTTACGGGCTGCTTATTAAGTAGTTATTAAGTTCTTTACATTCTTTACAATAATTTATTCATTAGAATTACTCCCCCAAAAAAGTTATTTAAGAGTGTACAGTAGCGGCCGCGACCTTGTATTACGTCCCATTAGAGCAATGTAAACACATGCATTTTTGGGACGCCTCACACCTACAGTGTTTGTTGGATTTCTATAAAAGACACTTTTAAAGTGTACAGTATTAAATATTGGAGTGACTCCACCGAGCCGAATTGCCATGTTCTTATTTATATATGAGAACCCACGTCCATGGCATATGTCCAAAAATGTAAGACACTTTGTATTTGAATGTCTCTTTATATTACTATCAATCAACAAAGCGATCAGCGGAGTCACTGCAGTACGTTGATGTTTTTTTTTTTTTAAATAAAACTCTTTTCAACAATATCTTATGGAAATTGCCGGCGTGAGATGTCCCAAGAAAATGCTTGTTTTTACATTGTTCTCACGGGACGAAAACAAAATGGCCGACAGGTAAGGTACACTCTTAAGCCTCTACTTGTTACACAGCGAGACTCCTTTGTCCTAGCTGTGTGCCTAGAACTGTAGATGAAATCTGGCCGTGGGGCACGTAGAGCACGCGTAGAGATGCGTCACCTCTCACCGCGCACCGCGCCGGCGCACACCGTGCGGCTTCGCTAGTGCACAACGCAGGCGCGTACGAGCAGCGAGCAGCCACAATTTACTCTCCACTCTGAATGTACTGTAATTGCAGCCGGCGGTGAGTGAGTGAGTGTTCAAGTTGGGTGGTGTTCCGGAGAGTAGGCAAAGTTGAGTGACATCCGAACCACGGACCCGAGACTGCAGCCGGGAATCGGGGTTGAACATCTCCAACTCTAACTTCACCTGCCTCTGAGTAATGAATTCCTAATGTTCTCCAACTAAAACATGGTGTTTAGGAGCACTTACTTCTTTCCGTTCGAGTAGTTTCTTTTTACAAAGCAGAACAGAGTTTCTTTTATTACGAACTCTTTAAGTCAATATGGATCATAGATCTAAAATCTCCTAATTTAACCACAGTGCTAGCACGAAATTTGAAAGAGTCATGCTCGAATACACCAGGAGTAAAAATCGAGCTGTTGACCTAGCCTCGATCTTTGTGATGATCTTGCTGAACTTGTCATTATACATGGAATATATCAGGAATACATGTCGACTTTAAAAATTACTTGTTTCTAAAATATAGAGGTAAAGCAATTAGACAAGTCGCAAAAAATATTTCCTGGTAGCATGTTTTCTGGTGAGACCGGTGGGTCAGCTGGCAGTGTCCGAGGATGAGGGCACAGCGGAGACACCAATGGCTAGTGGTCGGCAGGTGACGGTACATAGAGTCAATGAGCAGGTGCGGGCACCGGCACCAGCACACCTGATGATAACCCGACCAGCCTGTCTTTGTCTATACTCTACACACCACAACTTGATACTTTGTATGTTTTATACGTTGCCACTTTCTCGGTCCGTTCGTGGCCAGAAGGTAACGACCACTACTGCGCACCATCAAGCCTTCCTCGCAGGACACGACACACCCTTACACTAGGAAGCTGGTCGTCTGCTTTTCGGAACTTCTTATCAGAGTACGCATATCACGCAACCTCTCATGTCGACTCACAACAGGACATCCATGAAATTGTTCCTTTCTACTACTTTCTGGATGAGCGATCTATCGTGACGCTGCAGCTGCCGCTGAGGCTGAGCGCGCATGCGTGGACCACAGCCTGACATCCCGGGCACAACGCAGGGGCACTGTGCAGCCGCGCAGGAAGCAATCACGGCTTCGCCGCGTAATGAATAGTAATGGCAGGAAAATAGAGCAGGATGAGTTCACTGTTCACTTCGCTCCAGGATCGAATCGCTTCCTTAGAAAGTGTCCGGAGGTCGTCGCTGCGGCTGTAAAAAAGAGAGCCACGTCGCGAAAAAACACCGGGGAAATGGAGAAACGGGGCCGCGGAACGAACAGGTAATAGCGTAATAAGTTGCTGTTGTGAGTATAAAACAGTATTCCGGACTTCTGGCTGTCGAGCATTCAACTCGGCGACTTTCGGTGTGCCTTGACACCTTCTCCTCTCCTTCTCCGGCGAGCTGACCATTCTGACCATCGTACAATGTCAGGATTTCATTCTGAGACCTGAACACAAAGAGTTGTTCTTAATGGTTACAGCAGTTGAACGAACACTCGGATGACAAATGGGTAGAAATTAATTATTTGTCAAGTTTTCGCTCCCTCAATTTGTTAGTGAGATAACTATGCGTTACTATTCTGATCGGCTTTTTAAAATCTCAGATTCAAATTTCTTTATTGTAGTGAGACAGTTTTACATTGTATCACATAAGTCATTAAATAATTTATCTTATAGATCTTAAAAAAACACTTAAATTACTGTTAAAACAATTCAAATTGTATAACTATGTATATGGCATAATTTAATAGTTTAAAGTTGGTTTAAAAACTCAGCTACAGAGTAACAAGCTTGTTCTAGAAGATATTTAGTTAACATAGATTTAAATTTTGGTTTCGACTTTTCATGTTTTATATGCGGTGGAAATTTATTAAACAATATTTATATAGATTTAGGCCTAATGTTCTGAGGTAATTTTAATGTAAGTTCTAATCGATGAGAGTGTTGTCCGTGGCCAAACCGGTGCCGGGTTGTATAGTTCTGCGTGCCTACACTTGTGAGAATAGTGTCTGAAATGTGACAGTGAGCAGACCAATGAGTGTATATAGTAGTGCAGTAGCTGTGATAGTTAA
This sequence comes from Matsumurasca onukii, assembly GCA_018831715.1. NCBI lineage: Eukaryota > Metazoa > Arthropoda > Insecta > Hemiptera > Cicadellidae > Matsumurasca > Matsumurasca onukii. Next base: position 38,058,955 of record CM032064.1, read on the forward strand.
GTTTATCAGAAAATGTATTTATAGATTTTGATCAAACTGAATATAGAGTAGTACAAAAATACTTGGACATTTTAAATTAACATTTTTACACCAATTTGGCAAAGAAGTCAAATTGAGCTCTCAATCAACTTCAAAAACCAAGTTGAATTAATTTTAAAATGTTCAGCTTAGTGCCCAAATATTATTCATGATGGCCATTGCGAAGAAGAGTCGTGTAGGGAGGCCTTCAAAAACCCAAAACTGTTGACTCCACCTTGCCTCTTTGAAGACGTGTCTCTTTTCAAATCAAAAAGTAATACCGTAAGATGTACAGACCTACACTCTTATGAAACTAGAGGCAGGGACAACTACCGAACTGGGAGACACATAACGGTAGTTCATGAACGTTTGCCGTCCCAGGCAGTAGTTTATTTCGTTAACAGACTACCAAATTCGTTCAAAAATGCCACTGAGCCTAAGGCATTCAAAACTCGTTTTAAAGCATTTCTGACTTCTCAAGCATTTTATGATACAGACGAGTTTATGACATTCAATTGGGAGGCCCTATGATTGGCTGAATGGCTAGGGACTAGAGTGGTTATATTCGAATGTATGGGAGAGAGTGAGTGTAAAATTTGTTTGTTTGAATGGGATTTAGATGTATCACTATATCACTATTTGGGATCACTATATCACTATTTGAGATACCGACCACTCTCATGGGGGTATTTTAAGTCAAATATGTGGTAAAAGATGAGTGTGATGAGTGGTAGTAATGAGTTATGAGGTGTAGTCTTGTTACAAACTAAGGCCGACTCTTCCTTAGAATGGGTCATTGATTAATAGCCCAATGACCAATGGAAATACAAGGACCAACGGCTTAACGTGACTTCCGAACCACGGATATGATGGTCTGCTATGTCCAAACGATGGTGGGAGTTGATGCGGTCATCATCAGATGATCACTGAGACTATCTGAGTCGCTTTAGACCTATATCATCCTCAAAACCGGACCTTCATGAAGCTGGATTACAGGACCACGCAGATGTAAGAATGAAAGGAAAATTTTAGGCACAGAAACAGTTAACGATTGCAATACATTTACTGTAAATATCTATATGCAATAAAATATTTATTTATTTATTACTGTAGTATTGATAATATAATAACGTAAAATAAAAATTCAAATTGACGCAAGCGGGTTAAAAAGGTAATTATTTGCATGGTTAGACTTTTTAAACATGCTCTTTTATTACACTTTAATGGACAGAAACATTCAGTAACTCGTATAACTCCGAGTCGAACTTAGCTATGTATTTATTTATTTCACAAATACCACAATACAGGCTTTCACCCAATTACATTGCAGTATTGAAAAAATACACTGGTAAATATTTTGAGAGTTCGTGCGGTCTGCACTGTCTTCACGCACAATCACAATTTTTAACCATAAAAATCTATAATCAAGATTAGTGATTTTCAAAAAGTAAGAACGACATCTTGTATGGCCCTATAATAAACAAAATGTTAACTAATAAATTATGATAGTTATGAAATATAACTCAAAATTACTCACATTACAGGACAAATTGTCCTTACCTTTACGAAAAATTACACAAAAATAATTAAATGCACCACGCCAGCAGAACTGAATCTGAAGCAATTCCGTAGCTTTGCCGAATACATTGCTCACAATACAGTAGGCTACGTCTACATTTGTATTTGAATGCTGAGAATTGAATGTCACAGTCAGGTATTGCATTGTATGACGGCAATTAATTTTGTGTCAGAGGACAAACCACTACATCTTGCTTGACCTTAAACAATCAACTTGTTGCATGCAACCCAAGTAACCACTGCACCCTGTAGTCTAACACATGTAACACACGATATAGCGTTACTTTTCAAAGAAAAATCACTGGAACATCTTGAAATAAATTGTTACTCTAAAAAAAACAAAGCTGTATCAATATTTAAATTATAACAATTAACACGTAACCCTTCTAAAACATAAAAGCATTTCTTTATCTAACTATACGACTACCGATACTGAACCATTGATTTTTATAAATGAATTCCTATAATTACCCTCGGAGTCAAATAACACATATCTGGGCCTTTTTTGATACTACTTAAATGACCCAGCGCATAAATGGATTATGTAATTATTTTTATTGAACAAATACTCGGAATACCAATATTTCTGTCTTCTACGGCTTACCTACACCTCCCTTATTGAGTCAAGGTTGAGGTACGGTATACTGCTCTGGGGCTCAGCAGCTCGTACTGGCCATGGTATTCTTATACCATGGTACTTGCTGCAAAAAAGAGCCGCACGAATTATGGCAGGATTGTATAGACGGATGCTGTGTAAGACTTACTTTATATCATTCAAAATTTTAACTCTTCCCTCATTATATATCTATGAAGTTCTGTTATACTACAATTTTAAATTTGAGTCTATTGTAGTAGGCTCAGATGGTCATACATACAACACAAGAGCATAGACAAACCCCCCATAGATTACAACTAACCGCTGCGCTACCTCAAAATATTGGCCCAAAACTAGATCAGTGAATAGGCCCATGGTGTCAATATTGCTTAACCTCGAGAAAACAAAAACGTTAAACAGTTTCGCTATATTCCGGTACGAGTATCACTAAATGTTCTAGATAGAATTCATTAGTAAAATTCGCAAAATGGTGGTTACAGGCTATGAAAAATATTTCGGCCTATTTTTAACTATCTGTATAGGTATAAGTAGTCGTTTGATACAATCTAAGATTAAAAGAAACTCCTAGTTTCTTGGTATTCGTTATCCTATTAGAGAAGAATAGGGATCAAAAGTTGGTGAGTTCGTGGTCAGCCCGAGAGACCCCGCTCAGAAAAGTTGGTGAGTTCGAGGTCGGGGATTAACGGGGGCAGGTAAAAGTTGGTGAGTTCGTGGCCACCCGGTGTAATAAGTACCATGAATAGACCTACTGTAACAATAAAATCAAGTGTAGTTTTTATTTTGCTTTACTATAAATTTAATTTTAACCTTTATTATATATAACCTTTATGTTACCTTTATATATAACCTTTGGCTAATGTATTATAAAGTATTTTGTCATTTTACAAATAAAGAATTCGAATTTGAATTTCATGGCTCGTACAACTCGTCAGAACTATAAATATGAGAACCCTGTATAATAAAGAAAACATGTTTGGGAACTCATGAGGGTAGAGGGATATTCAGCAACGGAGGGATTTCCCTAAAACAAGAGGGACAAATGAATTCCCTCTACTCCTGCAAGTCTTTTCTCTGTAAAAATAGTTTACCAAATCCGCAAACTACTTAATAAATTTTGAACTTAATAGATTGTTCTAATACAATGTGTCTCAGACCTCCGTATCACTTGTACATCTCAAGAACAGTTTAAACTACACGAGAGAAGTAAAAGAATGAAAGACTCAAAGAATGAAAGAGGATTATTTGTAAGTTTCAAGTAGGTATACAGAGTGTTCTGAAACCCAAGCGTCAAGTGTTTGAATATTGTTACTTACAGGTGTAAAGGAGGCGTCAAGTTGAAAATACAATCTTTATTGTTGTAGGCCTATTGTTAGCTTAGTTAAAAAAATATTCTTAGATAAGGTTTTATGGTTTTTATACACACATGTATACAGGGTGAGTTTTAAATGTCCTCCCACTTAACTTTTGAAAAAGGAAATATTTTACAAACCTTTTTGGAAAATGTTTTTATTGGATCCTGAAGTTTGTTTTGACGTACTTTGCGCCACCCCCCCCCCCCACCGGGGGGATGAGTCCCAATTTTTTTAAATACAACCCCCGCTTGTGGCAATTCAAAAGAAAGTGCATTTGAGGTGACACAAGGGGGGTTCATATTTAAAAATATTGGGGGAGCCCTCCCACACTGTTCTTGGATGGGGCGAGTGACGCAAAGTACGTCTAAATAAACTTTAGAATCCTATAAAAACATTATTCAAAGGGGGTCTCACAACAAATCACCATTTTGGCTGCAATTTGAAAACAACTAAATAGATTTTTCAATTTTTAGTGTAATTTAAAATTGTATTACAATTGGACAAAATTACCTGTTTTTAGAGCATTAAACCCGCTTGTTAAGTTGTTGCCATTTTGCTGGCTAACGATTCTCGGCCAATTTCTCCAAAAAGAACTTGTGTACTAAATTTTATGAAAATCGGACAAAATGAGAGCTTTTGAGAGCTCACACATATATACATGCTTTTGTATAAAAAGTTATGTTAAACAGGTTTGAAAACATACTTAAAACAGGGTCAGGTTCGGTGCTCATTTCACGGTCCCGGGCTCGGGTCTTACTACGCTGATGGCATGAATATCTTATTTACCAAAGGACATTCGTTATACGCCGGTGCTTGAGTGGGTGACAGATTTATTCTAAAACAAATCGGCGATACTGTAGTTATGATCTGTTCGCAAATATAACAGTCACGTGTGTTTTGTCATCATTGAGTTCTTTGAGTATTTCCGGATCACCTAGTGGATGTATCGGAGTATCACAGTGTTGCACTACTGTATAAGCAACAGAGGCAAGGAAGGCACAAGAGGGACGTGAAGAGGGACATTAGTTCCACCAGCACAAGAGTGAGAGGAATGAACCTGGCCACATAGCTCATGCGTAGCCCTACAGTTCATTCTGTACAAGTCACTCTGGATTCTAGAATCTGATGCAAAGTTATTGCCTACTAGTAACGTAGTCTTTCTGGTGCCTCGACTTTCGAACAACCAGACCTGGAAAGACAAGAAGTATTTCCAGCAGGCAAAGAACTACTAGTGAGTCCTGAGGGGTGAGCCACGGCCGTCAGAGAGAAATGCTTGAGATACAGTGCTCCAAAAATTGCAGCACATGTGAGATGATGGACTCATCTCAGGAGTGGTGGATGGCAGAAGAATCATCAGTTGCGCATTTGTATCTCGAGCCTCCAGTAAATAGTGGAATCAGTCCCTAGAAAACGCCATCTCTCGAGTATATAAAGCTTCATAACTCCTCTTGTTTCAGGTACAAGAAGAGAGCTTTACTAAAAGACAAATGAGAGCAACCTTTCTCATATTATTATTTCACTATGTAAATTAATAGTGATCATTAGTGCGGCGTCTCCAGATACACTTAGAGATTATTTGAGCAATTAGTAGGTCCGACTCTTTGATTCGTTTTAGTAAGCAAAATACTTTGACGTGTAAGTGAATGGCCGTAGCGGTGACTCCCGGACAGAGAAGGCCGGACCAGTGGTCAATGGTCCCCGGAGTCCAGGCGCTGAGTCACAAAAACTGAACCACCGCGTGGAAATTTCCCAGGAAACACCTTTCTCAGTGTCGCTCCTGTTTTGCGATCCGTCCATTGAGAACGCCGCGCGGCCGTGGCGGGGAAGAAAGAGCCGGAGGAGGCTGGATGCTGGAGGGAGCGACCTCCCACGATCCGACACGCTCGTTCCCTAAACATGGGAAACTGTCGCCTCGGAGACGATTGGATGTGGTAGCGGCGGTAGCGAAGGTAGCGGTGGCCGAATGGATCGATGCCGCGGGGGCATTGGTTGACCCCACGACCCCTGTGACCCCGGGCCGCCGCCCAATCACAGCCCGTCACCGGCCCGCGCACCCCGCGCACAGGGTCGATACCGGGACCACCACACCACCACGCTCACAGCTCACAAGTCACTGCCTGATTAACGATTCTCACTTGCCGCCATCTTGAGTCCTGCACTGCCGTCACCCGTCACCTGAGTAATTGGCCGGCACACACAACACTCGAGTGCTCAACGTCGATAAAGTGTCCAAACACTGTCAACTAGACTGGCACTACACTCGCTAGTGGGTCAAGTCAACACGTCAACATAGTCGGCTTTAAATCGTCGATTACTAAGCAAACTCACCTAGCAGCCTCGGGTAGGACTCAATACTATGTGGATCTAGTCAGAGTAGCTACGTAAAACCATCATATTGTAGTTCTATACACATTGTCAATAGACTTCACGCAGGGCCAGAGGCAATAGGGTGACTTCAGGCTGCCGCTCTGGCCCAGGACTCAACCAAAGCTCTACAGAGTATCAGAGGGCTCTAAACACGAGTCCGACTAGCCTAGTAGGTTTGGAAACAAGGATAATGTATAATATTGTCTCGAGCCACCTGATAGCTAACACTTCAATATATTTCAAAGTAGAATTGGTTGTAAGAACTATTTAAGGAGGGTTTCGGGCCAATTGGCATTTTCCACCTACCTATCGATTAGTAGGTATTTGACTGGTTGCATTGTTTCCTGTACACACACGTCCCAACGCAGCTTTATTTAGGTCGTCATTCCAAGGTCAGCCCGAGAAAACTTGGAATATCTGTGGTGCACAGCTCATAGATGAAAACCAATCGCAGGCATCATTTGTATCCAATTTCAAGTTTTACCGAGCAAAATGCCCTCGTGAAACTGTTTGACAAATCCTGGCAGCCTTTTCATCAGACAGCCTAAAAGATTTACTGTACTGATAAGAGATTGTGTGACGAATTTAGTCAAGAGAGCTAAGGCGTAAGTAAGGCCTTCGATTGCCTGGCCCATGACCTCAAACCCTACCAAACTTCGAGAGCTGGGATTTCAGGGTATTGCCTGGAAATGGTTTGAGAGCTACTTAATTGGCCATAGTCATTTGGTAGAACTAAAACTGGGCGTAAAAGGCACAATGACATCTTTCAGATCAACACTTCTTCCAATGACTAGGTGCGTACCTCAAGGATCCGTCTTAGGACCGGTGATCTTCATTCTGCTCACCTATGACCTCCTAGTGTCTACGCAACAGTACTGTAAAGCAATCATGTATGCTGACAATACTGTCCTCTCTTCTCCCAAACCCATAGAAGATCTGGAAGTTAAGTATTTCATCGCCTTAAATTTAGCTGTAGAGTACAGCAACATCAACAGCCTAGTGTTTAACGAAGGTAAAACGAAGCAGCTAAATTTTTGGAGCAAAAGGGTCTCTCTGCAAAGACAACAAAGGCTCTTTTGGGCTACCCGGGTTTATTTACGCTACTACTATTATCTCATTACTTCACTTTTTATTTCATGTTCAAACCGTCCGCGTGTACATTATGACAACAAAATTCCACGGGATACACCTCGATCGAGGTTTGACCTGGGATTTTCATGTAGACTATGTCTGCCCCAATGCTTCCTCAGGCATTTATGTTTTGAGACAGCTATCCAAATATTGCCCAACTCAGATACTGATGACGGCATATTATGGAGTAGTCTTCCCACACCTCTCCTACGGAGTAGCACTGTGGGGAGGCTGCAAAAGCGAAAACTTTTCCAGAATAATTTTCATTCTCCAAAAACAAGCAGTCAGAACAATAGCAAAGCTGCAATGGAGAGAGTCGTGCAGGCCAACTTTCAAAAATTTGAAACTGTTGACATTACCCTGCCTCTACATTTTGGAAAACTGCCTTTTTCAGACAAAAATGCGACCCTGTGAGGGAGTCATATCCACTCTTACGTAACCAGGGGCAGGGAGAACTACCGAACTCATGAACGTTTGCCTTCACAGACAGGAGTTCAACTAGTCAACAGACTACCAAATTCGATAAAAGTGCACCTATGCCAAAGGCATTCAAAACTCGCTTGAAAAAGATTTTGGTCGCAGAAGCATTCTATAATATAAACGAGTTTATGGCACACGACTGAGGCTCCGCGTAAACAGACCACGGAGTACGGACCAAGGGGCTAGAGTGTAACAAATTCGAGTGAATGAGAACTGGGCGAAGTTTTAGATACTTAATACAAATGACGGTTGCATGACATTTATATGTTTTACGCAATAAAAGATTTATTTATTTAACAACGCCTATTGTAAAATTGTACCTAACTCTTTTTCAAGGAAACACAACGCAATTCTACACTGACAGACTTCGTTACTGCAGTTCTTCCTACTTTGCCCATTGCGGGTTCCATAAACTAGCCCCAGGCATAAATGAACGCTCTGTTAATTTTTCATCCCGAGGTGGACCGAATTGCCACCAGTTAGGAAACTTAACGCAGCGAGTAATGGAAAATATAAAAACCGTAATCGGCAAACCGACCACGGCTCTATAAAACGCTCTGTTTGTTTTACCATAGGACTATCGTTCCAGTTAAACTGTTTCTTTCGCTATGATTGGCGACCGTGATTCCACTATTACAGTCTCCTGGGAAACGAATGCCTTGTGAAAGTTAAGTTCGTTATACAGGGTGTCACAAAAATGTGTGGCGCGCTATGCAGAGCCGGATTCTACATACTAAACCAAGTCGAAAATGTCCAGTGATTTTTTTTTTATGTTGGCTAAGGTAAGCCGTAATTCGCCGTGTTGTATTTTTTTTAATAGTAAATAATTTAAAACCCCTTTGAGATACTTGTGGTGAAACTCGGAACAAACTTTAATTCTTTTCCTAATAACATTTTCCAAAAATACTTTTTATCTAACTTGTCAAATTTCAAAATGGCAGCCATGAATACTTAAAATCTATGTACGTTATAAGAGCACCTATAAGAAGGACAGATACAAAAAAAGGTACAAACAAATTCTCTAATAAGAGACCTTGATTTTTTAAGATGTAGTTAAATTCCACAATCGATTTGTTGTACACCTTGGGAGCATTCGGCGCTATGCCGTTATACAAAGTCGTTCCAAAATATAGCGCCAAATATTTCAGTGGTGGGTCCCTCATACATAAACGTACCAATACATCTGGGTCAGAAAAGTTTTAAAAGTTTTGGATTGTGCTCAAAACTTTAAACTTGTATGGCTATAAGAAGTATTGTTACATTGTCACTAGTTTGAAAAATACACGTAAGCTACCTCCCATAATATGTATTATATTTTTTAATACATTAAAATATTGCTAATGGGGACTCTAACAAACCTCATTACAGTTGACACATGCAAAATAGACTATTTATAAACTCTAAATAACAAAAACTAAAAGGTATTAGGGGCCAAATTAGAATAGTTTGTAGTTTCCGTTGTAGAAACAATAGATATTGTCCATGACTCCCAAAATTGAAGGTAAACCAAAATGAACTCACCAGGACGCTGATGTAGGGGAACAAAACGTCATCTGAAAAAAAACCTCAATGTTAAACACAAAGGCTAAATAGTGAAATTAATGTAAAGGTAGAGGTACAAGTTTAGTAATAACTAATGGCGAATTCATTTTGTTTTGTTTATTTTCATTTCATACGTTTATTTTGTTTTTTAATTTTAAGTTTATTAAATTTAGTAATATATTGTAAATTATTGTATGTAATTAATAATGGTTAAGTGGAAGAGAGGACTTTATAGTCCTAACTTCGCCACAAAAATAAAGACTTAATTCATTCATTCATGTCCATACTGCAAAAGACTTAATTCATTCATTCATGTCCATACTGCAAAAGACTTAATTCATTCATTCATGTCCATACTGCAAAAGACTTAATTCATTCATTCATGTCCATACTGCACGTTGATTTGTAAAAACAGTTTATGTTTTTATAAGCGGACATAAACAATAGCTGACATTGTTCAATTTTTAAAAACTTTTGTAAAACATTTGCCAAATTTTGTTATACCTGTGTTTTTACTACATAGTTTAAGAGTTTTGAGTTATTAAGCATAGACAACTTAGTATGGCCGCTATTTTAAAACCGTAAGAGATAATAATTTTTAAAAATATTTTTTAAATATTGGTTTTAACAACAATAATAAATGTGAAAAGTTTGAAATTTATCACTTAATCTACCTCGGAGATAAAAGGTTACTTAGTGAAAACACAGACAGCCATACGGAAAACTAGGCAAGATAGCACTAATTGTTAGGGGAATCTTTTGTTTATTTTTACTAGAAAAATCACCTGGTTAAGTTACTGGACACCTTGTACATATAATGTATTGAAAACATTTTGAAAGCGTGTTCTGTGGATCGGTTTCGGTGCTCATTTCTTGGTCGCGGGACTGGGACTTACCATGCTGACTGTATGAATATCTTTTTCTAAAGCAAATTCGATAACATACAAATAAAACTAAAGCTGAGAGGGACTCAAAAGCCAACTTTGGTGCTCAAACTGCATTATACCACTAAGCTGACTCCATTAGTGGACTACACACTCTTATGAACCCAGAGGCAGGGACGACTACCGAACTGAGAGACACAGAACGGTGGTCGATGAAACCTTACCTTCTCAGGCAGATGTTCATCTCATCAACAGATTACCAAATTCGTTTAAAAACGCACAAATGCCCAAGGCATTAAAAGCTGGTCTAAAAATTTTGTTGTCAACTCAAGCTTTTTACAACATAGACGAGTTTATGGCGTTTAATTGGGAGACCGTGTTGGCTAGCCGACTAGGGACTAGGGACTATTCTATGGGGGAGTGGGATAATTCTAATGAATGAGAGAGAGATAGAATGGAAAAATTGTATGTATGTAAGGGAAATGAACTTTTCTGACGATTACCATGCATTGTCGAATGTTTTGACCTAAAGAATTGATTTATTTTATGAATGGTAGGATACCTGCGAGAATGTGGATGTAGACTGTAGACACTAGACTGGCGAGACTGGATGGAGTAGCAAGACTGATTATAATGTGTCTGCACAGTGCACACAGGGTGACATTTAGCTGACCTTTACCCCGACACCCGGCACCCGGCACAGTGCCGGCTAGCTGCTTGCTGCGAGCTGCGTCAGTGCGCCACCCTTACTCTTACATTCATACTCGTACATCCATTCCACTGAATAATTTATACGAACTGTGATTTTAGCTAGTTTCCACAGGAAATAGAACATGTCTGTTCAAGGTTATCTTCAGGTATTTATGCCTTGAGGAAATTGTCCGAATACTGCCCAACTCAGGTACTTATGACGGCATATTACGGACTCATCTTCCCGCACCTTTCTTACGGATTTGTGCTATGGGTAAGTTGTTCAAACGCAAACATTTCAAGAGTTTTCATTTTGCAAAAAAGTGCCGTCCGAACAATTGCAAAGTCACAAAGAGGAGAGTCGTGTAGACCAGCATTCAAAAATCTGAAACTGTTGACACTACCCTGCCTCTACATCCTACAAACCTGTCTTTTCTTCAAAGAAAAATGCGACCAGCTATGAGGGAGTGATATTCACTCGTATGAAACGAGAGGCAGGGAGAACTACCGGACTGCCCAACACAGAACGGTAGTTCATGAACGTTTGCCATCCCAGGTTGGAGCTCAACATGTAAACAGACTACCAAATTCTATTAAAAGTGCCCTAATGCCCAAGGCATTTAAAACTCGTCTCAAAAACACTTTGGTTGCAGAAGCATTCTACAGCAAAAATGAGTTTATGGCACACACTTGGGATACCATTTATTAATTGATTGACTGACGAGGTGCAGAGTGGGACAATTCGAATGAATGGAGAGAGTGAATGTATATACTGTAAGTCTAAAAGGTTCTCGATGTGTATGAATGGAAAATTTTAGCTTTGTAGATAACTTGTGGCGATTGCTATACATCTTTTATCACAATAAAATATTTATTTATTTATTATTTCATTATTATTATTTATTTATTTATTATTTCTTTATTTATTATTCATTTATTTATTTTGCCTAAGATAAAAGTCGTAGAAAGAAAAGTTTGCAGTTTTGAGCGTCCAACATATAATGAATGTATATTTTATTTTATTTTACTTTCCAACGGCAAAAACCATAATACAATAATGTCAACAAATACAAGTAAACAAATAAACCAATTCATGCAATAGAACGAATACACTAATATTTCAAAATCAAATAGGCTAGATATGCGTAAACGTATAGATGCGTAAATGTATAGATGTGTGTTCACGAAATTTGGTACAAACGTTCGTTTTTATAATCTCTAGGTTCCATCAAAATCGGTCCACCGGAAATTACATTTTGGAGGGTGTTTCCAGTTGTTTAAGATCCGGTTTCGACCAAGCTTGGTATAAAAACTGAAGTTACTGTACCAGATATGTTTATGAAAAATCAACAAAATCGGTTCAGCCGGACCAAGATGGCGGCTGAAACCCGTTTTCCCACCTCCATCCTGTGAAACTAAAGCTATCAATAATTTCTAGGCTTCCGGTGCCAGACCACGTCAGTGGACTAATTTCTAAATTGTCAAACGTTTCGCCCATTCTAAGATGTGGCATCCTCAGTGACTGCACAGCTGAGACGAGTCACTGAGGATGCCACATCTTAGAATGGGCGAAACGTTTGACAATTTAGAAATTAGTCCACTGACGCGGTCTGGCACCGAAAGCCTAGAAATTAATGATGACTCCGGCCACTCAAGCCTACGCATTAAGATTTTTAAAGCTATCAATGACTGAAGATGGTACTCCACAGCAAGGCCGAAATATCTCAACCTAATTATGAAGTTTGGACGGGGCGTGAACCAGAAGAACTAGATTATAGTAAAAAATGTTTCATTGGAAATTCGCTAGGCCTCACGGTAGCGCTTGTGACTACGATTTGCCTGTGAGTTTATTTATTACTGGGACTCGTGGCGTGGTCCTGCAATCCAGCTTCATGGAGGTCAGGTTTTGAGGATGATATAGGTCTAAAGCGGCTCAGATAGTCTCAGTGATCATCTGATGATATCCTGCGTGGTTCGGAAGTCACGTTAAGCCGTTGGTCCTTGTATTTCCATTGGTCATTGGGCTGTTAATTAATGACCCATTCTAAGGAAGAGTCAGCCTTAGTTTGTAACATGACTACACCTCATAACTCATTACTACCACTCATCACACTCATCTTTCACCACATATTTGACTTAAAATACCCTCATGAGAGTGGTCGGCATCTCAAATAGTGATATGTTCTCTTTCTTTCTGTACACAAAAGACTACGTTGTAGGAGCTCGGCGGTGGTCCAGTCTCCGGTCTCCCCTTATTCTGATACCGCGGATTCCCAGAGAGCCCGCGAGCCCGGTGAGCTTACGCCTGTGTGGCGCGGATTCCCAGAGGGCCCGCGAGCCCGGTGAGCTTACGCCTGTGTGGCGCGGGTTCATTGCAGTCGCTCCAATTATTGGCAACGATCACTCTTTGTCCTCAGCCCATTACTCCGTTACCACTCTCCACTCTTCACTCTCGACTGATTACTCTTCTCTACCTCTTGTTTGCTTTCAGTTACTACTTTTTAATCGCACCTTTCCGCTGCCCCTCCCTGGCGTCGGACCTCGGCCTCGTTGCACTCGTCCCAGACCCTCACCTCCAAGTCGACGATTGCTTTATTCCGTACGAACATTTTCAATGTTCACTTGAAGTATTGAAACGTGCTCTTGAAAGGGGCTTTTAACTGCATGTCGAATCCACTTTTTCAGGCTTTTGGGGCTTCGGGGTGTAAATCATTTACGGTAATGTTTGCCTTTAAGGGTCTGCTCTGCCTAGGTGTCCTTGAGCGTTTGCCCATGTAAGTACCGAGTGTCCCACGAAGAGGTTTAAATGTTTAATTTTATATTACGTGCCCATTCATGCACCGAACCTTTTTTAACTTTACACAGTTTACAAAGTAGATTCTAAAAATATTCTGGGAAAATTTCAGCTGCCTAACCTTTGCAGTAACAATATGGCGGCATATTTAAAAATTTACCAATTTGCTTCCTATAAATACTACTTTCATGAGTTATTGTCTGATTTGTTTACTACGTTGCGGTTCTAACGCTCATTGTTGAAAAACAGCTGTTTGATTGTAAAATTTCAGACAATACAATGACTGGGAATAGGTATGCACGAGTTTTAAAATGACATGTATTGCCCCATTTGACGGTACGAGAAATGGATCAAGCAATCTTCCAACAAGATGGTGCTCCACCTCATTTCGCAAATCATGTCAAGCAATTACTAAATGGCAACCTTCATGGCCGTTGGATTGGTCGTAGAAGTAATTTTTTAGATTGGCCACCCTGATCACCAGACTTAACTGTATGTGACTTCTTTTTATTGGGTTACTTGAAGGAACAAGTTTATACCCATAGCTTCAATAATGACGAAGAACTGAAACGATCAATAGAAGAGGAACTTCTCCAGATACCGCGGAGTTTCTTTGTAAGAGCTTACGAATCATTTCTTAAGTGCTGTTATCAGTGTGTTGCTGTGGATGGGTTACAGTTTGAATAATTTTGGACTTTAAGGTTTTTCATAAGGCTATGTTCTAGTTTCTTTTATTTAAAAGTAACACTGCCCTAGAATGTAACAATAAAAATATTTTATAAAACCAAAAACACCCTTTTTAATTTTTTTAGTATCGTTTTTCAATGTGCCACCATTTTGTTTCTACAAAGGTTAGGCAGCAGAAATTTTCCCAGAATATTTTTAGAACCTTCTTTGTAAACTGTGAAAAGTTTAAAAAAGTTCGGTGCATGAATGGGTACGTAATAAAAAGTTAAACGTTTATGAAACCTCTTCGTGGGACACTCGGTATATGGCGTGCATTTCTCGGTTTTACACTTATGGTTCTTCTTTATTTGTTTCCGATATTACTAGGGTTTGTTTTATGTTAAAGCTTATGGAAACGATAATTTTATTTGCTAACCAATAATATCATGTCCTGCTTTTACCAAACGAGGAAAACTTCATAAAAATCGCCATTTTTAAATCAATACAAAAATTATGTGACCAATGATTCTATATAATTATGAAAATGTTATTAGTTTACGAGTAAAATCAAAAAATTAAAATTCAAACTGTCTTAGATTTTTGTATTTATGTCACGGTCTTATAAAAGATAAAATGGAAATTTGGCTCTGCGGAGGCACTAAAACAATTAATGGGTTTTAAACAAAGTTTATTTAATGAAAATCGGATAAAAAACTGTAGGCGTGAAGTGTCCCAAGCAAATTCTGTTTTTAAATTGCTCTTATGGGACGAAATTCAAGGTCACAGCCACTACTGCGCTCTCTTAATGTAATTACTACTACTAAAAATAATTTGATAACTTCAAGGCCAATATTATATTTTATTTTAGGTTGACAAGATGTTTCGAAAGCTGAAGATCTGCTTTGAAATGTTCAAACTATTTTTATACTTATCAATATTGGAGCTCTCAACCCTCTTTATTTCTCAATGTAATCATTGATATATTTAAATAAGAATAGCCTACGGCAGAAGTGTACCGCTGCTTTGTGCGGCCGCGTTGTGCGGCGGTGCGGCAGTGAGCGAGGACGAGTGCGGCGTCGACGCAGCCCGCACTATGCGCATGTAGCCATATTGCCTGTCAGCGCCGTGCTTGCATGCTATCTCACTCACCACACTCACCTCTACCACAGCAACTGCTACACTCATAAGCCACACACGCTACGGTGATTCCTAGCGAATTCCCACAGAAAAAAAAGGGTTTTCATGTCCCTTAAATACACCATAGTTAAACTCTTAAATACACCACTAGCTGGCTCGACACTTTGCCCTGTACACAAAAAACATGTGTTAGTAAAGTTAATATTTGCCAGTTGTATGCTTTGCTCATTAAATCGGTATTATGTTAAAAATGCGCACAACTAAATCATAAACGTGTTCTGTAATTTTTCAATTGTTTGTGTAATTTTCTTAATTTTGTCCATACTACAATTTATATAAAATTAGCAAGCTCTAAAAAGATTATTAATTAAACCATTCTTCATAAAGCATTTTTAGAATAACTTCAAAACGGTAGGGTCTCGAGCAACGGAAGTTGTTTTGGTAGATTGCGGAGGTAAAGGACATACTGTGTATTCATTTTTGGTATTTTTACGATTAAATAGTAAAACAAATCTTTGAATGGTCACACTTTTGAAACGGATGAACCAATCTAGTTCCAAACCACCGATCTAAAAGATGTGTACAATCCACAAAACCCGATCGGCCAAACGAAAATAGCGGCTGAAAATAATGTTAACGACGTTTTTTTCTCTCGGTATAATAAACGAGCAGCTCTATTTCCTATGAAAATTCGCGATTTATGACCACGAATGAATCTCTGGCTTGCATGCTGCAGCAAGTGGTGCAATGGCGCATAGTCCGCATTCCGGAAACAGGTGCTGATGTTTATCAGCATTGCTGACGCCCATGAGACACTAACTCGGCTTTGCTTCTCAGGCTGAACACGTTTTTTAGAAACTTGTGTTTTTTTTAAGTAAATGCGATCTCGTAAAAGAGGTAGATGTACACTCATACGAAACTACAAAGTAGAGGCAAGGAACTGGGAGACACAGAACGGCAGTGCCTTCGCAGGAAAGAATTTAACTCGTCAACAGGTTGTCAAATTCGATAAAAAGTGCCCCATTGCCCAAAGCATTTAAAGCTCGCCTCAAACAAGTTTTTATTGCAAAACATGTTTATAGTACGAGCTCATGGCACACAACTAAGAGAACACAATGGAAGACGACTGACTGACCATGGGGTTTAAGTTGGGAAAATTCGATTGGATGAACTTTGTGATTGAAGGTTCTGTATGTTGAAAAGAGATCTAGATGTGTGCGAGTGAACAATGTTTAGCAACTAATACCTAACGACTGCGAGTCTGCGATACATATAAAATATGTAATATTGCAACAAAAGATGTATTTATTTATTTACTACTTAAAAGATTACATTAATATATGAAGCTAAGCCATGATTGAAAAGAGATTATTTATTTTGGACAAACTCAACTGAATTTAGCCATCAAAGTTTAAGACCTCTTTTTACAGGCTTATTATTTTACATGTGACCCTATTCATGTTTTCGTTTTACAAAACTGGTAAACTTAACCTTCAGCTTAGGCCTATAATCAGTCTTCGTGATTCACCGTCTAGAGATTATTCTAAAGTGTTGTTAGTAATTTTAACTCCTTTTTAGGAAAACCTGGTTCATTGATTAAAACTCTAAAGACTGTCCCTTTCCATTAGCTGTGTATAAATAGGTATCTTTGTGTTCACTGTCAGTCTGATTCACGGCTGTGATTGGTCGTCCACTGCTCCTAGCCAGCCGATGGGGCTGTCTGGTGGCTGGTCAGACAGTTCGGAGTGTGCAGCTGTCAATGCCCGTGGATATTCTTGATTTATCTATTTGCTTTTTTCATAATACTTTATACATGTTGTATTGTGTTATAGGCTAGCTGTTATAGAATTTAATACGTTTAAGAAAAAACAACCAAGTTTATTTTACTCGTACTTCCTGGGTGACTGGCCAGCTTGCACTGATTACATTTAGGCCAGATCATTTCTTAATGTTTTGTGTTATGTTTTAGGTAACTTTTCACCTGAAGACGTCATCAGATTCCAGATCCCGAAACGTCGTGTACTTTTTAGTCACTCAAAAACGATAAAAGCACCCGTAATAATTTTTACAACCTCAGATATATTTGAAATCAAAGAAGAAACAAGTCAAAAGCAGCACATCCTGAAATTTAAACCCTTGAGTGTGTTGGAGACGGTTTTAGACCTCTTTCTGCATAGGTTATAACTTATTCATCGAACCGTACCAATCAATATCGCACTGCCATAGCAACTAAATAGTAACAAAAATACTGTCATAAATATAGTAATTAGCTGTTTGCCGATTGAAGGCACGCTCACGTAACTAAACACGCATCCTGTGACACTGTGTTATTATGCAATGAGTGAAGATTACAGAAATAATTGCACGTATTGGCAGTGTATACATGAACACGCACTAAATGTCACTTCCTGTTTCTGTCGGGGTAGGGAGATCGTAATCAACACCTTTCATAACATGGTTAGCAATCGGATGAAATATTTAGGGCGCCAAATAAAGACGATGCAGTCTGAGTGTCTGACCGACGACTGTGGTCTACCGGCGTAAATATTCTACTTTTGCAAGCGGAACTTCGTGTCAAGTTTGCACAAGCTCATTTTAGTGGCTTCGACAGGTGTTTAATTCAACATATTATGGGCGCGCAGTACGGATCCCAAACAAAGACGATGCAGTCTGACCGACGACTGTGGTCTACCGGCGTAAATTTTATGTGTTATGCAAGCGGCTTGAAACTACGAAACCACTTGGCAACTTTGCGTTAAGTCTTTCTCTAAATAAACATGAAATTTAGAAAATCGAAATGGGCTACTACCAAATTCTGAGAGTGGTAGCTCATGAACTTCTCAGGCAGGAAGGAGTTCATTAAGTCAAGAAGCAGTAAAACGTTCAAACATGTCCTCCATGCCGATTTGACTTCAGAAGCTCTTAAAACATGGACGAGTTCATGGCATATCACTAAATCACTATTTGAGATGCCGACCACTCTCATGAGGGTATTTTAAAGAAAATATGTGGTGAGGGATGAGTGTGATGAGTGTAGTAATGAGTTATGATGTGTAGTCTTGTTACAAACTAAGGCCGACTCTTCCTTAGAATGGGTCATTAATTGATAGCCCAATGACCAATGTAAATAAAGGACCAACGGCTTAACGTGACGTCCGAACCACGCAGGTGATGGTCTGATATGTCTTAACGATAGTGAAAGTTGATGCGGGTACCATCAGATGATCACTGAGACTATCTGAGCCGCTTTAGACCTATATCACCCTCAAAACCTGACCTCCATGAAGCTGGATTACAGGACCACGCCACGAGTCCCAGTCAAACACTTTATGAACAAGAAGTTATATAAGTCATAAGTCATTTATTCGTGAATAGATACAAGTTTTTTACAAGTATATCTCACTCATCAATATTAGATCTAATACAGACTTGTTTAACAGGTAAAAACATTTAGATATCTTGGGTCAACGCAGATTTCACTAGATCTCAGTTTTCACGCAGAATCCACTAAAGACCTAGAAGATACTTTAAGAACAAGATGTTTTTGCATACAACTAGGAAACCACTAATCACAGACTAAGCCAGTATCTAGAATCGGATACATTTCGAATAAGTATCACTAAGATCTAAGGCTTCCGGTTTACACCGCGTCACAGTTAAAATACAATTACTGCTAGACGTTTCGACCTCGCTGTGGAGAGTCATCCTCAGTAGCTTGTTGACTGGCTGAGACTGGATTGGCCGGCCGTGGCGTCTTCCTTATATACCCCAGTGTGGGGGTCCTGTCACCTGATTGGCCGAAGTGGGCGGAGCCTGTTGCTCGTTGTCGAACTGGATTGGCTGGCTTCAATAGGACTTCTGAAGAACTGGCTGCCAAGTTTTCGATAATTTTATGCTGTCTTCTTTGTTAAAGTTGTCCTCATGCTTAATTATTTCTATGGTTTCTCTAATTTTCCTTGGATAATAGTGTGAAATTGCCAAGACTTTGGTTTTGTCAAAATCAATTCCATGCTTTGTCTTGTAGCTGTGTTCTGCTATTGCCGACTTTTCTATGTCTTCTTGTTTCGTGTGCCGTATGTGCTCTTGAAGTCGTGTAGAGATTAGCCGTTTCGTTTCACCAATATAGACTGAGCCGCAACTGCAAGGTATCTCATAAACTCCAGGTGTACAAAGATGAATGTTGTCTTTCACGGGTCGTAAACAGTTCCTGATTTTGTTGGCAGGCTTGAATATGGTTTGGATGTTATGTTTCTTTAGAATTCTCCCAACCTTATCTGTAGTCCCCTGACGTATGGAATGTAGGCTCGTTTCGGTGGAACATTATCTTGTATTTGTCGCGCACTTTGGATGGCGGCTGAGCTCGTTCTTGCAATCTGTCGGTGTAATGCCTTGTTGATTTGATGTCTTGTATAACCATTTTCTTGCAGTGTTTTCTGTAATATTTTCTTTCTGAATTCCAACTGTCCTTATCTGATATGTGGATGGCTCTGTTTATTAGTGTGTTCAAAACCCCGTTCTTCTGTGCTGGATGATGGTGTGATTGAGCGTTCAAGTATCTGTTCGTGTGTGTAGGCTTTCTATACACTGAATGGCCCAGAGTTCCATCTTCTTTTCTTGTAGTAAGAACATCCAGAAATGGCAACCGCCCGTCAGTTTCCACTTCAACAGTAAACTTGATGTTCGGGTGAATGTCGTTCAGATGTTGAAGGAATTCTTCAAGCATTTTCTTCCATGAGACCACACAGCCCATACATCGTCTACGTATCGTAACCATACTTTTGGTTTCTTCGTTGCCGTTTCCAGTGCTAAACCTTCGAAATGCTCCATATACAAATTTGCAGCTACGGGCGAAAGCGGTGAACCCATGGGCGCTCCATCTATCTGTTCGTAATACTTTCCGTCGAAGAAGAAATACGTTGACTGAAGACATAACTCTGCCAAGCTCGCTAATTCTGGTGACGTCATGTTCTTGATGAGCTCCACTGTTTCGGGGACTGGCACTTTAGTGAAGAGTGATTCCACGTCGAAACTCACTAGAATGTCATCATCTTCACACTTGATGTTTTTTATCATTTCAATAAAGTGTCTTGAGTCCTTAAGATAAGAAGCTGTCTTGGCAGAGTTATGTCTTCAGTCAACGTATTTCTTCTTCGACGGAAAGTATTACGAACAGATAGATGGAGCGCCCATGGGTTCACCGCTTTCGCCCGTAGCTGCAAATTTGTACATGGAGCATTTCAAAGGTTTAGCACTGGAAACGGCAACGAAGAAACCAAAAGTATGGTTACGATACGTAGACGATGTATGGGCTGTGTGGTCTCATGGAAGAAAATGCTTAGAAGAATTCCTTCAACATCTGAACGACATTCACCCGAACATCAAGTTTACTGTTGAAGTGGAAACTGACGGGCGGTTGCCATTTCTGGATGTTCTTACTACAAGAAAAGAAGATGGAACTCTGGGCCATTCAGTGTATAGAAAGCCTACACACACGAACAGATACTTGAACGCTCAATCACACCATCATCCAGCACAGAAGAACGGGTTTTGAACACACTAATAAACAGAGCCATCCACATATCAGATAAGGACAGTTGGAATTCAGAAAAGAAAATATTACAGAAAACACTGCAAGAAAATGGTTATACAAGACATCAAATCAACAAGGCATTACACCGACAGATTGCAAGAACGAGCTCAGCCGCCATCCAAAGTGCGCGACAAATACAAGATAATGTTCCACCGAAACGAGCCTACATTCCATACGTCAAGGGGACTACAGATAAGGTTGGGAGAATTCTAAAGAAACATAACATCCAAACCATATTCAAGCCTGCCAACAAAATCAGGAACTGTTTACGACCCGTGAAAGACAACATTCATCTTTGTACACCTGGAGTTTATGAGATACCTTGCAGTTGCGGCTCAGTCTATATTGGTGAAACGAAACGGCTAATCTCTACACGACTTCAAGAGCACATACGGCACACGAAACAAGAAGACATAGAAAAGTCGGCAATAGCAGAACACAGCTACAAGACAAAGCATGGAATTGATTTTGACAAAACCAAAGTCTTGGCAAAAATTTCACACTATTATCCAAGGAAAATTAGAGAAACCATAGAAATAATTAAGCATGAGGACAACTTTAACAAAGAAGACAGCATAAAATTATCGAAAACTTGGCAGCCAGTTCTTCAGAAGTCCTATTGAAGCCAGCCAATCCAGTTCGACAACGAGCAACAGGCTCCGCCCACTTCGGCCAATCAGGTGACAGGACCCCCACACTGGAATATATAAGGAAGACGCCACGGCCGGCCAATCCAGTCTCAGCCAGTCAACAAGCTACTGAGGATGACTCTCCACAGCGAGGTCGAAACGTCTAGCAGTAATTGTATTTTAACTGTGACGTGGTGTAAACCGGAAGCCTTAGATCTTAGTGATGACACCGGCCGCGAAAGCCTAAGAGTTAAGATCGAATAAGTATGTTTGAATATAAGTACGAGGGGTGTTCAACAAAGACTGACAGTACGGCTGTAGTAGCTTTATTTAAAAAAAAAAGTAATCTTTAAAACTAGATATGGTTTGAAAAGACCTTGGTTGAAGCAATAAACCTGTTTCGGCATCTTGACACAAAGACGTGCTGTATGCCCTGTTTTCCGTTGACCTTCAAATTTACCTCTAAACTCTTTAAAACTGCCATATTGACTAAGAAAATTGACCTTTGATTAATTTTTTGGCTTAGATTATAGAAAAATAGATTTGGAAGCCAGTTTATAACTATAGGTTAGATGTGACACAGGTCTCAATACTTTTATGGCAAGGAACCTGAGCGCAGCGTTGACATCGAGAAGCTGCAGGTGCATGAACCATTTAATTGACAATCTAAACCTACTTCAAAGTTACCTACTAGGGTTTAAAGCACATACATGAAATGTTTTACTGCAAAGTGGGGAATCCTTTTCAACCTGCATGTCCTTTTTAACCTTGATTAGGTTTTTACAAGGTCGAAAACGTGGGTTTCAAAAGTCCGCTGTACAAATGTGTAACACTCCGCACACGTTCAAATATTTTTTATCATTCTAATGTTCTGTGTGCTTTGGTGAAGATATTAACATAACGTTGTAGCAAAATTCCTGTATGAATCTTGGAAAGCAAAATTCAAACCTAGTGAACTTTAGAGGCAAAATCTATGTGGGTGCTTTTGCTCTATAACTATGTTGACGTTAACAGGGTTACAATGCTGAAATTTGTTCTGAGTGTTGTCAATAGAGTATTATTTAATGGTGAATTGAAGATTCAAATATAATAGGAATATTTCGTACGCACCGATGCTACTGTCTTTATTGAACACCCATCGTAGATGTATGAACGAATGGCAAATTTTAGCAAATTCTGACGACTGCATGACATGAAGACTACTAAACAGATTAAACGCAATAAACTCTATGTGACAAACGGCATAGTAAACTACACATACCTGTGCTCCGCAGTGAAAAACACAGACCACATCCACAGTCATGTAGCACTCACGCTCACAGTCACATACTGAGCCAACACTCAACAGCCAACACTGGCAGTTAGCTGAATCAGCAGTGCTGATAGCCACTCCTCTTCGCTGAGTAGGCAGCGTCACAACCAAAGTCAACATGTCACTAAGTCGGGTGGATTCCAATTGCTACCCTTGAAAGTGAAAGTTAAGGTGATCCGAATTGCCACTCCGTGAACATGGATCAGAAATTTACAGTACGCAGCGCTACATCTTTGACACGCGGCAACTCTCTCTGATTTACTCTAACTCAAATCATTATAGATGTGTTTTAAATATTTCTACAATAATTTATCAATTGTATTACTCGTAACAATACAATAGTTGTTGAAAATCTTAACTCTTAGGCTTTCGCGGCCGGTGTCATCACTAAGATCTAAGGCTTCCGGTTTACACCGCGTCACAGTTGAAATACAATTAACGTCTAGCAGTAATTGTATTTCAACTGTGACGCGGTGTAAACCGGAAGCCTTAGATCTTAGTTGTTGAAAATGTTGATTTCTTACGGTTTTTGTTAACATTTTCAAATTTGTTATACAATTTATTTGATTGCTAGCTGAGTTTGAGTTAGATAGCCATGATGCACTAAAGCGTTTAAACCTGTGTTTATTTGGTTGAACGATAGATACACGATTTATGGAACGGGTCTTCATTCTGTTTTGGTTTAAAAATTAGACACTTATGTCTTATTATGTGGCGTGAATTTCCAGTAATAGTGTCGTAATCAACATGTCACTAGGTCTACGTGTAACCATAACCATCTGGTGTCAATGAGCTGGGTCAGCAGTACTGCCACAACCTATATAGGCAAACCTGGAAGGACACCGACACCACCGTATCCCAAAATGGCGTGAATTTCCAGTAATAGTGTCGTAATCAACATGTCACTAGGTCTAAGTGTAACCATAGGTGCCAATGAGCTGGGTCAGCAGTACTGCCACAACCTATATAGGCAAACCTGGGAGAACACCTGACACCGACACCACCATATCCCAAAATGGTGTGAATTTCCAGTGATGGTGTCGAAGTCAACATGTCACTAGGTCTGGTTAAGGCTTGTTAAGGCCGGATCAGGGAATTTCGTCAGGGAGCAACCTTACTGTGCCACCTTTACCTATACGCATGGGCGAATCCAGGAGGACGTTTGTTAATGAATTGCTCTCTTAAAAAAGATGAATACGTCGTAGAACAATCAATACTGATTGCAATTTTGAGCTCCCAAGAGCTCCTGAGTCAAATGGCAGAACGTAGACAACAAACTTGAATGTGTAACTTGATTTGTATTCACGAAATTCCTTATTTAATTTTAAAATTAATAAAATCATCCTGGTCTTGAAGTATAAGTAGCTTTTATTGCTAGCCGATTGGAATCCGCATTGATCGCAAAAGCATTTTACACCATAGACGAGTTGTTGACACATAATTGAGAGGGATGATCAAATTCACACACATACCAACAATTGAGCTTGGGAGGATCACCAATTCGAATGAGCAAAGTTGAATGAATGTACACGCTGTACGTTTGAAAGAGTTCTCCATCTGTTGAGTAAACTGCCTATTTCCGAATAAATAACTGACGATTGCTATATATTGTAATAAAGCCACGCAAAATACATAAATTTATATATTTAATTCGTTTATTTATCACACGAAAAATCTTCAAGCACCACTTGAACGCTCTACGTGCATATCGCCAAGTACGGCGTGCCTACATTCTAGGTTCTAGGATCACCTAGACTATGCCATGAGTCTCCACTGTTTACCGCAGTAATGAAGCAATAATTACAGTAATCTGTTGTGGTTAGAGGAGCTGGAGTAGAGGACGACTCGTCATGGCGGGTATGCAGTCGTCTCTACAGTGCGTCCGTCATGACTTGACTGTTCCTGCAGGCTGCAGGTTGACACTTCAGGGACCATCCTCCCTGCCTGCGACCGACGAAAAGCTGGCTGGCACCAGCCGTACCAACAACGATTCTGAAAGGTACCCTATGTTTCAGTGCATTGATGCATTCGATCGGTACCAATACACGCAGCTAGGCGCTAAAGCGCCGCTGACATGAGTTGAGTGAATTTCCAGTAAAATGTGTTACTCTAGTTCGCTCTACTCACAGCCTCGCTTCAGCCTTTGGCCTCAAGCACCAAAGTTGCGCCAGAGCGTATTGCCACAAGATTTCGAGGATGTTCGCTACGCTTACAGCCTCACTTAGACTTCGGCCTCAGCCTCGGTCACAGCCCTCCGGTCTGTGAGCATAGCGAACTAGAGTTACAATTAGCGAATAACAAATTAAACGCCTTTGGCATTGGGGCATATTTGATCAAATTTGAAAGGTTGTTGACGGAGTGAACTCCTGTCTGTGAGAGCAAACGTTCATGATCTAGCGTTCTGTGTCTCCCAGTTATGTCCAATTGTCCATGTCTCTGGTTTCATAAGAGTGTACAATCTACAAAATCGGATTTAAATTTGAAAAAAAGTTTCCAAAACGTTGAGGCAGGGTAACATCTACAGCTTCAAACTTTTGCGACTCTCCATTCCAGTTTTGCAAACGGGCTATAGGGTCGAAGGTATTTGTTATTGAACTTCTGCAGTATGCAGCCCACTACTATTTATTATCGAATTTCCTTTGAAAAACTGAGATATTCAAGCCGTCAGCACGGTAAAAACAGGCCCGGGACCACGAAATGAACACTGATCCTGACCCCCAGAACAAGTTTTGAGAATGTGTTTCACACTTTATAAACGAATGTATATTCGGGGTTAGCTTCAAATGTCAACCCCCTTAACTTAAAAAAAAACAAAAATATTTGTAAAAACCATTAAGAAAATATGTTTATCAAATTCTAAAAAGTTGGTTTTGACATACTTTGCGTCACCTACCTCCCACCCCAAAGACCGGGGGAGGGCCCCAAATATTTTTAAATACAAACACCCCCCTAGTGGCACCTCAAAAGAAAGGGAATTTTAATACAAATTCAACGACGCAAAGAAAAATGTTTTATCTTGACTCGTTTTTTGTAGTACAGTACTTACAAATTTAAATATTATAAGAAATCAGATTTAAAATGCTACATTTCACATAAAACATGTCTTTTATGACAAATTTGTCTTTAAAGTACTGTACGAGACTATGTTATAGGGTAGTAATGTTTACCTCAAAACACTTTGAAGTAAATTTGTCAATTAAAAAAAGTGTTATGTTAAATGGGGCATTTTAAACCTGACTTCTTGTGATCTTCAAATGGGTATTACAAAAGAAACCAGTTGAGATTAAAATCCTGTCTTTGCGTCGATGAATTTGTATTAAAATTCCCTTTCTTTTGAGGTCTCACAAAGGGGGGTTCTATTTAAAGAATGTGAGGGGGCCACCCCCCTGGTTTTTGGGTGGGGGTGGGTCACGCAAAGGTTGTCAAAACAAACTTCAGGATCCAATAAAAACATTCCCCGAAGGGTTTTTAAAAATATTTCCTTTAAAGGTAAGGTGAGGGGAGGGGAGGCTCTTTAGCAAAAAAAGGATTTTAATTATCTAAAAACCGTAAATGTCGTTTAATATTACGGTTAAGTTAGTAATCAATAAATACGTATTTTAGTGTTATACACCAATATACCAAACACTTTGAAAATCCATTGTGTTGTTTAAAAATAATGGAAGAAGCGATTTTTCGCTATAACAACGGAATGAGTAGTCAAATTTTGTTAAAATTTGAAATGTTTTTTCATTTAATGATATGTAGTATAACCTTTGGTAAATAACAACGTAAGGCTGAGGCCGAAGGCCGATGCGAGACCGTGAGCGTAGCGAACTGCCTCGTCAGATCCGTCGTAATTGAACAAAGACATCTGAGTCCGAAGGCCAAAGTGAGACTGAGTAGAGCGAATTAGAGTAACAAATTGCAAAGGAAATTGCAGGAGCTTTAGCGCTTAGCTGCGTGTCGCCCTGGTTGTTTTATTTACACTAGTATTTCTTCATTATAAAATGACTAAGGCCTACTAGACGAGCTGAAGTTGCATCTTAGAACATTACAGTTATTTCCGCAGTCGGCGGCTGCAGAACAGACAGATCTGGTTTCATCCGGTTAGTAAACACGGATTAGCAAACCGTTCCTCAGCCAGTTTCCGAGAGCTATGTCTGGCTCAGCAATGCTTATAGCCGGCACACTCTGCGTCAGCAGTCCGTTAGTAGGCCTACGCGTTCTCCCAGTCGTGTGCCATAAACTTGTCGGTGCATGAACTGCGTGACCGATCAAAATGTTTCTGAGAAGAGTTTAAATTTCTCGGGCTCGAACCTGACAACTTATTGACAGAATGGACTCTTGTCTGAGAAGGCAAACATTAAAAAACTACCATTCTATGTTGCCCTGTTCGGTAGTCTCCTTACCACTAGTCTCATAAGAATGAACGTTTGGGTACACTGTTTGGGTATCGTTGCTTTTGTTATGTACAGTAATTTCAAAATATAAGATCTCACACAATAGGGACTCTCATAAAAACCCATTACCACATCTAGCCCATTACCAAAACTGTATGAAAAACGTGACAATTGTCTTTGGTTTAAAAGACCCCACGGGGGATTTCCGAATACTCTGTATATTCCCGAGACTGAATTTAGAATCAGCGCGAGCGCGCACGGTACGTGTTCGTGTATTCTGAATATTGGGAAAGGTCGGGCGCAGGCGCGGGCAGATAGTGAGTCGAGTTTTGTGCCACTGGTCGCTGATAATAATCAGCTACAGGTAACAACGGAAGTGATGATTACACGGAGGAGGGGAGAGGGTTTCCGGTCCGGGACCCGGGTGCCACGATGAGCACAGCGCGCAGGCGCAGAGCAGGTGAGCAGGTGACCGAGGTGAGCACGCCGGCGGGCGGCTCTGTGCTGGATACGCTGATACTTTGACAAAAACACAATTCCAATCTGATTTATAAAGCGGCATTTACAACAAATCTTTTGTAGAAAACTAAAAGTTTTCGATGAAAGGTTGCTAAAAAGGGACTTTGGGGTTTCAGAGATCCTCTCGACCCCGGTAAAGTTCAATCAGTTCACTGGTTTTGATCCTGGACCGTTCATTCTCACAGTCTTCCAGCTTGACACAAACTCAACAAGAACACCGAAAAAACTTAAATACACGAAATTGCTAAAAACCTGCAGCTGAAGTAACATGCGTGCAGTCTAGACCGTAGAGGGTCCGACGTCACGCACGTTTAGAACATGTGGAGGGGGAAAGTTCTCCACAAGTTGCTTTCGGAATGCGCACAGCAACAAATCTTCAACTTTCTTTGACCTTTACCGACATTTCGCAGGAAACGAAAACCTATTGAAAGACTCTGTTTTCCACCAGTGGGAGACAGAAAAAATGCTGTACTTTGTAGAAAAAGCAAAAAATGGCTGAAACCTGTGGAAAACTTAGTGGAAGACTTTGGTGTAGACGCGGCTTAATACTATAACTGGTGTGTCTGTCCTCATCGAGGGCGCGAATACTGAGGGGTTCACACTAGTCACTACTAGTAGTCACTAGGAGAGGCTGACCGGTGACGGGGCGTGGACGGTGGTGACAGGTGCGTGCAATTCACGGCCACAGGTCAGGTACCAGAGATGAATAAATAAATATTTTAATTAATAAACAACATTACAATTTACAATATAGTTAATTTTTTCTGCTGAAACTCTCCATCCATACTTACATTAGAAACACATTCACACAAACAATTCCGCTCAAGCAACGTCCGGCCGATAGCCAGTAATAAAAAAATAGTAAATTTTGTATTCTTTATTGAGGCGAAGTAAGGACCACGAAGTCCTCTCTGCCACTCGTAATCAAATCGTTAAGTAATCATGCCAGTAATCAGAAGATCTTCTGAGGGTATCGTTAGGGTTCCCAACTCCCATAAGAAATTTCGGACCTAACCTCCAAAACCCCTCGTTTAGAGTGGAGCAAAACCCTCGATCATGCCAAACTTTCGTTAGAACCCCTTTGGAATATAAGCGAAAGTACAATTGAAAGTTTTATTCATTCGAAAGTAAATGTTCTTTTGTTACAATATGTACATTGCGGGTGTGCTGTAAGGTTGTAAAACGGTAAATAAAAGTACTTACGTAAAACTACTGCTAAATTCTCCCACTTAGTATATCTGCAAAAAAAATCATACATACGAATTAATAAACATAGAGCGACCTCAAAGAAAAAAAAACATTCTAAACTTAAGGTATGTTCTAGTTGTGAATAACGCCAAAATGTACAGAATACATGGCCTCGGTGGTCTAGTGGCTATGTCATTAGCCTACGGAGCTTAAGGGAGTGGGTTCAAATCCCGCTCTAGGCGTTTGTTTTTTGCACCTCAAGTATGCCCTTGCTTGAGTAGCTACTTTTCCTGACTTTCTAAAAATGGGATTAAAAGTTGTAGAGTTCGTGGTCGGCCTAGTAGCGTACCCTGCTAACGTACAGTGGATTAAAAAGGTGTCGGGTTCACAGCGAAATAACCACTGGTCCCGGTGCAAACACCGGCCAGTCGCGACGACGTCCTACTGGGGCCAACCGCGGACTTTTGTTACTATAAGGTATAAAAATTGTGTCTCTTTCATGTGATATTTCGTTGTAAGATTATACCCTGAATAAAGAGCTTGAACCCTGAATATTGGAGTTGAGAGTTTGGAGATGTATTATCATTTATCAAAGGCCCTAGAGATACAGTTCCCGATACAGTTTAGTATTTTGCATCTTCTTCTTTTGGGCTTTTGGGTTAAGCAATCAACCGAAGAAACGGTGGAATGCGTCAGTTTTGTACAGGCAAAAGATTTATGACACTTTTACGGTTGTTTCAGAATACGGCTAAACAAACAGACTGAGAGGAATACAAGGTCCGTTTAAACGATGGCATCTATGACACGCTACAGCGAAGATATTAACGGGCGGTAACCGCTAGGCAGCCGAGTGGTCTAAAGGTCGTAACAACATGATATACGAGCTGGAAGCATCAGGTGCTGTGGAGCAACTGCAATGGCTTCAACAAAGACACCACACCACCAGTCACAATAAACCTGTCACTCGTGCGTCACACTCTACTCAGCTGCTCTACACTCTACAGTCTGTTTATCAGCAACTGGCTGTGTTCCTGTGTGTAGCATGGTATACGAGCTGAAAGCATCAGGTGCTGTGGAGCAACTGCAGTGGCTTCAACAA
Organism: Matsumurasca onukii; assembly: GCA_018831715.1. Classification (NCBI taxonomy): domain Eukaryota; kingdom Metazoa; phylum Arthropoda; class Insecta; order Hemiptera; family Cicadellidae; genus Matsumurasca; species Matsumurasca onukii. Next base: position 38,088,929 of record CM032064.1, read on the forward strand.
AGACACCACACCACCAGTCACAATAAACCTGTCACTCGTGCGTCACACTCTACTCAGCTGCTCACACTCTACAGTCTGTTTATCAACAACTGGCTGTGTTACTTTGTGTTACAGCATGGTATACGAGCTGGAAGCATCAGGTGCTGTGGAGCAACTGCAGTGGCTTCAACAAAGACACCACACCACCAGTCACAATAAACCTGTCACTCGTGCGTCACACTCTACTCAGCTGCTCTACACTCTACAGTCTGTTTATCAACAACTGGCTGTGTTCCTGTGTGTAGCATGGTATACGAGCTGGAAGCATCAGGTGCTGTGGAACAACTGCAGTGCCTTCAACAAAGACACACACCACCAGTCACAATAAACCTGTAACTCGTCCGTCACACTCTACTCAGCTGCTCTACACTCTACAGTCTGTTTATCAACAACTGGCTGTGTTCCTGTGTAGCATGGTATACGAGCTGGAAGCATCAGGTGCTGTGGAGCAACTGCAGTGCCTTCAACAAAGACACCACACCAGTCACAATAAACCTGTCACTCGTGCGTCACACTCTACTCAGCTGCTCTACACTCTACAGTCTGTTTATCAACAACTGGCTGTGTTCCTGTGTGTAGCATGGTATACGAGCTGGAAGCATCAGGTGCTGTGGAGCAACTGCAGTGCCTTCAACAAAGACACCACACCACCAGTCACAATAAACCTGTCACTCGTCCGTCACACTCTACTCAGCTGCTCACTCTACAGTCTGTTTATCAACAACTGGCTGTGTTCCTGTGTGTAGCATGGTATACGAGCTGGAAGCATCAGGTGCTGTGGAGCAACTGCAGTGCCTTCAACAAAGACACCACACCACCAGTCACAATAAACCTGTCACTCGTGCGTCACACTCTACTCAGCTGCTCTACACTCTACAGTCTGTTTATCAACAACTGGTTGTGTTCCTGTGTGTAGCATGGTATACGAGCTGGAAGCATCAGGTGCTGTGGAGCAACTGCAGTGCCTTCAACAAAGACACCACACCACCAGTCACAATAAACCTGTCACTCGTGCGTCACACTCTACTCAGCTGCTCTACACTCTACAGTATGTTTATCAACAACTGGCTGTGTTCCTGTGTGTAGCATGGTATACGAGCTGGAAGCATCAGGTGCTGTGGAGAAACTGCAGTGCCTTCAACAAAGACACCACACCACCAGTCACAATAAACCTGTCACTCGTTTATCACACTCTACTCAGCTGCTCTACACTCTACAGTCTGTTTAACAACAACTAGCTGTGTTACTGTGTGTAGCATGGTATACGAGCTGGAAGAATCAGGTGATGTGGAGCAACTGCAATGGCTTCAACAAAGACACTACACCACCAGTCACAATAAACCTGTCACTCGTGCGTCACACTCTTTTTAGATGCTCTACACTCTACAGTCTGTTTATCAACAACTAGCTGTGTTACTGTGTGTAACAGCATGGTATACGAGCTGGAAGAATCAGGTGATGTGGAGCAACTGCAATGGCTTCAACAAAGACACTACACCACCAGTCACAATAAACCTGTCACTCGTGCGTCACACTCTTCTCAGCTGCTCTACACTCTACAGTCTGTTTATCAACAACTGGCTGTGTTAGCTTAAAATGTCTATGTGTCTTAAAATGTATTAGCTTAATGTGTGCCAATACTTGTTTGAAATCATTTGACCGCTCGTAGTTAAGAAGACGAGGACGTATAGTAATAGCCTAATAGGACATCGGTATATACAACGTTGTGTCTATGTCCTGATACCACATTACTCCTAAAAGGACTCGTTATTTAGTAGGGTCATTTAATTAGTTTTCATGTTTAGTCCTCAGGGTAGCACGAGTATAACAGCATTGTCTTTTCGAAAGCCGTTTCTCAGCTGTTGAGGGTTTACGACCTTCGAAGCAAGGAACAAAAGTGCTAAAAACTCGCCAGTCCACTACCGATTTAGCTTCGATAGCTTAATTTATCTTTTCAAGATTGAGATGGACTATTCTTGAGTTGTTAGCCGATAATAAATAGCATGTAATTGCAGGGGGTGCGGGTGCAGGGGGTTGAATGGGCGTGGTGGAGGAAGAGTGAGCGCTGCGCCAGTTCACATCCTAACATTGATTCCCCCAAAGTCACGCAAGTCAGCTTCTGCTAGAAAACCCCTCCCCTGACCAACAGCTGTGACCTGAGTGCATTCGTACCCCAGGCCACCCGGTCCTAACTACCACCGGGGCCGGGGAGCAGTGCCTCAGGGCTCCTGACCGTCACATACGTGCATCGTACACGAACATAGGAGGCCTCAGGGTAGTAACTACTTCCAGGCCTTCTGTCAGTACCGCAGGTCTTCCCTGAACGTCACCCCCAATTATCATCAAATCTTTTGGAAATAAGCTTAGTTTGAAATGTATTACAGTGATTCCGCTGACTAATTGTTTTTGGGAATTCTAATAATTGAACAGTAATTAGTAAACCAAAAAGCTTAATATGAAATTTCTTCACACTTTGGACGTCTTATAACAAATGGAAATTCGGTTCAGATGAGCCACTAAAATGTATATCAAAGTTAAGAACTTTAGAGCAAAATTTATTTATTTTTAACCATGCAAACCGTACGATTGAGGTGCCCTAAGAAAAAACATGTTTTACATTGTTCTTATGGGACAACATTGAAGAGCACAGCCACTAATGGTCACTCTCAGCCTTGTTTTATAACCACGGCATCCCTGTACATTGTTAACTGCCTCGGCAGTCGGCTTACAGTAACAGATGCAGAAGCCGGCAGGTAGCATGGAAGCGCGATCCACGATACAATGTACAGCACGGTACGCAGCATACAAATCAATCCGATCCACCCTATTCCCGAGCCTCCCGACCCACTACTGACTACTGACTGCGCTATACAGACATACAGTAGCTGTGCCTTCAACACTACCGGTAGTCTCTGTCTACTGGTTGAGCATAACTTAGCAGGTGTAGTGCTGACTCAGTAACACGTGTCAATGTCTGAGATGAAAGATGACGTAATGTAGACGTCGTTTTGTGAGAATGTTGTCGTAAATAAGAATTTCTTTGGTTTGGTATTCCAACAACCAGTTACTGGTACAAGAATAACTGCTGAGCTGGGTGCCCGAGGACAGTGGTACCTGCAGGCTACATAACGTACGTTGTCTTTGCAGGAAAACCTTCAAGACTATCGCCTAATTTGATACAAATGTTTTCACCAAAAAGCGTTCACTTGTATGAGTTGCCCGGAATTCATAAACCTAACGTTCAGCTAAGGCTTATAGTCAGTTTTCGTGACTCACCAGGTAGGGATTTTTCAAGTTTTGTTAGCCATTTTCACTCCTTCGATGGAAAACCTGATTCACTCATCAAAACTCTTAAGATTTTCCCTTCCGTTGGCTGTTCGTAAATAGGTATTTTTGTGCTCTCCGTTAATTTATAATGGTTCAGTCTGATTCACGGATGTGATTGGTCGTCCGCTGCTCCAAGCCAGCCAATGGGGTTGTCTGGTGGCTACTGGCTAGCCATGCAGGCAGCCAGCGTGCAACTGTCACTGGCCGTGACAAATTTAAAAATGTAAAAAGTTTATGGGGAAAACTAGGGTTACTTGGTGGTGAGTGACTGTGCAGCTTGCGCTGATTACTTAGGCCAGCGTATTTCCTAATATTTTGTGCTTTGTTTTAGGTTACTTTTCACCTGAAGACGGGGCCAAATTCCAGATCCTGAAACGTCGTGTACCTTTTGTTCCCTCAAAAACGAGGGTAGATACCCTGATTCCAAAACATTGTTGGAAAAGGCAGGCGGTTTCTCATATCCACAGAAACTCGAAATTGCTTAACAGCATCACATTCCTTTAAGCAACATCTTCCATCTAAATGGAGGCAACTTGAAAACGTAGTAGATTCAGTCATTGCCTACAGAACGTTTATATTCAACAATTCAGTCGTGATAAACAGTAGACATATTATTCGTTTTAGCCCTTAGATAGTCGACATCGATTATCGTTGTATAAACAACCTACGCAAAATACAACACAGAAAATTTGACATTCAATCGCATGTTGTGTCCAACCCCTCGGTTGGGTTGCACCTCGGTGCATGAATGCAACTAGGGAGGATTCCCGGGATCCTAGCAGAGCGGAGGTTGGAACTGGAAGTGTGTTTTGGTCACCTAATCACAGGGCTGACCTTCACCGTTCAATGGGACAGTCACGAATGGAAAGACATAAACGTAGTCGGACAAAGCAACTGCGACTGCGCACTAGCACTGCAGCACTGCGCAGCCACGCAGGGCGCTCACTGCGCATGTACCTTCACTGTACACTCTCTTGTACTTTAGTACTTTAAGGGTGCGCATTAGTGGCTGTGGCCTTGAATTTCGACTCATAAAAGCACTGTAAAAACATGCATTTTCTTGGGACACCTCACGCCTAGAGTTTTAATCGAATTGTATGAAATAAAGTGTATTAAATGTTTTAGTGACTCAGCTTTGCCAAATTTCCATGTTCTCATTTATAAGACTGAGACATTACATTGAAGAACCTTTGTAATTTTAATTTCTAATTTTAGCTATTAAACTAATATCATTTTCAAAAAAGTGGTAAGCGGAGTCACTGCAGTACATTGTCATGTTATAAACAAAGCTTACTTCATGAAATTCTTACTATCCAAAAAAGTATAATCAGAACTATCTGCAGAACAGGTAGGCTAGAGAATTGCCGACCTCTTTTTATCAAACTTACAATCATGACAGTTAATAATATATCTAACATAAATCATATACTAATACACACCAAATTAAACATTACAGAATTCAACACAAGTCAAGATTACCACACATATGACCCTAGAAAAAGAGGCAAACTGGATGTTCTAGCACACAGGTTAGCTAAAACAGGTAACTCTTACAAAATCAATTGTATACCATTTTTCGACAAATAACTAGGTATGCCCTGGTTTATAACTTTCAAAAGATTTATGTCCAAGGTCAATGATGGGCTGATTGAGATTCCCTATAATCTTCCATCACAAAAGAATCAGGACTATTTAAAATAGGGGTTTGATTTATTTTTAAACCCTGGTTGGAGTTTCCGGGCTAAAATTCGATTTTTCGGACTGTAAGGGTGGATTTCCCCTTTTCGACCTTAGAGTACGTTTACAATACCTACCTCCAAAGTTGGGATTTCAATAATTCCAGTTTAGTATGTGTGTCCAGAAACAAAATTCCTGAATAATCTCCAAAATGCAATGCTTCTGCTCTCTCGGCCGACTTTTCCAAAGTAGATGCAAATACCTCCTGAGCAGAAATTGCCTACAGCCCACACACACAGTACAGTATAGCGACTAAAGTAGAGATAGAGAAGAGCTAGCTATCTACAGAGTACAGAGTTGAGAGTAGGTGAGTAGATTGGATAGAGGCAGTAGGAGAAGCGAAATAACGGTGACAGAATTACAGAATAAGTCGTGACTGGGGCAGGGAGGTACCGTGTACGCTGAAGCAGCATTCAGCAGTTCAGCTGCATGCAGCCCATGGTAGCCTACCTGTTAGCGAGAAACACTACATGCAAACACGTATACAGTGTCGCTCCTCGGGGTAGGGGACCATTAGCATGGGGGTGTCCAGAATCTACCCATACCTTTCCTACGGATTGGCTTTGTGGGGTGGATGCTCAAAATCAAGATTTGCCAGAGCTTTCATCCTAAAAAAAAAAAACAGTCCGAAAGATTGCAATAGAGAGAGTCCTGTAGGCCAACATTCAAAAAATTGAAATTGTTGACACTACTTTGCCTCTATATTTTAGAAACATGTCTTTTTTCAAATAAAAATGCAGTCTCGTAAGAGGAAGTGTCATTCACTCTTATGAAACTAGAGGCAGGGAAAAACTACCTAACTGGGAGACACATAATGGCGGTGTATGAACGTTTACCTTCTCAGGTAGGAATTAAACTAGTCAACATGTTGCTAAATTCGATCAAAAGTGCCCATAAGCTTAAGGCTTTCAAAGGTCGACTAAAAAGGTTTTGGCCGCAGAAGCATTTTATAATACTCGTACAGACGATTTTATGGCACATGAATGGGAATACGCGTAATACACTGAGGGTTAGAGTGAAACAGTTCGAATGAATGAGAGAGAGAGAGTGATTGCCAAAATCATATGTCTGAATGGGATTTCGATGGTAGAATGTGTGGAAAATTGTAGCTTTTTAAATTACAGTAATTTGACGATTACATAACATGTTCAATGTTGACGCAATAAACAATGTATTTATTTATTTGTCTAAGTGGGAACTACTGGGGGCCTGGGGGATATGGAATACCCCCTAGAAAAGGAGGGTTCTGGGGTCTACATTTGGCTTGACATTCACTCTTATGAAAGTAAGCACAGGAAATAATACCAAACTGGGCGACACAGAACGATAGTTCATGAACGTTCGCCTTCACAGTAAAGAGTTCATTTTTTCAACAAATTTGATCAAAAATGCCCCGACGTCCAACGGTCCACCGCATTCAAAAGTCGTCTCAAAATCATTTTCATCGCACAATCCTCTGATAGTTTAAACGAGTTTATGGCACACGACTGAGAGAACGATTACTAAAAGTTGAATACAGTAGTTCGTATGAATGGAGCGAGAATATACTTCATTATGTTTGAAAGAGACCACGATGTCAAAATGAATGAAACACGATTGCTATACACGGACTAATATGTTCACACATTATTTATTTCCCAAATTTTCAGAGTACATGGTTCCCCTATGATTTCCCCTTGCTTGTATTAATGCGTGTCGAATACTCCCTCAGTCCTCAGTGATCTCGAAGCCTGTGTGTCGGGTGACCTTGTACCTGGCAGGACTCAGGAGAGAGACTGAGACTGACAAGGCTGAGATACATGCGCATGCCCATCTCAGTTGATTCCCAGTAAGGCACAACACGTCGTAGGCTTCAGTCGTAGTTCAGTCGCCAGAACAGGTGTTACAATAAGCTTAAAGAACATTGCACACATAGTTACGAATTAATGTTTGAATAATTCCTTCTGCAGGGAATAAATAAAACAGTTTCGCAGGTGACTCTAGAACTTCTGGCGATGAAATGGAACTGATATATATTTTATCGGCTAGCAAGGGTTCGTCTCCCTTGTAAGCCTAGAAGACCCGTGGCGGGGTAGTAATTCTCGCGATTCCGGATGCTAATCACCCCTGTGGTACGGGATCGATCGCCGCAGTCCCCACTAACAAGGGAGGAGGGGTAAGGGTTTGTTGACTCTCTTGATGTTCTGCTATCTGCCACCGATCATCTGACCGCAACTTTTTGAGGATGAACCGAAATTTCCTTTGAAATGTTTTTGCCCTGATAATGTGTCGTTACTACTCCACTGCCGTGTCTGAAGTTTTCGGGGGAGTGCGGCATCGACTATCTTCTGGGGTAGGAGGATCTCGATCTCCGGGGTAGGAGGATCGAGTCCCGAGCTCGCACTCCACGACACTCCACACGAGATCCGCGATCCCTCCTTGATCCAAATCCAACCTTGGGTGACCTTGAAGCCTTGAACCGGCCCAGGACTGACAAGGCTTCACAGTGCAGTCTCGGGTACGGCACAACACGTTATTAGGCTTTCATCTGATCAATGTTTAATCACAGTGCACACCACACTCCAGTCCACGCCACCATGGAATCATTGGAATGTGCAGTCTGCAGACTCTCCCAAGTCCTGGAGTCCCCAATCCGCTCTCTGCATCATCGGTTACAACTTGGATCGACTGCATTACTCGCTGCCTAGGAAATAGAGCTATTCAGTTGTACAGCCAGAGAGAACGAAACATCGTAGAACAAAACTGTTTGCAGTTTTGAGCTTTCCAGCACCTCCACGGCGACTGGAAATGGGGTTTCGCCGCCATCTTGGTCTGCCTGAACGGATTTTTGGTACAAATGTGGGGTAAGGTGTCATAAGTGTTTAATCGGAACGTACATAAAGTGTTAAAGCATAAACCCCATTTTGGGGGGAAACGCCCTCTAAAAGGGCACTTTTGGTGTACCGATGTTGCTGGTTAACTAATTTTACCTAGCTTCCAACACAACGGCGACTAGTGGGGTGGTCACAAGGGTCTTAAAAGGGTGGGACTTCTGGTGTAATTTTTACCCCATTTTAGGAAATTCGCTTTGTGTTTTTATAAGCGCTAATTTCTAACTAAAAAATGAGTTAAATAAATACTTATATTAAATGCATTGAGCTTTGGTGTTGTAAAAATGCTTGATAATGAACATTATAAGCCATTACATCTTTGTACGAAATCACAACATCACACCCAAGTGCTTGCGGGAAAGTAGCGGATCCGTGGTATCGCGCACGACTCCCAAGCTTATTACTCCGGTGGCGCGGGTTCGATCGATCCCCGCAGTCACCACTTACAATTTGTAAAGTGACTACACAGAGACGCTAGGTAAAGGTCGAGGTTGAGTGATAGAGAGAACTTCATAGTTTTAACTTCGCCTCGTTAAACAACACAAACTTTACCACTTTACTTGCTTGACCAAATAAAAGAAAGTATTGCACAGTTACCTGGAAAGAACTGTCATAGGTCGTAATAGCTAAATATAGAATTGTCTAATATGAAAAAAAACATATATAAACTCACCAAGGTAGTTCGACCAATCTGCGTGCAGGCGTAGATAAACCGAACGTAAAATCTGCAATCATAAAAGAAGCTTGTTAGTAACCATGGCAATAAACATCATAACGGAGTTGAACGTGGTAACTCGTCAGTTTAAACTCAAGTTTGTCTTGACGGAAACAATCTAATTTGACGGACCGACATCGCCGTATGGGCGACAACCGTTTGAGTTTGAGTTTCGAATAATGTTTTAGCTGAAACCGTGATTCTAAGGTAAACTTAGCTTCCAAGTTCTAACCCAACCAGATGCATTTCGATTGATACGTCTTAATCTGCTCTGTTTCAAAAGTTTCCCATTGTATTGCCACTATTTAGCGATGCGTTTGAAACATTGTCCGACCTACTAAATGAACCTTTTGATTATATTGCTCAATCGTTTTTCAACCTTTGGATCAGGCTCTCTAAAGGTATGACAAACTACTTTCCAGTTCATGTAGGACGATCCTTCCTGTCTCTTTGATACTTGAGGACTTGATTTGCGACACCGACCACTCCTAGAGGGTATTTCAAGGTGAATATGGGATGAATGGTGTGCGGGAGTGCCTTTGATTGAACACTGCTCACCAGCTTGGGTCATTAATTTATCCCCACGACCAATGAAATAGACCAACGGCTTAGCGTGACTTCCGATCAGCGGGGAGTGCCCATCGTGAAAAAGTTGTAGTTGCAGCGCCGGGAGTAGAACCCGGGCCGTTTTGGTGCGAAGCACACACTATACCACTTAGCTATGGCCACCTCCTTCCGTTAAGCTACTCCCAAATTTCACCAGGGCCGTTACAAATACAGCTCTGAGCCGGGTGAAGGTGGTGTGGTGATGGTGTAGAATTGTAGATAGTTACTTTGATAGTAGGTTAATGCGGGGGAGTGATGGGGAGGGCTGCAGTGTACCGATCCACGGACCCTGAACACCCCCTTCCCAGTGGTAATTGTTGATACGATAAACAAGGACACTATGGCAACGCCTTGTTGTGCCTTCAGCCCCTACAACCTCAGCCCTTCGCTGCCTTCCGCCCTCCCCCTCACCAGGCTGCTCACGCCAACCGCGCCGACACGCAGCTACTCACTAACACCTGCAACTGCAACGAATTGTCTTTTCAACCGACAGCGGAGACCGGGTCTAAAAATGTTCTAAATCCCCACATGAGTGAGGCCTCAGCGAAAGCAGATAGTTGGGAAGCAGCCATAGGAACAAAGACCCTTTACCTACAAATGCCCTGTGCCTAATGGGTCCTGGGGGTTTGCAGGGACCCTATGGGGCGTGACAGAATGACTGCTGATTGCACATTCGAGGGAACTGATTACTAACGTTGGAATGGATATTTGATATAATTCGAATATCCAATGCAATATCCGATGCAATAGGTTCACTGTGGAAACGTCCTATAGTTGAGTAGTTAAAATAATAAAACAATCATATTTGTGCATCGACAAATTAGAAATACTTTCACATCTGATTTTTAGCAATACTGATCAAAATTATGATTATTATAATTATTATCATACTTCATTAAGTAGGCCTAAGCGCAAAGCCGCGAATATTTTTGAAACTCCTATTGGGACTACTGTATAAACTAAATAGAGGCTTTGGGCGCTTCATTTTAATAAGTAATTTGACTTATGGGCTTTCATTTCATTTCTTGAAACCCCGAGTGGAGTCCGAAATGGTGTTCGTAAAGGCATGGTAAAATGTATGTCACCACAGACCCTTAATAGGTTCACGCCTTTCACAGTTGGTACGAAAGTTTAAAACGTTCAATATCTGCTATTCCCGAGTAAGTTGAAAGAAACGTCATTCAGCACATGCTTGCATATGACATCCAGATCCTTCAGTGGCCTGCCCCTCGGGCATGTTAGAAAAAAAGATTGAAATATGAATAATATTTACTTATGAGTTTACTGGCGCAGACCACACGACCAGCCGGCACGGTGGCAGTGCGTCGCCAAGGTGACTGGTGAGTGATTGGGAACGAAACAAAACAAAGGCGTAGGCTAATTATCACCGTGTACAGTGTACACTGTACTGGGACGGAAATTGGCGTTGATAATGCCGTGTTATCAGCAGTGACGAGTGGTGACAGTGTTACGGCCCTCATGAGCTAGTGTGCGCATCGCGCGCATGCAGCTCGAGCTTGCTGTCATGCGGGTACCCCCTGGCGTACAGCCCGTAACCCGTTACCCATCTTGGACGCTCGACAGTCAGGTCTCTTTATTGCGTCAAAGTACAAAATTGTACATAGTTGATCACATCAATAATGTATTGCGTAGACACGTAGAAACGTTATGGCAATCGTCAAATGAAAAACAAGCTGAAATTGGGAAAAATCTACTGCAATAAGATAAAAGTCCCGGAAAATTTTAATCTGAGCAGCTTTCCTACAATACAAATCCATCATAACGGCGTGCTGGTAAACCTTACTTAGCGGGCTGTCATCAGGACTTGGGTGGGACACTTGCTTTTGGACAGTAAATAAATAAATGGTTTATCGTGTAGAACATTTGCAATGTTACGCAATCGTCAGTTAATTTTGAACAGCTTAGATTTTCCACGCATTTTTGGCATTCACTCTCTCACATTCATTCGAATTATACCACTCTAGTCCTGTTGTCAGTCTGTGTGATCCGCGTTTTCCCAGTCATGTGCCATAAACCCGTCTGTATTGTAAAATACTTCCACGTCCAAGTTTCCAGACGGGTTTTGAAAACCTTAAGTTCTGGGCCACTTTTTATCGAATTTGGCAACCTGTTGACGAGTTGAACTCAAGAGAAGGGAAACGATCGTGAACTGCCGTTCTGTGTCTCCCAGTTCGGTAGTTTTCCCTGTCTCTAGTTTCATGTCACCTCCTTTTACGAGACCGCATTTCGACTACATATAGTGAAAGTACTACCTTTTTATTTAGCTACTGTATAAATTTGACGTGTGCCGGTGTATTTTATTAGGAATAAATAATCTGACTTTGAGGATAGTAGGCGTAGGTCGGTTTCGCTATTCGTAAACCTCTATAATTAGAGACTCGGGTTCAAGATCCAGTTCCGAGGCATTCCTAGCGGTTGTGTTAAAACATGGGAAGTGTTCTTGATGCATTCAATTGTCTAGTGTCTGTGTTTGTATGTGTGTGTAGTGTGTATGCTGTATGTGTGTGAGGAGAGGAATTGTTGTCTACAATCGCCTGATCACGAGAACATGTACGTGTCATGTTCCCGCCACGTGATTGTTCATGTAAACTACGCAGTCGCACTGCGCTCTTAATATCAGTCAATAATTGTTTTTGTTTAAAGAAATAAAACTAAATCGCAGCTGGCGTGAGTGAAGCGAATTCCCTTCTCAGTGTGCTACTCTTATTCGCTCAGCCTCACTTCGGGCTTTGGCTACAAATTTTCGTGCTCTATTACCACAGGCTCCTTGTGTGCGATGAGCTTTACCACAGGCGTTACGAAGTTGTTCGCTACGCTCAAAGCTCAAATTTTACGGATGACTGTAATATAACCATAATGGACTATAAGGTCCATTATTAGATTTATTTAGTTGTTAAATTATTAGGGCTATATTGTTGCTATTATTTGAAAAGCGTGAGTTAACGCCTTCAGCTTGTACCCTCAGCATTACATGAAACTAAAATTCTGGCTTATACCTAAACGAACGTTGTCGCTGCCCTAAGACACCGTAGACAATAAAGGGGCACTTTGTATTTTTTAAATACATAGTTTCAAAAATTAGAAGACATGAGTGAGTTGTGACTTAGTAAGAAGTTTCCGAAATCCTAACATCTCCCCCATCACTTTGTGTGTTTCTGATTATTTTCAACTTTGGAACCCCCGGTGAAAACACTCTTTATCACAAAAACATACGTAATTTCTATTCAGCTCTTAAGTGGCAAAGTAGTGGCCAGTAGACACTTCTGCAAGTGTAGCGAGACCCCGCTGTCTAGTAAAGTGTTCTGTGTTCACAGCGACGGGTGTGAGGAGGGAGGCAGGGGGTTACGCGACAGTGACCGCGGAAATTACTTTTTTGCGCCAACTTTTTCGTTCCGCAAACCCGAACAACAAGGAGACAAAGACTTCACCGGGCAACAACAGCCAGGATAAACTCGGAAATTGGCGGGAACATTTCAAATCCTACAGTTTCATATCCTTAATTTCACACGGGTGACCCCTTCCGGGTCTATTCGTTACCCATTAACTCATTAGAACTCTCTTATAATCCTACTCATCAATGGAAGTCATGAAAATGGCTCCGAACATTTAGTTTGGCTCGTGTATCAAATGCTCACATATGAAAGGAGTGAACGTAGAAGAAGACTCAACAACTAGGAACATGGGACTCTTAGAAATAACCAATAACCAGAGTTACAGGTCTTTGGAAAAAATGGAAATACCCTCAGAGGTCTCGACGAATGACTGACCAAGAGAGTGGAAGAGGGTAGGACACCACCAAAAAGAACCGAAGAAGGAGGAACCAAGTGTTGGTCGATTTGGGAAGGATTGCGGCGACCAAAAAAGAGACGTAAGATCGAGATGGAAGGAATATGGAAAAGATTTTTGGTGCGTTCTTGATCTCAACTTGGCTAGTGAGAGACCACGGCAGTAAAACAAGCAAAGTATACTCAACGACATCTTTCATATAGTATCGTTATTCGTTACATGGCAATCCCATAAGTCAGTGGAACAAGGTGGAAATTCCAAAGAATCTGGTTGAGTGGAACTCTTGATTGTTTTCTTTTGGCGATTGTGGCTCAATTTTGTGGTATCGGTTTTTATATACAGAGTATTGACTATCAGTGCACCTCCCTGTGTAAATCGTAGACTACGAATTTTACAAAAGTAGTGTATGTACTTTATTTTCCCCCGCAGTTACAACTATCGATTCTTCATTTAAAAATCAACTTTCATGTTCCTATAAGGCGGGCAACCTAAACTGTAATAGAAACCCACAAATATTATTGTACTTTTGAATATTCCAACAAATTCTGGGACTGTTTCATATTGTTCTGTTATAAACCTAATAGTTTAGGAGGTACGGCACTCCAAAGAGTTGATAACCCATTTGATAAACATCGTTTGAACTTTGGAGAGCTATGGCAGGTTATGAACACATAAAAGCCTCCGTAAAGGTCAACCTTTACTATTTCTAAAACGAAAAGTGTAACATATTGAACCGTGACGATTTATAAGACCGTGCGATAGTACCGAAGTCTATTAACGTTGTCAACGTGCTCTAACGCGATGTGATTATGGACCATAAAGCTGGTTTAGTACTACAATAGTCACAGATCGTTAAACTTGTGGTTTTAAGACTTCACAGTAACACAGGGAATAATAGTACTGTATTTATCTGTGACAGACTGACAGTTAACAAGAATTATAGCCTATGCATCGTCTACCTTATATACTAAACGTTATTATATTAGTAAATTCTTCAAACCAGGCCGACACGCAGCCAAGCGCTAAAGCGCCGCTGCCATCAGTGAAACTAATTTCCTGCGCAATATCTTATTGTAATTTGCTAATTGTTACTATAGTTCAATACGTCCACAGCATCGTATCTGCAAACCTGTTTCATTCATCAAAACTCTTAAGGATTTCCCCTCCATTGGCTGTGCATAAATTGGTATTTATGCATCCGTCAGCCTGATTCGCGGATGTGATTGGTCGTCTGCTGCTACAAGCCAGCCAATGGAGTTGTCACTGGAAAATTAAAATAAGTTTCGTAAAGTTTTTGTACATGTTGTATTGTTTTAGTCTATAGACTAGCTGTTAAACATGTCATACTTTAAAAAAAGCTAATGAGCTAATGTTTTTTGACAATGGGCGACTGGTCAGCTTGCGCTGAGTACTTATGTTCATTCCTTTATGTTTAAGTTATACTTTTTACCTAAAGACGGGGCCAGATTCAGAATCCCGAAACGTCATATCATATTTCAGCCTCAGGAGTTATGTAGTCCGGGAACTAGCCTGCGCATGTATATGGTGGAATTAAATATTTATTTCCATCATGTACATATAGACCTATGTGTCATGTGTGCCACCACTACCAGTACAGTGTAGGCCTAGTGAATCCACTGAAGGATGCAAGGTTATTTTCCAACTTCCTGCAATATGTTGGCTCCTACTTCCTGTGCTCTGAAATCATCAGTGGCTCATCAGTCATCAGTCATCACTACAAAAACACAATCGACCCACAGAGTCTCCTGAGTCCTGATGCAGTAACCTAATGACCGTTGTTATTGCTAATTTTATGTGGTTTGGTAGAAGAAATGTCAAAAGACTAGTTTTGAAATTAAAAGACTGCACCAGCCTTTCAGCCTACCGACGTCCAATATAGAGTAGGTTATCGATAAAAATAACTTTGAATTTCTACGGTATCAAATTTTAAGCCGGCGTGGTGGCTGGGTAGGCGGTAGCGCACGAGACGACGTTCGCAGGTTCGCGCCCGAATAGGGAGATTCCTAATGTTAAAATATCACTTAATAACTCTCCTTTTTAAATGGAAACATTGATGTAACCAGAGAGGAGATCTCTGGCACAGAGATCAGAAGAATTTCTGACCGATGGTTCATTTGGAGTTGTGCGACGGAAATCTGTACTATGCTCTGGATACACGATTGGAATCATCTGTCGTTACCAAAATGTTTTTTATATATCCAGATCTCATGTCGCTCCAACTGATGATGTAATGTAGATATCTGAAAATACGTTTGAATTTTGTCTGTGACTATCAAAGAAGCCATATATATGATAATACCGATTGAGTACAGCTCTACATGTCTAATGTAAACATCTAATGACAATTCTAGAACTGATTCCGAGTCGAGCTTATGCCA
Organism: Matsumurasca onukii; assembly: GCA_018831715.1. Lineage (NCBI taxonomy): Eukaryota > Metazoa > Arthropoda > Insecta > Hemiptera > Cicadellidae > Matsumurasca > Matsumurasca onukii. Next base: position 38,104,429 of record CM032064.1, read on the forward strand.
AAAAGAAAAGGGCCACAACGACAACGTTGTTTCGATTATGATATTGTGGTTGCTGAACGCACGATGTTTACATGAGTCGTGAGACAAGGAACCACGGAACCAGGACCAGGTGGGAAGAGGAACAATGGACTGAAACTGGATGAGTTGCAGAAAGCAAACAGAGTTGCTGAGGTATCGTAGCGCTTCAGAGGCATAAGGCATTGCAGTCACTCAGTCACTGCCCTCCAGGCCTCGCTCATTGTACGAACTAAAGACAAGACAAGACAATAATTTAATTAATAAGGGAATCAAACTTATTCTTCGTCGTAGGACCCTTTCAGACATAAGTACCCTATACTTTAAACAACTCATGCATTCGGATTTTCCAACTTGAATACCATGGTCAATCAGTTGTCGTTCACACGTTCACCCATGCCTGTGCAATAAACTCGTCGGTTCGGTAAATGTATCGGCGGTGAAAATATTGTTCGAATTCTTTTTAAAGGCCTTGGGCATTTGGGCATTTTTTTAAATAACTTATAAGTCTGTCGACTATGTGAACTCCAGCCTGAGATGGTAAATGTTTATATTCTACCGTTATGATTGCCCAGTTAGGTAGTCCTCACTGCCTCTAGTTTCGTGAGATCCCACTTCCCTTAGAAAAAAAACACTTCTTTATATAATACTAGCTGACCCGACAGACTTCGTCCTGTCAAAAAGATTTGTAATGTGGCCGTTTGCTTTTGTTTTTTACTGTACATATGTTTTATAGAAATAGGGATATCAGCTGGCAACGAATAGCAATAAAGCTCAAATTGTTCACGTTTTAGTTTGTATGGGAAAAAGAAAAGGGCTGTTTAAAGGGGGTTCCCGGCAATTATTCGAATTTTTCCCGCCGTAAAAACCATCCTTGAACTCCAACGAACATTTAAAAAAAAGATTTAGCCCAATTGGTCCAGGCGTCGTTGAGTTATGCGCTTAGAAACACATTTTGCGATTCATTTTTATATAATAGATAAACTGGATAGGCAGCTTTGAAGGTTATCTCAGCTAGTCAGCCTACAAGACAGTTCCTGGGTTGGTAATCTTTGGCCTTAGCACCAAATTCAAATGTTAACACCACCAACTGTTTGCGGATATTTGAAAGATCTAAAGTACACGAGCAAGTCAATTGTTCATGTTTTATTGTCATGGCACTTAATTCACCACTATTTCAGACACTTTGTCTCTAAGAAACCGCTATAGTACAGTAGACGAGACGTAGCGTGTGCAAACATCTTTTCAAAGTTCTACCGCCTCCAAATTCTGCCCTGCGCTCTCGGCTATAGCGGTGCGGTGTTGTAAGTATGCCACAGCGAACTGGCAGCATTCGATGTTACTGACAACTAAGTACCGAATAGTGAGTACTGAGTACTGACTGACAGTAGGTAAAAGTGAGAGGGAGAGAGAGGCAGTGAGGAGGGAGAGTGGCGGAGAGGAAGGCTGAAGAGAGGGAACAAACTGTCGACTCAGATGATTCACCAACTCAAGGTGAAACCGAATCAGAAACCAGTCTCTCATCGCCGACACTGTATACTCTGTCTTGTCAACTGCTAGAGTAAATCCGTCCAGTAGTCGAGTAGTCTACACCCTTCTGAACATCTACTGGCCAGATACTATTTCAACTGAAGAGTTGTGGAGGGAAACAGATCAGAAATTAATTTGCGAATTCGAGAGAAAATTGACGTGGTTAGGAAATACGTTGAGGAAGCTTGAAGCAGGAGTTGAGAGGAAGGCCCTAGATTGGAATCAGCAAGAGCAGGACGAAGAGGGATACCCCGAGAAACCTGGAAGAGGGCTGTAGCAAGAGGCGAAGGAGGTAAACAAAATCTAGGTAGAACTAAAAGCACTTGCTGAAGACAGATGGATGGAGAGCCCTATGCTACCAAAGGAGATAAAAAATAAGTCAAAGTGAGTCAAGCACGTATACACCCTTCAGTATCGGAGCCTCGGGGTTTGAGGGGGGGCACCGAATGAACACAAGGGTCCTAGATCAGGGCAATCACCACGGTGAGAAAGGCGTAAGAGTTAAACGAAAATCAGGGGCGATGGGGTTACGAGTCTTAACAAGAAGTGTACAAGGTAATTAACGGGTGTGATATATACCTCTTTCTTTGAACTTCCCACCATTTCCAAACGTGTTTTGATAGAGTGGCTAGAACCTAAAACCAGTGGTACGTGACGGTATTTGAGATGGAAACACACGAGCAAATGCAGAGCTAAATACGCTCACGTTATATAAATTGCTATTAGTCCCTACAAAAATGTTTATTTTCGATGATTTTCTTTTTGGATTGCTTGAATCACACCAATCTCTAGGAATTTCATTCCAAATATATTTGTAAAACAAGAGGGGGTACGCCGAGCTCTATACGAATTAAAGGTGGTCACATGGGCTTAAAGGTCATAGGGCCCCTCATCCCACGAGAAATACACTGATTAGTTGGACTGAAGGGGATATGTTGAAAACGGTAAAAACATAATGATTATGAATGTATCATATTTTTAACTGCAAAAATAGCGAATGATACGCTCTCTGATCACATTGTAGTTTAACAAAAAAGTACTATTCAAACCATCAAGCAACCATTAGCAAGAACATTGTAAACCATACTTCAAAGAGAACAAAACTTTACACTCATATCACTACACAAACGAAGTCGTAACTCAAGTAGTAAATCTAAATCCACAAAGGAATAAAACTGTCAGTTTTACAACCGTGGGAAAATTATTCAAACCTTCCTTTACACATATTAGTAGAAAACTGCAAGAACATTTATATTTTAAGGAATGCAATTATAAAATATGTTTTCCAATGAACTAAAAACCATTGAAGATCAGAACAAATTCTTCATGCGCCTCAAGCCAACCATTACGGAACTATAGGCCTATATCCCTATAGGCTGGCGGATTTTGGGGATGAACACTCCAAAATTCAAGACAAACTGGCGATTGCATAATATGTCAAATTTTGCGACCAAAAAAGTGGGGTTTCACTATAAAACGAACGGAACGAGTAGTCCTATTTCAATGAAATTTGAAATGTGTTATCGCTTCGAGGTGTGTAATAAAACTTACAGTAAAAGAACATGTGAGCCTGAGGCCGAAGGCCGAAGCGAGGCTGTGAGCGTAGCAAACTGTCCGGCCGAGAGTTCGCCGGAGGACGGACCCGGCCAGGTAGGAGGGCATTGTTGTTTATGAGTGAGAACACACTGACCGTGCATTCACCGGACCGGACCATCCCTCCAGAGTCCAAAGTTCAATCTGCACCTGACTGGCAAAGGGCAGACCTGCAGTCAGTTGTTGTTCTACCCTTGACGATATATGCAGTTTTGAAGAACAGTACAGTGTTCTTGTGTTGTGATAGTTTTGAGTGTCTTCATGGAGGTATAGACACAGATTTGTTCATGTCCCTCGCAAAGGAAAGGCCTGAACTGTGGGACAGAACGTCCGAACAATATAAGGACAAGGGAAGGGTTAGAAGATTGTGTGCCAGGTCCTGTACCCGAATTTTGAAAGCAGCGTGAGCAAAGATCTTATGGTAAGTAAACTATAACTTTTCTTGTAATTAACAATCGTTATAATATAATAGACTGCCTATAGACTGCCTAGGGTCGTTTTGAAGGTCTATGAATAACGTGTAAAAGGCAGCGATAAGCAGCATGGTTTGTAGCAGTGGATGTATCCAAAAACGACGTTTGACCATGGTCCTTTTCTTCTTTAGGTGCCGAAGAAGACACAACACCGCGAGTTGTTTGCGTCTTCTCAGATGCATGGCTGAAGCAACACTGACTTCATACAGCAAATATCCAGCAAACCGAGCTTTGCCCGGGTTGATTGTTTACAGTGTGTTCTGGTCTTGAAATTGCTCTCCGGAGACGGGCGCAATACACCCGGATAGTGTGGCATGAGTGATGAGGGTGGCGGTTGGTGGTGGCTGCGCTGTGCGGGTGTTGTGAGGTGCGCAGAGCGTGGAGAGTCATGCACCCTTGCACACACCTTTACCCCCATCCAGCAAACAGAGGTTTGTGCAATGTGCATGGACCCCCTGTCTACGGGTTTGCTGTACAAGCGAACCTAAACCCCTTGAATATAGCTCCTTCTGGGGAAGTTGGAAGATGTAATGGATCCTGTCAAGATGTTTCTTATCCATCAATGGTATTTTCAGACTGTGTTTTACACTCATAGGTGCCTCGTTTTCGTTTAACATTTAATTTTTTTTACCAAAAATGTTGAGAAATACAAGCAAGGATTGCTTTGGAACTAAAGCGCATTGTAATTATGCCGGAAAACTAAAAATTGGCAGCGACATCACACATTTTACATTTTTATTTTCATTTACTCAATTTGACACCCGGTTTTCACGTGAATTTATTTCTCTTCGCGTGAATGTGCCCTGTTTCTCTTTTGGGTTCAAATTGTGTAGGTAGGGGTATTAATTAAAATTCCGTTTGATACATACAACGTATCAACGTGTACGAGTATTACTGACACTTTCGTTAACTGAGGGGCGTAATTGGGATGAAGTTCACTTGTCTGAGCTTGAAGGAGTCATCTTGATGCTTTGTGGTCCCACAGGGGTGGGTTTCCGGGCTAAGACAACCGGGGCAGTACAATAAATCTTTGGTTGACGTACAACTGGTTGACTACCAGCCCTACTTACTCTAACCTTATCTAGCTAAGAGAAATTTGTATAGGAAAAAAGACTTCGAAGATACTTATTCGTTTCAAGAAAGTATAGAGGGTTGAGATTTCAAAGGTGTCAAAACTACAAATTAACATAACTCGGCTCCATAAATCATAAGTACCACGAAAGCTGGAACTGCAGTACTTGGTTTGCATCAAGTACGTTATGATTGAACCACCAAAAATTCCGAACTGGATTTTCCATGTGAAAAAAAAGGTAAAGTTTGTCTAGTTCAACGAGGCACATTAGGACTACAAATACCTCTCAACTACGACCTTCACCTAGCGTTACCGCAAAAGCACTTAACCAATACTTAACGGTGACAGTGGGTGAACCCTCACCACCGGAGTGATGAGCTGAGATCCGACCTGGATTCTCCACGTTGACAAAAGGTAAAGTTTGTCTAGTTTAACGAGGCAACGTTAGGACTACAAAGTCCTCTCAACCACGACCTTTACCTAGCGTTACCGCAAAGGCACTTAACCAATACTTAACGGTGACAGCGGAGATCGAACCCTCGCCACCGAGGTCGATGAGCTCCGGGGTCGCGCGCGACCCAAGTCCGTCACGACTCCGCTAAGTAACGATTGCCTGAATCTGGATCAAATTCATTGAGTCCTGGCACTGCATTGACTCATAAAATGTTCACTAATTTCGATTTAAAGAATGAGCACACAAGTAGTTCATTTGTAAAAAAAACAAGTAGTTCACTCAGTAGTAAAACTCACTATAGTTGGAAGATCTGTCAAGAATAATACGTGCATTATCACAGCTTTCAACTCAATGTGCCGTGAACTCGAATGTGCCATAAAACAATTTTGCGATTGGCTTCAGTTTACGGCTTTTGCCGAGTCGGTTACACCTTCTACTACACGTGTTGTCTTCAGATAAAGTAATGTTTACATGTAACAAGAGGTTGAACTTCTGAATGAGAAAACGTGCTTAAGCTTCTAAGATTTCATTCAGGTAGTCTCCTCAAATCAAATCATGACTATTGAAGTGTTAGGACAGACGAGGAAGAGATTTAAAAAAATGAAATTATTGACACTACCTTGCCTCCACGTAAGTATTTCAGAAACATGTCTTTTTATTCAAATTAAAGTGCTGTCTCGTACGAGGAAGTGACATTCATTTTTACGAAACAGGAGGCAGGAAAATCTACCCAGATGAGAGGCACAGAACGGCATTTCGCGGACATTACCTTCTCAGGTGTTCAACTCCTCAACCTCGACCTTTACCAAGCGTTACCGAAAAGTCACAAATTGTTAGTGGTGACTGCTGGGATCGAACCCGCGCCAAAGGAGTGATGAGCCCCGGAGTCACGAGCGATACCAACCCACCACGGTCCCCCAAAAGGGCATTTCCTGGGCTACAGTCTGTTATAGGGCAGTTTGGGTCACGTGACAAAACGTAGTAGTTTCGGGAATGTATCTTCCATTCGAGGAATTGAATTAAATTAAGTTTAATTTAAAATGAAGATCATGAATTCCAAACACTCCTTTGGACTCTCCCGTTGTTTCTGATACTTTCCTTTGATACTTTGATCTGAGACACCGACCAATCCTAGAGAGTAGAGGGTATTGTGAAATGGGATGAAGAGTGAGTGACTGTTTTTGATAGATGACGAAGTGTAGTCTTGTTACAAACTAGGGCCGACTGTTCCCCAGATTGGGTCATTAATTAATAGCCCGACGACCAATGAAATGTACCAACGGCTTAACTTGACTTCCGAGATTTGAATGTGGGATGAATGGTAATCACCATAGGCTTTGAGAAAGTTGTAAACATTGTAGATCGAGTCAGATATCGACTCCCCTACACCCGTACACCCGCGCCGCCGGGGAGGGTTGAAGCAAAGGTTACAGGGGGAGTTACTGTATAGCTTGTATCGTGGATAGGCTTGGTAAAGGTCAACGCGGACCCCGGCGCCGGTTGCTTTCCGCACTGAGCACGTTTAGTTCCTTTTACGCCGAACATGAAATTAAATAAAAATATGCGCATGAGACGTTGCGTTCTCGTTTATAATACAGTAACAGAGTTTTTTTTATCACTGACTGATATTATTTGTTTCACTGACTGGCTGACACTAGGGCCAGAGTGGAACTGCTCGGAATTTTCGAATGAACGTAACTTGTTTATGGGATCTTTATGTAGTGGATGGAAGCACAATTTCAGGCTTTTCTTATTTTGAATGATGTGTATAATGCCGCATTTTTAAGGACATTTTAAATCCTTATTTAAAAAAAGTCAGCGGGCAAAAATAATATTCAGCGGAGTTTAAGAATTTCAATCTAAAGTTTTTGGATTTTGGTACACATTTTGGGTAGATGTAATAAACGTGTATACCAAGTCAAATCGAATTCTAAACAAAAATACAGTTTTATAGTATAAACGCCATTTTTGGGGAGAGAAGCACCCTCCTTAAAGAGACCTTTCTGTCAACCGTGTTCGCTGGTTAATGAACGTAATCTAAATATTTACAAAAACATTATTTTTTTCTAAATTTTGTGACATTTTCACAAAAAATTCGACTTTTTTCACAACGGTCTAAAAAGGGGTAAAAAAGGCACTTCCGGTGTAATTCTTACCCGGGGTATGAAATTCACTAGGATTCGCGGTAACCTTTGTGGCTACGTATCGGCTAAGTTTTCTTTGAGACAGGCCGCAAAATGATACGACGGTTCGTCTTGGCTTAGCTATAAGGCCAAATGTCCCTTTAACCCAGTAAAGCTGGCCCTTTACACCTTTTATTTGCTTAAATGCCCACATGGCCAGTTCGCACTTTAGCAAGACTAGCCCTCAAGAATATTTGACGAGCAAAGTTGTCAGCCTGGAAGGCTGGACCCACATTGAAGCCAAAACTCCCAAATCAATGAAACTAGTAGTCTCCGTGAAAGCACCCTTGCATCTTTTGTTGACAGTGATCACCCTCACCCCAAACCAACGGCGGGAGGTAATGTTACATTTGCTATGCACATTTTACTTATTTTAAATTAAATATCCTGTATAGTAGTCATGCAACAGTTAGGTTACAACAAAAAAACCTTTCAGCAGCCGTTCCTTAATTTAAAATTACTGACAGGTGTAACTGTCGACTCCCGATATGCAATAATATCGAATAAGTCATTTGAAGAAAGCTAAACGAGCAAAACATCAGTACGGTAGGTTCTTGTAGCAAATTGTTTACAAGTCTGGGGAAACCTCGACAGGAAATCCGACGAGCGATGGCGAAAGCGAATTCAACATAATATCCGAAAGAAGCGACAATGAGGAAAGAAGGAAAGAAGAAGGAAGGAGAAGAGAAGGAGGATGTGAAGTGGAGCTTGACTAGGGACTGGAGAGAAGTCAGATAGACGATAGTCAGCACTCAGCAGTCAGAAGTCAGCAGTCGTATCCGAAGACAGCTGTTCGACGGGCAGACGGACAAGCAGCTGTTCTAGTCATGGGTAGGGAGTAGGGGAGGGGGCGGAAGAGACCAGAGTGGCAATCGACGTAATTATCCTACATTTTACCGCCTTTTCGAGTCAAAACAGTTGAAACATTACGCCACACGCGTATCAAAAGTAGTTTTTCCCAAGCCCCACAGAATTTATCTATGTGAGCACAATTATTTGCCAAAACTTTGTGTTGGAGAACTGTTCACTTTTTTGGGATTTGTTTTTAAACAAAGCGACGAATTATTTGCCAACCACATACTACTTAATACCTGAAACTCGGCGGAAGAAAAACTAAATTAATATAAATAAGTACACAGCTAGAAAAACGGTTAGCTATCATTTATCAAACCTTTTTTATTTGAACCCTTCGACGATAAAATTAACGACTGGAGCAAATGTTCCGACTTGCGCGCACATTGACCGGACACAGTTTTCCCGCCGCTTTTACTTTCCAAACTCTAACGGAATTTTCCCCGGTGGAAAACACGAAAACCTGCAACGCGGATAGCGAACCGCTCGCACTACACTAGAGCCTATTGAGCAAGAGCTGACAATAATTGCCGCAGCCTTTCACATGCTTTTGTTGTCCGCTAACCTTAACCTAATTGAACCGCAGGACCGGACGAGGGCCCCGGGCGACAGCGGCGATCGTCAAAGCGGGATCTCGATCACTTCTGTGCCCGGACTGTGCCGCTTGCGCTTATCACTACTGATAGTGTGGAGGTGCAAGGTAGTGGTACTTACGTGCGAGCGATGAACGGTGCCGAGTGCAGAGGTGACTGCAATGCCTCGCTCCTAGGTGCGCGGAGTCGCGGCGAGGCGCAGCGCCGAGGCGGCCGTGGCCGGCCCTAGCCCACCTGTCACGGTGTTCCCCCTCCCATCCCCCACCACCGGCCAGCTCACCTGGTGACGTCACTATCTCATGGTCACGTGATCGTCTAATTGTACCGCCATCCTGGTCGCGGTGCGGCCCGGTACCTTCCTTGGTACTCGGTACTCGCACTCGCACACCCGTCCACTGACATTCTCTAACATTTATATCACAAAACAAAAGCGCAAAAAAATATTTATTGTAATTTTTATTTTTGTGTAATTTTTGCAGCTGTGCCTCAAGCTCAACTCGCTTATTCGATTCTCCTCAGTCCTCACATAATGAATATATGTAATACCTTTTATCGGTCTTGGCGATTGGGGAATGGTGCCACGTCTATGTTATCTTGTCAATATACGCCTGCGTATACTAATTTGCGAGTCGCCATAGACCTCTATATTGGTTATGGTTTCAAATCATTTACTACTGGACTAGACTTCAACAAACTACAAAGACACCATTTCGACTCATTAACCCGTGTCTATCACAGTAACTAATAAAAAACACCACCATGAAGCCTACAGCATGAATGTTTTTCTAAAGTAAACCTTTTCTATGGTTACTTTGAAAACTATCTAAATTGTAAAGGAATTACAGTTTCTTAAACTTTGTTTACACATTTGCACCCCATAATTAATTTTAAGCAGCTTACATAAAATACCAAATTTGACAGGATCAACGCTCCCGCCAGCCCTTTTGATTGTTCTGGACGGGTAGAAGGTGTGCAGAATCTCTGAGAACCTAACTATCCCATTTCCAAATCCTGGAGAGATTCCTATAATCACTTTGAAATTGTGAAGATTAAATGCGAGAATTTGTGATCAAACTACTCAGAAAGTAATCCTCAACTAGCCTGTTTAAGTTTGACTGCAGAATACATATTACTTACTAGGTATATAGAAGTCCTATCCTTTAAGGGAAAGTCGAAATAACTTTTCAAGACAACGGTTCTGGTAGGATTTCCAGTTAAATTTCATGTCCGTGCAGAACGGCAGTAAATTTGTCTAATATATAAACTATTCACATGACTTACACAATTTTTAATCAGTATTTCTCGGTCAGTTAATTGTTTTGTGTGGTTTCCATACAAAATCAAAAGTGTACAACAGTTTTTGATGATAATACAACTGGAAAGGCGAAATGCATTTATAATGAACTACTATTTTATGTCTCCCAGTTCGGTAGTTCTCAAGCTATGCTCATAAAAATAGTATCGACCGTATATAAATTTAAAAACAGGGTAAATCCGTTTATCAGGGGGTTTATCAGGGTAAATTCCTTAACTATAAAGGTCGAAATCCCTTGATAGTTATATAATTTTTGTCAGAGTTTTCATTCTAAAAGAAAAAAATTCCTTACCATTACAAAATTGCAATGGAAAGAGTCGTGTAGGCCAGCATTCAAAAGATCGAAATTGTTGACACTACCTTGCCTCTGTATTTCATAAAGATATATTTTTTTTTTTCAAATCAAAATGCGGTCTCGTAAGAGGAAGTGACATTCACTTTTATGAAAATAGAGGCAGGTAAAACTACCGAACTGGGAAACACAGACCGGCAGTTTGTGAACGTTTTACCTTCTCAGGTGGAAGATCAACTCGTCAACAGGTTGCGAAATTCGGTCAAAAGTGCCCCAGAACTTAAGACATTTAAAACTCGTCCGAAAAAGTCTTGGCTGCAGAAGGATTTTATAATACAGACGAGTTTATCGCACATGCCTGGGAACACACTAAGGATTAGAGTGGTACAATTCGAATGAATGAGAGAGAGTGAATGCCAAAAATGTATGTTTGACTGGGATTGCGATGGTAGAATGTATGTAAAATGTTAGCTCTTTAAACTACAGCAATTGACGATAACATTTACAATGTTGACGCAATAAATAGTTTAATTATTTATCATCAGGGGCGAAGCCAAAGGGTGGGCATCCGGGTCTTGACTCCCCACATGACCCTTGATTTCAACCCTGAAATCACTCATTTTTCAAACTGGTTTGCTTATAGGATGGGCGTTGATTGAATTGCGACCAGTGATTTGGTTCCAGGGGTGCCGTTCTATATTCAACAGCTTTTAGTGATAAAATGTATACAAAACATCTCAAACGTTTTTCGCAAAGTACGAATTTAAACAGATTTACAAATGGGTAAGCCAGATGTGGAATAGTAGGTCTACATGTCAGCAGAGGACAGCTGTACGTTGTACCTGCTGCCATATCTGTAGCAGGTGTCCTAAAACATTGTCACCGATGACTTCTGACTGCTGACTGCATCGTAGCCTTGTCTCCATTGAATACTGCTGACTGCTGGTAAGCCAGGTGTGGAGGTGTAGATCTACAACTCTACATGTCGGCAGAGGACAGCTGTACGTTATACCTGCTGCCATATCTGTAGCAGGTGTCCTAACACATTGTCACTGATGACTTCTGACTGCTGACTGCATCGTAGCCTTGTCTCCATTGAATACTGCTGACTGCTGGTAAGCCAGGTGTGGAGGTGTAGATCTACAACTCTACATGTCGGCAGAGGACAGCTGTACGTTATACCTGCCCATATCTGTAGCAGGTGTCCTAACACATTGTCACTGATGACTTCTGACTGCTGACTGCATCGTAGCCTTGTCTCCATTGAATACTGCTGACTGCTGGTAAGCCAGGTGTGGAGGTGTAGATCTACAACTCTACATGTCGGCAGAGGACAGCTGTACGTTGTACCTGCTGCCATATCTGTAGCAGGTGTCCTAACACATTGTCACTGATGACTTCTGACTGCTGACTGCATCGTAGCCTTGTCTCCATTGAATACTGCTGACTGCTGGTAAGCCAGGTGTGGAGGTGTAGATCTACAACTCTACATGTCGGCAGAGGACAGCTGTACGTTATACCCTGCCATATCTGTAGCAGGTGTCCTAACACATTGTCACTGATGACTTCTGACTGCTGACTGCATCGTAGCCTTGTCTCCATTGAATACTGCTGACTGCTGGTAAGAGGTGTGGAGGTGTAGATCTACAACTCTACATGTCGGCAGAGGACAGCTGTACGTTGTACCTGCTGCCATATCTGTAGCAGGTGTCCTAACACATTGTCACTGATGACTTCTGACTGCTGACTGCATCGTAGCCTTGTCTCCATTGACTACTGCTGACTGCTGGTAAGCCAGGTGTGGAGGTGTAGATCTACAACTCTACATGTCGGCAGAGGACAGCTGTACGTTGTACCTGCTGCCATATCTGTAGCAGGTGTCCTAACACATTGTCACTGATGACTTCTGACTGCATCGTAGCCTTGTCTCCATTGAATACTGCTGACTGCTGGTAAGCCAGGTGTGGAGGTGTAGATCTACAACTCTACATGTCGGCAGAGGACAGCTGTACGTTGTACCTGCTGCCATATCTGTAGCAGGTGTCCTAACACATTGTCACTGATGACTTCTGACTGCATCGTAGCCTTGTCTCCATTGACTACTGCTGACTGCTAAGCCAGGTGTGGAGGTGTAGATCTACAACTCTACATGTCGGCAGAGGACAGCTGTACGTTGTACCTGCTGCCATCTGTAGCAGGTGTCCTAACACATTGTCACTGATGACTGCTGCATCGTAGCCTTGTCTCCATTGAATACTGCTGACTGCTGGTAAGTCAGGTGTGGAGGTGTAGATCTACAACTCTACATGTCGGCAGAGGACAGCTGTACGTTGAACCTGCTGCCATATCTGTAGCAGGTGTCCTAACACATTGTCCCCGATGACTTCTGACTGCATTGTAGCCTTGTCTCCATTGACTGCTGCTGACTGCTGGTAAGCCAGGTGTGGAGGTGTAGATCTACAACTCTACATGTCGGCAGAGGACAGCTGTACGTTGTACCTGCTGCCATATCTGTAGCAGGTGTCCTAACACATTGTCCCCGATGACTTCTGACTGCATTGTAGCCTTGTCTCCATTGATTGCTGCTGACTGCTGGTAAGTCAGGTGTGGAGGTGTAGGTCTACATGTCAGCAGAGGACAGGTGTACGTTGTACCTGCTGCCATGTCTGTAGCAGGTGTCCTAACACATTGACCCCGATTACTTCTGACTGCTGACTGCACCGTAGCCTTGTCTCCATTGACTACTGCTGACTGCTGGTAAGCCAGGTGTGGAGGTGTAGATCTACAACTCTACATGTCGGCAGAGGACAGCTGTACGTTGTACCTGCTGCCATGTCTGTAGCAGGTGTCCTAACACATTGACCCCGATGACTTCTGACTGCTGACTGCACCGTAGCCTTGTCTCCATTGACTACTGCTGACTGCTGGTAAGCCAGGTGTGGAGGTGTAGATCTACAACTCTACATGTCAGCAGAGGACAGCTGTACGTTGTACCTGCTGCCATATCTGTAGCAGGTGTCCTAACACATTGTCCTCGATGACTTCTGACTTCTGACTGTATTGTAGCCTTGTCTCCATTGATTGCTGCTGACTGCTGGTAAGTCAGGTGTGGAGGTGTATGTCTACATGTCAGCAGAGGACAGGTGTATGTTGTACCTGCTGCCATGTCTATAGCAGGTGTCCTAACACATTGTCCCCGATGACTTCTGACTGTATTGTAGCCTTGTCTCCATTGATTGCTGCTGACTGCTGGTAAGTCAGGTGTGGAGGTGTATGTCTACATGTCAGCAGAGGACAGGTGTGTGTTGTACCTGCTGCCATGTCTGTAGCAGGTGTCCTAACACATTGTCCCCGATGACTTCTGACTTCTGACTGTATTGTAGCCTTGTCTCCATTGATTGCTGCTGACTGCTGGTAAGTCAGGTGTGGAGGTGTATGTCTACATGTCAGCAGAGGACAGGTGTACGTTGTACCTGCCATGTCTGTAGCAGGTGTCCTAACACATTGTCACCGATGACTTCTGACTGCTGACTGCATTGTAGCCTTGTCTCCATTGATTGCTGCTGACTGCTGGTAAGTCAGGTGTGGAGGTGTATGTCTACATGTCAGCAGAGGACAGCTGTACGTTGTACCTGCTGCCATGTCTGTAGCAGGTGTCCTAACACATTGTCACCGATGACTTCTGACTGCTGACTGCATTGTAGCCTTGTCTCCATTGATTGCTGCTGACTGCTGGTAAGTCAGGTGTGGAGGTGTATGTCTACATGTCAGCAGAGGACAGCTGTACGTTGTACCTGCTGCCATGTCTGTAGCAGGTGTCCTAACACATTGTCCCCGATGACTTCTGACTGCTGACTGCATTGTAGCCTTGTCTCCATTGATTGCTGCTGACTGCTGGTAAGTCAGGTGTGGAGGTGTATGTCTACATGTCAGCAGAGGACAGGTGTATGTTGTACCTGCTGCCATGTCTGTAGGTGTCCTAACACATTGTCCCCGATGACTTGACTGCTGACTGTATTGTAGCCTTGTCTTCATTGATTGCTGCTGACTGCTGGTAAGTCAGGTGTGGAGGTGTATGTCTACATGTCAGCAGAGGACAGGTGTATGTTGTACCTGCTGCCATGTCTGTAGCAGGTGTCCTAACATTGTCCCCGATGACTTCTGACTGCTGACTGCATTGTAGCCTTGTCTCCATTGATTGCTGCTGACTGCTGGTAAGTCAGGTGTGGAGGTGTATGTTTACATGTCAGCAGAGGACAGGTGTATGTTGTACCTGCTGCCATGTCTGTAGCAGGTGTCCTAACACATTGTCCCAGATGACTTCTGACTTCTGACTGCATTGTAGCCTTGTCTCCATTGATTGCTGCTGACTGCTGGTAAGTCAGGTGTGGAGGTGTATGTTTACATGTCAGCAGAGGACAGGTGTATGTTGTACCTGCTGCCATGTCTGTAGCAGGTGTCCTAACACATTTCCCCGATGACTTCTGACTGCTGACTGCATTGTAGCCTTGTCTCCATTGATTGCTGCTGACTGCTGGTAAGTCAGGTTTGGAGGTGTATGTTTACATGTCAGCAGAGGACAGGTGTATGTTGTACCTGCTGCCATGTCTGTAGCAGGTGTCCTAACACATTGTCCCCGATGACTTCTGACTGCTGACTGTATTGTAGCCTTGTCTCCATTGATTGCTGCTGACTGCTGGTAAGTCAGGTGTGGAGGTGTATGTCTACATGTCAGCAGAGGACAGGTGTATGTTGTACCTGCTGCCATGTCTGTAGCAGGTGTCCTAACACATTGTCCCCGATGACTTCTGACTGCTGACTGCATTGTAGCCTTGTCTCCATTGATTGCTGCTGACTGCTGGTAAGTCAGGTGTGGAAGTGTATGTTTACATGTCAGCAGAGGACAGGTGTATGTTGTACCTGCTGCCATGTCTGTAGCAGGTGTCCTAATACATTGTCCCCGATGACTTCTGACTTCTGACTGCATTGTAGCCTTGTCTCCATTGATTGCTGCTGACTGCTGGTAAGTCAGGTGTGGAGGTGTATGTTTACATGTCAGCAGAGGACAGGTGTATGTTGTACCTGCTGCCATGTCTGTCGCAGGTGTCCTAACACATTGTCCCCGATGACTTCTGACTGCATTGTAGCCTTGTCTCCATTGATTGCTGCTGACTGCTGGTAAGTCAGGTGTGGAGGTGTATGTTTACATGTCAGCAGAGGACAGGTGTATGTTGTACCTGCTGCCATGTCTGTAGCAGGTGTCCTAACACATTGTCCCCGATGACTTCTGACTGCTGACTGCATCGTAGCTGCCACGTCTGTAGCAGGGGGCCAAACACACCTTAGTAGGTGAAATATACCGTCGAGTCGATGATGTAAATGAAAAATGATGATAGATTTGAAGGTATACAGTATACACCCTTTTGGTTATCTTTATTTTTCTGGGTTCCCCACTTCATTCTAGAGACCAACTCTACGAAACTACAGTAAAGTGTGAATCTCCTAGCGGTCTCTGTTTCAGATAGAATAAGTCCTCGCAGGAAGGTATTTAAGTTTTGCTACCGCTATATTGCACTAGCTGGACTTTGGGCGACTATATTAAACTACGAAAAACTTTCAAGAGCCTTGTCAAGCTTCAGACTTACTTAACTTCCCTCCTTCTGTTTACTAGAGTTAAACCAGACTAATATCTTTAGATTTGTCCCTTTAGTTTTAATAGAAAACGTGACGACATCGAAAATGACAAACGAACAACATTGGCATAAAAAGGTGTACTGTAGCACCAAATACTAGCCTATAGGTAGGGTGTCAACGACGCGCTCCCTCACCACGCCTTCAAATCAAAGTAGAGGGACGTGAAACGATCGATCACGAGACACGGAGAAATATAGGGCGCTGGGCGCAATATTTAGTAGACTTATTTATAAGTTGGGTGTGTTGGTCGAGTTTGAGGGCCGGGTTCCGGGTATCGATCAGTAGGGTCTATAGGTGTGCGATCTGACTCAGCTCGCGTGCTGGCCGGCCTGTAATTAGCATGGAAAATATTCAAATCCTTTCTACTAGAGTTGTTTCTCTGTGCATTGTATTTTCGGGAGGCTTAAAATGTCGTATAAACAGAAGATTCGATGGGGGGTAGGTTCGGGGGAGTTTTCTCGATCAAAAGTACCCAATGTAGTGTTTCCTCGGTTGCCTCCAAATTGTCGAGAGAAATAGCGTTCGTTATGGCGTATACTCGTATAATACTGTGTAAAACTACAGAGTGGGATGATACAGGAATACCGGTTTTGAGAAGTTGCATTATCAAGCAGGGTTTCATATTTTGAACAGGTTACACATTTTGATGAAACTGTCACATCCCCAACTCGGTCAACCTAAAATTGTGATAAGGAGAAAACTTTATGGGTGGAATATACACTCTTAAGACGAAAAGTGAAAGGCTCCCAAACCCCATTTTGTTCTTTGGGCATATCCATAGATCTGGAACCATGCATAGAATATATCCAATGATTACTAATCTACTGAATTAATTAGTAATCATTGATATATCTTTAGGTATAACTGCCCCAGTAGTGGTATTCAGTATTCCCCCTCCCCCCAAAGCGTTGATCCTCGCCCCTTGGCAGAATTTTTGGCGACGCCCATGCCACGAAGACTGTTGACACCTGACATTATGTCCTTGTGGATGTAACCACTAAACCCCTTCCCCAGCACATACAAACTCTTGTAGCACTCAAAATTCACAATTTAGTACTGCACACAACATTTTACAAAAGCCTTTTCAAGGAGTTCCTTGTTTCTTCCAACCTAGACATGATAAATTGCGCGTGTGTGGTGTTGTGTACAAAGTCCAGGGCTAGTTAAACACAGGGTAGGTAGGTGAGAGGTGGTGAGGGGGTGGAAGGGAGTATGATTGATTACTTATCACGCTTTATTGAACACTTTGATATAGAATCAATGAAGGAGGCGGTGAGAAAGTAACCTCGCCCTGTCGCCTTCACGCTGACACCTCCAACCCAATGAATACAGAGAAGCAGTGTTCGCTGCTCCAACCCGAACCCAAGCCCACCGGCCAATCGGAACTCAGGCAGCAAATACAATTTAAGTGGCAGAAATGAAGAGACAGGCTATAATTTGGACGAAATTTACAAACAACTGCTGTTATCTATGTCTATAATCTCTTATACAGAAAAAAACACACAAACGACCACTTCAAGAGTAAACAAGAACACTACCTTTCGGGATCTGGAATCTAATCCCGTCTTCAGGTGAAAAGTCACCTTTAAAAATATAAAACATAATACAAGACATTAGGCAACGAGCTAGCGTAAAAGTAATCAGCGCACGCTGACCAGTCACCCACCGCCAAAAGACATTAAATTTCAAAAGTTTTTGCATGTTGTATTGTTGTCTAGGCTAGTTGTTATCAAATCAAATAAGCATAAAGGAAAAAACACACACACAACAAACAAAACTAACGTCATGGAGGTGGTGGATTAGTGGTCAGCATACGCTGATTACTTGTAGGCTAGCTCATTAATCATTTCCTCATATTTTGTCTTATGTTTTAGGTTAGTTTTCACCTGAAGACGGGCTTAGATTCCAGATCCCGACACATCATGTTCATTTTGTTTACTAAAAAAAACTATGAAAAACGCCCGTAATAATAAATTAACCTACGAAATTGTACCATCACACGACAAATTTCAAGCATAGGACCATAAATCGTTAACATTATTTTTTCTTTTTTGGTTGGTCGGATTGGACTTTTATTTCCAGCCGGGATGGAACCAGTGTACTAACACGGAACAAATACATAATAACTCCAAAAATAACTTTCATTCGGAAAAGGCAACAAAGATGAAAATCCCTGCTTTTCAAAATTCTAGCACGGCAATCCCCGAACACGGACCAGACTCTTGCGAAAGATTTACAAATCTGATGCCAAGCAAGCGGACCACTATCAGCGGCGGCGTGGCGGAGTTATCAGCCGGGCTGACCCCTGCGCTGTGCGCTGACTCAGCGGCTGATAGCGCTTATCAGCGCCTCGTGGCAGACTGGCAGTGGCAGAGCACTCGTCAGTGAGCCGCTGCACGCTGAGTACTGTGCGCTGAGCTGCTGAGGAACACCGAGCCGCTCACCATGGGCCGCATCGTCAGCATCGCCTTCGCGCTGCTAGCTCTCGGTACGAAATAAACGCAATCTGCTTTCAATTTTAGATAAAATATAAATTATTATTATTATTTCTCATGCACTTTTAAAGTACATTAGCCTACAGATTTTTAAACTGATAATTTTGAACACAAAATTAAAGCCAGAATAATTCTGTTTAGGTTACAATATAAAAATATACGGTCACAACGCATAATAAATAATAATGTGTAAAAATGATCATAACATTAATTTCAGGGTATAGAACAATTTTAAATTTCTGCAATTTTGTTAGATTTAATGCAGACAAAATACGGGGTGACAAATTTTTGAATTTCTTCGAGTTTCTGGGGGTGAAGACTGTAAATTTACTTTGGAATTAAAGACCAAACTTTAAAAATACAAAGATAATGTTCTTCGGTGTTGTACGAGTATATTTTATGGATATTATACATTAGTGCGAAGGTACTAGGATAAAAAACATCTGAATTGTTTTTAAATACAATTAGTCTAACGTTTACTTGGGGGAACTGTAAACTTAGGTCAGGAAAGTACGCAGCGGAACTAAAGGTCAAATTTCAAACATGAAAAAATAATGTTATTCGATGTTGTATACTTTACATACATTTTAAATTAGTGCAAAAGTACAAAGATAAAAGAACGCCTGGCTTATTTTTAAGTACGATTAGTCTAACTGAAAAACCTCCCACTTTAAAACCCCTACATACCGAACTTACAGGACGAACTTAAGGGGCCAAAATAGTCAAAGAAAAATTACAGATTATTGATTACGATTATACTATAAAATACGTTATGTTGTGAGACGCTTGCGTTGGTCAATCACACCAAAGAGTATAGACATTTAATTTGGTATAATAATATCAAAATGTGACCGGTATGGTGGCGGAGTAAATAACACACGAGACTGCGGATCCAAAGTTCTCAGGTTCGAGTCCCGCCTCGGCCAACATGGTGTGCCCAGTGCCCCTCCCCCCATTTCTTTAGACACGTCACACCTCCAATTTTCATAAGATCTTTTTTAAGTCGGTTTTATTTGAAACAAGAAAATTCACTGCAGTGACTCCGCTGACGATTTTGATCAATTCTTGAACTTTTGGATTTACGCCACGGTTTTATAAACGAGAAAACATTGATAAATATTGGCTAAGTGCAGTCACTAAAAAATTAAATACACTTTAAACCAATTTGGAAATGATAGGGATATTATATTGTTCATAAATAAATGTATGACAATAAAACACTCTTGATTAAAAAATACTGTAGTAAGCTTTTATGTAACATGTTTCAGCTCTAAGGCCACGATCACACTGTCATCAAAACATACAATAATATTCTTTTAACCATAAATACTGAAAAATTTTCTATAAACAGTTTTCAACCAAGAATATTTTATTGTTATAAATTTATTTCTTCACGTTGAAACAAATTTTATTTTGTACAAATCCGATGAAACTGTAGGCATAACATATTTTAAAATGTTTCAAAACCTTTTAGTGTTATTTGAAATGTCAACCATTGCAATCAAATCCAGCATACAAATTTTAAGAAACCATTTGTGTAATTTAGAAAACTCATATTTTTATATTTACATTTTGTATTTTAAAAGCATTCTTTGCACTTATTTATGCAATAAGAAGGAGAAGGTGTACATTCATTAAATAAACGTTCTTTATATACATGTGAATTTACAAATCGAGCTGTTATTCTTTATTTCTCCAAAATATGAAATGTTTTGTAATCGAATTGTGAGTGAAATATATAATAGCCTGAGCTCACTCCAATTTTTAATCTATTCCAAACAGTAAATACCCGCAAATATAAGCTGATGCATACATTTTATTACATATTAAAACAATATGATATGTCCTAAATAGTTTAATTGGTTTGAAATAGAAAAAACATTAATTATTATTTTACCAACATGTATACAGGGAGTGAACGAATGTGAAGGTAGTGTAGTACTTTTAAGTGGGACTTCTGTATTAACTGTATTCAAACATGTATTGCATTCATACTATTAACAGTTTGAACATAATATATAAAGTGTTTGCGAAATGGTGTTAATATCTCCGCAGATGACTTATGGGTCAAAAAAAGAAATAAAATAAAGAAAAACCTTTTGTTTAATGTATCAAAAAATATTCATTTAGTTTTAAATTTTCCGCGTAGTTTTTTCTTAGAAGCAACCCAACCGACGTGTTTAGCTCCTTATACCTTTCTATCTAGACAAGACCGTTTTTATTAACAAAGAATCAACATGATAAAGTAACGTTTCAAAATGATGGTATATGCCTTGTTTATGGAATGTTTGAACAATTTAATTTGAACAGCGAGAAAACTAAGTGGTTTATAAAGGTATACATGCAATACCTTTAAATGGAAATGGTAATGGTAAGGAAATGGTAGTAGCGATATTCCAACTTTGCTCCACTCACTTAAAAACTGGCAAAACATGGTTTCGTAGTCCCCTGTTTCCAACGACGTTTAAGAACTGAAACGTACAAATGTGGGTTTATATGATAGAATAGGAGTGGTTTTATGTTCCTTATACAGTACACGAAAAAGTAAACATTGCTTGTAAACAATATAATGCACTTTTAAAATAACCTATTTTGGTTAACTTTAACATTATTTTGCTAATATTTACGCAAGATTTGTGAAGAACCCCAGGTTATACAAACGAGACTACCTTTGAGAACATAGAAAACAACTTTTCTATCTCTAAACCAAAAATAACGTTCTAAACGAGGGACTACGAGAGCATGTTTTGAGCAACTTTTTTTTGGGGTGATAAAAACATTGATTCTAAAATAGGGCGCCAAACTTCATGGGTGGGTTCCTTATGTAAAAACAGTGATTCTAAAATAGGGCGCCAAACTTCATGGGTGGGTTCCTTATGTAAAAACAGTGATTCTAAAATAGGGCGCCAAACTTCATGGGTGGGTTCCTTATGTAAAAACAGTGAACACAGGTCTAGGGTTGCCATATTTCTAGTGTAGTATACCGGGACACCTACAAAAGGTGTAAGTACTATAAGAAAAAGGAGGGGGAACAACTAAAGTGGTGCTGTAGGTCTATACGCCCTCAGTATAATTTTTATTTTGAAATGCTAACAAAATGGGTTAAGCTTAGTTTTGACCATCCTATCAATAGTATTGGTTTTTGACGACTGTTTTATGAAAAATTACTAAGTAAAATTACTTTTATTACTTATTATCTATACAAATGTTGACAATCAATTGAACACAAAAGACGTATCCATAATAATACAACATATCCTCACTCTTTCCCTTCTTAATAAAAGCCAACTATTTAGAATAAGAGTAATATGTACGAGTATAATAGTAAATAACGTTTAAAACTAAATCGAGAGAAAATTCCCTTACTTCTCGAAAGAATTCTCATAATTTTTAAAACCGTGACAATACCATGTCACAAAGAGCTTTTTCGGGACCCTGGGAGATTGATGATGAAACCAGTGGCAGTCCCGGAAAGCCGGGATGTATGGCAACCTTAAATAGTTCCAAACATACGCGCTACCATGAACCCTCGCGAATTTCCTATAACGGGATGAAAACTACACCGGAAGTGTCATTTTCACTCCTGTGACCATCACTCCTCTATTCTACAAGCTGCATTTTTCCACATCCCCAAACGTAAAAATTCAACCTCAAAGTTTCTGAGTATCTCGAGTTGGACAATGATTACTAATCTACTCAATTGAGATATATTATCTACTCAATTGAGTAGATTAGTAATCATTGTGTTGGTTTTCTTACAAACTCCAACATAGACCAGTCTGTGGTGAAATGCTTTTCATAAAAACTCACGTGATTTGAGCACGCCATGGAAAAATTTCAGCGATAGTGAAAGCAACTTTGGCCTCCACTTTGCCGAGCGAGGTGCGCTGTCAGCGGTCGCCTATCTCGCGAACACACGCGCACCACCGTGACGTCAGCAGTCAGCCGAGTCAGCTGTTCGTTCATCGTTCAATCAACACTCAACAGACTCGGATAACTATTCGAACATAAGTGTTACGTAATAACGCTCGAGAGTGCAGAAAAAAATCGAACTTCCTTTGGAAAAATTATATATTTATGCCGGGAGCATGGGTAGACCCAGACCATGAAATGAGCGCCGATCCTGACCCCCAAACAAGTGCTGGGCAGTTTTTCAACAGTTTTTTATACATAAATATAAAACATATACCGGCTGTCTTTATTTAATATCAAGGCAGCGTCTGTGTTTGCGTCCAGCCCAGGAACGCTTGAGTGCCTTGGATCGGGAAGGGGGAAATCAGGAAGGTTTTAAAATTGACAATGTTAAATAAGCTATTTAAAATACAATATGTCTGTCATTTAACTCTAATTTATAACTTACTTTGTCTATCGCAGTGACGTTGATAGACGTTATCAAGTGGGGGGATACAATTATAGTACCGGGGGTCGGGTGGGTATGGACCCCCAACAAAAGGGTGTCAGGGAGAAAAATTTGAAAATTCCCATCATCTGAGGTGCATTTTAAGGCTCATTAGGTCAATAGTTTTCATACAATAATAAAATAAGTACCAGAAGGAGCTTGGTAAAATTCACGCATATTTCCCGGCAATATACACATTTTCCCGGTGCAAATGCACTGTTAAAGAGGACCGTTTTACGCCCGCAGTTTGTACCAATCCTCGTTTGAAGTCCGTGACCCTTCCCGATCGCTGATTTACGCCCGCGGTACGTTCCGAGAGCCGTTTTAGACCCTGTTCGTTCCCACCGCGAGTCTACGCCCGCGATACGTTCCGATTGCCTTTTAAACACCACAATACATTCGAAGAGCCGTTTATTGCCGGCGACACTTTACGATCGCCCTTTTACGCCAGTGGTACGTTATAAGGGATGTCCAAGACCTGAGGTACGTTCCGATCGCCTTTTTAAACCCACGGTACTTTCCGAGAGCCGTTTCGCGGGCGCAATCCGTTTTTGACGGTCGTTTCATACCCGCGGTAAGCTTCGAGGACCTAATGATGCCCACGACACGATATAAGGGCCGTTTTTTCCCGGTTATACCCAGAATTCCCGCATATTTCTTGGTACTTAAAATTCCCAGTTTTCCCGGTCTGTGGCCACCCTGTCATTCCTAAGGGGTATATCCCCCTGATCCCCCCCGTACCTACGCCAATGGTCTATCGCATGTTTTACAAGCTTAATAACAATAAAATATTTTATTTCTGATTACGTATATGTGGGTCGCATTGTTTGTACGCTTTCAAAAAATTTGGTATACGGACCTTCTATAAATATCTTGGTAAAGTTCGTTAGTCATTAAAATTGAACTACCGGAAGTGTTGAGCGGGAATTTTAGATAAAAAGCGGTTTTAATTATCTAAAAACGATAAATTGGATGCAATTAAAAAAAAAAACATGCCATTTTGGTCTGGCTGAACCGGATCTATTGACTTTTTTATACATACATTTGGGATAGTAACATCAGTCTTAGTCTGTATACCAAGTTGAATCCAAATCGGACCAAGAATAGAGTCTACAGTGTTTAAAGCATAGAAACCCATTTTAAGGGAAACACCCTCCAAAAGGGCACTTCCGGTCTAAAGTACCATTTAACCCCTTTCACCACGGGTAGTACATCAGGCAGATCATTATACAGCTGAAAAGAATGGTGGGGTTTGAAACATAATTTAAATACAAACTAAAAACTTTAAATTTTATTTCTCTTAAATTCTTATTTCAAACAGTTTTTTTTACATATCTAGTCACATTCCGTATAAGCGTCATTAGTCGCTGGGCAAGTATCCAATCTGCACTCAAGTCCTATCTAAACGTTAGCCACGATATCTTCAGTAACGGTTGCCATTGCCATAGATCCTATTCTTTAAGTGATTTAGGTATCAAATCCTTTGTCCATAAACAATGTTCTTCACATGCCTCCAAGGGCACCCATAGAGTATCTTCCAGGGGCGGGGGGTCTGGGAAGTATGGAATACCCCCACGAAGAGGTGGGGGGTCTAGGGGCTCTCCCCCGGAAAAATTTTAAAAATTATAACCTATGAGAGTTTTCTATTGTTATTTTGTAGAAATAACTTGAAAATAATGTTAATAATACAGTAATATCACAATTTTCCTTGAGTTGATTCTCTCCCGTCTTGATCTAAAAATCATAACATTAACCACAAGATTTATAAACATAAAACGTTTAAATAAAAAATTCCAAAGACTTTTGATTCATTCTGTATAACACAGTGGTACTACCACTTGCACTTAACCACCTACCATCCCAATGACAGTGAAAACAATGCATTTACTTGATATTTAGATAACAAATAATGAAATGACTAATATTTTGTTCTTAGATATATATCTTTTTAAATTTTCCTTGATTGTGAAACATTACAAATAATTATTTCTAAAATTCAGGGAGGGCCGTGACCCCCTTCCTGCCAACGAGTGTGGGCCCCCATGCTACCCCCACAAGAAAAAGTCACAAGGTGTCGGGTCTGGACTCCTTGGAGGTCCTTGCCGGCCTATCCATCGATGTCCAAAGCGTTTGTAGCGAATGCGCTGAAGTTCGGGGGTGCACCATCTTGCTGGAAAGGAAGTCAAAAGGAAACTTACTAAAAAAATAAAAACTGTTTAAAATGAGGATAAAAAAGTGTAAACACGGTATTTCAGTTTAAAAAAAAATTATGTTTCAAACCCACTCTTATTTCTTGATGACCCTGTATATGATTTGCTATGTACGTGCATTAAGGGGGCACGACCCTAATTCACAGGGGCGTCATTATTTAGATTTGTTTATTATCAAAATAACTCTTACTAAAGAAAATACACATTTCAACCCTTCCTTGGTCAATACTTAAAGTTTTAGTTTAGCCTTTTATATTAAACTTTCTAGATCAAAATGTATTTAAAATTTAAATGAAGAGTGGAATTTAACATTGTGTGAAGAGTGGATAGGTTTTTGACCTTTCACATCTCTTAGACACAGATTCAAATGTACTGCTATTCTAGAAAGGAAAAAAATTAATGGGAGAGCATTAGCAATTAACTGGTGTTGTTTTGTTGCAGTGTTTATCCAAGGCTGTCTGAGCGCAGAGTATGGTAAGTATAACTGAAACATATTTCAGAAAACTCACCAGACAGTTTCATAGTACTCTTTTATTCATAAATACATCAGTTGGTAGACGTTTTTCAAGTGCAGGGTATTTCTCCAAGTGATTTTTCCAGAAAGTCATACTAAATGAGGCTGTGTTGTGTTTGGTATCAAAAATAAAAGCCTTACTTAGTACATTGACTGTAATGCCGCTATCCAAACTTTAAACTGTCGCCAATTTGTTTTGGGCAGATACGAGTATTTTCAAGTGAAATGTGTGACACAGAAAAGTGGAAGTTTATGAAAATTTTTGTTTTGAATAATTTAAACAAATAAAAAAATTAACTTACTACATTAATGTAGGTTCAAGTTTTGTGCCATAATTTCTTTTGATTTCCTCTACCGCCACTTAATATGTAAACAGTTATAGGCAATTTTTAACACAAAGAATAGACAACAAAAAACAAATTAAATAAACGAATAGAAAAGTCAGCTTATAATTTTCAACCTGGGTACTGAAAATTAATATTATGTAAAAGGTTACAAATTCTACCAACACAGCCCTTTAGTTTGATATATCACATGTTATAGCAGAATATAACAGCTGTTGAGTATAAGGGTGAGCTAAAAGTATGAATACAGCCAGTTAAATTTTGAATGGATAACGATAGAAAAATAAAACTCAGGATACCTTTATGGAAATTAAAAGTGAACTTTTTAGTCAATATTACAAATTTACCATTGCCTCAAAATGGGATTTTTGGGGGCAGCTCAAAATTTTTAAACGGTAAGGCCCATTAAGTGTTACCTTATTTTAAAGGTCTAGGTAAAAGAAGAAGAACAGTGGAAACTAGAGATTTCCATCTAACTCGGTACAAAATGGCAGCTCATTGACACTAAGGAAAACTTAATAAAGACGTGTGAGTTAAATGTATGGACACGCCTAGTTAAATTTAAAACGAATTAAGATAGAAAAAGGAAACTTAACTCACGATACCTTTTGAGGAAGTAAAAGTGAACTTTTTGGTCACTATCAAAACTTTGCCCATTTCCCAAAAATTGGATTTTTGGGGGGGCAACTCAACTTGTTTAAATAGTAAGACCCATTAAGTGACGCCTTATTTTAAGGTTAAAGTGTGGAAACTAGAGCTTTCTAGCTCAACCCACTACAAAAAGACAGATCATTGAAATTAAGTAATACCTAATTAAGGCTACCATTTTGTACTGTATGAGATGGAAAGCTCTAGTTTCTACGGTTCTTTTTCTTTAACCAAGGCCTTTAATATGAGATGTCACTTAATGGGTCTTACCATTGAAATATTTCGAGCTGCCCCCCAAAAATCCCATTTTGGGGAAATGTGCAAAGTTGAGATATTGACTAAACAGTTCACTTTTATTTCTTATAAAGGTGTCCTGTGTTTAATTTTTCTATCGTTATCCATTCAAAATTTAACTGGGTGGATTCATACTTTTAACTCACTATGTATAGGTACATAACTACCCAACAAGCCCTTCTATGTGTTGTGATGTGTTGACTAGGATGGCCCCCACACAAGGAGTACTCCTTCTCCATCCAAGGCGAGAACCTGGCGGGTCTGCCCCAACTGAAGCAGCAGTTCGCCGGCTTCCGCTACCAGGGAGAACTCAGGGTTCAGACCCACTCACCTAGGATCCTCCTTGTCAAGGTATGTCTACGTAGCGCTCTACCAAGGGTGCCCAAACCCAGGAAGGCGTCTTCTGGCTTCCGGAAAAAATTAATAAAATATTTCAAAATCAAGGGAAACTAAAAAAATTTAGTTTTAGAACAAATGTAAACGATTTTATTCTTTATAAGTTTTACAAAAAGAAAATGCCACCTCAAAAGTGTTCCCTACGAAAAGATTAAATCAGGACCCAGGTCTTCCATAACAACTTTTGAGTGGCCAAAAGTTTTCAAACATGCTTTGGCACATGTATTATAGGGATAGTCAGAAATACTGTTTATCATGTTTTGCTCCAAACCATAGTATAAAGTTGCAGTATACGTAATAAGGTATATTCAATTTAATATGCTACTCTAACTAATCCTCTCTTGTTTCTTTCCCATTTGTGAGCTTACTTTCACCTCAAATCTCTCTTTAACCCATAGATCTATCTTTTGCCATTAAACATAGCTCACAACAGTATAATTTGTCCTGTAGCAGGAAATATTCATTGACTATCTTATCTACGTATCTACGTCCACTCTATTTATTTAGTTGTGTGTAATTGTCATTTGGGTAGTTCTACGGTTGTTTATTAATTTGATTGATGTTTTGCCAGATGATAAACATGAACGTGACTAAGATCCACGAGGAGCTGCCTCGGGGTTGGTGGCGTGGACCAGAGTCGATCAAGAAGAACAAAACCAAGTCCTTCCCCTTGACGACTTCCACCATCGTAGTCAAACTGACCAAGTCCATGGTAAAATCGGCAGTTTGTTTCTTTCCTCTCTATACAAGAGACATTTAAGTGAAAAACTATTCAAGATTTCTGTGGCGACCCGATCAGTGCTAAATTTTATAGAATTTGAGGTGCCAGAACACTGATAAGGTAGACATGCAAAACTATAGAAGTTTTAGGGCCTCCCTTAGTCATCCCTCAAAATGGAGACTTTTGAAGCATTTTCAGTGTCTGATACTTCAAAACTGTTCATACTGCGTTTTGGCTTCATTAGGAGGTACCTGAATACCATTTTAGTGTTTTCCCGCTAAAATTAAGCACTGAACACAGCTGCTTCTTCAACGGAAGCCCAAATTCACCCACTGAGCTGACCTAATTTCTACAATATCCAATTGGAAAATGCCTTTAGGTTAAACTTATTGTAAAAATATGTAGCAATGAAAGGGCTGAGGCCAGTTTTACTGCCAAAAACCAAAACATCGCTCACACTTTGAATGATGCGTATTCAAAAGGACCATGTCACAGCATCATGCATGCAGTCAGTCCTATTGAAATAAATGTAGTTCTTCAAAAAGTATAGTCACACAACATAACAGATGAACGACAGTCGAGGTGCATGAAATCGGTCTAGGACAGATGGTTGGGGGTACTTAAGTATGACAGACTGTACTCCTTTGTCTGCTAAAAGTGCTTAATCTGTGAATTTTTTTGCTGCTTTCAATAATATTTGATTATTTTAATTCTCAGAGTCCAGAACTGGTGATCCAGGCTGGCTTGGATGACTGGCAAGTAAACTTCATCAAGGGAATAGTGAGCAACCTGCTGGTTTATGTCAATGACAATGAAAACTCACCTTCTAAGACTAGCGCCAACCAAATCTTCAACACCCAAGTCAAGGATGTCTACTCTGTCATGGAGGTATGAAATAATTTATTTGAGGTACCAGCTGCTCATGGATTGTGCTCATTAACAATCCATATGTTAAACTACTTCGTGCAGAGCTGATTTATTTTGCAAACATATTGTTTAGAGATAGATTAGTGGACATTATTCGCTGTTAAATATGGTTGGCAGAGAAAGTTTACTGTTTAAATTGAGAGTTTGAAAGTTTTGTTTTTTTAAGACCACTTGAGAAAAAGCTAGATCTGAATTTTTTCAAGACGTATATTGAACAAGTCATGGCAATAAGTGCTGATTTTAGAGCAACCGTTTGCTACTTGAAAAAAGCTTGAATTAGAAAAACCAGACCATACTTAAAATTGTCTTTAAACACTAGTCTCAAAACTAAGATTGTTTACAGGACTCGGTAGTGGGTCGATGTGAAGTGATGTACGAAGTGATCAAGCTTCCAAAATCTCTCGGCCAGCTCAGACCCAATGCCAAGCTCTGTGGTCAGCAGCAGCCTATGTGGGAGATCACCAAGACCAGGAACTACTCTAACTGCCAACCCCTCAACGAAGATCACGTTCGTCTCCCCATCCGCGACTGCTCTCCCGGAGGCAACAACTGCCGCAACTTCTGGACTGTGAGTACCATCTCAGATTCTTTAGTTAGTAAAGATTAATTTCCAAATATTTGAACACATCTTACGGCTAAATGTCCCCAAATTTTGGTAAGAACCCAAAATATCCTCTGTTAGCAAGATATGACCACAACTTTGAACTGAAATTACCCTGCCTCCTTGTGTGTTGTAGAGATCCTCCTTGAGCCAGATGATCGGTTGTGGAGAGAAGAACGGCTTGACTCTGCTGAGCTCTGTGAGTGTGAGTGTGGTCAACACCCAGTTGCATCTGCAGAACCGTAGCCAAGCTGTTGTCAACTCTAACCTCAACCTTACTTTACTCTCCACCTCCGAACTGAGCAGCAAGTTCAACCCACCACAGAACAAACAGACTCTTAACACGCTTCTGTACACCTACTCCCCAATCCCAAAGGTATGAACTACTTGGTCACCGATAACTAGTCTTGGGAAATCTAAAACAATTTATCTCAGATAAAGGTCGAGGTTGAGTGGTAGAGGGGACTTTGTAGCTATCTTCGCCTCGTTAAACAAGACAAACTTTGCCTTCTTTTACCTTTTAACCAAAGTTTCTATTTACTTTGCTTGACAAAAGTCAACCTGAAGAAAAACTATTCGGTGATCTATGTAAACAAAGTTGAAATAAGGTGAGATTCCAAACATTTTAAATCCAGGAAGGTTAGGGGGATGTTAAATTAGTAAAAATGTCCCTGTACTGTATGTAAAATAAAAGTGCATAGATTATTAAAATGCTTTTTTATGGTTGAGCAGCAAAAGGTAATCGCTGTGTGCCAATTGCTTACTATAAGACTATGAATATTAAGATATTCTAGAATGAAATAATAAAACAATGTCTAATGATAACGTTTTACCTTTTTAACCAGAAAAAATCCCAATTTAAAATAAATTGTACATACTCCAATAGTAAGTTTTTCCATTTCTTTATTTTTCATAACTTATCCTCTATAAACACTATTATGCTTGATTCCCTCCAAAAACAATTAAGGTATTACAAACTTAACCATCAACTTAATTATCATGTAGATATCAGCATAGATATCGTCAAAAATAATTAATAACCAATTCAAACAATACATAAAATGCCTTTTTTGTTTCAACTTTAATTAAAAATGATGTGGTTATACTAAATTCTAAGATTTCCTGTTTAAGATATACTGATTGTAGGCTGTTTATTCTCGCTCCTGCCAGGAAAGAAACGATGATTCAAACGAAGAAAACGACCTGAGCAGTTCAAATTCGAATGAAAAAGGTTCTAAAAGCAACAACAATAAGAAAAATAAAAAACACAACAAAAATCCCAAAGACAAGAATACAGAAGACGATAACCACAGTGATAGTAATGAGTCCGATAACTCAAAACAAGGCTCGACTAAGAAGTCATCAGGCAGAAGAGACTCCGATAACAGCCAAGATCATTCCGGAAATAGATTTGTAAGGAGCTTAAAGGGAAAGTTCGGAAATGAGAACAACTCAAACGAAAACGATTACAATGGAAATAGCAGGTCATCAAACAACAAACGTAATTTGAACCGATACAACTCAAGGAACAATAATAAGAACAAAAACGATTCCTCCAATGAAAACAATGACAACGATAATGGAAGAACTCAGAACAACCTGGGTAATTCCAACCGCTTCAATCCAAACAATAACCGGAAAAACCAATGGTCTTCTGACGATGCCAACAGAATCAACTCCAGAAGTAACAACGGAGGAAGCAATCGGCAATCTTCTGAAGAATCAGACAACAACTCGGACGAGATGACGCTGGAGGATCAATGGAAGATCAACCCTAAGGAGCAGAAAAGCGTTCCTCCTCATCAGCCTTTCAACATGTTCAGTCTAGCACACAGGACATCTTACGACCTGTCCTGTCTGAACCCAAAGCTGAGGCAGATGGTGGCGGACATTGCCAGTGACTTGCGAGACCCCAACATCCTCCCAGAGAAGAGCACCTTGGAGAAGCTGAGCATCGCTGTGGACATCTGCCGCTCAATGCCTCTGGACCAACTGCAATCCATCGGCGAGGAGGTGTTCGAGATCAGGGAAACCTCCAATGTCAAGAAGAACAACGAAAGGTGAATAATTATTGTCTTACTTAGTTTACAGTGTAATGCATCATTTTAAATAAATTTTGGTTTAATCTAAATTAGGCATGTGCAAGTTGTGATTTTGGGAGATTTTCTTAGTCAAGCATTTTTGTAATTCTTAACACAAACTCCTGGAGCATTGAGTGTTTTCATATTACTTACTAAACGTTTCATATCAACGGTAGGACTTCAAGTATTATCAACTTTTAAAAACAAAATTTGTATACCTGATTTCATGATACTTGAGTACTTGCACATGCCTAATCCAAATTATAGCTTCAATTTTAAAAGCACATCATCAAATTATGTAGAAAGTGGTACTCAAAGAAGCAAAACATATACAAATGATACTTAAACACATTGAGCAAAATTAATCCCATAAAACTTTAATTTAGAAATGTTTAAAATGATCAAAGACAAAACAGTATAAAAACACCATAAAAAACTATTAAAGACAAAAAAAGTGTCTAACCTTTTCAACCTTACAAGATTACCTTTGGGATAAATGTGCGAACATAGGTGCCAGCACCACCCTCATTGGCCCGAACCAGCGTGTTGCATCTCATACAGCCTAGCACGCCGCTCAGTTGCGGAGTGGGTCACAGGTGAATACCAAAGACACTGGGTAGCGTGAGCGGTAACAGACAAACTAAAAGGGTGTTAAGTGGACCATCCCAAGCCCTGGCAGTAGAAGCTGTAAGTCTAAACAGAGTGGAACTCGAAGAGTAGTTGGTTTTATTACTGGACACTGGGGGTTCCTCACCTGCAGAGAATGGGTATAAGAGTCGAGGATATCCTCTGCAGGAAATGTGGTGAGGCAGAAGAAATAGCTCACCATGTCATGTTCAATTGTCCGCACTGCTGAGAAGGAGACAACAAACCCTGGGTACTTATTGTACGGAGGATGGGTACGAACAGGAGAGTATTTTATCCAAGATTACCAGGTTTTCGAAGGATCTTGGGTTTGACGGTGAGTAGTCTCCTGTAAATGAGGGTGCACAATAAGCCAATGGCTGCGAGGCAATTACTAGGAAGCACATTATTGCACAAACCTAGCCCTCAAAAAAAAAAAACCTTACAAGAGCTTTTATTAATGTTTTGCTTAACGGTGCAGGAAAGTATTCCGCGACATCGTGACCATGTGTGGGACACACCCCGCTCTATCGCTGATGAAGGGGTGGATTGAAAGACAACAAGTCAAGGGTGAAGAAGCGGCCGAGATGCTCATGTCCTTCCCAACCCACGTCTTCTCACCCTCTGCTCACTTGGTGCAGGACTTCTTTGTGAGTAGCATACCTACGAACACAACCTCTATTACTTATGGAATACATTTAATCTCTCTTAATTTACTTATGCTCATATGTACTTTTCTATTGAATAAACACTGTTTTTATGTGCTGCACTTGCTTCTAGGACTTTAACTATCGGATTTTTACTGGTTACAGATGCAAGGAAAACATTACACAATTTGACCTGACTCTTAAAACAAAACTTTGAATCGATGTGTTTGAAGAGTGAAAATAGCACTAGAGCAGGTGTCTCGTTCTTAAAAAACATTTACAAATGATTTTGATAACTTTTAAAATCTGTTCCATGTAAAATAGTTTAAAGACAACATTGACCATTACTGCTTAAAAATATTAATATTCATAGTTGGTATTAGAGATTGGAGATTACGTATAAATAATAATCAATAATACAAATAGAGCATCCCAATAATTTACTCATTTTACCCAATTTATTACTTGTATAATTTACAAATAATACAAACTCAATAATTTACACTTCAGAAAACAGCCATAAGCAAAAAATAACAATATGTCCAAATGTAAAAATACATTTGTCACAATACAGAAAGAGAAACTAATCAACAAATTTCAAATAAAATAATGTGTACATATAAAATCGAGTGTCTAAGTTTGGATATTGTTGTGCAGGAAATGGTTCAGCAAATAAACAAGAAGGATGACAGCCAACAACTGAGCATCACCGGGGTGTTGGCTTTGTCTAACCTGGTGCGGGACGCTTGTGTCAACTCCATGGCCAGGCAGCAGCACTTTAGCAGCATTGTCACTCCCGTCTGCGACCGCAAGCTTGCCTCTCAGGTAACCAGTGGCCAGTGGTGTAGCCAGGATTGCATGAACAATAATTACACAATTTAGCTTTAATGTTAAATTATACTTTCAACTTTAAAACTTCAGTGAAAATATTAATTCTTAAAGTTAGTATAAAGAGGTAATATTTAAGATGGGAAAGGGTGATGATAAGGGCCAAGACTGGGCCTGATATATGGAAGCCCTGGCTCTAGCTGATGGCCGTGTGTGATCCAGGTGACCCAGTGGCTCTTGCAACAGCTAGACTCAGACCCAGAGATGACCCGCGTTTACATCGAAGCTATCGGCAACATCGGCAGCAAGGAGACACTCAAAGCTTTGCGAGACATCGCCCTCAGCTTGAAGTACTCTTCTTACCTGCAGACATCTGCAGTCTTCGCCATGAGGTGTGTACAGTGAACAGTATTGCAAGCGTGGAATTGGAATAACCGCGCTTTCTTCTTAGAATGCACCTATTAAACTTTAAAACACTTATTGTAAATGAACTACGTTTTTAGGACTGATATGTGAAGCTAATTCCTAGCAAAGCCACCACTTATTTTACACCAATTGGCTTGTCCCCACCTCCTCCCTTCCTCAAAAGCCTTTCTTACATCCCTCAGTAGCAGCCCAAAAGTATTGACAATGGGAAGGCTTCACTGAGAGGCTTGGGGATGAAATGACCCTTCCTCACAAAACAAGAGTTTTGTTTTTATATTTACTTTCTATTTTATTTTTTAACAACACTTTTGAATTTTGTATCTAACTAATTTCATTTGATAATTAAGGAAACTTTTGAATTTCGCTTGTTGTACATCATAAGAAGCAAGAATTCACACATTCCCAAAAGTCTAATAAAAAATATATCGGTCCTGACAGACCCTATCAAGTTCTGGCCACTCCACGAGACAAACTTAAAATGCTAAGTAAGATACTGGTTAATTGTGGAATCATAAAAAAAGTAGTATTTTCTGCCAGGGCTAGCATGGTTGTGCAGTGTTGCGTGCATGGAGAGAATACAGCAGGGAGCAGACCACAGAGGTGGAGTTTGTACAACTTTTGAGTTGAGTTTGATTATTTAGAAGTGTTTTTACTTTTCTAATTCTTAAGGTGGGTGTTTTCTAGCTAAAGATTTCTTACACCAAACTTTCCTCAAACTTCCACGTTTACCTCGATTTTACTAAAGCTATCCTTAGCTTTGACCTTGTTGATTTGGGCATTTTAATCTACAAATTGGAAAAATATGGGATTTGAAACAACGCATTACTTTGGTTTAAATCATTTTTACTTGGCAGAAAGCAGTTGGTTAAAATCAATGGGGTGTACAGCGACACAATACCTGTCCATTACGGCGTGCCTCAAGGTGGAATTCTCGGTCCCAACCTTTTCATAATATATTTTAAATGATTTGCTATCTTTAAAGTTAAATTCAAAGTTTTTTGCTTTTGCAGATGATAGTAGCTTAGTCTGCAGTGCAAAAAGTTTAGTAATTTTAGAAAACAAGATTAATCAAGACTTAAATCAAATTTCAAAGTGGATCAGTAAAAACAAGCTATTAATTAATACAAAGAAGTCAAACTCAATGGTTTTCTCTTACAAACCAGCTACAGTAAATAAGAGATAAATATTTAGGTATTTTTATTGATTCTAATTTGAGGTGGCACTCTAATGTAGATTTTCTAGTAAACAAACTCCAAAAAATAAATTATTGTCTTTACCATATGAGAGAATTCATGTATCCCACCGATCTGCGTACACTTTACCTATCTTGGTTTGAGTCCACCTTGAGGTACGGAATCATACATAGGGACATTACATACCAGGACATTGTGAAACCGTTGATAGTAACCCAAAAACTCGCAATTCGTACCATATGTAGCGTGGGAAAATTTCACCCCTCAACTGAACTGTTTAACTTTTTAAACATAATGAACTTTAAAAACATCAGCCTATACATACTCCATTTTAATGTTTGTTAAAAAGAGTCATTCCATTTTCAATAATATAAAAATAAATCAAAATACAAGACAAGCAAATGGTAAAATATTGATTTTTCCTTTATACAAAAAAGACACAAGTAGAAACCAATGTTATTTTAAATGTACTAGTATGTTTAACAAATTGTATATTCATTTAAATGGAAAATGGTCTAGTTACAAGAAAGAAGTGAAAAAAATACTTGGAAGTTCATTATTAACGAATATGTTTGTTTAAGTTCAAGAAGTTCTTTTTTTACTGTAATATTTTTATTGTTTAAACCAAAACTAATACATAGAATAAGACATGATGTTATTAAGATACGGTTGATTTTTGTTATTATCTAGTGAAGCAAGACTGCTAATTTGACAACTACTATATAAATCAATTTTCTTTTTTCAAGCCGAGCGTGTTGTCGTGCACATGGCATTTATGTAATGTAATATACAAAATAATTGAATAAACGTTTTTCTGATTCTGATTCCTCTTGAATACTATCATTACTCGCTATCTCCACCTACTTGACCACCATGTATGTTGCAGGTTCCAAGCTCTGAGGCCAAACCCCGAGGCCAGTCCTCTGCTGCTGTCCCTGTACCACAACTACAGCCTGCGGTGAGCTCAGGATTGCTGCGTGGCACTGCTGGTGTACTCTGACCCTGGACTCGCTATGTGGCAACGCCTCGCTATCTCCACCTACTTGACCACCATGTATGTTGCAGGTTCCAAGCTCTGAGGCCAAACCCCGAGGCCAGTCCTCTGCTGCTGTCCCTGTACCACAACTACAGCCTGCCGGTGAGCTCCAGGATTGCTGCCGTGGCACTGCTGGTGTACTCTGACCCTGGATTCGCTATGTGGCAACGTCTCGCTATCTCCACCTACTTGACCACCATGTATGTTGCAGGTTCCAAGCTCTGAGGCCAAACCCGAGGCCAGTCCTCTGCTGCTGTCCCTGTACCACAACTACAGTCTGCCGGTGAGCTCCAGGATTGCTGCCGTGGCACTGCTGGTGTACTCTGACCCTGGACTCGCTAT